>OU696696.1:224299381-224908548 GCA_916050605.2 Platycheirus albimanus | reverse complement strand
TGTTGTGAGTGTAGTAGTAGGATGGCAAGCTAGGACATCTGAAGCTTGTGGTAGTAGGTTTTACTTGACGATCTGTAAAAAGTTTACGGAACAGATCGGAGAGAGTAAGTTTCTGTGAGTGGAAAGGGGGAATAGCAAGAATACAATGGAAAAGGAGTATGCTTTTAAGGAAATAGATCAGTTGTTGGTGTGAGTAAAAGTATCACAGGTCTCTAGCAGGAAACCAGGGAGGTCTTTATCTGATACTGTGGTAAGTTACATTCATCACAAGAGGACATTGTCTATGGGAGACTGTAGTTGGTTCCTCTGAGGTATATTCCCTTGTAAGTGTTGCAAGCGTCAACTGATAGAGGCCGTGGTCTCTCGTCAGCGGGTATGATGGTAAAGTATGGTTCTTTTCACATTTGTATTATTCCTTGTATTCTAGGATTTAAAGTCAGCATTTGGCGTTACTTAGTGGTGTCATATATGAGATCACTATGAAGGGATTTTATAGTAGGTTGCCGGAAGTTTCGCTGCATTTCTTTATTTCCGGTTCTATTCCATTTCATTTTGTAATTTTACGTTACAGAATGGCTATGTTCGTTACAGAATATAGTCATCGTTACAGAATGGCGCCCAACGTGGGGCCGTGTTAGGTCTCACCAAAGGTTGCCTGAGGTTTCGTTTCCCCCATTTGTAATTTCGTTACAGAATGGCACCCAACGTGGTGGCCTGAAGAACGTCTTGAGAAAATTTTGAAAGTTTAGATTTGTTTTGTATTAAGTTAATGCGAAAATTTTTTTTTGGGAAATTAATTTCTCTTTTGGAAATTTTTCATCATTGAGAATTTGTTTTGAGGAAGTTTTTTTTTAAGTTGTACTTTTCTTTTGCTAGAGGAACGTCATCGGAGTTTAGTATTGAAGACTATATGTCCGGGAAGTTGGTAGATAGATTCCTGACTTCTGTCTGTTGCGTTAGCTTCACTGTTATTTCTCTACCTGTCGTTATAGGTACATTTGAGTCATTTGTCCGGACCGAAGAGTTGTATTCTTGGTTGACTGTTGCTAATGATCACTTTACTTAAAGCGATAGCATAGAAAGGGTTAGGAGGTGATAGATAATTGAGTCTTTTGACCGGTGGTGGATGATCTTAGTCTCTACGCACGTCAGCTGCAGAAGCTACTTTATCGTCACTGAATAACCCAAGTTTTCTACTCAAACAACACTTTTTCTTTTTCACTTTTTTTTTAGAAAATTATTATGAAGATTTTTGACGGTTAGAGTTGGTGTATGGTTGATAATTCATTTTATGAAATGCTAACCGGTGGTGGGTGATCAATAGTCCCTACGCACGTCTGCAGTAGCATAATGAAATGAGGAGTCACTATCCATTGAATTTAGCAGATTTAGTTTTTGTGTTGAGCACGAATAGTTTAAAGACACACAAACTAAGTTTTTTTTTTGTTAGTTGATTGGCATGGTACAATCAAGCTAACGTCTTTTTTTTTGATATGTTGTTAATCCATTACGCACTGGGGGAATGTCCACTCCCAAACGGGAATGAATTATTGTTGAGATTTAAAAAAATTAATTTTGAGTATAAAATAGATTTTGTAAGAAGTCATTACAAGATTTATAGAAAGTTTTGCAGTTTTCGATATTTTTGAGTATAGTTTTGGAATTGTTTTTCAGGGACGTAACTGAAAAAGGAATTCTGGTTTTGGTAGGGATTTTTCTTTTAGAGACGTTAACTAAAAGGAAGTCCTGAGTTTTTTTTTCATGAGTTTGGAGTTTGTCTTAGAGACGTTAACTAAGATAGATTCTGGTAATTTTTGCGGTGTCGCAGTTTTTGATATTTTTAGTGGCAGTGTTGCCCAATTTTCGAGGTAGTTTCTGATAGTGTTTATAGTTTAGAATTTTTGGCGGTGTCGCCACAACAAAAAAATAATTACTTTATTTTTAAGTTCAATAACTTACTTTAGTTTAGATTTGAATCTGTAATTATTGAATTCAGATTACGATTCAAAAACAAGATAAGAATAGTTTAGTATATCATTAAGTAAAATTTTTACCTTTTGACTTTGAAGAAATCTTGAAATATTTTCTTTAGAGGTCAAACCTTTTTTTGTAGGATCTTTTCTAGTCTACAAGGAGCCTTCTCTTTGTAGGACTATATTTTTTTGATTTGAATTACTAAGCGATCCGTTTCACTACACATACTTTTAATTTTAAGCACTGTTTAATTTTTTTTTGTCACTTCGATTGTGTTTCGTTAGTTTTGCGTTTAAATAATGTTGAAATTTTGTGACCTTTGTTGTTCTTCAAAACAGAATGTATATAAGTGGACCTATAGCCCACTTATATACATTCAGTTTTGCGTTTATACAAGAGTTTTATTTGCACAGTTGAATGAGTAGTGGGAATAGGAGATTAATCCGTCCGAGCACTTATAATTCAAGGTTTTTAGACGTTATAATTATGGCTGACCCACAAGCTGCAGGCAACGGTGAAGATCAGAGAAGAGGTGAGATAAGACTTGAAGATGAATCTAGTCCTTTAGGAATTAATGATGGAACTATGCCTCTTGGTAATGTCAATGGTCGTGTCGTCAACGATAGTTTTGACAATAGACGCAATGTAACCGAAGATTCTCTTACTCTTCAAGAGATGATTACAGCGACAGTTGACTTACACAGGGAGGAGGATAGGCGAGTCATGAAAGAGGAAATACGACAAATTCAAGCTCAACTTCTTGAGCAATTGACAAACTTATTTCAAACAATACCTCCTTCTTCAAGCAACCAACCTTCTACTTCACAAAATCTCGCACCCAGACAAGCAGTTAGTCAAGCGACAAATAGGGTCAGAATAGCTGACGCTCCGAAAAGATCAAATACAGGTAATCCTACAGATCAAATACGTAATATATCTAGAAATTTGGAAAACTATCCAACCCCAAATAATGAACCAGGTCTTACTCGGAAAGCTCCTTCAGGACATCCAGTAGATATGGCTAACGGTTCTAATTTAGACGATTTTCTTACGCAAATGAATGCGATTAATTTAGATAATTCTCCGGAAGCTTCATCACCCAGGAGACAAGTACCTTCTAACGCCACGGCATATAGTAAATTTCCACAATATCATAAGTGGGGAATTAGATTTGACGGTCGGAATATGTCGATTGATGATTTTCTATTTCCATTAGAACGCGTTAGGTACAGTTATGGTGTTCCATGGGATGAGCTGACGGTGAATTTTCATCATTTTGTGTCAGGACAATCGGAGTCATGGTTCTGGATGTACTTGAAGAGTAATCCACACACTTCTTGGAGTTCGCTTCAGTCCGGGTTAATCGAACAATTTCGAAGTCTCGAAACAGACTCCGAGTTGTCTCGAAAGCTTTCAGACCGAAAGCAGCAGTCGAATGAATCATTCAATGATTTTTACGACTCTTTAATGTCAATTAATTCGAGGATGCGTGTTCCGAAGTCGGAGAGAGAACTGATAGAAATTATTAAGACGAATGTGAAGAGACGCATGGGTGAGCTACTCATTACTTTCAGTACTCACAGTCTTAGGCAGATGGCATATGTATGCCGAACAATTGAAAAGTTTCTCGATCGACAGGAGAGCACGCGATCTTCTTTTGTGCCGAACACGCACCGAATTCCGACAAAACGTTTCGTAAACGAAGTTGTGGAAGAATCAGATGATTTAACTGTAGCTTTAACTTCGAGTGTAGAAGCTGTACATAACGTACACAGAGATAAGAACACTTGGAAGTGTTGGAATTGCTTAAGTGTAGGGCATGGGTTCAGGGAATGTAATAAACCTGTGGATAGAAAGTTTTGTTTCCGTTGTGGATTGGAAAACGTTATTTTTCCTACTTGTCCAAAATGTCAGGGAAACTTAAGGAGGAACAACCCAATATCCGGGGGGGTTCGCTCCGAACAAATGAACCCGGAGTTTTAAGTGCTGAAGTAACTTCTACTCTCAAAACTCCTGTTACTATTTTAAAACCAGTTAATAAACTTGTTGTTAATGCAACAACACCAAATAATTTGAATTGTAATGTTAAGAAAAATGAATTTATAAGAAAGCCATTTCATGAAAGGCTTAGAAATTATTATGAAGTCCGTAAGCGAATAATGAATTATCCTGAATTGTCTAATCGTATTAGACGAACTCGAATCAGATTTAAGGAAAAGAGACTATTATATAAGAATATAGCTTCAACGACATTAGAAAGAGAATCTGGAGATCCTCGCCCTTATGTCAACGTTGAAATTTTTGGAGACAAGATATTGGGTCTATTAGACTCTGGCGCAAGTATCAGTTGCCTTGGCGCTGATGTTTTAACTTACTTGTCCAACAAAAATATTAAGATTAAAAAGGTTAATTCAAGTGTTTCAACCGCTGACGGGCAGAAACAACAAATTTGTGGTTTAGTCACAACTGACGTTAAGTATAAAGGTGCTACTCATAGCATGAGTTTTTATGTCGTTCCGACATTAGCCCAACGATTATACTTAGGTGTCGATTTTTGGTCCAAATTTCAAATTGCGCCAAACGTAATTTCCAGTTTGTCATTTCAACATGACGTTGAAGTAAAAGAAAAATTAGTCAATAAGTGTAAGTTGACGAATGTAGAGAATGCTAAACTCGAAGATGTGATACGAAGTTTTCCGTCATTCACACTAAAGGGTTTAGGCAAAACAGATTGGGTAAAACACGGTTTTGATACGGGGGAGGCTCCTCCAATCAAGCAAAGGTATTATCCGGTCTCCCCAGTGGTGCAGTCTCTGATGTACGCAGAAGTAGACCGCATGCTTTCACTAGGGGTTATTGAGGAAAGCAATAGTCCATGGTCCTCACCTGTTGTGCTTGTACGCAAGCCTGGCAAGGATCGACTTTGCTTGGACTTCAGAAAAGTCAATATGGTTACTAAGAAAGATGCGCGACCTATTGCGCACATCGAGGGACTGCTGTCACGTCTTTCAGAGACACGTTTCATATCAAGCGTGGATTTGAAAGATGCGTACTGGCAGATTCCACTGGAGGAGAGCGCGAAGGAAAAGACAGCCTTTACGGTTCCAGGAAGGCCGTTGTATCAATTCAACGTGATGCCTTTCGGTCTTTGCAACGCCGCTCAAAGTTTAACATATTTGATGAATTTAGTTGTTCCACGCGAGTTGCAGGACCGAGTCTTCGTATATTTAGATGACCTTTTGGTGGTGACGAAAACTTTCGAGGAACATTTTGCAGTTTTGAAGATCATTAGTAGAGAGTTAGATAGAGCAGGACTCACTATTAATGTTGAGAAATCGAAATTTTGTTTCGAGGAATTACAGTACTTAGGATACAAAGTGGGACAAGGATGTTTGAAAGCAGACCCAGATAAGGTTGCTGCTATTATCAACTTCCCGATGCCGACAACCACTCGCCAAGTTAGGCGTTTCTTAGGAATGGCTGGTTGGTATCGGAGGTTTGTAGAAAATTTTTCAACCTTGGCTGCTCACTGATACTCTTAAGAAAGGTAAGGCTTTCGATTTCAATTCCGAAGCTCAAACAGCATTCGAAAATATCAAGAAAGCACTTACAACTACACCTGTTCTGATAAACCCTGATTTCGAGAAGGAGTTTATTATTTTATGCGATGCATCTGCGTCCGGTATCGAATGTGTACTTTGCCAGCGAGATGAGAACGGAGCTGAACGCCCCATTTACTATTTCTCTCAGAAATTAAATGCTGCGCAGAGGAACTACACCGTTACCGAACGCGAATGCCTCGCTGCGTTTTTAGGAATTCAGAAATTCCGTTCATATATCGAAGGATATAAATTCAAGGTAATTACTGATCACTCAGGCCTTAAATGGTTGATGAACATGAAGGACCCTACCGGTCGTCTGGCCAGGTGGAGTATGAGACTTCAAGGGTTCGATTTCGTGGTTGAACACAGGAAAGGAACACTAAACGTGGTACCCGATGCTCTTTCTAGAGTGTACGAAGCCGATGCTTTAACGGCAGAGAGCTATGTATCCAGTGTTGCACAAGTCGAAACCGAGGAGGTGCTCCATATTGACCTTGACGATCCGGGATTCAAGTCCGATGAATACCTACAACTCATCAGTCATATCAGTAAAGAGCAAGATCGATTACCAGACTTGAAGGTATCTGAAGGATACATTTATAAAAGAACAAAACATGCAGTTGGGAATCCTCTATTGGATGATCTGGCATGGAAGTTATGGTTACCGTCGAGTATGACAGAATCGGTAATTTCCATGGCGCATAATCCGCCCAGAGCTTCTCATGGTGGTGTCGTTAAGACATTATATAGGTTAAGGGAAAGATTATATTGGCCTGGTATGTTTTCACAGGTGAAGCAATATGTTGATCGTTGTGAAACATGCAAGACAACCAAAGCCTCCAACCAGACTTTACGAGCTGAAATGGGAGAGAGTTTTAAAGTTGAAAGGCCCTTCCAACATTTATATGTGGATTTCCTTGGTCCTTATCCAAGATCCAGGAATGGGAATGCTTTCATCGTTATTGCTTTAGACCAACTCACAAAGTTCGTGTTTATTAAACCCCTTAAGCGAGCCACAGCTGCCGCAGTTATCAAGTTTTTACGTGAAGACATTTTTCTTTTATATGGTGTACCTGAAAGTATCTTATCCGATAATGGAACGCAATTCATTTCTAAGGATTTCAAAGAAATGTTGAAAATGTTTGGTGTCAAACATTATAAGACGGCGATTTATGCACCTCAAGCTAATGCCAGCGAGAGGGTTAATAGGTCTATTTTAGCTGCAGTAAGATCTTACGTAGATCCAAAACAAACTAATTGGGATGTACATTTGTCATCCATTAGCAGTGCTTTACGCACAACTGTCCATTCAGCTTTGACAATATCGCCATATGAGGCTTTATTCGGTCAAAGGATGATTGAACATGGAGCGGACTACAAGCTATTACGCGAGTTGGGAGGACTTAATAATTCCGAGATCGATTGGTTGCCCAAGGTGGCAAAGATGAATATTCTTCATACCTATTTGAAGACAGCGTTAGAAAAGACACACGATGCTTATGAGAAAGTGTATAATCTCAGAAGTCGTGCAGTTGATTTCAAGGTGGGAGATGTCATCTACAAAAGAAACATAGTTTTGAGTGATGCGAATAGACATTTTAGCGCTAAGCTTTCGCCAAAGTTTATTAAAGTAACAGTTGTTAAGACACGAGGTAACAACTTATACGATGTAGAAGATGAGAAAGGGTACGTGACCACTTCTCATACAAAGGATTTAAAGAAATAGTAGTTTTATGTGATAAAAATAGTTTTATTTATCTCATGCCCGGCTACTCAGCTGCGCACGAGACTCTTGTGTAATTTTTTTTTTTTTGTGTGTATAATTGTTTCATGTTATTTCACTTATATAAAAAGGTAGTATAGCATAACAATGAGATAGATAGAAGATGAAGTTGAGAGAGAGTCAATAGCTGTGACGAGTAATTGGTAGTTTCAGAAATTTTTTTTTGCAGTCAGGTAGGAAATTGATTAGAATGATAGAGATATAGGTAGACACAAGTTGTCCTTTTTCACAAGTATCTAGTCAAGTTGACATTTGTCTCGATCCTTGAGATTTGTAGGGAAAACTTTGTCACCGCAACACTGGTGTCACCTTGCTTCAATTTTAGGAAACTCGATTTGTCTATCTTCTTAATGAAATTTCCCTTTTGAAAAATCAGGAAATTTCAAAAATTTTAAGAATGACATTAGTTGCAGTATTTCTACACCAGAAGGCGAAATTCGATAAGGAATTATCTTATGTCAGAACCATTCTGGCATAACCTTCACTGAACTCCATCTAAAATGAAAAATTCGAAGCAATAAAATTTGAAGTGAGCTCAGACGCACTCTTTCTGGCACATTCTTTTACTACATGCCAGCGTGCATAAAGATTATGGCTGACGAACACTTCCGGCATTTTCGTTTCTGCTTTGTGATTACTGTCCGTCCAATTAGACGCTTCGTCTCTTCTCTTTTACGCTATCTCTCTGTTTCTCTTGGAAATCTGATTGGAACGAACTCCAAAATGCATGTCCAATGCTAAGATACCTACCCGTTCCGACCAGAAGTATCATTATGTTTAATTTGTTGAAAACCAATTTATTTCGTTTTGACAGATTGTGACAGTTAGTAGTTGGGATGTCCTTATCCATTATGTATTCCATAGGAAACATGATTTATATGCACATTACAACTGACTAACAAAGAATTTCAGTCCATTTCAATAATTCATAGTCAGACCCGTCATCACTTCTTGACTGATATTTTGACATAACTGTAATGAGTTATCTGTGCGATTAAAAATGAGTTTAACGTCATATGAATGACAGTACTGTTGATTGGGAAGTAAATGTGTCAAATTGTAATCAATTTCAGTCCAAAATGAGTCAAATGTCAAAATTTGACATGCACAAAAATTCTCTCACAATTGCGAAAACATGACATAAATTCATACCACCAGTCACCACAAACATTATATTGTCAAAATAAAGTGACAGAAATGAAGTTGAATGTCAGAAAAATCAATTTTCATATTTACATAAATGTCAGTGCGAAGTAGCATTAAGTTGCCACCTAACACTAGACGCACTTCAGGATTGTTAACTTTATCGAACGCAAAGCTATTGTTAACAAAGAACGCGAGTCAAGTTCAGTTCAACCATATTAATTTCTATTGGAAACCAGACAGAGGCGTGGCTTCCGATATATTGTCTGTGCCAAGTCATTCAGTTTTCAACCCTCGTACATAAAGCAACATTTTTAGTAAGAGTAATAATTATATGCAGCAGATTAAATAATTTTTACATTAATTTAACTTTTTTGCTCGCGAGTGAATATATTATAATTGAAAAATCCTTATTAAAGGATATAAAGTAATTGTATTAACAATTATTGAAGCCAAACCTTCGAGAATACCCTGAAATAGGTAAGATTTTTTTTTTTTTGAAAATTTTTTTTCTGCGTCGGCCGCATTACATGTCGGCCATTACATTTTTCGTGAATATGTTTCTTCGAATTCCGAAAGAACATAGCAATTTATAATAACTAGTGACACATTAGGTTTTTTTCTTTTTGTTAAATCACTAGGGTTCAAGGATGAGGCAGGATTTTGTGCCTAATTGGACAAATTGAATTTCCATGATAAATCAGATCATGGCAACGTGGGGATCGTTCAATTTCAATACTTTGAACGCATCGTAGGGATCATACCCAGCATCAGAAAAGGTTTATTAACCACAAATTAAACATCTCTAGCATGCAGAGTAACCAGCGTCCCACGAAAAAAATTACATCTTCGAGTCATATTCGCTCGGTACAGAAGCCACATGCGGCTATCTAACCACGTTTATCTTGTCCGACCGCATGGTTCTATGGACACATGGGACAAATACTTACCCTTCATCAAGTCCAGCACCTACATATTTCCTGATAAAAAGAATACCTAAAATAAAGAAAGCATCGAACATATATGCCAAATTTTATTTCATGGCACACCAGGTAACACTTTAGTTATTCAATTTTTGATATCCTTGGGGCACCTATAAAAAGCCCATATTGCTTAAAGAGAAGCTACCTACTTGAAACGTGACGTCACCAAAAGGCCTCGTTTCTCACATCACTCGAATATTTCAACATTTGGAGCATTTAATATTGTCGTACGAAGAACATAATTAATTTCGTACAACCTAACGCGACGTCATACGCCCACGGACGGTGGAGTCATACGACGTTAGTGTCATAGAAGACACATTGGAACATTCTTCGAATTGAAATTTAATCACCTTACTTGCATATCCATATATTATCATATATTATATCTATTTTAATAACGTATTCCTATACTTACCATATTTAGAAAAGATCATTGAGGTTTAATAAGTGAAATTCTGAAAAATAATACTTAATTTTTGTAAAAATTTGTGTTTTTGTGTACGTGATAATTGAGTGAAGTTGAAGTTTTCCTTAACAGTAGAGATCCTCTTAGGACTCACAACATTTTGAGTAATTTTTTTTTATTTTTTTTCACTGCCTTCACGGCGCATTTACTTTTTTTTTTCACTGTAGTGTCTCAGATTATTAGCAGAGATCCAGGATTGGTTTCATTTCGAAACTCCAGTCTGTTTCTGGATTTATTCGTACGTACGGATTGTACATTCGTATCGGTGTTAAGATACCTTAACGATTCTTGTAGCCTTTAAGCTATGCATTCCGTCGGTTATAGTACCGAACTCCTATATTCACTGTCCTGCGGGACCAATTTCTAAAAATCACTTTCTGTAAAGCTATTCTGTCCGTGTAAGTATCTTCACAACACCACTTTTTTCTTTCTTCGATATTTTTTTTGTTATTTTTGTCACTACTCTAGTGGATTGAATGTCTCCCTAGACTTTTTTTTTGCTTTTGGAACTTTATAGTTACCTTTAATTCATTACACACTTCAGCTTCAGCGTGGTTCCACATCCAGCTGGAAGACTTTTGGAGTTTACTTGGAGAAATCCTACAGAATTTGCCTCTTCCTTTACGGAAATTCAAGGTCCTTTCACACTGACCTACCTCAATTAGTCATTTTCCATCGTTTTTGTGCACCTACTGTGCGATGTCTGTTTGTGTTAGATATTGTGGATAATTGTAAACTACGTTTACAGTACAGTGACGTTATACCGGTCACTTACGAATAATACACTTTTTGTGTGAAGATTACATTGGATGAGTAGAAGTTAACTCATCATTGTTTTCGAGAAAGGAAACGATACAGTACAAGGTTATAGAGTAGTGCTATACGAGTATGATCTTACATATGGTTAAAGTATTAACATTCCTTTAATTAATAACATCTTAACTTTTCAGCGTCTGGTTCCAGAGACCTCTCCTGATCCATCACGTCTGCTAATCATATTTTTATTATATTATATTAACTATATATTTTGATAAACCATATTTTTGAAACATAATACTATAACATTACAATCTATCTCTCTTTCTATCTCCCTTGTCTCATTTCCAAAGCATAAACCCTTGGGCTAACGTCCCATGTTCTCTGGTTTCTTTTGGGTTTCGTTAGAATTTCCACATCCTCGCGTGATTCATATAGTACATATTCTATCGTAACGTCAGTTTTACATGTCGTCTTTAGTTTCGTTTTAACTGAATTAATAGTCTTTTGATAAAGAATATCTTTCAATTAAAAGATAATCAAACGTGTTTTGAAACGTTTTTGAAGATTTAAAAAGTAATAAGAACAATTTAAAAATAACTTTTTTTTTTACACAAGCGAGCTAAGACCTATGATACTTCGGTACATTTCTCTTCAGCGTAACTTTTTTTTTATATATATAATCATTAACTACAACAATAAATTGTACAAAGCTGATAGTTGCTTTGTGTACAAAACTAGAACGAATATACGTAAACACAATTTGTCGATAAGGCATATTGCACCTTATCTTACTTTCATTTTTAGATCACGATGATATCTTGATAAAAAGAATAATTAGATTTTATGATTAGGTTTAAAATTTATAGATTTTTCTCATTTAGTTTTTGAATATTTAGACTTTGAATAAGAGATACTGTAGTATTAAGTAAACTTTAATAAAAATAACTTTATAACGTTTTGATATAGAAAACTTTATAGTGTTTTTAATGCTGTCTTGTAGACAGTGTATTTGGATATCTAGCAGCTTAAGCTTTATTCCAGATATGGAAGAATGGAATGGCGTAAGTACGTTGGGAGGGGTGGACATACCTCAAGTGTAAGTGGATAAATGGAATAGCATATCGTATTGTAGTGAGATGTAGTGTGGTATATAGGTCGAATATTCAGATAAAGAATAGGTCGATAGTTCGGTTATAGTGTAATGGAGTAGGCAAGTCTTTTTCTTGTCATTTTTCGTCTTTGGGGACCCTAAACATTTTATGGTGACAGGTTTTTCTGATCACTCGGCACCGTGGGTCAATGGTGGCAATTAGATTCGAGATGATGAATCAATTCCTCATGGGTGGGTATAGAGGCCAGAAGGGAGTAATATAACATCTTCTCTCCCTTCCCCATTTTATAAGAGCGTGAGTAGGTGATGACCTGCTCCCTCTAGTCAGCTTTTGATAACCGTTTGCGCTGATTAAGCGGACTGAGCCAACAGCGCTCGAATCCTCAAACATCTAAGGATACTTTTTATGTAGCGGCTCGCTATGCGTGCGATTTTCTAAACAGTCTTATACAATTCATCTCTAAGGTTGAGTAGGCCTTCCAACTCAATTATACTTTCGAACTTATTTATGTCTCAGCGTTTGTTGATCAGGCCCCAGCAAAGAATATTTTAATTTGTTTTTCTGAGTTTTCTAACATCTAAAACTTCAGTAGGTTCGCACTGGTTAAAAAGAGGTAACAACGTTGTCGATCCCTGAGCAAGAATGCACGACCCTTGTGAGCTAGTTGAGGGCGTGCGTGCGAACCGGATGCGAAGGTCGATCACAACCCAAGCGTTACTTTGTCTCGGCTAAGTGGATCTGTTGTCTTAGAGAGAGTTCTCTAGGAGCAGTCTTGTAGTCTGAACTTAGTAACCACCTTTCCACTTATGAATCCTTTAAGGAGTCTCATTGGGACTAGTGTCCAAGGCGACCGAACCAGTGAACATTCCTTGGAGAATTTGGTTATGTAGTGAGTTATAGGGTTTTGTCTTTGGGTTTTGTTGTGAGTGTAGTAGTAGGATGGCAAGCTAGGACATCTGAAGCTTGTGGTAGTAGGTTTTACTTGACGATCTGTAAAAAGTTTACGGAACAGATCGGAGAGAGTAAGTTTCTGTGAGTGGAAAGGGGGAATAGCAAGAATACAATGGAAAAGGAGTATGCTTTTAAGGAAATAGATCAGTTGTTGGTGTGAGTAAAAGTATCACAGGTCTCTAGCAAGAAACCAGGGAGGTCTTTATCTGATACTGTGGTAAGTTACATTCATCACAAGAGGACATTGTCTATGGGAGACTGTAGTTGGTTCCTCTGAGGTATATTCCCTTGTAAGTGTTGCAAGCGTCAACTGATAGAGGCCGTGGTCTCTCGTCAGCGGGTATGATGGTAAAGTATGGTTCTTTTCACATTTGTATTATTCCTTGTATTCTAGGATTTAAAGTCAGCATTTGGCGTTACTTAGTGGTGTCATATATGAGATCACTATGAAGGGATCTTATAGTAGGTTGCCGGAAGTTTCGCTGCATTTCTTTATTTCCGGTTCTATTCCATTTCATTTTGTAATTTTACGTTACAGAATGGCTATGTTCGTTACAGAATATAGTTATCGTTACACTCTGGTATGCTGAGTCGTTGAGCAATATCAAAAACCACAAGAAGTCAGGAATGTTAAGCCTCATCTACCCGACAAACATTTCAGCTTCGATTAGGCTAAAAAAATTGCAGTTCGTGAAGTTTAGACTTCTGTAAAGTTACCGTAAGGCTTCCACTGGAAGCAAAACTCATTATAGAAGTCGTGACCTCGTTTACAGCTTCGTTTAGGCCGTAGGAAAATAAAATGAGGAAACTTAATAGAAGCTAAAATCAGTGTTTCCAATAAGCTTCCATAAGGGATGTTATAGAAGGAAGCAGTAGAATAGCTTCTATAAAGCTTCCATGGAGTTACTGTACCGAACCTACTGTCAATCAGCTTGCAAAGGGTCTTTATAAGAGTTTTACGGAAACCTTATCAAAAGTTTCGTTTAAAGCTATACTATTTGATTAAAGAGGCTTTATAAAAAAAAAAAAGAACCGACAAAATAACCAAATTATATTTTCAGAAAATTTTATTTTTCGTGCAAAACTAGCGGGAGGATTATATTAAAATTTTAAAAATGAGTATTTCGTGGAAAAAAATTAAAAAATCTTTCGATGAGACGTGCAATA
This sequence comes from Platycheirus albimanus, assembly GCA_916050605.2. NCBI lineage: Eukaryota > Metazoa > Arthropoda > Insecta > Diptera > Syrphidae > Platycheirus > Platycheirus albimanus. The sequence goes on along the minus strand of OU696696.1, from coordinate 224,894,605 downwards.
ATGCTCCAAAGAGCTCGCGGGGTTGATATGTAAATAAAAAATAATTCTCCATAAGTGCAACATCAAGAAATAAATGAACCCATTAGTAATGAGAATAACAATGAGCGTTCCTCAATCGAAAATCAAGACATTTTACCTAACCGAGAAGATGAAGAAACAACAGAGAATGAAGACGAAATTAAGAAGAACGAAAATCTACGCACAAGCCTAAGGAAATGGGCCATAGAGTGGTCTATAGCAGCGTACTGCTTGATCTGGTTATCTATGATAGCAACAAAAAAGCCAATTTCGGACGGCTCAGACATTCCACTCCCGATGGACTGATGATTGTGGATTTTATGTGCGCTCGGATTGGTATGCACAGATGGCTGTTTGAAGATTATAGGCCTTTGATTTGACGTCGATTGAAGCTGCTGTGTTTGAAGAACCTGTAAAAACTGAAATGAAATTAATACAACAACATTAACACATACTTTTCTACTACAAAGCTGGCCATACTCACTTCGTTATGGTTCATCCGGTCTCTATCAGCGTTATATACTTTTCGGGCTGCTGCAGACCATTTCCCATTGCTTTGCGAAGCCCTTGACAGATTTTCCATGTCACTGGTATCACTGTTGTTAGACATTGCTTCAATTTCTTGCAATGCTTCGTAGTACGTCTTGATATTTCGTCTTTTTACAAGGCACTGATACTCCTTCCATCCTTCAGCCAAATTTCCAAGTGGGTTTTTAAAGTTTTAAAGGCACCTTCCTCGCAACTTCTCTGGTGGCCACATAAGTCTTCCGTTTTTCTCAAAAGTTGAGGGCACTGCTGAAAGTTTTAGTTCTCCGGCCTCAATCGTTTGGACAATTATAAAACTTTCAGAATGCTCTTCCATTTGGAGTTCTATAATAAAAGAACATAAATTTAGTATTTTATTTGAAAAAAATTTCCATTATGTAAGGTACACATTATTGTTATTATTATTGTAAGCTTTATTCATCCAATAAGTATTAGTGTAAGTATAAGAATAAGTATAAGTATAAGTATAAATATGAGTATAAGTATAAGTATAAGTATGTACATATGTATGTTTTAAAAGAATTATTATTATTATTATTAATTTTTTTTTTTTTTTTTTTTTTTTTTAATACAAAAGTTTACAAAATTAAGAATTTACGTTTGGATATAAGCCTACCCCAAGGATTTCCATGTTATTCTGTCTCGCGATTCTCTCCCATCTATTACAGCTGTGAACTATGTCATCTCTCCAACGTTTAAGCTGCCTTCCTACTCTCCTTGTGCCATCTCTAGGAATCCATTGGATGCACCTCCAGGTCCAGCGGTTGTCGGTGAGCCGGGCAACATGCCCCGCCCAGTTCCATTTTTGTCGCTTCGCCGTCTGGATAACGTCATCGAAATCTGTCATATGTCGTATTACTTTATTCCGTATTCTTTGCCTTTTAGATACTGGCAGCATAGATCTCTCCGTTGCTCTTTGAGTAGTAGCAAGTTTTTGCGTAGATCTAACTGTCATGTTCCAGGTTTGGGAGCCATAAGTCATGACTGGCAAGATAGTTGACTCGAATAGATATTTCCTAGACTTCTGAGTAAGATTTGCGTCAAACACATCTTTATGTTTCCAAAATTGTTTCCAGCTGTTTGTGATTCTTCTGTCGATTTCTTTTTCTTCCTTGTTTTCCAACGAAATTAATTGCCCTAAGTAGATGTAGTCGTCGACATATTCGATTTTACTTCCGTCAACCATTATGTCCCTTTTTTCGCCTTTGCTCATCAGCTTTGTTTTTTCGGCATTCATTAGAAGTCCCGCCGTTTTGCAACCTGCTTCCAATTCTCTTATCATTTTGCCTAGTTCTTCACTTGATGTTGCAATCAGAACAATATCGTCAGCAAAACGTAAGTTGGTAAGATATTCTCCATCAATTTTTAGGCCTTAGGAATCCCAATCCATTGAACGAAAAATTTCCTCAAGAACTGTAGAAAAGAAAGCTGGTGAGAGCGGGTCTCCTTTTCTAACTCCTCTGTTTATATTCCGTCCTTTCGTTTCTAAAGATACACAAGCGGTTGCGTTCGTATACAATTTCCTGATTATTCGGATAATTTTGCTGTTCATTCCCTGTTTTTTCAGATTTCCAGATTATTGCATATTCCACCGTGTCAAATGCTTTTGTAAGATCTATGAAAGCCAGGTGCAGATCAATTTGGTACTCGTTACTCTTTTCAATAATTTGATTTATTGTCTGAAGATGGTCTGTAGTACTAAAGAATTGACGGAAACCAGCTTGTTCTCTTGGTTGTTGTTGTTCTAAATTACCACGAATCCTTCTAAAAAGACATTTTGCAAATAGTTTGTAGACGATGGATATAAGACTTATAGGCCTGTAGTTGTTTATATTTGTTGTGTCCCCTTTTTTATGAAGTAAAATTATTGTTGACTCCTTCCATTGATTTGGTATTTATTCAGCGATGAGTATCCAATTGAAGATGTATGTGAGGCTGTTAATCAATTTGGTTTTACCAATTTTTAACATTTCACTTCTGATGCCATTTGTGTCGGAATATTTGCCATTAGGTAACTCTCTCAATGATTTTTCAATTTCGGATGGAAGAAAAGGCAGAAATTCTTCTTCTTCGACGTGTTCATATTCATTATCTAATGGTGATATGTTAAGTTTTGTTTCGTACAGATTTTCGTAAAATTCTGTTGCTGTAGAATTTATATCTGCTCGGTTAAGAATAGTCTTCTTGTTTTTTGTTAATTTTAGGGTCCATTCTTTTCCATCAAAAAGTTCTTTTTGTGCTTTTTTATGGAGTTGGTTTCTTCAACAATATGTTTTATTATTTGATTGTTGAATTTCAGCACATCGTTTTTCGTTGCATTCTTACATTTTTTTGTGAGATTCTTTAGTTCATTCCGTTTAATATCTGTGAGTTGATTTTTTTGCCGCAGTGCGTCTCTTTCTGCTAGAAGTTTTTTCGGTGCTAATGATAGTTTATCTGCTTTCTGTTTTGAATTTTTAAGAATATGGCTTTCAGTTGCTTTTAAAATTCCATCTTCCAGTTGATCATATGCGCGTTGCAAAGAGTTCTTATCTAGACTATTCCAGTTACATTTTTCTTCTAGTGCTTCTATGTATTTGCGAATGTTTTCTTCATCGAGTATTTTTGGAATTTCAGTTTTTGCTCTTTGTTTATGGTATTGTTTAGTTTTATGACTTATTTCGAATGTACCTCTTACAATCTATGGTCACTATCGAAGTTTAAATTGTTGAGAACCGAAACATCTTTTAGTATTGTTTTTTTGTTCACAATTATGAAGTCGATTTCATTTTTCCCAAGTCCGTTAGGTGATCTCCAAGTCCATTGTCTACTATGGTGTGTCTTAAATAGGCTGTTTCCGACTGAGAGTCCATGTTGCCACAGCCATGTGACAAGTCGTTCGCCTCTTTCGTTTCTCTCACCATATCCGTGATTTCCCATTATTAAGTCTTCATTGTCTTTTTTTAAACCTATTTTTGCATTGAAGTCTCCCATTACGCACATAAATTCCGCTTTACAATCTTGATACACCAAGTCAACCTCTTTGTAGAATTTGTCCGTCATTTCCGGTGAAGCAGATTCTGTTGGCGCATAGACTTGAATGATGGATAATTTTGAGTTTGATACCTTTACCTGCAACGCCGCTATTCTTTCGTTATAAAAACTAATCTGTAATCTTTTCAATGCGTTTTTTCCATTTGCTTTTTATTAAAAATCCTGTACCTTTATGATTTTATGATTACCTCAATTTGGATGCTTTTTTCTTTTTCAATTTTAAATTGTTTGTTCTTTAGACTGATACAAAAATAAACAGTTATTCTTTGAGTTGTATATCTGCGTCATAAGTCAAAGGTAAAATGATGATAAACAAAACTTGAACCGTGTTTCCTCAGGGCCTGGATTATAGATCATAATCTTAATCGTTGAAATTATATTTCCAGAACAAAAAAGTAAAGATAACAAAAGTATTGGTTGATATAAATACATATATTATAAGTATAGGGTGCGTATTGTGCATGGGAAATTTATGAGAAATAATGTTACAAAATGTGCATTTTAAAATATCCAAAAATATATTTCAAGTTCTTCTTGCATTTTACCATCTCTATAACTTACTCTATTATCCCCTACATCTCCCCAAAACGTATCATCGAAGGGGAAATGTGTCACGCACACACATGCACCGGGGTATTTCGAAATATTTAATATTTCGAAAGATAGATTTTCTATGTTATGAGGAAGGTAAAAGTGTGCGTATATGGAGTGGTTTTTGGAGCACCGTTCACACTGCAAAAGTGTTGGGGTACAAAGCCCCAGTTCTAGAAGAAGCTTTCACAACTATTCAGTATATTTTCTGCTTCTAATAAGACTATAAGACTGTTATTTGAAAGTGCGGTCCAAATAATTTTTATTAAGATAATTTTACCTATAAGTAAACCAAATAATAGTCTAAATTGTGTTTAATTTGAACCTAAATAGTGTCAAAAATTCAGATAACCAGCAACTATATAAGTACAGGAAACAATAGGAAAGAGGTAAAGAAATTTTATTAAGTTTAGAATATACCTATATATGTATATGTATATAAACACATGCATATTATAGCTGCACGGTCCATTAATCAAAAACAAAATACGCGCACGGTCACCGCTTAAAGGCTCGCGCAAACCAAAGCGGCTGCGGTGGCGGTGGCGATCACCAAACAGATGATGCACATGTAAACTATACAAATGGCACACACCTAGGCGATATGTGGGTTGTGAATACGATCCACTGCTGCGTTCAGCCACGCGATCTATGTAGAACGCTGCATGCACCATTTGCCCGCCGTATCGCAGCTGCCATTCGTGATATCTTTTTATTTATTGTTTGAAAGTATTGCAAGCCACTTTGAATATTTAAAAACTAAAAATGTTTTTGAAAAATATAATGAGAAATATGCAAGATACACTTTTCAATTTTTTTTTTTTACTTTTTTGTCTCGTCTAAAAGTAATAGGGCTTCATCCGTTTTTGTGGGAATAACAAGATATTAATTATTAAATACTATTAAATAAATATTATTATTTCAATTCAACTAACAATGATGTTTTCACGGCTTGGCCGCGACTGAAAATATCGCGTTGGTTTGAGCAGATTTTTGCCCGCCTCATTATCGCGCGACCTGCTAGGTCGCCACCGCCACCGCAACCGCTTTGGTTGGCGCGAGCCTTGCGCGATAAAGAGGCGGGCAAAAATCTGCTCAAACCAACGCGATATTTTCAGTCGCGGCCAAGCCGTGAAAAACATCATTATTAGTTGAATTGAAATAATAATATTTATTTAATAATTAATATCTAATTATTCCCCCAAAAATTGATGAAGCCCTACTACTTTTAGACGAGACAAAAAATTAAAAAAAAAATTTATAAGTGTATCTTGCATATTTCTCATTATATTTTTCAAAGACATTTTTAGTTTTGAAATATTCAAAATGGCTTGCAATACTTTCAAGCAATAAATAAAAAGATATCACGAATGGCAGCTGCGATACGGCGGGCAAATGGTGCATGCAGCGTTCTACATAGATCGCGTGGCTGAACGCAGCAGTGGATCGTATTCACAACCCACATATCGCTTAGGTGTGTGACATTTGTATGATTTACATGTGCATCATCTGTTTGGTGATCGCCACCGCCACCGCGGCCGCTTTGGTTTGCGCGAGCCTTAAGGACTATTCACATGAGAGCGACCAACGAATGAACGAATGAACAAATAAATGAGATTTTCCACACTACCAAGCAATATTTTGCAACAAAAACTATTTCAAAATGATAGAAACTCATTAAATGTAATGTTGATATGCTAAAATTTTCATTTTGATTGAAGAAAAAAGAAATTTTAATGAAAACAAGTTCTTCGTCGCTAATTTCAATCTGACTGTTACGAATTGTCAAACCCTATTCGCGTTCCACATGCCATCCACATTACAACGAATAAATTATTCGTGCGCGACTAACCTCAAAATCTCACTGTTAATTGTGATATACGGACATGACGTTCGTTGTTCGCAACGAATAAAATAAATTGCATGTGAATGAAACGTCAAAATGGACGAATGTTCGTTTATTCGTTGGTCGTTGGTCGCTTTCATGTGAATAGTCCTTTAAAGTGGTGGCCGTTGATTTTTGTTTGCATCTACCGACAATTTGTTTTTGGTACGAGCTGAATAATTTTCGTCCAGCAGCCGATTTATATGTGCAGCAGGAAACATATTACATATATTCATCTTCGATTGGCAGTTTCGTGAATTTGCTTTCTGTAGAATAAGGGAATGCGCCTTATTACAACATCGACAAACAGCAACCATAATCTTAGAAGCACCGTGGTCTCACGGTTGAGTATTCCATCACAGCACAAAACATCGGAGGTTCGATTCCGGCAAGTGGTAGCAGAGTTTTCTTTTTTATATTTTTTTATTTTTTGTATGGTAAATAGGTATATGTATTTCTTTTAGCCAATGTAAATTTATTGTCTTTTAGGTTTTAAGTTTTTATGAAAAGTTGAGATAGGTTGGAACTAAGCTAGTTTTGTAAAATAACTTGTACATTCATCCATAGATGCACCAAAGGGATACATTTCTGTTAGGCACACTGAATGCAAAATAATTAAGTTTTTTTTTGGTACCTAATACGTATGTTAGCAATAACATAAACTTACGAATTATAAGCTCTGTAGGTTTTAGTTCATTATCATCAGCCTGGATGCTGTGGCCACGACATCGTCAGCTGATTGGAGTATCCACCGATGCAAAAGAGGTGAGTCGTTGACCTTGCTTTTAATTTAAGCATACATACCTGCTTGTGTTATTGGTACATACGGTACGGAGAAGGTTGATTGACTTTTATTTTTATTAATTTGAACAGTAGTGCAAGGTGCAATATTTAGTTTGGTGAGTCTTTTTGTTTTTATGATGAATGTTATTGATGTACCTACATACTATGTGCATAAAGTAATGCCTTCATTTTGAAGTCGAGTTTTTTTTTTGTTGTTTCATAAAAAGCTTTTGATTTTACCTTTTCAAGTTACTTACCTGTATAACGATTTACTATTTTATTTCTAGTTATTTAAGTTTTATATCTACCTATTAGTTTTTTTTTTTGTGATTATAGATACCTATTGTTATAAATTTTACCTTCTTCATTATTTTATGTTCTTTTTCAACTTAATTAAGTTTACGCTTTTTAGTTTTTAAGTTAGTTTTTTTTTTTAAAGTTAGTTTCTATTATTATAATCATAAGTATTACATATTTTTGTTTTCTTTAGTTTTGGTTAGTGATTAAAAATTGATTTATAACGTTTAGAAAAGTTTTGTTTGTTTTGAATGAAGATGGAAAGGAAGATTTTTAAATGAACATGAACAAGATAGAAATGGATATGATTAATTAAAGTTTTTAGGAGGATGGATGAGGGTTGCTGAAATGGAAAGATGGTAAGCTGAGGTGAAGGAAGCGGAAGATGGCGAGTTAAGGGGTTGCTCAGACCAGTACGGCAACCATGGCAGGGTGGGTATATTTTTTATTTTATTACATTTTGAATTTTAGTTTTGATTTTTGATTTTGCATGTAGGAACTGACTTTCAGTCATAAGTCCCAGTATCTGAGGCGTGGCCTTGGTACTGCGTTGCGATGACGAGAGTTAGTTCCAAATGTTTTGACATGGTGTTAAGCGATCCGATTCATAAAGCTGGCAGTGTATGCTGGCATCAATGCCCAGATTTGCGAAGACACCATATACACAAAAATAACGATGGAAGAGACATAGAAAATTCACATTGAGTTTTCAGAAGTACCTTCCATCTACAAAGCGATTTCCTAGAGTCGGTTTGGAATCAAGTCTTGGTTTCAGATCGTCCTAGGAATAAGCACCGTAACGTAGTTTCAGTTTTTTTTATTTAACGTACCTAGAATATTTTATTTTTTTTTGCTCTTTTCTTTTGGCTCGCAGGACTTTGCCATCTTCTGTTTCCAACATTTCTTTTCTTTCCAGAGTAAGTGATCCTCATCCAGATCCGTTTATGAAAAAAAGTTGTTTTTGAAAAGTTCAAGATACACATATACATAGGTATTCATTTTTATACATTATTTAGTTTATATTATACAAATACATAGTAAAATTTTTTTTTATGGTAGACAGATTTTGATAGTTTTATTTGTATGTTAACTTATTTAAATGTTTTTCTTTGCTAGTTTTTTTCAGTGTTAATTTATTTAAGTGTTTTATTCTAGTTCAAATTTGTTAGGTGTTAGATGTTAGTTAAGTCAAGAAGTTTAGTTTGTGTTCTTTTTTTTTTGAAAATAGGTGTAGCAAAGAAAAGTTTTCTGTTGAAATTTGTTTTTTTTTTTAATAGAGTTTATAGATATTTTGGTTTCAGTTTCATTTAAGTTATTGGTTTTTTTACTTTATGTTATTTATTAATCTTCGAATTAAGTTTAGTTATATAGGTTAAGGATTTTATTAGTAAGTTTTTTTTTGTAATTTCTTTTTAGAAAGTTTTTTTTTAGCTTGTAAACTGTTCTAGATTTTTTTAATAAGGTTCTCAGAATAGTTAGGTTAGTTTTTGTAGGTTTAGTTTAGGTTATAGCTATTTACGTATTTACTTATTTATTAATTTATTTATTATAGTTACATATAAATATATTGATTTCTCATTTCAATTATTTTATCAAATTTTGGTGATTTCAGGATTGCCACCTTAATATTATACTTTTTTTTATTCGTTTTTACCTTTTTGATTTCCTTGCCTCTTTTAAAAGTTTTCAGTCGTTGGTTTTTCTTGGTTTCTGGTGCGTTTCTCAATACATATTGGTTTCGTTTTTCGTTTTTTTTTTTAAAACAAACATTGGGGCGATATTGGAGTCTGAAGTTTTCTTTGTTGTTTACGTGGTTGGGTTTGATCTTTTGAGACCTTTCTTGGTTCTTTTGGAAGATTATGAACGATAACTTCCATACTCCTATTATTAGGCCTGATAGAAACAGAACGTAGGAATATTGGAGGAGGATTTTTAAAGGTTTTATCAGGCCGTAAACCAGTTGCTTTTTGACAACTCATTAGATTCAGAGTTTCAATACTCAGTAGACATGGCGGACGGCAATGAACAATCCGAAGAGGACGTCCAAGATATCGAAGAAATTCTTGCACCATCCAGGACTGGCAATGAACCAGTGACGGACGACGTGGTCTCCCGGATAGAGAGGACAATGATGAACAACCAGCTTCGTCTTGTTCAACAAATGTCACTCTTTATGGGCGAGGTTAGGGGAAAGCTGGACAGTTTAAGTAACCCTCGCTCCGAACAGAATTTTCCAGACTTGGAGCATCCTAGTAATCCCCAGCTGGAGAGAGGTGCAGGCAATTTAAGGACACCAAATATGTATCCATCTACAATTCCGGACACGGCACGCGGTACACCTTCTGTGCGTGCAAGACCACAAATCGCTTTGAATACTCTGGAGAACTGTCGTTTGGATAGGTGGAACGTACAATACGATGGCAGCGACAACATATCAGATTTTCTTTTTAAGGTCGAAAGGTTACAAATTTCATCTGGATATAGTAATGGTCAGATCAGCGCCAATTTTCATTCGTTGCTTAGCGGCAAAGCTAACGAATGGTTTTGGGCGTTTTTACGCAAACGTCCAGATGCAACCTGGGTGCAAATTAAAGAGGCTTTAAAAAGAGAATTTGGCTGTAAGGAAAATGACATCGAGGTCTATATGCGCCTGCTCACTCGAAAGCAGGGATTTAAGGAATTTTTTGATGATTTCTACAGCTCAGTCGTTGGTCTGAATGACCGTTTAAATGAACCATTTGATTCATTGAAACTGATGGAAATCATCAAAAGTAACGCTCGTGAAAAGATCGGGGTGGTATTGTTGGCAGCGAGTGATACTAGCTTGGATCAGCTAAGAAATAAGGCTAGAGAAGCTGAACGTTTCTGAGCTAGACGAACAGTGTCCCATAAAACCGTTCATGAAGTACATTTCGAGGACAGGACTGACGAGGAGCCATTGGATGAAGTCGCAGCGTTCAGCAGGAATTTCCGTCAACCAGCTTCAACACTGGTCTGTTGGAATTGTGACAAACTTGGTCATTCCTTCTTTCATTGCCCGTCACATGAAAGAAAGGTATTTTGTTATCTCTGTGGAGAAAAAGGCGTGAGTACCCCAGAATGCCAAAAACACCAGGGAAACCGCCAAGGGAGCGACAAGCTAGTGGGGGAGAGTCGTTTCCAAAACAATTACCCCGACCAGAGGAAGCAGAAGTAGGAGACGAGCGTGAAGGGAAGAGTGATCGGGTTTCGAACGGATTGTGTCATAGTTTGCCTGATATGTCTGCTGAGTGTTCTAATTCTGAGGTCGGAAAGGTTTGTAAGTCTGATGGTCCTGTCAGGATTCTTCAACGAGAATTTCCAATTTCGGCTAGTCATCCTGTAAAAGTTTTTGCTTTACGGTCTCTTCACGAGCGAAAGCAGAACTATTACAGGAGGCGATCCGAAATTGTTGGTCAGCCCGCGGTTGTAAGTACCCAGATCCAGAAGTGTAGGGACAGATATAAGAAGCGAAAGGACTTTCAGAGGCACATAGTCGAGACAATCTTGTCCTCCAAAACCGGTGGTAGAATGTATGCTCAAATCGAGTTGAAAGATGAACTTGTTTCAGGTTTATTGGACAGTGGAGCTTCTATCTCTGTTTTGGGAGACGCTTGTTTTGAATTCATAGAAAGGAATGGAATTCAAGATTTGCCATACAAGAGTTTTGTTAAAACTGCTGACGGAAAATCCCACGACATCGTTGGGCATTGTGATATACCGACAACGCTTGATGGTATAACGAAGACCATTACTTTCTATGTAATTCCTAACTTGACGCAAAAGGTTTATCTTGGTATGAATTTCTGGAACGAATTTCACTTGACTCCACAGGTGAGCCAGATCGACAGTAACAACGTTTTTGAGGAAAGCAACGATGTTGAGGAGAAGGCTGAATTTATCGATTTAACGACGATTCAGCAAATCAAGTTGGATTCGATAAAGCGGCTTTTTCCGAACTTTGCTGATTTAGGTCTTGGTAGAACGCACGTCGAGACCCATACCATCGATACTGGCGACGCAGTGCCAATCAAGTCAAGACACTATCCGCTGTCACCAGTGAAGCAAGAGGTGGTGTACAAGGAGCTTGATCGCATGTTAGGACTTGGAGTCCCCCTCTATGAGTTGACCTTGTCGCGGTGAGGGGGCTTACGTGAAATTCTTCAACACATACACACACACACACACACACACACACACACACACACACACACACACACACACACACACACACACACACACACACACACACACACACACACACACACACACACACACACACACACACACACACACACACACACACACACCCACACATACACACACACACACACACACACACACACACACACACACACACACTCACACACACACACACACACACACACACACACACACACACACACACACACACCACACACACACACACACACACACACACACACACACACACACACACACACACACTTCAACAATTGCAGAATCACACTAACTAAAATAACTCAATCTAACTAAAATCATGAACTCAAAAGCTACAAATAATAATAAAATTCGAGTGGGGATGTCCACTCAAATGTCGGCAGGAGTCACGACTGCCGGCACGGGCTTTGCCTCGAAAGAGGAGGAGTCGCCAGTGACCAAAAGTTCATTAATGAAAGACAAAAAGAAAACATATAAAAAAGAAAAACAAAAACAAATTCACACGTCAGGCGATATGACCGGTAGGACGACCTCAACTCCCGGGAAGGCTGTAAAGCCGTCCGAGAGTAGGGGAAGTGCTACCAGTCTGGACGCTCCTCCGCAGCTGTCGGGACAAATCACGGTCGGTAGTGGGGATACTGTGACTTACAGTACCTCTGCTGCCCTCCGTGACTGCCCCCCGACAGTTGCGGATGTAAATAACAAAAACAGTGGCAGTGCCACAGTGACACACTGTGACACTCCCACCGCACTATTGAGCTCAGACTCTCAAGAAATTCCCCTCCTTGACGGGGGTGTAGCTGTGACTTTCAGCTCCACCTCGGACAAGGAGAGGAATACCACCGCCCAACAAAAACCTTCGGGCTCAGGAAGGGGTGTCCAGGGGGCTGATGGTGCCGTGACTTACGGTTCCACCGGCGTCAGGGGTAAACCTTCCTCGAGCTCCATGGGGATTCCCCCCTGCGACGGTGAGGCTGTGACTTACAGCACCACCGCTGGAGGGAGGAGTGTAACGTACTCACGAAAAGACAAACGGAACGCGGAGAGATTAGTGAAGATGCTAGGTGACTTACCGGTGTCGGATCTGGACTCGAAGCAATCTGCCAAACTCGTGTGGGCAAAAAATATAATTAAAAGCGAAGACTCTACGTCTAAGCGCCAGCGATCCTTTGAGGGAACCGGTCCGGAACCCAAAAGACCAAAGGCCAATTCCAATACTCTTTCCAACATCAGGAAAGATCTATCCTTTAGTGACGTACTAAAGGATAAAACCATTTTAGCGGTGATTGATAGGAGTAATGTAGATGGTATGATCTCCTTCGATCGGTGGACGACGGTCTTGAACAAGCTTCAGGCTTCCTACTGGACCCTCATGATGGAAAATCCAGGTGAACCTGCCATTTTTGAGGATGCCGGGTGGTACCAGGGGCGCGTCAAGCTCGTCGCCTTCGATGGTCGGAGGTCGTGCGATCTATATAAGCTCGCTATCAGTAGGTTGGAGGGACTCTGGCCTGGTGCTAAGCTCGAGGTTGTGGCAAGAGAAGACATTCCTTGCAGACCAAGAGCTCGTACCAGATTACCAGCTGAACTCTCCGACAAAGAAATCATCCTTAAAATGCTACAATATGGTAACCCATCCCTGCCTACTCATGACTGGAAAGTCGCCAAGCTGGAGGATCCGGAGGGTCCTTATAGATCGGCTATTATAGTCATCAATAGGGATTCACTGGCTCCACTAGCGTCGACCAAAGGAGTGATTAGGTTTGGATGGTCTACCATTACGCTGAAAGTGTATAGGAAAGACGAAGAAAGTGCCAGACTAGCACTCACAACATCGGAGGATATACCCGCAGTGGAGGAACCTGCTGGTGTTATCAACCTTCCAGAAATGGAAATAGATGCACCCAGCACTCCTTCTATAGGTATGCCCTCCTCCAAACCAGATACCGCATCCGACTTGGATGCTCACACTGTCGACAGTCCTTCCGACATGGAGACTGAAGACTACATTAATGAAGATTTTCTTTTACGGTCATCCTCGGAGTCTGACTCAGAGGAGGACCTCAATAGCACTGTAAGAGGTGGTCTGGAAAACTGCAACCGAGATGGTTCAGCTACTACAGATTAACCTCCAACATTCCAAACTGGCTTCGGCCTCCCTTCTTCTCCGACTGCAAACAAAAGGGGAAGATATTGTCCTGATCCAGGAACCATGGATTGTCAAATCTATTGTTCATGGACTCAGGACTCCTGGGTACTACTTGCTGTATGCATTGGACAAAGGTGAGCCACGATCCTGCATATTAGTGAGAAGTAATATTAATGTATTTATACTCCCTGACTACAGCGATCGAGACGTTACCACGGTCAGACTGCAGACCAAAAAAGGCATATACTGGCTTGCCTCAGCTTACCTTGGCCACGACCATCTCGGCCCCCTCCCCAGCGACATGCTGAGGAGAATTATAGAGGATTCAGAGCGGCTAAATACGTGCCTCCTAATTGGTTGTGACGCCAACGCACACCATACAGTCTGGGGGAGTACAGATATAAATGATAGAGGTGAGTCTCTTTTTTGATTATATTCTCAGTACTAACCTAATTGTAACTAACACTGGGAATGAACCAACATTCATAACCAGAAACAGACAAGAAGTCTTAGACATAACACTTGTCTCCGATTCGATTCATCATAGGATCACGAATTGGAAGGTGTCTGCAGAGCACTCATTCTCTGATCACAGATACATCCAATTCGAACTTATTGATGACACTAATAAACAACCAGCCTTCCGTAATTATCGAAAGACTGATTGGCAAAAATACAGGGATACTCTAAAAAGTTTAATTAAACCTGATCTTTTGAAAATCCCTTCTAATATAAACGAACTTGACAAAAAAGTCAACGATCTAACAGCAGCCCTTAACAAATCATTGTCAGCCTCCTGCCCTCTTACTCGTATAAGAGGAAAACGGAAGCCACCTTGGTGGAACTCGGGGCTTGAACCGCTCAGGAAGACTTGTAGAAAGTCCTTCAACCGAGCTAAATACTCCAAAGAAATCGCAGACTGGGATTCCTACAAAGAATCCCTGAAATTATATAAAAAAGAGCTGAGGAAAAGTAAAAGAGCCTCCTGGAGGAACTTCTGTGGTAAAATAGAAGACACTTCAGAGGCTTCCAGATTAAGGAAAATCCTCTCTACCAATCCTACAATGCCTAGCTTCTTTAAAAAAGCAGACGGCTCATGGACCAATACCTGCGAAGAATCGCTTAACTTGCTACTTGACACCCATTTCCCAGGTAGCTCCCTTAACATAGTAAACCTTGATTGTAGTCCAATTGGATCAATCAATAATAATACTAGTAAACTTGGTCTAGTCACTAGGGAAAAACTAAAATGGGCCATCAACAGCTTCAATCCATATAAATCTGCTGGACCTGACGGCATAATACCAGCAGAACTTCAACAGTCTATGGATATTATTATCCCTATCCTGGAAGTAGTACTAAACGGATGTTTAGAGTTGAAATACATTCCATCGTTATGGAGGGAAGTAAAAGTTGTGTTCATTCCCAAAGCGGGAAAATGTTCCCAAGTGTATCCAAAAGACCTCAGACCTATAAGTCTATCATCATTCCTTCTTAAAACTTTAGAACGTCTGATTGATATCCATTTGCGAAATGCCATAGACACAACTCTAGTGTCTACAGCACAACACGCTTACTGCAAAGGAAAATCGGTAGACACTGCCTTGCATACCTTAGTAAGCGCTATCGAATATTCCCTACATCACAAAGAGTATACTCTGGTAGCATTCCTTGATATCGAGGGTGCCTTTAACAACGTCAGCAACCAAGCAATCACAACGGCACTAGACAATCTTAAAGTAGACAGATCCCTGAGTGAGCTTATAAATCTTATGCTAAAAAGTAGGCTAATCAACTCAACCCTAGGAGACGTCTCCCTAAGAAGATCAGTCAGCAGAGGTACTCCACAAGGTGGAGTCCTATCCCCTCTTTTATGGAACTTTATTGTCAATGAACTTCTAGTTGACCTGGAAGCAGAGGGATTCAAAGTGATTGCATACGCTGATGACGTCGCCATTGCGATATCAGGAAAACATGCTCAAATTCTTATTGAGCTAATGCAAACAGCTCTTAACAAGCTTCTTAAGTGGACTGGTAAATGTGGGCTAGGAGTAAACCCCCACAAAACTGAACTGGTCCTCTTCACAAGGAAATATAAAATTCCACACCTAAATGTTCCGTCCATTAATGGAACTCCACTAACTTTCTCAAATGAAGCTAAATATCTAGGCCTTGTTCTAGATAAGAAGCTCACATGGAAACCCAACATTCAGGAAAGAGTAAAAAAGGCCACGGTAGCTCTCTTCTCTTGCAAAAAAGCAATAGGGAATAAGTGGGGTTTATCCCCACAAATTACCCACTGGCTATATACAGCGGTCATAAGACCGATACTAACTTATGGGATAACAGTATGGTGGACTGCTTTGGATAAAGTGTCCTACCGGGACCACCTAAGCAAAGTCCAAAGATCAGCATGTCTATGTATCACTGGAGCACTGCGTACGACACCTTCAGCTGCCTTAGACATTCTTCTTAATCTTACACCCCTCGACATTTTTAGTAAACAAATGGCCGCGAGTACAGCAATCCGTCTCAGAGCCACGTCTCAATGGACCAATAACTCAATTGGCCACACTATTATTCTGAATTCATTCAGAACGATTCCAAGTCACTCTGACTACACCATACCCCAACTGGTTTTTGAAAACAACTTTCGAGTCTCCATTCCATCACGGTCTGACTGGGACGAAGGACATTTCTCGAGAGATGATTCGATTCATTTCTACACTGATGGTTCAAAAACCGAAGATGGAGTTGGGGGCGGAGTGTACTCAGAAGGACTAAATCTTAGTCTATCTTTCCGACTCCCTAACTATTGTAGCGTGTTCCAAGCGGAACTTCTGGCGATAAAAGAGGTTCTATCCTGGCTCAAGGAAAACGTGATATCCACGTCGAATATCCGTATCTTTTCAGACAGCCAAGCAGCCCTTAAATCATTCGAGGCGGTTTCCACGAACTCAGCAACAGCCCGCAACTGTCGCACATCTCTCGCGGAGATGGCAGAACAGTTTAACATTCACCTTTTTTGGGTGCCGGGACATAGAGATATCCCAGGAAACTGCAAGGCCGATGAACTCGCTAGAAATGGAACTACTGAACCACTTTCACCCGACAGGAGGAATATTGGTATACCTATCGCTACATGTAAACTCATGCTAAAATACGATGCCATGAACGAAACAAATCTAAGGTGGTCAAATTTGACTACCTGTCAGGCGACAAAACAGATCTGGCCAAAACTAGATCCAAAACGCTCCATATGTTTGTTATCTCTTGGTAGATCACACCTTAGCTCCTTAATCGGTGTCATAACTGGACACTGTCTTATAGGCAGACATGCTACTAGACTCGGTGTCTTCTCGAACGACTTCTGCAGAAGTTGCATGGACGAGGAAGAAGAAGAGACTATAACACATCTTCTTTGTTCATGCCCTGCTCTCTCACAAAGACGAAAATTACATTTGGGAGATTTCTTCCTCAACGATATAAATGACCTAACTCAGACAGACATACACTGTCTCCATCGCTTTGTTAAAAGTTCCAATTGGTTTTAAAATTAGTGAGGTAGTGCCTTACTTTCATATGTGGTATCACAATGGACCTAGTATCTGGTCTAAGTGTGTCAGTCGTTGACTGACAGCCACCTTAACCTAACCTAACCTAACCTAGGACTTGGAGTTATTGAGGAGAGCAATTCACCGTGGTGTTCTCCTATAGTGTTGGTTAAGAAGCCAGGAAAAGTTCGCCTGTGCTTGGATAGTCGTAAGCTTAACAGCAAAACGAATAATGATGCATATCCGTTGTCGCATATTGAAGGAATCATCAGTAGATTAGAGGACACTCATTTCATAACGGGTCTTGACCTTAAAGATGCATTTTGGCAGATCCCGTTAGATGAAGAGTCAAGGCAAAAAACGGCATTCGCAGTACCAGGACGGCCACTGTATCATTTTAATGTGATGCCGTTTGGTTTATGCAACGCCGCACAGAGAATTGGTGCGTTCTTTTTCTAACCATAGTCGACATTCGTTACGAATGTCAACAAAAACGTGTTCCTTTAATCTAATTCGTTACGATTTGTTACGAATATGACGTCATAACAGCGTTCCTAAATTCGACAATTAGTTACGATTCGTTACTATTTCCAATTCACCTCCATGATATGAGTTGCGTTTGTTGATCTGTCAAATTGGATGCTTTGTTTAAAAATGAATCTTAAGTGAGTGATCAACAAGAAACAATAAAATGGATTTCACGCCAATTTCGAATTTCATTTTCAATTTTCATTTTTGTATTTCTCCAGTAAAGTAACCGCAACTAAAATTTTTCCTTCTTTATTCATTTTGAGAATTTTAAATAAATTGAAAGTGGTTGTTTGACAGTCTAACAAATTCTAACAAATGTATCGTTCCTAAATGCTTTGTAAAAAACCCAACAAATCTTAACAATGACACTTCAACGAATTTGATTTGACATAACAACAAATGTCGACTATTGTCAGAAAAAGAACGCACCAAATGTGTCGTCTGATGGACCGAGTGATTCCTGCTCGTCTTAGACAACATGTTTTCATATATTTAGATGATTTTTTGATATGCACAACGGATTTCGAAACTCATATCCAAGTACTGGCCGATGTAGCATCCTGTCTGCGTAGTGCAAACTTAACCATCAACTTAAATAAGTCCAAGTTTTGCATGCGTGAAATAAAGTTTCTTGGTTACATCGTTGGTCAGGGCACGCTAAAAACAGACCCTGGAAAGATAGACGCGATGGTGAACTTCTCCTTGCCGAAAATGGCCAGACAAGTGAGACGATTTATCGGTATGACGGGTTGGTACAGGCGTTTTATCAGGAACTATTCAGACCTCGCAGCTCCACTAACCGATTGCCTAAAGAAGCGAAAGGATTTCGAATTGACACCTGCAGCGAAGGAAGGATTTGAAAAGTTGGAAGAAGCCCTAGTTTCAGCTCTGGTTCTCTCTCAGCCCGACTTTAAGAAGGAATTCACAATTCAATGTGATGCGTCGTCTGAGGGAGTCGGAGGTGTGCTGTTCCAGTTGGATGCAGATGGCAATGAGAAACCCTTAGCTTTTATGTCGAAAAAGTTAAATAAGGCACAGAAAACTATACGGTGACAGAGCTCGAGTGTTTGGCAGCAGTGCTCAGCATCAGAAAGTTCCGTGCGTACATCGAAGGCTTGCCTTTTCGCGTTATTACTGACCATTCAAGTCTGAAATGGCTTATGTCATTGAAAGATTTGAGTGGGCGGCTCGCAAGATGGAGTTTGGAGCTTCAAGGCTTCCATTTTCGAATTGAGCACCGTAAGGGTTCGCTGAATGTTGTTCCCGATGCACTTTCGAGAGTGGATATGGAAGAGATTTCGATCACATCGATAGGAATGGAAGTAGATATCGACTCGCCAGAGTTCGATTCTGCAGAGTATAGTACACTTAGAGAGGAAATCGTCAAAAACCAAGCCTCACTTCCAGATCTAGTTGTATCCGACAAATATATATACAAAAGAGTTAGATTTAGGAGTGAGGAGCTTGAAGGCGAAGATTCTCTATGGCGATTATGGATACCGAACACATTGACTCACAACGTAATTGAAATGGCCCATGACTCCAAGTTGTGTTGTCATAGTGGTTTCTCTAAGACTTAGAGAAAAATATTACTGGCCAAAAATGGCTGTTGAAATCAAAAATTATGTGAGTCAATGTGAGGTTTGCAAAACCATAAAAGCGCCGAATAAGTCTCTTCGTCCTCCTATTACGAAGCAAATCGTCTCTGAGCGACCGATGCAGCGTTTGTATGTGGATTTGCTTGGTCCTTATCCACGTACAAAAGCTGGAAATATTTGCATTTTTATCGCTGTTGACCATTTCTCCAAATACACTTTTCTCACAGCGTTACCAAAAGCAACGTCAGCGAATATTGTGAAATTCTTGGAAGCCGATCAGACAACGGCAAACAATTTATATCTTCTGAGTTTGCGAGGTTCCTGAACAACTACGGCGTGCAACAAATCCGAACAGCATTTTACTCTCCGCAAGCAAATATATCGGAGAGGGTGAATCGAAGTATTTTAAATAAACTGAGAGCTTTTATAAGAGACGAGCAAGATAACTGGGATTCTCATATTTCAAGCATAGCTTGTGCCTTGAGATCAGATACCCATGATTCACTCGGATGTCAACCATATTTTGCAATGTTTGGGCAAAATATGATTAACCATGGATCATCTTACAAAATTCTCAGAAATTTAAAAGCACTTCACGATCCTGAACTAGATGTTACACCACACGAAGCGAAAATTGCACTTGCACGACAAAAGTTGTCCAGAAACTTGCAGATCGCACACGAGAAGTCGAAAAGTACTTATAACGTGCGTTCTAAGCCAACTTCGTTCTGTGTTGGCCAGGAAGTCTTTTATAGGAATTTCACTCAGAGCAACTTTGCACAAGGCAAAAATGCAAAATTAATGCCAAAGTTCCTCAAAGCTCGAGTTTTTCTGGGGTGGAAGACTTATCGGAGTCTTTCATGCCAAAGATATAAGGCAATAGTGGGATGGGTCGTTAGTTTTTAACTTAAGAGAGCATTTTCACAAGATTGTTCCTAACCGTAAACATACTTACCTGACTATTTCAGACAAGGTTTTACCCGGCTAATAAGTGGGTTAGGCCCCACGTTTTAAATGTCCGTAAATTTTTAAATACACGATTTTTATCTTTTAAACAGCATTGTGGGTTCTGTTTGCAATTTTGCTTACACTCATGAATGTAAACCAAACGCAAAGCTCTTTGTTACAAAATGTGCATTTTAAAATATCCAAAAATATATTTCAAGTTCTTCTTGCATTTTACCATCTCTATAACTTACTCTATTATCACACTGCAAAAGTGTTGGGGTACAAAGCCCCAGTTCTAGAAGAAGCTTTCACAACTATTCAGTAAATTTTCTGCTTCTAATAAGACTATAAGACTGTTATTTGAAAGTGCGGTCCAAATAATTTTTATTAAGATAATTTTACCTATAAGTAAACCAAATAATAGTCTAAATTGTGTTTAATTTGAACCTAAATAGTGTGAAAAATTCAGATAACCAGCAACTATATAAGTACAGGAAACCCTAGGAAAGAGGTAAAGAAATTTTATTAAGTTTAGAATATACCTATATATATGTATATAAACACATGCATATTATAGCTGCACGGTCCATTAATCAAACAAAAAATACGCGCACGGTCACCGCTTAAACTGGTGGCCGTTGATTTTTTTTTGCATCTACCGACAATTTGTTTTTGGTACGAGCTGAATAATTTTCGTCCAGCAGCCGATTTATATGTGCAGCAGGAAACATATTATATTCATCTTCGATTGGCAGTTTCGTGAATTTGCTTTCTGTAGAATAAGGGAATGCGCCTTATTACAACATCGACAAACAGCAACCATAATCTTAGAAGCACCGTGGTCTCACGGTTGAGTATTCCATCACAGCACAAAACATCGGAGGTTCGATTCCGGCAAGTGGTAGCAGAGTTTTCTTTTTTATTTTTTTTTATTTTTTGTATGGTAAATAGGATATGTATTTCTTTTAGCCAATGTAAATTTATTGTCTTTTAGGTTTTAAGTTTTTATGAAAAGTTGAGATAGGTTGGAACTAAGCTAGTTTTGTAAAATAACTTGCAACATTATTTGTATGCGTATGTATCTACATATTATGTACATTCATCCATAGATGCACCAAAGGGATACATTTCTGTTAGGCACACTGAATGCAAAATAATTAAGTTTTTTTTTGGTACCTAATACGTATGTTAGCAATAACATAAACTTACGAATTATAAGCTCTGTAGGTTTTAGTTCATTATCATCAGCCTGGATCCTGGATGCTGTGGCCACGACATCGTCAGCTGATTGGAGTATCCACCGATGCAAAAGAGGTGAGTCGTTGACCTTGCTTTTAATTTAAGCATACATACCTGCTTGTGTTATTGGTACATACGGTACGGAGAAGGTTGATTGATTTTTATTTTTATTAATATGAACAGTAGTGCAAGGTGCAATATTTAGTTTGGTGAGTCTTTTTGTTTTTATGATGAATGTTATTGATGTACCTACATACTATGTGCATAAAGTAATGCCTTCATTTTGAAGTCGAGTTTTTTTTTGTTGTTTCATAAAAAGCTTTTGATTTTACCTTTTCAAGTTACTTACCTGTATAACGATTTACTATTTTATTTCTAGTTATTTAAGTTTTATATCTACCTATTAGTTTTTTTTTGTGATTATACCTATTGTTATAAATTTTACCTTCTTCATTATTTTATGTTCTTTTTCAACTTAATTAAGTTTACGCGTTTTAGTTTTTAAGTTATTTTTTTTTTTTAAAGTTAGTTTCTATTATTATAATCATAAGTATTATATATTTTTGTTTTCTTTAGTTTTGGTTAGTGATTAAAAATTGATTTATAACGTTTAGAAAAGTTTTGTTTGTTTTGAATGAAGATGGAAAGGAAGATTTTTAAATGAACATGAACAAGATAGAAATGGATATGATTAATTAAAGTTTTTGAAGGATGGATGAGGGTTGCTGAAATGGAAAGATGGTAAGCTGAGGTGAAGGAAGCGGAAGATGGTGAGTTAAGGGGTTGCTCAGACGAGTACGGCAACCATGGCAGGGTGGGTATAGATAAACTTCTCGTGCGTCACAACACCTCGACGCAAAGCCTGGCATGAGTTTTGTCTGCGCGGTTCTGACAGGGATCAAGTTCTTACTCCCTCCGACGAGCGTATGGCCGGTCAAGCATGCCAGCAACGATCCCGACGGCAAGCAAGGAACCCGCAACAATAAATTAACTCAGCAAAGCAAAAATAAAATCGAAATGATAAATGTTAAGTTAGACATTTTTTGCTTCGTCGAAACTCCGCGTCTTATGGATAAAAAGATGCATGGAACATAGTAGAAGCCTAATCGAAGTTTTATCGAAGCTTATAGGTAAGAAAAAAAACATGTTCATTTAAAATGTTAACAGTTTAATAAAAATATAAATAATCAAATTTCATCTATAGTTTCAAGCCTAGTACTCAGATCGCGCTAAAATTTATCTTCCATACAAATTTCCACCCAAGATAAATTTTAGCTTGGGTTTTTAGCTGAGCAGTACTCACTTCAAGCTAAATTCCAGCTGTCAGGCTAAAAAAGTCTCCACAAAATTTAGCTTGCGAAAGAATGTAAAATACATTATTTCGCAAGATACATTTTGACGTTTATCGCTTCTTGTCAAAAAATATGTTTGTATTTCAGTACATAAATCATTTGGTTCAGGCTTCAAATGGTCTGAGAAAGTAATATTTTGTATTTATTTATAATTTCTTATATATTTTATTTCTCTTTCTTTCAATTTTTTTTAGCTGTGAAGAAGAATACGCTCTTATATATGTGTTCAACGTGGTCTAATGGTTTTAAACACACATCTTGAGACACTCTGACGGAGATACGCTTCTCATTCTATTCTCAAAGGAATAGGTTCGCATAGTAATCAAAAACGAGGGAGCTGGTCCATCTATTTGAACAGACTTACAACCAGCTAGGCTGTTTGAAAAATCACTCTTCATCTTGGTCATCATGACAATACCAAATTCACAGGAACAGAACTTATCCCCGCAGACAGGACAACCCTGATCAAGGAAATTCCTCCATTAATGTAATGACATCCCTTCCTCAACATCCCTGTCCACTTCCTGTAGCACAAACCGTTGGAAAGAGACATTACTACTGTTTACCTTCATTTCACTTACCCTTCACTTACAGAACTCTTCTTCATTCAATATCTTGAGTATCCCCTACGATGTACCTACAAATGCTTACCATCCTTGTAGTTCACTGCCTTCCTCCATTTTGAATACAACAGGCAACTACCCACTCCTATGCTACACCCCAGAGAAACTCAAGATATTCCTCATCCGACAAGCCCTGTTCTTCCTACATGCCATACACTACCAAGTGTAAACAACTAAACCCTGCACTACGAAACAACCACATCAAAACTAAACTCTACCAAGCAAACTTTAGGATGGTCGCCATGGACACATTGTCCCATCATCTCCTCAGTGAGTTCCAAGCGGAAGGCGAAACTTGAGGTTTGGATCACCATGACATCCATGAATGAGAACTATCTCACCCGTGAACGTCAGAGATTCAACAAACCTGAAATTCAAAAAGGATGGCACGTCGAGACCACTGTCTAGCTCAGTTAGGTCGCGAGTCCTTGCTTTAGGATCTACTAGCGTTGTCACATGTTTTTAACTTGTGCGAACCTGTTGAGTTTAGGTGGAGAAAACTCAAAAAGAAAATGTATAAATGTTATCTGCTGGGGGCCTGATCAACTACGTTCCTATACGAGAAAAGAAAACTGAAAATTGTTGGTTACTAAAAGTAACGGATAAGTGAATAAAATAAAGAAGACACACGATAATGTGAGCTCATGGAAATGTTCATAGGTGTTCTTGAACATGAGCGCTTCTGTAGCTCTGTCAATTCTGCTTTACGCTGAAACTAATGCTCTGAGTTGACTGGTGGTAGATGACAAACATCGTACCACTTATATGATGGAGGAAATCTTAGCTGTTATTCGACTCCTCTGGCATCTTTATACCCACCCAAGAGAAAGTATCTGTTCCTCCCAGAATATTTTTCACCTATTGTCCTATACTGCCCTTGGAGTAGAAACTCCGAACTATCATTTTTAAAGGACCCCTGATTCCAAAAGAAGGAATAGATCTTAGAGGCCTATCCACATCTTAAACCTTAACACCTTACACACACACAACAGGAATAAGAACAAACTAATTATTCATCCCTATTACCATTCCAATGTTATTGATTAATCCATTGCTGCTGAAACTGTTCACTCCCTTCCAGACGTAACTTACTGTAACAACTCCATATCTGAATTATTAATTGTCCAAAAACCAAATAAACTACTGTTCATTATAAAGGAGAAAACCGTATCAAATTTTCTTTAAACTTTATAATTTGTCTTATTTTTATTAACTGTACCTTAAACCTATACAAAATTTGATATTTATTCAAATGCTTAAATATTTTTAAATGTCAAGTATCTAAAGATTGAAATCTTATTAAATGATTTCCTTGTTACAATTTTTTTTTATATTTGTAACTTTTATTTATAAATGGAGCTTACTAAAAAGCGTACTCTTATCGTTTCTTATGATTTCTCAAAACTATTTTTTTAAGAAAATTTTGTGTTTATTATTGTAAATTTTAACCATACAAAAAAACTATTTCGTCAAAGAGAGGCGTACAATTCCATATCGCAACTCCAGACTCGCTTAAGAAAAAAGTGTCAATCGACTGTAAAACCATTTACTGGTTGTTCGCTCAAACGAGTAATGTTACGATTGAGAGCTAACATAAAAAGTATTCAAAAAGAAAACGGACTAAGAAGGGGACTATTGAAACTATGACTAAACCCTCAACTGATCTAATCAAGTAACGAATGAATGTTGTGACTTTATCGAAACTAGCAAACCAAAAAAAATTATGGGACATAAGCCCATGGGTTTATTTATTTGAAGGAGATTCAGGGGATGATAGGATAGATATAGTAGTAAATTTAGCAATATAGTTTGTAAAATTTAAAGCAATATAGTGTTAAATATATTAAAATATAGGATCAAATGTAATTCAAATACGTAGGGGACACAGGGGTGCACCACTGGAACCAGACGCTGAAACCAAAATGATTAAGTAAAGGTCTTTAAAAAAAACTGTATTAGTAATTGTAAGCTACTATGTATCTTATGTAACTTGATTGTAGGTGTTACTCAGAATAATCTATGAGTTGTTCTACTAAACACTCATTTGAATGTATTCTCCCAAGATGTTGACTAACAATCGAGTCAAATCTAAATCTGTAGTCACTAAGTAGTATTGAGTACAACTCTCAAATAAACTGACAAATTGTGACGCATAAACATAAAAGTGATCTAGTGCAAGGATGCACCAAGGGTAAGATGAGTTGATTTAATCACTGAAGAAAGGGTTTTCCAGAATTGACGTGAAGTCTTATCAAAAGATATTCATATAATAAAGTGTAGTGATTAACAAAAGAAAAACAAATTATTAAAGGTGAACACTAAGGTTTGAAAGTTTTGGGCCCTTGCCCTGGATAATAAGTGAATAGTGAGTGAAAAAGAAATCAAAAAGTGTATAACGACAAAAAAAAATTAATGAAAGTGCCTATATGTCTCAAAGGACGAATATATATGTTGGCTCTACACAATTGTAAGTAGCCAGAGGATAATATTTGAGGAATAGTGGACTTAATAAAGTCATAAAGTCGAAAGAGACGTCACACGTACAGTGTTTATATAGGATAGCTACCTAGTTTCAAACCGAAAGCTAGTAGCATGGACCAGAACAATAGGTTCTATGAACTGACGGAAAAAGAATATTCTTCCGAATAAATTATAGCACTTAAACGACCCACTATTGTATTCGGATGAATGAATACTAGTAGTAATTTCGTTTGAATTCTTAAAACTTAAACTTTATCTAACTCTACCAAGAGGACCTGGTAAGTATTCAATAGATATCTGTAGATTTCAACTTTCTTAAAAAAAAAAAGAGATCAAGCACATAAGAGATAGAGGACAACACATGAAAAAACAATTAGGGTAAGTATTCACTTTTCTTTATAGTTAGTTTTCTTAAAAATGCCATTTAAATTCACTTATGGAATAATATATAATACGTTATCTTTAAATACACTAGGATAATATATAATTATAGGTGATAATATGGCTAGGTGCATGCAAATACTGTCGTATGCATCGACGACAACGTGGTACGACACCACCGTCCGTGGGCGTTAGTATAATGCTTCCTTGAGCAACTTTAAAACGGCGTCATCAGGGTGCTTTCGAAAACTATAGTTTCGTGGATTCTTTTTGTTTCTAAAGGACGGGCGTTCTTTGGCAATTAGGCCACACGAGCTAACTCCACTTATGGGAGACTGATTCGTCTCAATATACGTACATATACAAAATGTGTTACCTGTTAACCATATCTCATAGGATTGGCATACAAACAATCGTAGATTCTTAATCTTTATTTCAGGAACAAGGTGAAGCAAACAAAATGCAAGTGAGTATAGCGGTGACGTCAACAGACAGAATACCATGAGGTTCTATCCACGTGTTTCTGCACAGCAATATGATCTTATAAGTCCCTCGTGGCTCCGGGTTTCCTATAAAGGGCGAATATGTAGTTTTTGCTATAAAATATTGTTTCCAGCAATCCTTATTGGTGATTAATTCCAATTTAAATAATGTTTCACTCGCGTTAAAAGTGTATTTAGGATGAATAATGTATTATTCTGATTTTATTTCAGAATTTCTTCCAAACTTTTTATTAAGAGAAGCGAACGAAATGGTGGTTGAAAATTGAATGAACGAGACACTAGACATCGTCAAAGCCAACGCCTATGTCTGGATACGTATGTATGTATGTATATTTATTGAGTCTTTTTTTTTATCTTTTTCTTTTATACATAGAATCTTACTGACTATTACATGTTATTTGACAACCGGAGGCTGTAATGTATGGCCTTCCTTTTCTGTTTTATTGTGTTGAATGCCAACATGGCTTACATTTTTCTTTTCTTTTTTTTATAAAGATGTTAAGCTCTTGCTCTCGGAGCTGTATATCTGTTGCGCGTAACGTGTTGTTACTTTTGAAAATTTACATATGTACAAATAAATACTTAAACTAGCCTACGATAAACCTAAAATAAATAACCAGAAAATAACTATATAGACTATATAGATTTGTTTCGTTTGAGTGGAATTTTAAGAGCGAATACGCTCTATATCTTGTTGTATGTAAAAAGAAATCACATTGAAAATACATGAAATAAAAGAATTATCAAGTTAACAGAAAGTATTTTTTAGAGCAGGAGCACTCTATTAAGTTACGGGAATTGAATAAATCACATGAAATAGTAACATGAAATCACGAAAAACGTTCACATAAAATCTTTTCTTTTAGACGATTACTTTACTATATAAATTAACAATCACTGGTTAGATTAAAAAGAAAATTTGCAAAGGATTTCTATGTGAATAGAATATTTTATAAACCAAGTTGCTGCATAATGACGTTGCTGCTGTTTGCGGTTGTGGTGCTTGTCGCTCACACCAATGTTAAATGTAGTGCCTTTTTTCCAGTTGATGGGTTTTGGTTAAAACTCCAGACAATATGTTCCTTGTGGAATTCTGTAGCCGATTAGAGATGAATTTACAGTTGCTGCTACAGAATCCGTTGTTTGAATTCTACGCCAGTTTGCGGTGGATGAGAATTCCGAAAGTTTACCGCTCAGCCTGTTGCTTTAACTGTACACTCTCCCCAAAGTTACAGTTAATAACCGTGAAAAAACTTCTAGCGGTGCTGAAGGATACGGGACTTTCGGATGACGAGTTGCTGGGCACTATTTGTGCCCTGGTTGTTTATCGGTAGACCGATGAATTTTTTTTTTTTTTTTTTAAATTAAATTTACTCAGTTACTTTTTTAACTCCCGATAAAAATTGAAAAAATTTGCCAATAAAACATTTACTTTTTTTTTTAATAGATTAATGGACGGCAGTGCTTGGCACAGCACAACCGTCCTCTATCATGACCTCGACATCTCTCCTGTCTGGATACGTTCGGAAAGTAACTCATTGCTTTCTGATAGTATGAAGGTGACGCGTTCTCTGTTAACATTATGAGTTAGTTTCGCTTATCTGTTATATCTTATAACCACTTTCTTTCCTACACTCTTTTTCCTACTGAAATTACTTAATGAATTTAGTTTGTTTTTCTTTCAGATTTGACGTTTATTTTAGGAAATAAATGATGTGTAACCATATGACGACGTGTTTTATTTTCTTTCATTAGTATATTTCCTGAATTAGGTACTTCGATCATTTTATAAAAATGCTATGACTTTTCTGTCAAGTGCTGTCAGACTGATAGTTCCGCTTACTACTTCGGGTAAAGGCGTTGATATGACGTTTTTCAAGTATTTTCTGATCAGGTAAGTATGTTTATTGACGGAAACTAATATTTTTGGTGTCATCTGATTCGGGATTTTGACACTTGTGTTTTCGTAGACGTCAAAAATGAAATACTCATTATTTCTAGTTTGGATGGTGAATCTGAGCTGTCAAACTGCGTTTGCAAGTCATATCACTCGGAAATTAACTACTTTATGTCACATTTGTTGGAAAACAGACTCTGAGTCTAAAAGTGTTATACTTTTGGTAATTTGGCGTGAACGAATCATTTTGTTTAGATCGTGGGTTTACACGCTCGTGTATTTTCTGGACACTTTCGAGAAGTACTGGAAAAGCAAAATGGAAAGAGAATCGGCAAGGCGTCGGTTTGGCGAATATCATAGACAAAGAGCAAACGAAAATGCCGGAAGTGTCTGTACGCCATTATTCTTGGGTTGACAGTCACATATCGAGGAAGATGGTAGGTTTGTAGGAAATGAGTGTGTCTGAACTCACCTTAATGTCATTTCGATTAGCATATTTCCCTTGTAGGGGAGAGTTAAGCACCTCAGGTGGATTTATACCAAATCGAAATAATTTCCTACAACTTCAATCCCTCTAGTGGCTGGATTAGGCAATAGAGAAACCTCGTTTTCTCAACAATATTTCCCCATAATTGATGTCACTTTGGTATAATGAGGAGGTAGAAATGCCTACATATGCCGCCAGGGTGACATTTGTCGTTAGTGATACCTAAGCATTCCCTACAAAACTCAAGATTCTAAACAAATACTATTTGTTTAGAAACTTGAGAAAAGGAGTGCTATAGTACACTTTTTGGTACCCTCGAACCTCTCTTTCTTTCTTCTCTTTCAACTACCTTGATTAAAAAAAAACTTTTGAATCGACTTCAATCTCAGATAATTAAATTATCCATAACGTTGCTGACTATTTTACCGAAAATTCTTCATGTGTCAATTCACATAAAAAACATAAAACACTTATGACAAAAACTAAACAAGAGTCTCATACACAGCTTAGAGCCGGGCTTAAAAAATAAAAAAAATTAAGAATTTAATCTTTATCACAATTGAATTTACTTCTTTAAATCTTTTGTATGGGATATTGCTCTATATCCCTTTTCATCTTCTGCCTCGTATAAATTGTTTCCATATTTTCTAACTACTGGCACCTTAATAAATTTAGGTGATAATTTAGCATTAAAATGCTTATTAGCGTCGCTCAAAACTATATTTCTCTTGAAGAGAACATCTCCCACCTTATAATCTACTGTGCGACTACGTGCATTATACACTTTCTCATACGCTCCGTGTGCTTTCGCTAAAGCAGATTTTAGGTAGGTATGAAGAATATTCATCTTCGCTTCTTTCGACAGCCAATCGATCTCTGAGTTGTTGAGTATTCCTAGTCTCTTTAACAGTTTATAATCGTCACCGTGCTCCACCATCCTTTGGCCGAATAAAGCCTCATATGGCGATATCGCTAAAGTGGAATGGACTGTTGTACGCAATGCACTACTGATAGTAGACAAATGTGCGTCCCAATTAAACTGTCTAGGATCAATGTAAGATGTTATAGCCGCAAGGATGGATCTATTGACAATAATGGATTGCCAACAGCATGCTTCACTCTCTTATATATGTATCCTTCAGATACTTTCAGATCTGGTAAACGATCCTACTCCTGCCTGATGTGTTTGATGAGTTGCAAATACTCTTCAGACTTAAACTCCGGATCGTCCAGGTCAATGTGGAGCACCTCCTCGGTTTGGACTTGTGCTACACTTGAAACATAACTTTCTACCGTTAAGGCATCTGCTTCGTATACTCTCGAAAGAGCATCGGGCACTACATTCAATGTACCTTTCCTATGTTCCACCACGAAGTCAAAACCTTGGAGTCTCATACTCCACCTGGCCAGACGACCGGTAGGGTCTTTCATACTCATCAGCCACTTCAGGCTGGAGTGATCCGTTATTACCTTGAATCTATAACCTTCAACATAGGCTCTGAACTTTTGAATGCCCAAAAACGCTGCGAGGCATTCGCGTTCGGTAGCGGAATAGTTCCTCTGCGCAGCGTTTAACTTTTGAGAAAAGTAATAGATGGGGCGTTCAGCTCCATTCTCATCTCGCTGGCAGAGTACGCATCCGATACCGGACGCGGATGCATCACATAATATGATAAATTCTTTTTCAAAATCTGGGTTGATTAAAACAGGTGTAGTCGTTAAAGCACGCTTAATATTTTCGAAAGCTCTTTTAGCTTCTTCACCAAAAACAAACGCTTTTCCTCTCTTGAGCGTATCAGTGAGAGGTGCAGCTACGGTTGAAAAGTTTTCAACAAATCGCCGGTACCATCCAGCCATACCTAGAAAGCGTCTTACTTGACGAGTGGTAGCTGGTACCGGGAAGTCAACTATTGAAGTGATTTTGTCTGGGTCTACTTTTAAGTAACCCTGTCCTACCATGTATCCTAGATATTGCAGTTTTTCGAAGCAGAACTTCGACTTTTCGACATTGATAGTTAAACCTGCTCGCTTTAACTCTCTACTAATAATACTCAATACT
This sequence comes from Platycheirus albimanus, assembly GCA_916050605.2. Taxonomy (NCBI): domain Eukaryota; kingdom Metazoa; phylum Arthropoda; class Insecta; order Diptera; family Syrphidae; genus Platycheirus; species Platycheirus albimanus. The sequence continues at coordinate 224,863,432 of OU696696.1, read as the reverse complement.
CTCAAGTGCTCTTCAAAGGTCTTCGTCATGACTAGTAGGTCGTCTAAGTAAACAAAGACTTGGTCTTGTAACTCCCTAAGGACAACTAAGTTCATTAGATACGTCAAACTCTGGGCGGCGTTACAAATGCCAAATGGCATAACATTGAATTGGTACAGGGGACGACCAGGTACCGTGAAAGCGGTTTTCTCCTTAGCGCTCTCCTCCAGTGGTATCTGCCAGTACGCATCTTTCAGATCCACGCTTGAAATAAAGCGTGTCTCCGAAAGACGTGATAGCAGCCCCTCAATATGCGCAATGGGCTTCGTATATTTCTTCGTGACAGCATTTACTTTACGAAAATCGAGGCACAAGCGGTCTTTACCTGGCTTGTGAACAAGCACGACCGGCGATGACCAAGGACGTGTGCTTTCCTCTATCACACCTAAAGAAAGCATACGGTCCACTTCCGCATACATCAGGTTTTGTACCACCGGGGAGACCGGATAATACCTTTGCTTAATAGTCATAGCATCACCTGTATCAATGCTATGTTTCACCCAATCTGTTTTTCCTAGCCGTTCGAACGCAAATGAAGGAAAACTCTGAATAACTTGATTGAGTTTATTCGATTCTAAATTATTTAACATACACTGATTAAACAACTTTTCTTTTACTTCATTATCTAGCTTGAATGACATTCCCGAAATAATGTTAGGAGCAATTTGGAACTTTTGCCAAAAATCGACTCCCAAGTACAATTTCTGTATTAAGGTTGGCACGACATACAAATTGATAGTCCGCTTAACACCCTTGTACTTGATTTCGTTCTTTAACATTCCGCAAATATTTTGCTTCTGTCCGTCCGCAGTAGATACATTTGAATTGATCTTCTTAAACGCAATATTCTCCTTTGGCAGGTAATCTAGCGCATCTGCTCCAAGGCAACTAATGCTGGCACCAGAATCTAGTAGTCCTTGTAGTTAATCTCCTAGGATTTCTACTGTTATATAAGGTCGAGGATCACCTGATTCTCTCTCTAACGTTGTAGAAGCAATATAACGATAAGCGTTTCTCTTCTCATTGAACCTATCTCGTAATTTCCTAATACGGTTGGACAATTCCGGAAACGTCACTATACGTTTACGGACTTCATAATAATTCTTTAACCTTTCGTGAATAGGTTTTCTCAGTAATTAGTTGTTACATTAACAACGGGTTTTATTATTATTATTTTCGGAGCGAACCCCCCCGGAAAATGGGTTGTTCCTCCTCAAGTTTCCCTTACAATTAGGACAAATAGGAAAATATACGTTCTCTAATCCACAACGGTAACAAAATTGTCTTTCAGCAGGTTTCTTACAATCTCTGAATCCATGTCCTACGATTAGACAATTCCAACATTTCCATTGGCTCTTATCTCTAGGTGCATTATTTAAAGCTTCTAAGTTAGCAGGTAATGCTACAGCTAGTGCTTCAGATTCTTCTTCAACTTCACTAACGAATCTTTTATTCGGAGGTCGGTGTGTGTTCGGCACAAAAGAGGGTCGCGTGCTCTCCTGTCGGTCAAGAAACTTTTCGATCGTTCGGCATACATATGCTATCTGTCTTAAGCTGTGTGTGCTAAACGTAATGAGCAACTCGCCCATTTGCCTCTTTTTATTAGTTTTTATGATCTCTATAAGTTCTTTCTCCGACTTCGGAACACGCATCCTCGAATTAATTGACATCAAAGCGTCATAAAAATCGTTGAATGACTCATTATGCTGTCGCTTCCTATCTGAAAGCTTTCGTGATAATTCAGAGTCTGTCTCCAGACTTCGAAATTGTTCAATCAAACCAGATTGAAGTGAGCTCCATGAAGTGTGGCGATTAGCCTTAAGGTACATCCAGTACCATGACTCAGCTGGGCCAAAAACAAAATGATGGGAATTCACCGTTAATTCATCCCATGGGACACCATAACTGTACCTAACGCGTTCGAGTCTGAATAAAAAGTCGTCGATGAACATATTACGACCGTCAAACATAATACCCTACTTGTGGTATTGCGGAAAACGACTATATGAAGTTGCGTTGGATGGTACTTGTCTTCGTGGAGATGAAGTTTCAGGGGAACCATCTAGATTAATCGCGTTCATACGCGTGAGAAAATCATCTATGCTTGAACCTTGAGCCATGTCTATTGGATATCCTGTTGGAACATTCAAAGTAGCAGCTGGTTCATTATTTGGTGTTGGGTAAGATCCCAAATTTCTTAAATCAACACGTTGTGTTGCAGGATTTCCTGCCGTTGTTCCATTTGGAACATTAGCTATTCTTACTTTTGTTGGTGGTTGACTAACTGTTTGTCTAGGCACAAGGTTTCGAGAAGTGGATGGTTAATTAGTGGATGTAGGTTGGCTTTGAAAGAGGTTGGATAACTGCTCAAGAAGCAAAGCTTGGCTTTGAGCTATTTCCTCTCTCATAAAGCCTCTGTCTTCTTCACGATGTTGTTCAACAGCTGCTGAAACTACATCTTGGAGTGTGAGAGAGTTATCGACTGCACGACCCAATCCATGACTCTCATTGCACGCTTTATTCTCAGGGTTAACACGAGGCGCATCTCCCACATTAACTCCTGATTGATCTAACAACAGACTAGACTCATCCTCTAATCTAGCATCTTCTTGGCCTTGATTGCCACTATATGCTGGTAAGGTGGGTGACACGATTACAACTTCTAGAATATTAGAATTGTAAGTACTTGGACGAAGTTACTTCCTATTCCCACCACTCATTGAACTGTGTACAAGATCTCTTGTAACAAAAAAGTAACAAACAAAGTCAGTGTAACAAATCAAAATAAAAATAAAAATAGTGCTTAAAACTAAAATAAGTGTGTAGTGATTCAATTCACTAAGTAAATACAAGACAATTGTATAGTCTTACAAAGAGAAGGCTCCTTGTAGACTAGCAGATACTACTACTACTTCGACTACTAAGGATACTACTTCAAAATTCTTAAAAGTCGAAAGTATTTTACTTAACTTTACCTAATTAACAGATTTTAAATAATATCTTCAACTATATTGAAAGACAATATTAATTCTTAAATAATTATACCTTATTAACTCATAGTTTTCGAATCGTAATTTACTTCAAAGATTACCAATTCTGAAAACTAAATAAACTTAATCAATGATACTTAATTTAACTTTTTTCTTTTTTAAACTAAACTCTCTTAATCTTGCAACACTGCAAAAATCTAAACTAAACTTCAAAAATTTTATTAATTATATAAACTATAAAAACTGTATAACTTCATAAACTTTAACAATCAGAACCTGCCTTAGTTACATCCCTAAGGTAAATTCCTACCAATCGAACTTCTCTCAGTTACGTCTCTGAGAAAGAACAACAATCAAAACTTCCTTTTAGTTCCGTCTCTAAAAGAAAATTTGTACCAAACCGGATTACTTTAAGTTTACGTCTCATAAAATAATCCTACACTAAAGAAAACAATCAGGACCTCCTTTTAGTTCCGTCTCTAAAAGAATAATCCCTACCAAATCTTTCTTAGTTTCGTCTCTAAGAAAAATTACTAAATTTTACTTTACTTCCAAAAAAAAACTATAAACTTTTCGTAATTACGTCTTTACGAAAATTTAAATAATACCTCAAATAAATTTTTCAACTAACTAGTATTCATACACGTCTGGGAGTGAACAATCCCAGCATGGATTAATAACATTCGAAACGCTGATCTGATTGCTCGACAACAATCAATCAACAAATAAAAACTTGTGTGGTCTTTAAACATATCGTGTCCCCTTCAAAATTTATATGCTATAAGCTGATGAAAAAAAGGATCGGATGAAAATCAAATGAAGTACGTAAACTTTAAAATTGGTGTTCCGTTTGAGCTTTTTGATGCCGTTTTTAATTCGAAAAGTTGGCCTGCTGGTGTGTACGTGAGAAATTTTGAAAACTATCCAAAAAACGAACTACCACCCGCAGACACGTCAGATCCATAAGTAACTCTAACACTGCCACTCATTTTGCTACATTTTCCGTTTACTTTCAAAACGTTGGTGGTATGCGGTCAAAGACTAATGAGTTCAATGTTGCTGTATCTTGCTGCTCTTATGATATTATTGCTTTGACCGAGACATGGTTGGGTGATGATATACTTTCACCTGAGCTGTGTCGTTCTGACGACTTTAATGTGTTCCGAAGAGGCAGATCCTTTGCTGAAACTGGTGCATCTAGAGGTGGTGGTGTATTACTAGCAATAAGGTCTTTTTTAACGAGTAAGGAAATTTCATTAGAAATTAAAAATGTAGAACAGCTGTGTGTTGAAGTTACTTGGCTAGCTTTTTCAACGCGCGTTTATTTTATCGTATCTTATATTCCACCTAACTCTTATATCAGTATTTATGAGGCTCATTTAAAAAACATCGAGAATTTTGTCAAAGTGTTAGACTCTAATGTGCATATTGTTGTTTTGGGTGATTTTAATCTCCCCAATGTAAAATGGTGCATTCTAAAAGTGATAAATGTTTAATGCCTTTTAATAATTCAAATAAAATTGAGTGCACTGTAATAGATAATATCTTATCCTATAATCTTAATCAAATAAATTATATTGTTAATTCCTTAGATCGTATCTTAGATCTAATTTTTATTAATACTGAATTGGAAGCTTATTTAAACATTGCAGAAGTTCCTATTTTAAATAATAGTTTTCACCACAATGCTTTAGAAATTGATTTTAAAGGGTATGATTTGTTTGTTCCATTGAAAAAAAGGAAGTACAAAAATAAACCAGTTTGGTTCAATAAAAGATTGGTAAATGCAAAAAATAAACTTTCCAAGTTATCTAAAAGATGCAGAAAGGATCCTAGGTTACGTGTTTTTTATATTAGACATAGAAAGGAATATGAAAATCTGAAAATGTTTTGTTACAAAGAATATATTCACTCAATTGAAAACAACATAAAGAATGATTCTGGGGCTTTTTGGGAATTTATTAATTCTAAACGTAAATCATTTGGCATCCCAGCTAATATGAATTACCTCAATGAATCTTCAAGTAATGAAAATGTTATATCGATGGTTAGATGACAGTACCTCGTAAGAAGAAAAAATCAATTTTTTGAAATTAGGCTCATAAGAAGCAGAAATATCAGAGCCACCTTTTGGCATTTTTGGTTAAATGAGTTTGTTCCAAGAAAAATGAGAAAACTTGAAAAAACCAGTACCTCGTAAAATAAAATGTCACACATAATATAACAGTACCTCGTTTGTCTCATAGAATCTTAGATATTATCTGAGACATACGAGGTACTGCATCGTAATCATGAATTCTTCTTTTATCGATATTGTAAAACAACCCAAAAGTTCTTACGAGTTACTGCCATCTAACCATCGATATGTGATATGTTTGCTTCCTTTTTTCAATCGAACTTTGTTAAGGATTCCATTCCGTTATCAAATGAATTTGGGTGTGGTGAAACAATCACAAATCTGGGAAACCTCACCTTGTCTGTTAATCAAGTTTTGTGCGAAATTTCTTCTATGAAATCAGATTTTAAGATATCACCAGACAATTTTTGTTCTGCATTTCTTAAAAGGTGTTCTAGCAGTCTTGTTATCCCACTTACAAAACTCTTCAACTTGTCGCTTTCAACAGGTGACTTTTCGGATGAATGGAAGGTTTCACTTATCACTCCAATACATAAATCAGGCTCGAAACAAGAGGTTGTTAATTACAGACCCATTTCAAAACTGAAATTAATACCAAAAGTTTTCGAAGCTATTGTTAAGAGATCTATCTATGAAGAGGTTAGGACAAGTATATCTTTGGATCAGCATGGTTTTGTAAGTGGTCGATCGACCGTAACGAATCTAACTTTATTTGCAAACTTTTGCATCAAAGGTATTGAGTGTGGAAACCAGGTAGATGCAGTTTATACGGATTTCTCAAAGGCCTTTGATCGCGTTCAACATGGAATTTTGCTTAAAAAATTTAAAAATCTGGGATTTCACTCAAATATTCTTAGATCGTTTCATAACTATCTAATAAACCGGAAACAATATGTCAAAATTGGATCTGTGTTATCGAAAGAAATTTTTAACCACTCAGGAGTTCCTCAGGGGAGTCACTTAGGACCGCTCTTTTTTCATTTTGTTTATTAATGATCTCCCATCTCGAATTCGTTATTCTAACTGCTTGCTTTACGCGGATGATTTGAAATTATATAAGTCTATTAAATCTGAATTAGACTGTCAGAGACTGCAGAAAGATGTAGACGAAATATCTGCATGGTGCGAACATAATCGCTTGTTTTTAAATGTAGCTAAATGTAAAACTATAACATTAACGAGATCACCAAATGCCAAAAAATTTACATATCACATTGAAAATTTACCCTTAGAAGCAGTAAAAAGTCAAAAAGATTTGGGTGTTATATTCGACGCAAAACTAAACTTTGATTTACATTTAGATTATCTCGTATCAAAAGCCAATGAACTACTTGGATTTTTAATAAGAAACTCTAGACAATTTTCAGACCCTTATACGTTAAAATCGTTATACGTATGCTTGATAAGATCTTCTTTAGAATATGCCTGCTGTATATGGTGTCCCTTATATAGAATAGGTGTTAATCGGATCGAATCAATTCAAAGAAAATTTTCTAGATTCGCGCTGCGTAAATTCAGGTGGGTTAACTTTGTTTTGCCTTCTTATAGGGCTCGCTGTCTATTGATTGATTTTAAATCCCTTGAAGCAAGACGGAAATATTATCTTATAATGCTGGCACGGGATACTTTCTGTAATCATTTTGATTGTCCAAAACTGCTCTCTCTTTTTAATATATACGCTCCTTCAAGGCAATTAAGGACAAGAGAAACTTTCTTTTTTGTTCCCCGATTCTATACCAATTACGGAAGAACTGATCCCATTACAAGATCCAGTACTGAGTTTAATTCTATTTGCCAAAATATTGACCTTTGCCTTAGCAGAGAAGTTTTTAAAAATACTGTGTTAAGTTTGTTATAGAATCTAATTATTGCTCATAAGTCTATTAATTTATATACTAATATACGAAATTGTCTTTATAAATATTACTATGCTTAGTCTAAGAGAGCTTTGTACTCGTTAGATGGCAAATAAATAAATAAATAAATAAAAACTAGCTATGCTAAACCAAAAGATATTGCCTGGTTATTTCATTGTATTACTGCAGACGTGCGTAGGGACTACTCATCACCCACCACCAGTTAATACTCCACAACACAACTAACAACAATCTTCCAAATCTAACTTCCACAAATCTTTCTATAACTCTCTAGAAAGAAAATGTATTCAAGAGAAAAGAAATAATCTAGCTGACGCAGTAAAAAAAAAGGGATTTCTCAGTAGACGACAAATCAGCTTCTGCAGCTGACGTGCGTAGGGACTAGAATCACCCACCACCGGTCAAAAGACAAAATTATCTATCACTTCAAAATCTTCTTCTGCTATCGCCTAAGGTACTAAGATCTTCGCAACAGACGACTAGAAGTACCAACTATCCAGTCCGGACAAATGACCAAAATGTACCTATCAACGAAAGGGAGAGAATTAATACTGCACCTTACGCAGCAGACGCAAATCAGGAAACTATTCACCAACTTCCCTGTTCCTCTAGCAAAAGAAAAGTACTGCTTCATCACAAAATACCTCACTAGAACAAAATCTCAACAATGAAAAATTTCCAAAAAAAAAAATTTCCAAAAATTTTGGAATCAACTTAATACAACAAAATTCAAATCTAAATCTCAAAGGAACGAATTCAGGCTCCACGTTGGGCGCCATCTGTAACAAATGAACATATTTCACGAAACTTCAAGTCGCCTTCCGTGTGACTAAACACAGCCCCACGTTGGGCGCCATCTGTAAAAAATATGAATAAGTCTCTCTTTTATTGAAGTGCAAACATTCCCCTGGAATGGCACCCAAATTCACAGTAACAGAACTTATCCCCGCAGACAGGACAACCCTGATCAAGGAAATTCATCCATTAATGTAATGACATCCCTTCTTCAACATCACTGTCCACTTCCTGTAGCACAAACCGTTGGAAAGAGACATTACTACTGTTAACCTTCATTTCACTTACAGTCCACTTACAGAACTCTTCTTCATTCAATATCTTGAGTATCCCCTACGATGTACCTACAAATGCTTACCATCCTTGTAGTTCACTGCCTTTCACCACTTTGAATACAACAGGCTACCCACTCCTATGCTACACCCCAGAGAAACTCAAGATATCCCTCATCCGTCAAGCCTTGTTCTTCCTACTTGACATACACTACCAAGTGTAAACAACTAAACCCTGCACTACGAAACAACCACATCAAAACTAAACTCTACCAAGCAAACTTTAGGACGGTTGCCATGGACACATTGTCGAATCATCTCCTCAGTGAGTTCCAAGCGGAAGGCGGAACTCCAGGTATGGATCACCATGACATCCATGAATGAGAACTATCTCACCCGTGAACGTCAGAGATTCAACAAACCTGAAATTCAAAAAGGAGGGCTGAGATCGACTATCGCAATTCGGTGCGCACGTCGAGACGACTGTCTAGCTCAGTTAGGTCGCGAGTCCTTGCTTTAGGATCTACTAGCGGTGTCACATGTTTTTAGCTTGTGCGAACCTGTTGAGTTTAGGTGGAGAAAACTCAAAAAGAAAATGTATAAATGTTATCTGCTGGGGGCCTGATCAACTACGTTCCTATACGAGAAAAGAAAACTGAAAATTGTTGGTTACTAAAAGTTACGGATAAGTGACTAAAATAAAGAAGACACACGATAATGTGAGCTCATGGAAATGTTCATAGGTGTTCTTGAACATGAGCGCTTCTGTAGCTCTGTCAACTCTGCTTTACGCTGAAATTAATGCTCTGAGTTGACTGGTGGTAGATGACAAACATCGTACCACTTATATGGGGGAGGAAATCTTAGCTGTTATTTGACTCCTCTGGCATCTTTATTCCCACCCAAGAGAAAGTATCTGTTCGTCCCAGAATACTTCCACCTATTGTCCTATACTGCCCTTGGAGTAGAAACTCCGAACTATCATTCCTGATTCCAAAAGAAGGAATAGACCAAAAAGCCTATCCACATCTTAAACCTTAACACCTTACACACACCCAACAATAATAAGAACAAACTAATTCTTCATCCCTATTACCATTCCAATGTTATTGATTAATCCATTGCTACTGAAACTGTTCACTCCCTTCCAGACGTAACTTACTGTAACAACTCTATATCTGAAATATTAATTGTCCAGTAAAGGAGAAAACCGTATCAAATTTCTTTAAACTTTATAATTTGTCTTTTTTTTATTAACTGTATCTTAAACCCATACAAAATTTGATATTTATTCAAATGCTTAAATATTCTTAAATGTCAAGTATCTAAAGATTGAAATCTTATGAAATGATTTCCTTGTCACAATTTTTTTTTATATATGTAACTTTTATTTATAAATGGAGCTTACTAAAAAGCGTACTCTTATCGTTTCTAATGATTTCTCAAAACTATTTTTTTAAGAAAATTTTGTGTTTATTATTGTGAATTTTAACCATAAAAAAAAACTATTTCGTCAAAGAGAGGCGTACAATTCCATATCGCAACTGCAGACTCGCTTAAAAAAAAAGTGTCAATCGACTGTAAAATCATTTATCGGTTCTTCGCTCAAACGAGTAATGTTACGATTGAGAGCTAACATAAAAAGTATTCAAAAAGAAAACGGACTAAGCATGGGACTATTGAAACTATGAATAAACCCTCAACTGTGCTAATCAAGTAACGAATGAATGTTGTGACTTTATCGAAACTAGCAAACCAAAAAAAATTATGGGACGTTAGCCCATGGGTTTATTTATTTGAAGGAGATTCAGGCGATGATAAGATAGATATAGTAGTAAATATAAGCAATATGGTTTGTAAAATGTAAAGCAATATAGTGTTAAATATATTAAAATATAGGATCAAATGTAATTCAAATAAAAAATACCAGTAGCAATTTCGTTTGAATTCTGAAAAATTAAACTTTAACTAACTCTACCAAGAGGATCTGGTAAGTATTCAATAGATATCTGTAGATTTCAACTTTCTGAAAAAAAAAGAGATCACGCACATAAGAGGCAGAGGACAACACATGAAAAAACAATTAGGGTAAGTATTCACATTTCTTTATAGTTAGTATTCTTAAAAATGCCATTTAAATTCACTTATGGAATAATATATAATACGTTATCTTTAAATACACTAGGACAATATATAATTATAGGTGATAATATGGCTAGGTGCATGCAAATACTGTCGTATGCATCGACGACAACGTGGTACGACACCACCGTCCGTGGGCGTTAGTATAATGCTTTCTTGAGCAACTTCAAAACGGCGTCATCAGGGTGCTTTCGAAAACTATATGTTTCGTGGATTCTTTTTGTTTCTAAAGGACGGGCGTTCTTTGGCACCTAGTCCACACGCGCTAACTCCACTTATGGGAGACTGATTCGTCTCAATATACGTACATATACTGTAGGGAGAAACTTTCTTGCCCTCCATTGACTTCGTAGGAAAAACCTACTTGCCCTCCAACTACAATAGATGTTCGCAACTGGTGCCATCTATCGGGCAAACCGATCCTCGACTCACATTGTGCTGAACGCACGGAACTATGGTCCGCCATTAAATATGAGTCAACAACTAGAATCCACCCCGACGAACACAATCCACTTCTCATAGAAGCCACTTGAACTCCACTTCCAAAAGAGATTTTCCAAGACATGCGCAGTTCGCCATTTCCATGGAAGTGTGATTTTTGAGCGATAGGCGACCCGAATTTGTCGCTACGGATATTTTTCTTGACACACACATGCAGAACTATACAAAGTGTGATTTACACGACAATCTGCAGAATGGTGTTTACCCCATCCGACATACGTAAACGAGAAGAATTTCTGCCTGACAAATGAACGTCAGATTGCTAAATTCTTTTATTATCTGAATTACGGGTATACTCTCATCATCTAACTGACGTTGTCAAACGTAATATGTAGTTCTGACATAAGAAACTTTATCTGACGCTTACAATAACAATAATCCCGAAGGCACCCAAGAACAATTTATACTGTCAGTTGACACTCGTAATCAGTGTGAACGACAAAACGATCATTACTGACGTCGTCGGTGAAATAGGAATATTTCATTTTTCCCGTTCCTTACTGCCCAGCAGAAATATCTGTTAAATCTTGTGTCTCTGCGAAAACCACTTGACAATATAAAAAGTTAGTTTTACTCGATACGTTGTCATGTGCCGACATGCGACAGATGACAGAGATATTTTCGGCAATGGTTTTGTACCCATTGGTATTTATACTTACCGAAACCAGAACAGTTCTCACATGCGAGAACAGAGTAGCTTTTAGGATGAAAATGTCCATAACATTGTGGGGATGACAGATTCACTGACAGAAATGTCAAGTTGCTTGACTTTACGTCAAAATTCATTCATCCATTTTTGTTGTACTGCTTATCCCTGAAATCATGTGTATTTCAACCTAAATAATACCATCCGTCACTTTCTGACATACGAGTATACGCAGAACATGAAATCATACTCAACTATGAAGTTTGCCATACTTACCATTTGCTCGAAACGCAGGACACCTAAAACCGGAGAAGTGTAAACAGACTATAGAAACCTACAACTACTTACCGACATTGACGTCACAGACACTCGAAATTACGAATTGAAACGTAAGAATTCCTATTGGAAATCAGGGCGTTGGCTGAGTGGAACGTGGAAACACAATCCAGGAAGCCAGACAAAAAGATACCCCATTTTGAAGAAGACCATCATACTATCAAGTTCAATTCAGCACCAGAACAAAAAGGCAAGTTACCTTTTTCTTTGGTATTTTTACTTATTTGTTGCTGCCATCATTTATGATGGAAGAATATTAGAAAATCGTTATTACTTTTCTTTATTCTTCCATCCATCATATAAACGAAAGGAGATATTAACAAAACCAGGTAAGTTTTAAGAATTTTGTTATCCGAGCAAAAGAACTTCGGACAATCTACTCGGATATATATACCTACATACCGAAACCATGTGGCCAGTGTTTCTAATAAAATTCCCATCCGTGTGGTATAGGTGGAATCATTATCTAGTTACTGGGGACATGGATTAGTAGCTCAAAGAACTATTTAGCCAAAGGCGCCGGAATCCCACTAGGATATCGACAAACGGAAGCGGAGCTTGTAATGACATCGATTGTGCGGGTTATTTGGACCGCCAAGCCATTTATCATGTGTGAAATCCTTTACGTGCATTAAAATATTTGTGGCCAAAAGAATCCTGCGCCTATCACATTCCTCGCATATAGAGAGCAGGTAAAGAAGAGGGTGCTATCACATGTACCCCCCCCACAGCGCCAGAAACACGAAGCATAATATTTGTGCCGGCTGGTATCACACGTGGTAGGACCAAACGAGGCATAGATCCGCTAGTCGGCTCGCCTACGGACGCTACCTCACCACACCCACCAGCCGCACCACCTTTTTTTTTTGTGGATTCTCGAAGGAATTTATAATATCTTCCGTAATTCTTCAATCCACCAAATATAACACCAGCGAGACAAGGTATTCGCCGTTTCATACGAATGCCTGTGTCGTAGTTTGGCAGAAACCAGTATCTACACCATTTGTGCCGCCAATTTGAGGCACACCACGAGGCGACTCCTGAGTAAAACGTCCCCTCAGTACTCCAAGGCATATCCCTGGAGCATACTTCCTCCAGAAGGGAAATGTGGATGCACCATTGAGTGAAGCAGACGCAGCTTCACCCCCTCCTACCACTTTCGCCCTATCGGCGCAACATTTTACGCTTCCCGAATTACTACATCATCTTGAGGATTTTTATCTTTTCTGTTGGAACCCAGCCACGATAGGCTGAAGAAACACGTCGTGGGATTTCCAAGAACACGCCGTGGGATTCAGAAAACACATTTTTGCCGAGATTCATCGCTGGAAATATACTTCAGGACGTCTGGCGTGTGTACAACACAGATGCCGGTCCCTCATCTGCAGCAGCTTAGTGATTCGTCATAAAAACATCCACCAGAACCTGTATCCTTATTAAAGTTTTGATAAAATAAGATCTTTAACCAGGTAACGATTTGTTTTGTCTGTGTTATAAGTGCATGTATGAATAGTTGATTTTATGAGCGTGAAGCTCCAGTATATTACGTAAAAGTCTACAGACTACGTCCATCCTCGTACGTCGCGTTAAGCGAGATCGTACGGATGCAAGTCATAATCCACGGACGGTGGTAATTATTTAAGAATACGATTTTTATATCAAGATCAGATTAAGATTAAATCATATACAGTGTTTTATATAAAGAGTGTTCTATGATAGAATGGTGATACATAGATGGTATACATATTCAATTTTAGTCCGTTTTAAACAATTTAACGAAGCTTTACTTTTCTTTTTAATCGCGTAGAAAGAATATCGTGGTTAATTTTCGGTGTGTAATTTCAAGAACCCGTGTTCACGAAGTTTTTTCGTTAACATACTTTTCGCGTACGTGTTCGATACTTATCACACCCACCACCAATTTCGTTCGCTTTTGAAGACGTGTATCAAAGAATTGTATTTTTGTTTGCGGTGAATTTATCCTTTGAATTTCAAGTACTTATTGTATCGTCTAATAAGACAAACATCCTTCGGTCATTCAGACATTGAATCTTTACATTATCTCGCGTCGGTAGCGACCATTAACGCTCGCGTTAAACGCCGCGTTTTGATCTTTAATATATTCTGTCAGTACAGTTTTTTTTTTTGAATCAGTGACAATTACACAGTCGCGCTTGGTAACCACACGCGGTTAAGCGTACCATATAGTAGATATAGACTACTGCTGTCACAATTATGTTCAAAATTAGAGCGTTGACTTGATTCTTACATTACTGTAGCGGATTCGTACGTAAATATCTTCTTCCTTTCTGTAATCGCCTTCGTCAATTCATGAGTAAATAATTAGAACTTACTTCTGAAGCGTTTTTGAGAAGCGTTATACCTTTCAAAGCAATAGTGAATTAAGGAAAGTTTATCATAGTAGACTATCTTAACCTAACAGTTTTTTACAGCCCAGCTCTGGAGTGCACTTCCGAGGATAAGCTATTTATACTATAATATCTCCACTGCCCCATTGGCAGTGCCGTATTGAAATCACTATATTGTTTTGCTTTTAACGATACTATTGCTTTAAAATTTATAACTGATCGAGTATACCCAAGAAAACGAACTGTGATCTTGCGTATATGGTTAATTTTTTTTACTTCGTGATCTTGTCTGTCTATTTATATGTTGAGGGAATTTTATGCTTTCGAACAAATTCGGTTCTTAGTCGCAAAATTGGTTAAACTTACGATAGGATTAGAATCAGTTAATCTCTTGAGACTATCGGGTATAGTTCTTTAAAATAGTATTGCTTTCTTATCGTCGCGTAAAGCTTTCATATACCAATTCGTTCATAGCGTCATCGCTATCGGTAAATACCATTTTTCACTCACTTTTTGTTTTATTTTGTTGATTTTTTTTTTATTTCTGTACCCTGTGAAAGATTTTCGTGACTAGATGCAACAATGCATTTAATTATGGAGTAGACCTTCTTGAGGGAGGGTGGTGCCCCTCTCGCTTCCTTGGATAAGAAAATGTGATGTGTGTGTGTGGTTTCTTGGCTCTTTCCTTTTGTTTAGATTAGAGTATTTGAGAATTAGAGTTTTGAGATTAGGTTCTTTGTAGTTTTTTTTTTGATTATGATTGAGTTGTTAAGGTAAGCAAGCGAATTTTCTGCTTGCTATTTTAGTTAAGGGGTTGCCCATTTAAACTTATGAGTCGTAGGGACTCTTTGGTCCGCGGACAACCACGGTCAGTATAGAGAGAGATGATATTCTATATTGAAATGGGTTAGTTGAGAGACCTGGAGGGTCAATTAACAGTCTTGATCCTCCCTCCCTACAAGGTGAGACACCTCGCCATCCCTGTCCAGCACTTCATTTACGGCCGCTGGACACGTTGATGATAGTAATAAGCCGTAGCTGCCTCAACCATCTAAGGTACGCTTTAGACTAAATACTTACGTGCTGGGGTTATATGTGTTAGGACAGTAGAACAGACAGGGCTTCTTACTTTCAGACTAGGGTTATTCACATCGCGATAAGAGGTGCAGCGTTGGGATCGACTTTATATTCAGTCAGTTCATTATGGTCGAGTTTTCAAAAGTTATGAGGGCCATCAAGCATTTTAATATAATTATTCGAACTCGACCACCAGGGTTCAACGGTCGGCAGGATAATAAGAGGTAACACCGGTCAGGTAGATCCCGGAGCAAGTGCCCATGGCCTGACTGAGCTAGTTGTGGCATGGGTGCTGCCGGCCAACGCGACGGTCGATCTCGGCCACAACCTTACGTTGCCGCATGCCGTCCTTACCGTTTACTTTTAACGAGTAGCCGGCGAGGAAGGGGGCGTTGCCGACATAAGGTTGCTTCCATCCCAATTCACGACAAATCGAGCTGATGGTATCTAAACACATAGAGGCTAACTGGAGCATAAACTCTGGGAATATGATGCCGTGATAACAAAGATAGTCTTCCAAGTTTAGATTCATCAGTAGGGTATGAGTAAGGTTATGGTTTACAGGTGTAGGCTACTGAGTGACACAGCTGCGAGCAGAACACCTAGCACTCGCAGCGGATAGACGGGAATATGCCATCGGGTACCCTCTAGGCTGTTCTACGGTGTTTTGTAGTCAGTACCTATGGTAGGCCGATGGATAGTTTTCGTTTCTGTGAGAGGGATGGATAAGAATTTGAGAATTTTGGAAGGGAAATGAGAGAGGAGTAGATAGAGCTGAAGGCTACCACTTTGAGGTGTAAGTATGTCATGAGTATAGGGGCATTGGATACATCTGTAAACGGGCGATGGATGGAAAGATTGCTGGTCCTTGGCATAAAAGCCGAGGCATGTTAGGTGCCTATCTCTGTCTGCTTCCTCTCGGGTTTGGGTTGTAAATAGTCATCTGATTTGGGATCTTAGATATCCACAGGGTGTTTGGGTGAAGAGGATAGGTGTTTGTTAACGATTCGAATCCCCATGCTGTTTTCCGTTTGCACCTTCTCATTGATTATTAATGTTACAGATGGCGTGAGGCAGAGTTTCCTTTGTCGATTGTCACACGGTCTTCGTATAAAGTTAGAGAAGATGGGAGCAGCGTGTGAAGTATCCTTTCCCGGTGTGAGTAAGGATTCTATTTTAATGATAACGTTACAGATGGCGTGGGGCTAAGAGTTTTATTGTCTCACGGGTCCTGTCTGTGCGTTTGAGAAGGTAGAATTAATATTTGCATGTTTTCTCTAAATCTCTTATAAATTCTTAATAATAATAACTTCGTTACAGATGGCGCCCAACGTGGGGCCCGAATTAGCTTGAGAAAACCCGATTAGAATTGATTTCGTTTAGGTCGATTCAGAGTATCCTAGTTTGAAGTTAGAAATTTTTCAGATTTCAAAATTTTTTTTTGATATTCCGTTTTTTTTGTCGAAGTATAGTTTGTATATTGTTCAGGTTTCTTGGATGGAGGAATACCATCAAGGTTAGTGGAGTAGGCACTATTTTGTCCAGTGATTTGGTGATAATATTCCTGAGTCAGTTTGTTGCATTAGGTCTACTCACTTCTCCTCTACCTCTTGTCACTTAGGCATGTCTTCGATCTCTGTCCGGGTTGAGCAGGAGTAGTTGCTTCATCGTCAGTTGCTGAGGTGTTGACAAAGTCCTGTTGGTGAAGTCTGAGAACCGGAAGTGCCAGAGCAGTCCAAGCAGGTCTTCTGACCGGTGGTTGGTGCTTATTGCCCGACGCACGTCAGCTGCAGAAGCTGGTCAATCACTCGAGCACGACCCATTTGTTACATCTACATTCGATCTACTTCCTTTTTAGTCATTGTTCTAGCCGTATATTTGTTTTAGAAGTTTCAGTCAGTTTTGAAATTCATCAGGATGTGATGATATTTAACGGGACTTGAAGCGCTAACCGGTATTTGGTGTCTTTATACCCGATGTACGTCTGCAGTAGCGCAAAGTCTCCGTTGCATATCTGATCAACCCTTTTGATTGTAAGAATTGTCTTTTCTTTTTCTTCCAGAATTCCGTATAGTATCAAGATCACACACACTAAAGTTTTTTTTTATTTTGAGTCGACTGTATATAGTACAACCGAGCCCACACACAACACAATATTCCAAGGAAAGGAGGGTTACCACCTCCCGAATCCTTTATGACACACCCTATATATATTTACAGTTATATTAATTTTTTTTTTGAGACATATTACAGTTCAGAATATTATAGTTTTCAAGATATCTGGTTATTTATTTTGAGTTCCGTCGATTGAGTCGAGACGTAAACCTCTCAATTGATGTGTAAGTTTGGGATAGTGCCCGCTTTTATAGTATTTTGAGATTTTTTTTTTGAGTACAGTTTTGAGTCTTTTTGAGTTTTCCGTCAATCAAGTTGAGACGTAAACTTCTTGATTGGACGTGTAGTTTTGGGATAGTGCCCACCAATTTAGTATACAGTTTAGATTTATAGATCATATAGTATTTAGTTAAGTATTGAATACAACTTAATTATCGATTTCTGATATTGGATTTTTTTTCAGATACAGTTAAATATATAACATATTTCTTCCTAAGATTATCTTTACGTATTAACTTAATTATAGGATTACAGAAAACATTTTTGAATTATTGTTTTTGAAAGACAAATAGAGTCTATATACACTTACTTTTAGTATTAAGCACGTTTAGGTTAACTAAATAATTTTTTTTTATACACTTACCTTTGAATTTTACACTTGAGCAAATTTCCGTTAGAGGTTTTCATACTCACGGAACATTTTGAATTTTTCCTTTTTTGATTGAATCTAATAAACTTTACTTACTTATAGTAGTAACCGTTTGAGGATTTCTCACGGACTACTTTAGATTTTTACATCTACCGGATTTACATTAGACGATAACTCGTTCGAGGAATTGCTCACGAGATATTCGCAAATTACCCTACACAGACTTACCTTTTTTTATTTTTTTTTATTGTTATATTTCTTGGTAGGAACCGTTGAGCAATCTCTCACGGCCTACAGACTCTTTTATTTTGATTTACTTACCTAAAGTTTATTCCGTCCGGTTACCTTTACGGTTGAATGACTGACCGAAGTCATAGGAGAGCCATTAGAAGTACTTATCTGACTAAATATAAAGATTACGAGGTCATGGCTTCTACAGCTCCGAAAACCAAACCAGGCCGTAGCCGGGACGATGTCGTAGAGAACGTCTCCGATGATGATGTCAGCCCAGCTGAGAGTATACCTGGGGATGATGTTGGTAATAGGAGTATAGATGTAGATGACGAAGAGGTAGCGAGAGCGGAAGAGCAATTGCGCAAGGATGCTGCTGACCACTCAGCATACATACAGAGAGTAGTTTCAGCTACCATTGACCTGCACAGGGTTGACGACAGGAAGTTTATGGCGGAAGCGTTGGAGAAAAGCCACATGCGCTTACTTCACCAAGTAACTCAACTCCTGCAGAAACGAACTGTGAAGGCAACGCAACCTACTGCTCCTCCTAAACCCATCGCCCCTCCTAAGTCATCGGTCCCTCCTAAATCAGTTGATCCCATTGGCATCACGTCAACACAAAAGGCCACGCGGCAAGTTAATCTAGCCGACATAGACACTCCACGTGTCACCAATACTTATATAGCTAACAACCCAACTATTACCAATAATGTCCAGTCCGAGCAGAGTCCTATCGATAATATCGATATAGTAAATCGCTACACGCCACACTACGACCACGCTAGAGTGCCACCTCTGTCAGAAGTCAATCCAGCACAGATGCCGTATCCCGGGCCGTATCCCAGATCGAAATTTGGTAATGTGTACATCGCGATCGTGTTGGATCAGCTAACGAAATTCGTCTTTATCAAACCACTGCGCAAGGCAACAGCCGCGAGCGTGGTCAAGTTCCTGAAGGACGATATATTTTTGGTTTATGGAGTGCCGGAGAGTCTTCTCTCGGACAACGGCACGCAATTCGTTGGAAAAGAATTTCAAAAGTTATTGGATGTTTTCGGGGTCAAACACTACCGAACGGCAGTGTATGCTCCCCAGTCGAACGCAAGTGAACGCGTGAATCGTTCAATCCTTGCGGCCATTAGGTCGTATGTCAATCCTCGACAGACGGATTGGGATGCCCATCTGTCTTCGATCAGCAGTGCTCTACGAACGACAGTGCATTCAACTCTTTCCATGTCCCCATACGAAGCCTTGTTTGGACAGCGTATGATAGAACATTAGGCAGACTACCGTCTTCTGAGAGAGTTGGGTGGGCTGAACTGTTCGGAGATAGATTGGCTTCCTAAGGTCGCTAGGATGAACATCATACATTCCTATTTGAAACAAGCGTTAGCCAGTACTCACGAAGCCTATGAGAAGAATTACAATCTTCGCAGCAGAAAAGTGATGTACAAAGTAGGCGACAAAATCTACAAGAGAAACCAGATTCTGAGTGATGCAACTAAGCACTTGAGTGCAAAGTTGTGTCCCAAGTTCATTAAAGTTCGCGTAAACAAAATAATCGGTAATAACTTATACGAAGTAGAGGATAGGCGAGGCCACAAATCCACTTGCCATACCAAAGACCTAAAGAGGTAAAGTTAAAACTCAATGATTCTCATTACACCTGATTTGCAAACCTCTTTACACTTTATTTTTTTTTAGAAAAGAAAGTAAATAGAATCATAACTCTTTTTATCAGACATGACATACAAGTACCTTATAGTACCATAAGATACTTAACCCAGATTTACAATTTTTGGACTGATGCCCGGCGCTCAGCTGTGCATGAGACACTTGGTTCAAAATACTTCCCTGACTTAACCATATGTTTATTTTTGTTTTATGTTTTTGTTTTTGTTTTCAGATAGTTGACCGAGTTTCTAATCTATGACTGTACGTCATGCATAACATTCATTTTTTTTTTTGTCTTCAACCGACTAGACGTTAAAGAGTCGCAGTGTCACACCGACACGAAGGATATGAGAAGATTCTAGACGCATCGATTCCATTGCAAGAAGTTCTCCTTTTTCTTGGAAATTAGACTAAGTGGACTTAGTCGAAATTCCAAGTTTTGTAGGGAAAAACTTTCTTGCCCTCCATTGACTTCATGGGAAAAACCTACTTGCCCTCCAACTACAATAGATGTTCGCAACTGGTGCCATCTATTGGGCAAACCGATCCTCGACTCACATTGTGCTGAACGCACGGAACTATGGTCCGCCATTAAATATGAGTCCACAACTAGAATCCACCCCGACGAACACAATCCACTTCTCATAGAAGCCACTTGACCTCCACTTCCAAAAGAGATTTTCCAAGACATGCGCAGTTCGCCATTTCCATGGAAGTGTGATTTTTGAGCGATATGCGACCCGAATTTGTCGCTACGGATATTTTTCTTGACACACACATGCAGAACTATACAAAGTGTGATTTACACGACAATCTGCAGAATGGTGTTTACCCCATCCGACATACGTAAACGAGAAGAATTTCTGCCTGACAAATGAACGTCAGATTGCTAAATTCTTTTATTATCTGAATTACGGGTATACTCTCATCATCTAACTGACGTTGTCAAACGTAATATGTAGTTCTGACATAAGTAACTTTATCTGACGCTTACACTAACAATAATCCCGAAGGCACCCAAGAACAATTTATACTGTCAGTTGACATTCGTAATCAGTGTGAACGACAAAACGATCATTACTGACGTCGTCGGTGAAATAGGAATATTTCATTTTTCCCGTTCCTTACTGCCCAGCAGAAATATCTGTTAAATCTTGTGTCTCTAAGAAAACCACTTGACAATATAAAAAGTTAGCTTTACTCGATACGTTGTCATGTGCCGACATGCGACAGATGACAGAGATATTTTCGGCAATGGTTTTGTACCCATTGGTATTTATACTTACCGAAACCAGAACAGTTCTCACATGCGAGAACAGAGTAGCTTTTAGGATGAAAATGTACATAACATTGTGGGGATGACAGATTCACTGACAGAAATGTCAAGTTGCTTGACTTTACGTCAAAATTCATTCATCCATTTTTGTTGTACTGCTTATCCCTGAAATCATGTGCATTTCAACCTAAATAATACCATCCGTCACTTTCTGACATACGAGTATACGCAGAACATGAAATCATACTCAACTATGAAGTTTGCCATACTTACCATTTGCTCGAAACGCAGGACACCTAAAACCGGAGAAGTGTAAGCAGACTATAGAAACCTACAACTACTTAAGGTAGTTCCACACTATCCCACAGTGTATTACGACATGTCAAAAAAAAGTGTGATGGAATGTGTGATGGTTTTACATTCAATCCTAAAAAAATATTTCAGATCTAAACACATGTCAAATCGTATGAGATCTGCGCTGTCATATTCTGTTTCCACACTATTATACATCTGTTTCATCACACATTTTTGACATGTCGTATTACACTGTGGGATAGTGTGGAACTACCTTTACCGACATTGACGCCACAGACACTCGAAATTACGAATTGAAACGTAAGAATTCCTATTGGAAATCAGGGCGTTGGCTGAGTGGAACGTGGAAACACAATCCAGGAAGCCAGACAAAAAGATACCCCATTTTGAAGAAGACCATCATACTATCAAGTTCAATTCAGCACCAGAACAAAAAGGCAAGTTACCTTTTTCTTTGGTATTTTTACTTATTTGTTGCTGCCATCATTTATGATGGAAGAATATTAGAAAATCGTTATTACTTTTCTTTATTCTTCCATCCATCATATAAACGAAAGGAGATATTAACAAAACCAGGTAAGTTTTAAGAATTTTGTTATCCGAGCAAAAGAGCTTCGGACAATCTACTCGGATATATATACCTACATACCGAAACCATGTGGCCAGTGTTTCTAATAAAATTCCCATCCGTGTGGTATAGGTGGAATCATTATCTAGTTACTGGGGACATGGATTAGTAGCTCAAAGAACTATTTAGCCAAAGGCGCCGGAATCCCACTAGGATATCGACAAACGGAAGCGGAGCTTGTAGTGACATCGATTGTGCGGGTTATTTGGACTGCCAAGCCATTTATCATGTGTGAAATCCTTTACGTGCATTAAAATATTTGTGGCCAAAAGAATCCTGCGCCTATCACATTCCTCGCATATAGAGAGCAGGTAAAGAAGAGGGTGCTATCACATGTACCCCCCCACAGCGCCAGAAACACGAAGCATAATATTTGTGCCGGCTGGTATCACACGTGGCAGGACCAAACAAGGCGTTGATCCGCTAGTCGGCTCGCCCACGGACGCTACCTCACCACACCCACCAGCCGCACCACCTTTTTTTTTGTGGATTCTCGAAGGAATTTATAATATCTTCCGTAATTCTTCAATCCACCAAACATAACACCAGCGAGACAAGGTATTCGCCGTTTCATACGAATGCCTGTGTCGTAGTTTGGCAGAAACCAGTATCTACACCATTTGTGCCGCCAATTTGAGGCACACCACGAGGCGACTCCTGAGTAAAACGTCCCCTCAGTACTCCAAGGCATATCCCTGGAGCATACTTCCTCCAGAAGGGAAATGTGGATGCACCATTGAGTGAAGCAGACGCAGCTTCACCCCCTCCTACCACTTTCGCCCTATCGGCGCAACATTTTACGCTTCCCGAATTACTACATCATCTTGAGGATTTTTATCTTTTCTGTTGGAACCCAGCCACGATAGGCTGAAGAAACACGTCGTGGGATTTCCAAGAACACGCCGTGGGATTCAGAAAACACATTTTTGCCGAGATTCATCGCTGGAAATATACTTCAGGACGTCTGGCGTGTGTACAACACAGATGCCGGTCCCTCATCTGCAGCAGCTTAGTGATTCGTCATAAAAACATCCACCAGAACCTGTATCCTTATTAAAGTTTTGATAAAATAAGATCTTTAACCAGGTAACGATTTGTTTTGTCTGTGTTATAAGTGCATGTATGAATAGTTGTTTTTATGAGCGTGAAGCTCCAGTATATTACGTAAAAGTCTACAGACTACGTCCATCCTCGTACGTCGCGTTAAGCGAGATCGTACGGATGCAAGTCATAATCCACGGACGGTGGTAATTATTTAAGAATACGATTTTTATATTAAGATCAGATTAAGATTAAATCATATACAGTGTTTTATATAAAGAGTGTTCTATGATAGAATGGTGATACATAGATGGTATACATATTCAATTTTAATCCGTTTTAAACAATTTAACGAAGCTTTACTTTTCTTTTTAATCGCGTAGAAAGAATATCGTGGTTAATTTTCGGTGTGTAATTTCAAGAACCCGTGTTCACGAAGTTTTTTTGTTAACATACTTTTCGCGTACGTGTTCGATACTTATCACACCCACCACCAATTTCGTTCGCTTTTGAAGACGTGTATCAAAGAATTGTATTTTTGTTTGCGGTGAATTTATCCTTTGAATTTCAAGTACTTATTGTATCGTCTAATAAAACAAACATCCTTCGGTCATTCAGACATTGAATCTTTACATTATCTCGCTTCGGTAGCGACCATTAACGCTCGCGTTAAACGCCGCGTTTTGATCTTTAATATATTCTGTCAGTACAGTTTTTTTTTTTTGAATCAGTGACAATTACACAGTCGCGCTTGGTAACCACACGCGGTTAAGCGTACCATATAGTAGATATAGACTACTGCTGTCATAATTATGTTCAAAATTAGAGCGTTGACTTGATTCTTACATTTCTGTAGCGGATTCGTACGTAAATATCTTCTTCCTTTCTGTAATCGTCTTCGTCAATTCATGAGTAAATAATTAGAACTTACTTCTGAAGCGTTTTTGAGAAGCGTTATACCTTTCAAAGCAATAGTGAATTAAGGAAAGTTTATCATAGTAGACTATCGTAACCTAACATTCTTTTACAGCCCAGCTCTGGAGTGCACTTCCGAGGATAAGCTATTTATACTATAATATCTCCACTGCCCCATTGGCAGTGCCGTATTGAAATCACTATATTGTTTTGCTTTTAACGATACTATATTGCTTTAAAATTTATAACAGATCGAGTATACCCAAGAAAACGAACTGTGATCTTGCGTATATGGTTAATTTTTTTTACTTCGTGATCTTGTCTGTCTACTTATATGTTGAGGGAATTTTATGCTTTCGAACAAATTCGGTTCTTAGTCTCAAAATTGGTTAAACTTACGATAGGATTAGAATCAGTTAATCTCTTGAGACTATCGGGTATAGTTCTTTAAAATAGTATTGCTTTCTTATCGTCGCGTAAAGCTTTCATATACCAATTCGTTCATAGCGTCATCGCTATCGGTAAATACCATTTTTCACTCACTTTTTGTTTTATTTTGTTGATTTTTTTTTTATTTTTGTACCCTGTGAAAGATTTTCGTGACTAGATGCAACAATGCATTTAATTATGGAGTAGACCTTCTTGAGGGAGGGTGGTACCCCTCTCGCTTCCTTGGATAAGAAAATGTGATGTGTGTGTGTGGTTTCTTGGCTCTTTCCTTTTGTTTAGATTAGAGTATTTGAGAATTAGAGTTTTGAGATTAGAGTTTTTGAGATTAGGTTCTTTGTAGTTTTTTTTTGATTATGATTGAGTTGTTAAGGTAAGCAAGCGAATTTTCTGCTTGCTATTTTAGTTAAGGGGTTGCCCATTTAAACTTATGAGTCGTAGGGACTCTTTGGTCCGCGGACAACCACGGTCAGTATAGAGAGAGATGATATTCTATATTGAAATGGGTTAGTTGAGAGACCTGGAGGGTCAATTAACAGTCTTGATCCTCCCTCCCTACAAGGTGAGACACCTCGCCATCCCTGTCCAGCACTTCATTTACGGCCGCTGGACACGTTGATGATAGTAATAAGCCGTAGCTGCCTCAACCATCTAAGGTACGCTTTAGACTAAATACTTACGTGCTGGGGTTATATGTGTTAGGACAGTAGAACAGACAGGGCTTCTTACTTTCAGACTAGGGTTATTCACATCGCGATAAGAGGTGCAGCGTTGGGATCGACTTTATATTCAGTCAGTTCATTATGGTCGAGTTTTCAAAAGTTATGAGGGCCATCAAGCATTTTAATATAATTATTCGAACTCGACCACCAGGGTTCAACGGTCGGCAGGATAATAAGAGGTAACACCGGTCAGGTAGATCCCGGAGCAAGTGTCCATGGCCTGACTGAGTTAGTTGTGGCATGGGTGCTGCCGGCTAACGCGACGGTCGATTTTGGCCACAACCTTACGTTGCCGCATGCCGTCCTTACCGTTTACTTTTAACGAGTAGCCGGCGAGGAAGGGGGCGTTGCCGACATAAGGTTGCTTCCATCCCAATTCACGACAAATCGAGCTGATGGTATCTAAACACATAGAGGCTAACTGGAGCATAAACTCTGGGAATATGATGCCGTGATAACAAAGATAGTCTTCCAAGTTTAGATTCATCAGTAGGGTATGAGTAAGGTTATGGTTTACAGGTGTAGGCTACTGAGTGACACAGCTGCGAGCAGAACACCTAGCACTCGCAGCGGATAGACGGGAATATGCCATCGGGTACCCTCTAGGCTGTTCTACGGTGTTTTGTAGTCAGTACCTATGGTAGGCCGATGGATAGTTTTCGTTTCTGTGAGAGATTGATGGATAAGAATTTGAGAATTTTGGGAGGGAAATGAGAGAGGAGTAGATAGAGCTGGAGGCTACCACTTTGAGGTGTAAGTATGTCATGAGTATAGGGGCATTGGATACATCTGTAAACGGGCGATGGATGGAAAGATTGCTGGTCCTTGGCATAAGAGCCGAGGCATGTTAGGTGCCTATCTCTGTCTGCTTCCTCTCGGGTTTGGGTTGTAAATAGGCATCTGATTTGGGATCTTAGATATCCACAGGGTGTTTGGGTGAAGAGGTTAGGTGTTTGTTAACGATTCGAATCCCCATGCTGTTTTCCGTTTGCACCTTCTCATTGATTATTAACGTTACAGATGGCGTGAGGCAGAGTTTCCTTTGTGGATTGTCACACATTCTTCGTATAAAGTTAGAGAAGATGGGAGCAGCGTGTGAAGTATCCTTTCCCGGTGTGAGTAAGGATTCTATTTTAATGATAACGTTACAGATGGCGTGGGGCTAAGAGTTTTATTGTCTCACGGGTCCTGTCTGTGCGTTTGAGAAGGTAGAATTAATATTTGCATGTTTTCTCTAAATCTCTTATAAATTCTTAATAATAATAACTTCGTTACAGATGGCGCCCAACGTGGGGCCCGAATTAGCTTGAGAAAACCCGATTAGAATTGATTTCGTTTAGGTCGATTCAGAGTATCCTAGTTTGAAGTTAGAAATTTTTCAGATTTCAAAATTTTTTTTTGATATTCCGTTTTTTTTGTCGAAGTATAGTTTGTATATTGTTCAGGTTTCTTGGATGGAGGAATACCATCAAGGTTAGTGGAGTAGGCACTATTTTGTCCAGTGATTTGGTGATAATATTCCTGAGTCAGTTTGTTGCATTAGGTCTACTCACTTCTCCTCTACCTCTTGTCACTTAGGCATGTCTTCGATCTCTGTCCGGGTTGAGCAGGAGTAGTTGCTTCATCGTCAGTTGCTGAGGTGTTGACAAAGTCCTGTTGGTGAAGTCTGAGAACCGGAAGTGCCAGAGCAGTCCAAGCAGGTCTTCTGACCGGTGGTTGGTGCTTATTGCCCGACGCACGTCAGCTGCAGAAGCTGGTCAATCACTCGAGCACGACCCATTTGTTACATCTACATTCGATCTACTTCCTTTTTAGTCATTGTTCTAGCCGTATATTTGTTTTAGAAGTTTCAGTCAGTTTTGAAATTCATCAGGATGTGATGATATTTAACGGGACTTGAAGCGCTAACCGGTATTTGGTGTCTTTATACCCGATGTACGTCTGCAGTAGCGCAAAGTCTCCGTTGCATATCTGATCAACCCTTTTGATTGTAAGAATTGTCTTTTCTTTTTCTTCCAGAATTCCGTATAGTATCAAGATCACACACACTAAAGTTTTTTTTTATTTTGAGTCGACTGTATATAGTACAACCGAGCCCACACACAACACAATATTCCAAGGAAAGGAGGGTTACCACCTCCCGAATCCTTTATGACACACCCTATATATATTTACAGTTATATTAATTTTTTTTTTGAGACATATTACAGTTCAGAATATTATAGTTTTCAAGATATCTGGTTATTTATTTTGAGTTCCGTCGATTGAGTCGAGACGTAAACCTCTCAATTGATGTGTAAGTTTGGGATAGTGCCCGCTTTTATAGTATTTTGAGATTTTTTTTTTGAGTACAGTTTTGAGTCTTTTTGAGTTTTCCGTCAATCAAGTTGAGACGTAAACTTCTTGATTGGACGTGTAGTTTTGGGATAGTGCCCACCAATTTAGTATACAGTTTAGATTTATAGATCATATAGTATTTAGTTAAGTATTGAATACAACTTAATTATCGATTTCTGATATTGGATTTTTTTTCAGATACAGTTAAATATATAACATATTTCTTTCTAAGATTATCTTTACGTATTAACTTAATTATAGGATTACAGAAAACATTTTTGAATTATTGTTTTTGAAAGACAAATAGAGTCTATAAACACTTACTTTTAGTATTAAGCACGTTTAGGTTAACTAAATATTTTTTTTTATACACTTACCTTTTTTTTTTGAATTTTACACTTGAGCAAATTTCCGTTAGAGGTTTTCATACTCACGGAACATTTTGAATTTTTCCTTTTTTGATTGAATCTAATAAACTTTACTTACTTATAGTAGTAACCGTTTGAGGATTTCTCACGGACTACTTTAGATTTTTACATCTACCGGATTTACATTAGACGATAACTCGTTCAAGGAATTGCTCACGAGATATTCGCAAATTACCCTACACAGACTTACCTTTTTTTATTTTTTTTTTGTTATATTTTTTGGTAGGAACCGTTGAGCAATCTCTCACGGCCTACAGACTCTTTTATTTTGATTTACTTACCTAAAGTTTATTCCGTCCGGTTACCTTTACGGTTGAATGACTGACCGAAGTCGTAGGAGAGCCATTAGAAGTACTTATCTGACTAAATATAAAGATTACGAGGTCATGGCTTCTACAGCTCCGAAAACCAAACCAGGCCGTAGCCGGGACGATGTCGTAGAGAACGTCTCCGATGATGATGTCAGCCCAGCTGAGAGTATACCTGGGGATGATGTTGGTAATAGGAGTATAGATGTAGATGACGAAGAGGTAGCGAGAGCGGAAGAGCAATTGCGCAAGGATGCTGCTGACCACTCAGCATACATACAGAGAGTAGTTTCAGCTACCATTGACCTGCACAGGGTTGACGACAGGAAGTTTATGGCGGAAGCGTTGGAGAAAAGCCACATGCGCTTACTTCACCAAGTAACTCAACTCCTGCAGAAACGAACTGTGAAGGCAACGCAACCTACTGCTCCTCCTAAACCCATCGCCCCTCCTAAGTCATCGGTCCCTCCTAAATCAGTTGATCCCATTGGCATCACGTCAACACAAAAGGCCACGCGGCAAGTTAACCTAGCCGACATAGACACTCCACGTGTCACCAATACTTATATAGCTAACAACCCAATTATTACCAATAATGTCCAGTCCGAGCAGAGGCCTATCGATAAAATCGATATAGTAGATCGCTACACGCCACACTACGACCACGCTAGAGTGCCACCTCTGTCAGAAGTCAATCCAGCATAGATGCCGTATCCCGGGCCGTATCCCAGATCGAAATCTGGTAATGTGTACATCGCGATCGTGTTGGATCAGCTAACGAAATTCGTCTTTATCAAACCACTGCGCAAGGCAACAGCCGCGAGCGTGGTCAAGTTCCTGAAGGACGATATATTTTTGGTTTATGGAGTGCCGGAGAGTCTTCTCTCGGACAACGGCACGCAATTCGTTGGAAAAGAATTTCAAAAGTTATTGGATGTTTTCGGGGTCAAACACTACCGAACGGCAGTGTATGCTCCCCAGTCGAACGCAAGTGAACGCGTGAATCGTTCAATCCTTGCGGCCATTAGGTCGTATGTCAATCCTCGACAGACGGATTGGGATGCCCATCTGTCTTCGATCAGCAGTGCTCTACGAACGACAGTGCATTCAACTCTTTCCATGTCCCCATACGAAGCCTTGTTTGGACAGCGTATGATAGAACATGGGGCAGACTACCGTCTTCTGAGAGAGTTGGGTGGGCTGAACTGTTCGGAGATGGATTGGCTTCCTAAGGTCGCTAGGATGAACATCATACATTCCTATTTGAAACAAGCGTTAGCCAGTACTCACGAAGCCTATGAGAAGAATTACAATCTTCGCAGCAGAAAAGTGATGTACAAAGTAGGCGACAAAATCTACAAGAGAAACCAGATTCTGAGTGATGCAACTAAGCACTTGAGTGCAAAGTTGTGTCCCAAGTTCATTAAAGTTCGCGTAAACAAAATAATCGGTAATAACTTATACAAAGTAGAGGATAGGCGAGGCCACAAATCCACTTGCATTCCAAAGACCTAAAGAGGTAAAGTTAAAACTCAATGATTCTCATAACACCTGATTTGCAAACCTCTTTACACTTTGTTTTTTTTAGAAAAGAAAGTAAATAGAATCATAACTCTTTTTATCAGACATGACATACAAGTACCTTATAGTACCATAAGATACTTTACCCAGATTTACAATTTTTGGACTGATGCCCGGCGCTCAGCTGTGCATGAGACACTTGGTTCAAAATACTTCCCTGACTTAACCATATGTTTATTGTTGTTTTATGTTTTTGTTTTTGTTTTCAGATAGTTGACCGAGTTTCTAATCTATGACTGTACGTCATGCATAACATTCATTTTTTTTTGTCTTCAACCGACTAGACGTTAAAGAGTCGCAGTGTCACACCGACACGAAGGATATGAGAAGATTCTAGACGCATCGATTCCATTGCAAGAAGTTCTCCTTTTTCTTGGAAATTAGACTAAGTGGACTTAGTCGAAATTCCAAGTTTTGTAGGGAAAAACTTTCTTGCCCTCCATTGACTTCGTAGGAAAAACCTACTTGCCCTCCAACTACAATAGATGTTCGCAACTGGTGCCATCTATCGGGCAAACCGATCCTCGACTCACATTGTGCTGAACGCACGGAACTATGGTCCGCCATTAAATATGAGTCAACAACTAGAATCCACCCCGACGAACACAATCCACTTCTCATAGAAGCCACTTGAACTCCACTTCCAAAAGAGATTTTCCAAGACATGCGCAGTTCGCCATTTCCATGGAAGTGTGATTTTTGAGCGATAGGCGACCCGAATTTGTCGCTACGGATATTTTTCTTGACACACACATGCAGAACTATACAAAGTGTGATTTACACGACAATCTGCAGAATGGTGTTTACCCCATCCGACATACGTAAACGAGAAGAATTTCTGCCTGACAAATGATCGTCAGATTGCTAAATTCTTTTATTATCTGAATTACGGGTATACTCTCATCATCTAACTGACGTTGTCAAACGTAATATGTAGTTCTGACATAAGTAACTTTATCTGACGCTTACACTAACAATAATCCCGAAGGCACCCAAGAACAATTTATACTGTCAGTTGACACTCGTAATCAGTGTGAACGACAAAACGATCATTACTGACGTCGTCGGTGAAATAGGAATATTTCATTTTTCCCGTTCCTTACTGCCCAGCAGAAATATCTGTTAAATCTTGTGTCTCTGCGAAAACCACTTGACAATATAAAAAGTTAGTTTTACTCGATACGTTGTCATGTGCCGACATGCGACAGATGACAGAGATATTTTCGGCAATGGTTTTGTACCCGTTGGTATTTATACTTACCGAAACCAGAACAGTTCTCACATGCGAGAACAGAGTAGCTTTTAGGATGAAAATGTCCATAACATTGTGGGGATGACAGATTCACTGACAGAAATGTCAAGTTGCTTGACTTTACGTCAAAATTCATTCATCCATTTTTGTTGTACTGCTTATCCCTGAAATCATGTGTATTTCAACCTAAATAATACCATCCGTCACTTTCTGACATACGAGTATACGCAGAACATGAAATCATACTCAACTATGAAGTTTGCCATACTTACCATTTGCTCGAAACGCAGGACACCTAAAACCGGAGAAGTGTAAACAGACTATAGAAACCTACAACTACTTACCGACATTGACGTCACAGACACTCGAAATTACGAATTGAAACGTAAGAATTCCTATTGGAAATCAGGGCGTTGGCTGAGTGGAACGTGGAAACACAATCCAGGAAGCAAGACAAAAAGATACCCCATTTTGAAGAAGACCATCATACTATCAAGTTCAATTCAGCACCAGAACAAAAAGGCAAGTTACCTTTTTCTTTGGTATTTTTACTTATTTGTTGCTGCCATCATTTATGATGGAAGAATATTAGAAAATCGTTATTACTTTTCTTTATTCTTCCATCCATCATATAAACGAAAGGAGATATTAACAAAACCAGGTAAGTTTTAAGAATTTTGTTATCCGAGCAAAAGAACTTCGGACAATCTACTCGGATATATATACCAACATACCGAAACCATGTGGCCAGTGTTTCTAATAAAATTCCCATCCGTGTGGTATAGGTGGAATCATTATCTAGTTACTGGGGACATGGATTAGTAGCTCAAAGAACTATTTAGCCAAAGGCGCCGGAATCCCACTAGGATATCGACAAACGGAAGCGGAGCTTGTAGTGACATCGATTGTGCGGGTTATTTGGACCGCCAAGCCATTTATCATGTGTGAAATCCTTTACGTGCATTAAAATATTTGTGGCCAAAAGAATCCTGCGCCTATCACATTCCTTTTTTCTTACAACTGCGTCTCGCATATAGAGAGCAGGTAAAGAAGAGGGTGCTATCACATGTACCCCCCCCACAGCGCCAGAAACACGAAGCATAATATTTGTGCCGGCTGGTATCACACGTGGCAGGACCAAACGAGGCGTTGATCCGCTAGTCGGCTCGCCCACGGACGCTACCTCACCACACCCACCAGCCGCACCACCTTTTTTTTTGTGGATTCTCGAAGGAATTTATAATATCTTCCGTAATTCTTCAATCCACCAGTACTCCAAGGCATATCCCTGGAGCATACTTCCTCCAGAAGGGAAATGTGGATGCACCATTGAGTGAAGCAGACGCAGCTTCACCCCCTCCTACCACTTTCGCCCTATCGGCGCAACATTTTACGCTTCCCGAATTACTACATCATCTTGAGGATTTTTATCTTTTCTGTTGGAACCCAGCCACGATAGGCTGAAGAAACACGTCGTGGGATTTCCAAGAACACGCCGTGGGATTCAGAAAACACATTTTTGCCGAGATTCATCGCTGGAAATATACTTCAGGACGTCTGGCGTGTGTACAACACAGATGCCGGTCCCTCATCTGCAGCAGCTTAGTGATTCGTCATAAAAACATCCACCAGAACCTGTATCCTTATTAAAGTTTTGATAAAATAAGATCTTTAACCAGGTAACGATTTGTTTTGTCTGTGTTATAAGTGCATGTATGAATAGTTGATTTTATGAGCGTGAAGCTCCAGTACATTACGTAAAAGTCTACAGACTACGTCCATCCTCGTACGTCGTGTTAAGCGAGATCGTACGGATGCAAGTCATAATCCACGGACGGTGGTAATTATTTAAGAATACGATTTTTATATTAAGATCAGATTAAGATTAAATCATATACAGTGTTTTATATAAAGAGTGTTCTATGATAGAATGGTGATACATAGATGGTATACATATTCAATTTTAATCCGTTTTAAACAATTTAACGAAGCTTTACTTTTCTTTTTAATCGCGTAGAAAGAATATCGTGGTTAATTTTCGGTGTGTAATTTCAAGAACCCGTGTTCACGAAGTTTTTTTGTTAACATACTTTTCGCGTACGTGTTCGATACTTATCACACCCACCACCAATTTCGTTCGCTTTTGAAGACGTGTATCAAAGAATTGTATTTTTGTTTGCGGTGAATTTATCCTTTGAATTTCAAGTACTTATTGTATCGTCTAATAAAACAAACATCCTTCGGTCATTCAGACATTGAATCTTTACATTATCTCGCGTCGGTAGCGACCATTAACGCTCGCGTTAAACGCCGCGTTTTGATCTTTAATATATTCTGTCAGTACAGTTTTTTTTTTTGAATCAGTGACAATTACACAGTCGCGCTTGGTAACCACACGCGGTTAAGCGTACCATATAGTAGATATAGACTACTGCTGTCACAATTATGTTCAAAATTAGAGCGTTGACTTGATTCTTACATTTCTGTAGCGGATTCGTACGTAAATATCTTCTTCCTTTCTGTAATCGTCTTCGTCAATTCATGAGTAAATAATTAGAACTTACTTCTGAAGCGTTTTTGAGAAGCGTTATACCTTTCAAAGCAATAGTGAATTAAGGAAAGTTTATCATAGTAGACTATCGTAACCTAACATTCTTTTACAGCCCAGCTCTGGAGTGCACTTCCGAGGATAAGCTATTTATACTATAATATCTCCACTGCCCCATTGGCAGTGCCGTATTGAAATCACTATATTGTTTTGCTTTTAACGATACTATATTGCTTTAAAATTTATAACAGATCGAGTATACCCAAGAAAACGAACTGTGATCTTGCGTATATGGTTAATTTTTTTTACTTCGTGATCTTGTCTGTCTACTTATATGTTGAGGGAATTTTATGCTTTCGAACAAATTCGGTTCTTAGTCTCAAAATTGGTTAAACTTACGATAGGATTAGAATCAGTTAATCTCTTGAGACTATCGGGTATAGTTCTTTAAAATAGTATTGCTTTCTTATCGTCGCGTAAAGCTTTCATATACCAATTCGTTCATAGCGTCATCGCTATCGGTAAATACCATTTTTCACTCACTTTTTGTTTTATTTTGTTGATTTTTTTTTTATTTTTGTACCCTGTGAAAGATTTTCGTGACTAGATGCAACAATGCATTTAATTATGGAGTAGACCTTCTTGAGGGAGGGTGGTACCCCTCTCGCTTCCTTGGATAAGAAAATGTGATGTGTGTGTGTGGTTTCTTGGCTCTTTCCTTTTGTTTAGATTAGAGTATTTGAGAATTAGAGTTTTGAGATTAGAGTTTTTGAGATTAGGTTCTTTGTAGTTTTTTTTTGATTATGATTGAGTTGTTAAGGTAAACAAGCGAATTTTCTGCTTGCTATTTTAGTTAAGGGGTTGCCCATTTAAACTTATGAGTCGTAGGGACTCTTTGGTCCGCGGACAACCACGGTCAGTATAGAGAGAGATGATATTCTATATTGAAATGGGTTAGTTGAGAGACCTGGAGGGTCAATTAACAGTCTTGATCCTCCCTCCCTACAAGGTGAGACACCTCGCCATCCCTGTTCAGCACTTCATTTACGGCCGCTGGACACGTTGATGATAGTAATAAGCCGTAGCTGCCTCAACCATCTAAGGTACGCTTTAGACTAAATACTTACGTGCTGGGGTTATATGTGTTAGGACAGTAGAACAGACAGGGCTTCTTACTTTCAGACTAGGGTTATTCACATCGCGATAAGAGGTGCAGCGTTGGGATCGACTTTATATTCAGTCAGTTCATTATGGTCGAGTTTTCAAAAGTTATGAGGGCCATCAAGCATTTTAATATAATTATTCGAACTCGACCACCAGGGTTCAACGGTCGGCAGGATAATAAGAGGTAACACCGGTCAGGTAGATCCC
The DNA here is from genome assembly GCA_916050605.2 of Platycheirus albimanus. Classification (NCBI taxonomy): domain Eukaryota; kingdom Metazoa; phylum Arthropoda; class Insecta; order Diptera; family Syrphidae; genus Platycheirus; species Platycheirus albimanus. The sequence continues at coordinate 224,828,410 of OU696696.1, read as the reverse complement.
GGAGCAAGTGTCCATGGCCTGACTGAGTTAGTTGTGGCATGGGTGCTGCCGGCTAACGCGACGGTCGATTTTGGCCACAACCTTACGTTGCCGCATGCCGTCCTTACCGTTTACTTTTAACGAGTAGCCGGCGAGGAAGGGGGCGTTGCCGACATAAGGTTGCTTCCATCCCAATTCACGACAAATCGAGCTGATGGTATCTAAACACATAGAGGCTAACTGGAGCATAAACTCTGGGAATATGATGCCGTGATAACAAAGATAGTCTTCCAAGTTTAGATTCATCAGTAGGGTATGAGTAAGGTTATGGTTTACAGGTGTAGGCTACTGAGTGACACAGCTGCGAGCAGAACACCTAGCACTCGCAGCGGATAGACGGGAATATGCCATCGGGTACCCTCTAGGCTGTTCTACGGTGTTTTGTAGTCAGTACCTATGGTAGGCCGATGGATAGTTTTCGTTTCTGTGAGAGGGATGGATAAGAATTTGAGAATTTTGGGAGGGAAATGAGAGAGGAGTAGATAGAGCTGGAGGCTACCACTTTGAGGTGTAAGTATGTCATGAGTATAGGGGCATTGGATACATCTGTACACGGGCGATGGAAGGAAAGATTGCTGGTCCTTGGCATAAGAGCCGAGGCATGTTAGGTGCCTATCTCTGTCTGCTTCCTCTCGGGTTTGGGTTGTAAATAGGCATCTGATTTGGGATCTTAGATATCCACAGGGTGTTTGGGTGAAGAGGTTAGGTGTTTGTTAACGATTCGAATCCCCATGCTGTTTTCCGTTTGCACCTTCTCATTGATTATTAACGTTACAGATGGCGTGAGGCAGAGTTTCCTTTGTGGATTGTCACACGGTCTTCGTATAAAGTTAGAGAAGATGGGAGCAGCGTGTGAAGTAAGGATTTTATTTTAATGATAACGTTACAGATGGCGTGGGGCTAAGAGTTTTATTGTCTCACGAGTCCCGTCTGTGCGTTTGAGAAGGTAGAATTAATATTTGCATGTTTTCTCTAAATCTCTTATAAATTCTTAATAATAATAACTTCGTTACAATACAAAATGTGTTACCTGTTAACCATATCTCATAGGATTGGCATACAAACAATCGTAGATTCTTAATCTTTTTTTTCAGGAACAAGGTGAAGCAAACAAAATACAAGTGAGTATAGCGGTGACGTCAGCAGACAGAATACCATGAGGTTCTATCCACGTGTTTCCGCGCAGCGATATGATCTTATAAGTCCCTCGTGGCTCCGGATTTCGGAGATAAAGTTATCTGCGGCTCCTGAGTTATATGTTGATTATGCACATACTCTGATTGATGTGAATCATTAGTGAATTACGCAGCCGCATCCATTCCCATCGGAATGTTATATGTTATATGTTATGTTATAGAAAGTGTTCGTCGGGCAGAAATTTCTACTTCGCACTGCGTCCCTAGTGAAAAATAATAAAACTTATTATAATACACTATCCCTATGATAAATGCACGTTTCTAACAAGGAAAATCCTTGTGAAACGTATATAAAACTAATTAACACTATGTCGCCATCCATATATATGGCAGACATAAAAAAAAAATTCTTACCTATATAGGGCGAATATGTAGTTTTTGCTACAAAATATTGTTTCCAGCAATCCTTATTGGTGATTAATTCCAATTTAAATAATGTTTCACTCGCGTTAAAAGTGTATTTAGGATGAATAAAGTATTATTCTGATTTTATTTCAGAATTTCTTCCAAACTTTTTATTAAGAGAAGCGAACGAAATGGTGGTTGAAAATTGAATGACCGAGACACTAGACATCGTCAAAGAGGATATATACATAGAGTCCAATCTTGTGCCTTGTTTTGATTTTGCCTACAAGCTACAGCTCTCATATTTTTCTTTTTGTTAAACATGTGTGTGTGCTACAACTGTCATATTGTTCTTTTTGTTAAACATGTGTGCGTTCACACCTTACTACTTACCTAATCGTTTCTTGTTGTTGTTTCACACGGACAATGAATACAATAGGAAAGGGACCACGAAAATTTTAGCAGAGGAGGATGGAACGTAGGAATGATTGGACTCTATGTATATATCCTCTTTGACATCGTCAAAGCCAACGCCTCTGTCTGGATACGTTCGGAAAGTAACATATTGCTTTCTGATAATATGAAGGTGACGCGTTCTTTGTTAATATTATGAGTTAGCTTCGCTTATCTGTGGTGCGTTCGTTTAATGGATTTGTGTAACAATTGTCAACAATGTTTTACTTTTGACGTTCGTAAATTCCGAAATCGTGACAAAGTGTAACATCCGCGTCGTTCGTTTATGCACAATAAAGTTACATTCTGTAACAATATCCAACTCATCTCCAAGACATGAGTTGAGAATGTTGATCTGTCAAAAGCGAAAAAAAAGAAAAAAAAAAAAAAGAAATTTTACATTTGACAAGAAGTGTGATTGTGATCCACAAAAGATTCTGAGAACGAGGACGACAACCAGGACGATGGGAGTTCGGATTCACAAAATTCAACCTCATCTCAAATTGTAAGTACCTAAATAATAATAAAAATTATTTTCCAGCTTTATTTTCATACCATTGCTACGAACTTTCAGGTAATTCCTCCTCCCAAACCACCAACTCCAGTTGCAACCCTCAATCGTCTCAGACGATGACGAGACCGAAAGCGAAGAGGAAAACGTTGTCGAAAGTCGAAGCTAACTTGCCAAAAGACACTAATGATAAGAAAACAACTCCAGCCAATGAAGTGAAAAAGAAGAAGAGTTCAGCGTTGGAAAATCTCCAAAAAAGGAATCCAAAGACGATAAATACGCTCACTATGGTTTCTCATTGCCTCCGGAGCCTAAAGGCAAACCAACCGTAGAATTGGTTGATAAGATGGAAACAAGTAACATGGACATGAATCGGATAATCCAAGAGCGGAAAGACTTTCGAAATCCTAGCCTTTATGAGAAACTCATTTCGTTCTGCGACTTCAATGAATTCCGAACGAACTATCCGCCAGAAATGTATGATCCCTTGCAATGGGGTCAGGAAAGTTTCTACGAGGAACTGGCCAAAGCGCAGAAAGTTGAAATGACGAAGAGGCAGAAGGAGACGAAGGATAGTGATAAGATTGAACAAGCCACAGCAGCAGCGAGGAAAGTCGAGGAGGAAGCTAAAAAGAGGTGCGTTTGTTTTTTTGTCACATTGTTTAGTAAAGTTGGTGCTATTTTTTGTTTATTTTGCTTAGAAAATCAAAATTGGATCAACCGGCTGCAGTCAAAACAGCACCACCAGCTTTAACAACTAGTTACCGGAACTTAGGGAACGGTCATATCAAGCGCTCCTTGTGGCATTCTGAACACTGATCACTGGGAATACGTTTTACTCTTTAATAATTTTTATTTTATTGTTTATTAACACTTTGTTATTTCGGAACAGTTGGCTTCTGTGAGATGGGCACATAAAATGAATAAAATACATACTTATGATGTTCTACAAGATGTTCTGTTTGTATTTGGTGAGAGATCTTTGCGCTGCGTATCCATTCGAGTAGGTCTTCCTTCCATCGTTTGTGTTCTTTAACTCACAAATACAATGTATTGTTTTTTGTTTTTTTTATTTCTTACGGATTTACATTACATACAGTTAAGATATCAAAAATAAAGGGGATTCATAAAAAAAAAATTTGTAAATCTAGATAACAGAAGATAGCGTCCCTCGACTAAGCTAAGCTCTCATCGTCTTCGATCTTTGGCGCCAGGTAGTAGCGGATGTGTCCCAAATCGGGAATACGATATTCAACTACAAGGGGAACATCTGCTGACATCGACAGCTACACTTGGTTTGACGAAGGAGTCGGCTTTTTGAATGCGTTCAGGTAGCGGCAAGCAAATGTAAGCGTTACTGGTTCCTGCATTTCAATTGTGACGGCATCTTCTTCCTTGTCAACATTTGATGTTTATGCCAACTTGACGTTAGCCGATCCAACATCGCCTGAAGCTGAGAATTTGACACCTTCTTTGGTGCAGCAGATGACCACAGATTCACCCAATTGCGCCATATCTCTGCAAATGCAAGCAAATTCCATTGAAGACTTTCGCACCACACAACTGTATTCAGTTTCTGGAATTCCCAACTGCTCCTGGTCTAGATTCATCAGTTTCATCTCATAGTCGGAAACTTTTTCTTGATTCTGTGATTCGAACATAAAAGTGACTGTGTCGGCGTTGTCCTGAGCCTTAACCGTTACGTTGTCCTCTTTGTTTGCACATTTAAGGATTTTAGCCATGCTGCCGAGATTCATTCCCATTGAGATGTTTCGGTCACAGCGATATTTATCAAAACCATCTGAGCGAAGACTAAGAGACACTAAGGAGACGTGGGGATTGTCCATCGCTTGCAGCTGAGGTGAAATACTTTTTATTAAAAACACAATTGAAGGAACTCATGAACTTACTTGAATTCCAGAATCAGTGCATTCGAAAGTTCCTTCATTTGGGAGATCCTTAATGGCATTAAGGACTTTCTTCAGTGTGATAGCAGAAAGGAGGCGTGCTTCGAACATTTTTGCTGCATAAAGTTACAAAATCAAAACTTGAGGATAGATATAAATAATGGCACTTTATCTTTTTGAACATTTTGTTAATTAAAGTAAAATGTGGTTTATTAGCTTATAATTGTTTGAGATCAAGACAACTTTCTTGTTGAAAACTATTTCACAAAATTAATAAATGAAAACATCTCGAAAAACGTGAGCTCCATGTGATTTTGGTCGAACTCAAGTGAGATGTTTTGCTTTTTTTATTCAGATTCAGATTCATTTATTGAGTCTTAAAATACTAGTTACATTTAATCTGTTATTATACGATTGTACAAATGAAGTTCACTTATTGAATTATTAATTATAAATAATAAATAATTACAGGAGGCTATAAAGTATGGCTCTCACACGTTGTAGTAAATAGTTAAATGCCAACATGGCTCATGGATTTTTATTTTGACAGTTCTTGCTCATTGAACTATGTATCTGTTACTTTGACTCGAGAGGTCGGTAGAGACGGAAATATACAATACAAAAAAAATAAAATAAAAAGGAATATACAATTCATACAGGGAGGGATAAAGAGAACACGAATAATATTCTCGTGGAATACATAACTGAAAGGTATGTACATAATATTGAGTTAGAGATATTATTATTTTAGATAATGATATTTTCATGGAAAATGTTTGTCATTGAAAATTTAACATGTTCAATTTTTGTCATTTGTAAAAGAATAATTATACGATAATACATAAAGATACAATTAAGTTAATAAATATGAATATACTTATCATTCTAGGTAATTGGGGTAAGTTCTGTCCCCCATTGTCATTTTCTGTTGAAGGTAATAATTGGTCTTTTTTTTTTTTTTTTTTCAAAAATATATACATATATTATTATTATTATTTACTTTTTTTTTTTTTTTTTTTTTTAGGTACATGTTAGGTGCATTGAGAGTGAATTGAGACAATAATCTTGTGTGAAATCATCATCCGCGATTTTGGTTCTCGTTTGATTTATGATAACGGGTGATTTTTTAAGAGGTTTAGAACTTTAAAAAAAAAAAAACACAAAAAATTCGAAAAAATGAATGAAATATTTAATTGAATCGATAGTTTGAACCTTGCAATTTAATGTTTAAAGATAATTTCATGCAAATGTTGACCGCGGCTGCGTCTCAGGTAGCCCATCCGCTGAGTCCAATTTTGGCATACTCTTTCACACTTATCGGCCGGTATCTCACGAATGAATGCATGGATGTTGGCTTCCAGTGCGTCAATCGAAGCGGGCTTGTCTCTTTAGACATTAGCCTTGACATACCCCCACAAAAAATAGTCTAATGGTGTCAAATCGCACGATCTAGGCGGCCAATTGACCGGCCCGAAACGTGAAATTAACTGTTCACCAAACTCGCCTCGCAATTGCGCCATTGTTTCGCGTGCTGTGTGGCATGTGGCACCGTCTTGTTGAAACCACATATCATGCAAGTCAAGAACTTCCATTTCGGGCAAAAAAAAGTTTGTTATCATCGCTCGGTAGCGTTCACCATTGACAGTAACGCTGCGATTCGCATCATCTTTGAAGAAATATGGCCCAATAATGCCGCCGGCCCATAAACCGCACCAAACAGTGGCTTTTTCGGGATGCATTGGTAGCTGTTGCAATGCTTCTGGCTGATCTTCACTCCAAATGCGGCAATTTTGCTTATTTACGTACCCATTCAACCAAAAATGAGCCTCATCGCTGAACACAATTTTTCGATATTTCGACATTTCGAACCGAGCACGAATTTTGATAGTAAAATTCAATAATTTGCAAGCGTTGTTCATTTGTAAGACGATCCATGGTTAAATTGCAAACCAAACTGAAGCTGTTTGACAGTGACACAAGGTACTAAACACACGTCAGCTGTCAAAACCAGTATTGCCAAAACCAAACCAGCTAAAAAATCACCCGTTAGAAGGCTATTGGAGGCCCTTCGAGAGAGAAGTCAATTTCTTCATTTAGCAGGCTAAATGGCGATAGGTATCTGGATTCGTTCACCCTCTGGTTTCTTTGAGATAAGTAAATATTCTGGATTATTTCATTATCGTTGAACCTCATCTTGTTTAGAGACTTTAGCGAGATCTCTGTGGAGTATTTGGAAAACGGGATGACCTTGGCATCAGAGTAAATTTGAGAATTGGAGAATCTCTTTACTTGTGATTCGTAATGCTTGTTGACACATAGTCTTAGAATTTTTCTTTCTAGAACTTCTATCTCTCTAATGACCGTGGGAGAGATGGAGAACCAGACCGAGAAGCCATAATTTAGTATTGGTCTTATCATAGTTTTATAGAATAGCGTTTTGACTTTTTTATTTAACATTTTGCTTTTCAGGAGGGGCATGAGCTTATGTGTTATATTTCTCGCTTTTATTTTTGTAAGTCTTGCATGTTTGTTAAATTTAAACAGTTTGTCAAAGTTTACGCCCAGGTATTTAAGAGTGTTACCAAAGTGGATTTGGTTGCTCCCCAAGAAAATTTTGAGATTTTTGCTTTCTCGCACCGCACCCTCTTTGCCCTTACCACTGGCGTTTCTAATGCAGATACATTTAGATTTCTCTTCGTTAATTTTTATCCCCCAACGCTTATAAAAGTTTATTATGACATCTAAATGTGTTTTTAGGTTTCTAGACGCTATTAAGGTGTCATCAGCATATAAGATTGCTTGGGAAATCACTGTGTTGTCTTCGAAGTAAGTATGGGGGAAGTCGTGCATGAAAAGATTATATAACCTTGGGCCCAAAATTGATCCTTGGGGAACTCCACTTTTGGAGTTAATCAAGGGTGATTTGGTAGTTCTTATCTGAATGAAAAAGTGTCTCTCATTGAGGAAGTCTATTATAAGATTAGTTAAATGTCTACGGTATTCTAGTTGCAGAATTTTATAAATTAATCCTTGTCTCCAGACACTATCGAAAGCCTTCTCTATGTCCATCGAGCATGCTGCTGTGCATTTTTTTTCATTTAAATTATTTGTTATGTCCTGGTGAACTTTTAATAGTGCATGGGTCGTCGAGTGACCTTTTTTGAAACCGAATTGTAAGTCTGGGATAAAGTCTATACTTTCTTCTACATGTGCATCGATTCTAAGTAGAATTATTCTCTCTAAAATTTTTCCTACGTTGGATAATAAGGATATTGGTCTGAAGTCTTCGACTGACTGACTGTTTGATTTTTTTTTAAGGGGGATAATCTTTGCTACCTTCCATGACTTAGGAAAGTACCCATTATTAATACAATTGTTGAGTATTATTACCAAATATTTAATTGCAACGACAGGAATCTTTTTCAGAATATAATTAGATATTTCATCCGGACCGTAAGATTTTTTCCCATTTAATTCTTTAATTATTTTCTTGATCTCCGTGAAGGAGGTGAAAATTTCCCTGGCGGAGTTTTCGAGTGAAGAATCTGAGCTGTTGAAAATAAATATATGTTGTGGGATGCTGCTACTTGCAATTCTATTGAATACTTGGACTTCATTCACTAAACCGATGTCGTGAATTGGTACTCTCTCCTGGTAAACTTCCTTGTAATATTTTCCAAATTCTTCTACTATTAGATCTTGGCTGGAAATTTTGTTGCCATTAACCATCAGTTTTGAGCACCCCAGGCTTTTGTTTCTTCCCATAAAGCTTTAGGCATTTTTAAAAGCTTGGGGACCTGGCTGTATCCTGGAGAGCTTCTGTTCTTGCTTGTTGTTTATCCAGATTCTGACACTATCTTGTAAGATCTTTTTGAGGAGTGAAATTCTTTTTTCAAGGATTTTATAATCGGTGGAAATTCTATTATATGTTCTATGATATATTGCTTTCAGCTTGTTCTGCCACTTTGTTTTGATTTTATACAGGGTTTTGATGTTTTTTGGTAAGTCATGGTATTTTTTTTTCGGTATTATAGCATGCAGGGGGGGCACTGATTCATTAGCTTCTCTCATGGATGCAGAAAATTCTTCAAGGTAGGAGTCTATCAAGTGGTTGCTTAAGCAACAATCACTGGGGGGGAAATTCATTAATAATTTTTCCTCCGACACCCTCATAAAAGATGGCCAGTGCGCCTTGCTAAAATTCCTACTTAGGGTCGGGGGTGCGGATACTTATTCTAGATCTGAAAGGTTTAATCGCAATAAGTGATCAGAAAATGAGTGGAGTGTGTTTATAGTGAAGTTGGGGTTAATTTGGTTGATAAAATCTGCAGAGATGATGAAGTGGTCAAGGAAGGACATTCCTCTGGGAAAGGTAGGGGTATCCGCGTTTAAGTTAATGAGCATTGGAGACACTGAAGATAACCAGTTATAATAAGATCTACCATTCTGGTTAACCGAAGTGTCGCCCCAGCTTGGATGTTTCGCATTCAGATCTCCTCCTATTATACATCCGTCAAACGTCTCTGAGAGTGTGTGGATTCTATTGAGTTCCCTCAACATGGTTGCAGGAGAGCTGTTAACTGGGATATAAATTGAGCCTATTAGAATCCTTTTAAGGGATCCTGCTATTTTTAATTTTATCTCTGCAAACACTAATGGAAATTCCCCTCCTGTTGTTTTTATTGGCCAGAAGTTGATATTATTTCTGATTAAAATGGCCACCCCCGGCCCCTTATCATCTCTTAAGTTCCACAGTGGGTGGAATAAGTCTAGTCTTGGTTTGTGATTTGCTTGGAGTCTTGTCTCCTGAAGGAACGCTATTGAAATTTTGTTAGTAAGAAGGGACCTAGTTAGGTCGATCCTTCTACTATGAACTATAAGGGAGATAATGTTGTAGGTTGTAAGTTTTAAAGTCATTATAATGTATTATTTATAAGTATCCTATTAAGGATGTTCACAAAACCCAGTCTTTTTTCCTGTAAAGAGGCACCTGACGAATTGAAATTTTTGACGAAATTTTCTATTTCGCCCAGAAGTGTGGAGACCTCCATTCCAAACAGCTCATTAGATAGGCCCAAAAATTGGTCCAGGTAGTTGCTGCCAGCAGGAGGGAATCTCTGAGAGACTAAAGCTGGGTTGAGGTGAAGTGAGGAACTAGTAGCTTGGTTCAAAACCGAGGGTTGATTTTGGACGACTGGAGCGTCATCCCTGAAAAGGTTAGCAAAGGTGGTTCTGGGGTTAATTTTATTGCTGATATTTTTCGGCAGCTCTAGACGGGATTTGTTGCTGTCCCTTGCTTCTTTTGCTTCCCGGAAAATTTGTTTCCTCTTCTGCTCATATTTTTTGTACTCACTGCAACCCCTGTAGTTGGCTGGGTGGTCTTGTGAACAGTTTACGCAAAACGCCTTTGTCCCCTCTTCTGCTTTAGTGTGGCACTCCCCTGGACCATGATGGTTACTACATTTCACACATCTGTATGTGTTCGCGCAGGGTCTACCACGAAATCTAGAAAACCAAAATCTAGAAAGCAAAAATCTAGAAAGCAAAAATCTCGAAAAAAAAATTAAGAATGAAAAAATCTCGAAAAAATAAATCAAGAAAGAAAAAATCACGAAATACAAAAATCTAGAAAAAAAAATCTCGAATGCAAAAATCTCGAAAAAAAATATTAATTTTTGAGGCAATGTTTCTATTCGCGCGCGCGAATAGAAACATTGTCTCAAAAATTAATATTTTAACTCATGGTAAGTAAATTATTACTCTCTTTTATATTTATACTAGCCTTTACCCGCGGCTTCGCTCGCGTTTCAGCTGATCAAGAAGTAGACTGTATCGCAATCTAGCTTCTTCTTCTTTAATAGCTTTATAATTTAATGCCTACATTTAACCGTGATAAAAAGTAGCCAATATGCTATTCCAGACTATAATCTATCTCTGTGCTAAATTTCACTCAGATGAGTTCAGCCATTCTGGTGTAATTTCAAAAATTAAAACAAATCTATCCCACGGGAACCATACATTTTACCGAGATAAAAAGTAGCAAATATGCTATTCCAGACTATAATCTATCTCTGTGCTAAATTTCATTCAGATCCGTTTAGCCATTCTGGTGTGATTTCAAAAATTAAAACAAATCTATCCCACGGGAACCATACATTTTACCGGGATAAAAAATAGCCTATCTGCTATTCCGGACTATAAGCTATCTCTGTGCTAAATTTTATCCAAATACGTTTAGCCGTTCTGGCGTTAGTTAGCAACAAACATCCAAACATCGTAACATTCATATTTATAATATTAGTAGGATAAAACTGAATAATATTCTTGTGTTTTTTGCTTTTTAATATTGATTTTTTTTGTTCATTTTAACTTCAGAAAATAAATAATTGTTTAACTACCTGAAGAGCTGTGTTTAACTTGAGTATTAACTCTTAATACAAAATCTCGAATCTACAATTTATTCGAGATTTTTTTCGAGATTTTCTCTTTCGAGATTATAATTCATTCGAGAATTTTGTGCATTCGAGATTTTTGCATTCTAGATTATAAGCAATTGTATTCTAGATTTTTGTCATTCGATATTAAGACATGCTCCCGTTCGCGCAGTTTTTGGCAAGATGCCCGAAACTTTGACATTTTCTGCATTGAAGAGGTCCAATATTCCCTCTTGGTCTTTCCCATGAAACTCTAAAATTGAATAAGTGTTTAATATCTGACACTTCTGTCGCTGCCTTGCCTGGTAGCAGTCTAACTAGGAATAAATTTAGGCTTTTCTTGGTCTGTTTGGACCTGATTGTGCTGAATTGCGAAACGTTTCCCACCGTGCCGGGTACCACGTCAGCCAGTTCATTAAAAATTTCTTCTGGCTCGAAGCTCGCACACAGTCCCCTTAAAATGAGTTTCACCGTTTTGTCTTCGTGGAGGGTGAAAGAATGCGAATGAAAACTTGGATTTTTTTTAAAGTTCTCCATCAATTCTCGATGGGCCCCTGCCTTACTCACAAATAACTTACATGAATTATTATTTTGTCTCAATTCAAAATCAAATTTAACTAACTTTGCCTTTTCTTTTAAATCATTGGCCAATTTTTTAACATTTATATTTTTTATGACAATTGGAGGACAGAACTTACCCCTCTTACTACTGCTGCCGTCTCTTTGCAGGCCTTCTTTGGGGCTCTGCGTTGTCTTCTTTGATGCGTCCGGTTCTCCGTCGGTGTCTGGTCTATGCTGCGTTCCCGCGTTGTCTGTTGGTTGCTGCTTGCTGTTGGTTCCACTCTTCGCTGGCCGATCTGGGTTTGGTTGAGGTGTTAATAACCTGTCTTTGTTGCTGGCTCCGCTGGTCGATGGGTACTCGTTTTGAATAACTTGTAAGTCTCCTAGTATGCTGAATTGATTGTCGTTGCTTGTTGTTGGGACTTCCTTATTAGTTGAAGCTGGGCTTGTTCCTCTTGAAATCGGCACCGATTCCCAAGTGCCTCCTGCTGCTTCTTCATCCTCGTCGCTCGATGAGAATGTATCTTCCATTCTTAATAATGGGTTTATCTTTTCCGCCTTTTTCGACAGAAACGTCATTTTTGCTTTTTAGAAAAAGCAGCATGCGAGCCGCTTTTACTTCTTTAGAGCTGTCCCACGCTGTGGGTGCGCTGCCTTTGGCTCTAGATGCAGTTTTTTTTTTCTGGACTTCCCTCCACCCATGGTGGGTGAGTAAACTTTTTGTTGCTTGTTTTACAGAGCGATTTTTGTTTTAGGTTGCAATTTGCACTGCAAAATTCTACTCGTGCTCACACAATTGATGGGTTTTCCCTTATGAGGTTATGTTCGTCGATTTAATTTTTGTGAAAAATTATTTTTGAAAAAAAAGAAAATATCCTTTATTTTAAATTCCAATTACTTTGGTGATAATTTTTAATTTATTTTTAGCTTTTGATTGCTTATGATTTCTTGAAAAATCGCGGATTAAAATTTTGCACGTCTAACACGTTTCCTGTTACATAGTTCACAGGTTCTGTTATTTTCTTGCTTTTTTTATTATTAAATTTCATTTGACAGAACAACAGAAGTCGTTCTTAAATGAAATTGTTACAATCGTAACAATCTCTAACATGACACTTCAACACTTATTTTTGACATAACAACAATGTGGAGAAAACGAACGCACCACTGTTATATCTTATAACCACTTTCTTTCCTACACTCTTTTTCCTACTGATATTACTTAATGATATTTAGTTTGTTTTTCTTTCAGATCTGACGTTTATTTTAGGAAATAAATGATGTGTAACCATATGACGACGTGTTTTATTTTCTTTCACTAGTATATTTCCTGAATTAGGTACTTTGATCATTTTATAAAAATGTCATGACTTTTCTATCAAGTGCTGTCAGACTGATAGTTCCGCTTACTACTTCGGGTAAAGGCGTTGACATTTTTCAAGTATTTTCTGATCAGGTAAGTATGTTTATTGACGGAAACTAATATTTTTGGTGTCATCTGATTTGGGATTTTGACACTTGTCTTTTCGTAGACGTCAAAAATGAAATACTCATTATTTCTAGTTTGGATGGTGAATCTGAGCTGTCAAACTGCGTTTGCAAGTCATATCACTCGGAAATTAATTACTTCATGTCACATTTGTTGGAAAACAGACTCTGAGTCTAAAAGTGTTATACTTTTGGTAATTTGGCGTGAACGAATCATTTTGTTTAGATCGTGGGTTTACACCCTCGTGTATTTTCTGGACACTTTCGAGAAGCACTGGAAAAGCAAAATGGAATAGAGAATCGGCGAGGCGTCGGTTTGGCGAATATCAAAGAGCAAACGAAAATGCCGGAAGTCTCTGTACGCCATTATTCTTGGGTTGTGTTGTATCCATTCTGGTAACACCTTAAGATTGAGCTGTCAAATTGGATCAAGATGCTTCTTTTATTTTTTCTCTCTCTCTGTTCAGTCTGTGATCAGTTGTCGTTCTATATTAATCTTAATCAACTTTGCATTGTGAACAAATAATTAGATATTAACTATTAAGTTGTAAATAAAGTATCAATTATTAAATACATATTTCGTCTACTTTTTCATATAAGGACACAACAATTGGCGACGAGGTGAACAAAGGAAAATCATGTTGGGCACAAACTTTACTAAATTCAGTGGGCGCATCAAATAACAATATGCTAGCCGCTTTAGTAGCTCCAGATACACCGGGTAAGTTAAGTTATGAAAAACTTATTGAAGCTTTTATGTCTCATCTCTGCCCGAAGAAAAATACATTAGTGTCGCAACACGAATTCTTATCGACATACCAAATAGAAAACCAATCAATAGCAGATTATATCGCAGAAATTCGACGCAATATTATTGACTGCGAATTTATTTCACCATGCGCATGTAAGGTATCAATAGCCGATATTTTCTTACGTGCACAATTTGTTCGAAGTGTCCGAGATAATTCGATTCGCGAAAAGATATTACAATCGGAGAAAACAACTTTCGAAAAAGTCGTAAAAGATGCAATAGCACTAGAAGCTTCAAAAATAAATAGTCATCAGATTTCAAGTACTGCATCTTCTTCGAATATCACTTCTTCGTCAGGAATAAATAAGATTTCTGATCATCAAAGATCCAAATATAGTTCGAAATTCAACCGTGATAGCTCAGCAAATTCAACTCGTTCAAGACGCTTTAGGTCACAGTCAAGAATAGATTTTGTGAAGCTTAGTATAAATAATCTTTGTCTTCGATGTGGTCGCGATAATCATATCGCTAAAGACTGCAAATCAAATCGCAACTCACTAAAATGCAGCGGATGTAAAAAATCTTGACATTTGCGTAAAGTGTGTATTAAAACACTGTTAGCTGAAAAAGGAAAACAGAGTCAACTGTATGATAGTTCCACAAATTTCATATCAACCGAAGCATTTTGTCGTTATGGCGTCAATCAAGTGGTAGACATTTACAAAAATAAACAAATGACGCATGACTTCGATAAATATTTCGTTGTCGTCAACATTGAAGGGCGCCAACAAAAATTCGAAGTTGACTCAGGTGCTGGATTTACATTTATTCCTCGAGACAAATTTCAGCAACTGAATATCCCAGTTCAACTTGAAAATACAAAAATAGCTTTTCGATCGTATACAGGGAACATTTTCATACCAGATGCTAAGGCCTATGGAAGTGTTGAATACCAGGGAAGTGTTTCTCGTGACGAATTGTGCATTGTTCCAGAGGAATATGATGCATTACTTGGACGTACATGGATTCGACATCTGAATATTAATCTTCAAGAAATCGATTCAAATAAAAAAGTTTCTTCTAGTTCAAAAATAGCTCAGATACATCCAGCCACTGAAATTCAAAATATTATTGCGAACTATGCGGATCTGTTTGTGGGAAGGGTTGAGTGTATTCCTAACTTTAAAGTAACTTTAAGACTTCGAGAAAAGTGTAAGCCAATATTTTTTAAAGAAAGAGAGGTTCCATATGCTCTCCGTCAAAAAGTCCAAAAAGGAACTAAGCACGCTTGAATCAGAGGGTATAATTTCCAAAGTAAATACGAGCGACTGGGGATCATCTTTGGTAATTGTTCCAAAACCAGATGGGAACGTAAGACTCTGTGTTGACTATAAGATGGGTGTTAATAATAGTCTCGAAAATTCAAGTTATCCGATTCGAAAAATAAACGAAATTCTTAACGACCTCAGAAATTCGAAATATTTTTGTAGATTAGACTTATTCAAGGCTTATTTACACGTTCAAGTGGATGATGAAAGTGCTAAAAACCAAACTATTTCCACTCACAAAGGCACATATATAATGAACAGATTGTCGTTCGGAATAAAAACTGCTCCAAGCGAGTATAATCGTATACTAGATCAAATCCTCAACGGGATACCAAAGACATTATCATACTTCGATGATGTCATCATTCATGGTTCGACAAAAGAAGAATGTGCAGAAAATCTTGATTTGTGCCTGAAAAGATTACAAAAACATGACCTACATCTCAATAAAAATAAATGTTCATTTTTCCAAGAGCGAATTGAATACTTAGGTCACGTAATAGAATGTAATAAAATTTCAAAAAGTCCAGAAAAGGTAAAAGCAATCTTGGAAATACCAAGACCATCAAATGTAGAAGAAATACGATGTTTTCTAGGTATGG
The DNA here is from genome assembly GCA_916050605.2 of Platycheirus albimanus. Classification (NCBI taxonomy): domain Eukaryota; kingdom Metazoa; phylum Arthropoda; class Insecta; order Diptera; family Syrphidae; genus Platycheirus; species Platycheirus albimanus. The sequence goes on along the minus strand of OU696696.1, from coordinate 224,812,795 downwards.
TAACATATTACTCTAGATTCCTACAAGATATTTCTTCAGTTACCTATCCGCTCAGACAACTCATTCGCAAAAATGCAAAATTCAATGGACATCATCTTGCGAAAAAGCATTTATCAGACTAAAGAAAGAAATAGCTAGCGATCGTACCTTAACTCCATATGATCCGTCTCTACCAGTTATCCTCTCTTGTGACGCAAGTCCTGTGGGGGTTGCAGGTGTGCTCGCTCATACTATCAATGGTCAAGAGCAACCCATAGCATTTGCATCCAGATCACTGACGACAGCCGAACAGCACTATTCTCAACTAGATCGAGAAGCCTTTGCAATTATATTCGCAGTAAATCATTTTTTCAACTATCTTTTTGGCAGACATTTTAAACTCAATCGCACCTTAACAAGGATCTTCAACCATAATTCAAAAATTCCACCAATGACATCTGGTCGATTATTTCGGTACGCAATTTTTCTCTCAGCATTTGACTATGAAGTAGTTTTCAAAAAAGGAGTCGAAAATAGTAATGCTGATTGTCTATCCAGAGCACCTTTAATGCAGAGTCAAGAATCTGAAGACATGAGAATAAATTACCAAATCAATCAAGTTTACCTTGCTTCCATAAATGAAATATCAACAACCGAATTTAGTAATGCAGATATAATTCGAAAGGAAACTGAACGTGACGAGCAACTGTTACAAGTAAAACGAGGAATCGAAACAACGCAGAAACTGCTTATGAATATACCTTTGAACATGGAATTTTATTCAAAGGACAACGAATAATTATTCCTACATCGTTGCAAAAATAAATATTAAAAGAACTTCACAGAACACATGTTGGTATCACAAAAATGAAACAGCTTGCTAGACGTCATGTTTACTGGAAGGGCATTGATAAGGACGTAGAACATTTATCAAAATCATGCGAACAGTGCGCCAAAATCAAATCGAAGCCCGGTAAAGCAGAATTCCATCCTTGGGAAGAACCAGAAGATAATTGGGATCGAATACATATCGATTTTGCAGGTCCGTTTCAAAATCATTTTTTTTAATAGTAATCGATGCGAAATCAAGATGGGCTGAAATCAGGATATGTCGCAATGCACCAACATCTAATTCAACCATTGAAATGTTAAATGGTATTTTTGTTTTTCATGGATATCCAAGAGTTATGGTTTCGGATAACGCTACAATTTTTACGAGTGACGAATTCAAATTGTAATGCAAGATGAACAACTATCTATTCAATTAAAAGTACAAGAAATATTGTTTCGCTACCGTGCAACACCATTAATGAATAATAAAACATCGCAATATTCGGACGCAGCTTGATGCAATTATTCGACCTTTAAAACATACCAAAAATGTTCAAGGTAATTTAAAATCAAAACAATTAAGTGTGGGAGAAAGAGTACAGGCATTATTTTACAGTAATAATAAACTTATATGGAAATTGGGATCAGTTATTAAGAAATTTGGAAGACTTCATTACCAAGTAAAACTGGATAACGGATACATATTTAAAAGACACATAAATCAATTAAGAAACACCGAAATAAAAAAGAAAGTAATTTTTGCACCTGATATGGAACATCAAAAACAACAATATGAAACTTAATGTGATGGAAACAACCAACCGTATTCATTTCAATTCAACACTAACACTCAACGCTTACCAGATCAATCAAATAATTCAAACGCTTACAACCATGAATCTCAACAAGAATCCTTTCAACAAGAAACTTTTTTTTTTTTTTTTTTATAATGCACACGCGCTCAAGGGGTTTGTTATAGCCCTTTTAATGATAAGTCACAGCGCGAGCGATAGGAAGTTAGGAAGGAAGGGAAAGGAGGTGTCGATGAACATTGATCTTGAATGTCTGCAGATCAAAATGGTAAGGAAAAATTGTGCCAGGCAATCCATTCCACATTCGTGTTGTACGGCTAAAGAAAGAATCCCTGTATTTCACGGTACGTCCGAAATTGGGCTCAAGTGTAAACTGATGAGCGTTCCTAGCAAGGCGAGTATTACGGGGGAAATGTTTAAGGGGTGGAACGCAACTGGCTACCTCGAGTGAGCATTTTTTGTAAAAGAATCTGTAAAATAAGGAAAGACATGAAACATTTCGACGATGTTCAAGGGATGTAAATGTTTCCATAATGCTTCTCTCTCCTATCAATTTTAACGCTTTTTTCTGAACTCTGTCGAGCAGGTGAAGAAAAGTTTGAGAAGCACCTGCCCAGAGATGGGAGTTATACTCGAGTTTAGGGCGTATAAACGCTTTGTAAATTGTAGCCAGATCAGAAGGGGTGAAAAACTTCTTGCATCTATTAAGAAAGCCTAAGCATCTTGCAGCATTCTTGGCAATCTCAAGTATATGATCATTCCAACGAAGATTGTCACTGATACACATACCGAGTACTGATAGCTTTTCGGCCTCCTCGATACAAGTACCATTCATGGATAATGGCATAGGGGGTATGTTTAGCTTCAACGACAAAAGACAGCATTGGGTTTTGGACGCATTAAACTCCACACGATTTCTAGTACCCCAATTCACAATGCTGTTTAAATCGGAGTTTAATGAGCTTATCATACGATTTCGTTGTAATAACACGTCCGAAGGCGAAGGCCGTGAATTATCAAACGTATATGAAAAGCTGAGGGTTGAGTCGTCAGCAAAACAATTTAATGGATTAGAAGTCACAGACAAGAGATCATTTATAAAAATAAGAAAGAGAGTCGGAGACAGAACGGAGCCCTGGGGCACACCAGCATTTATTTTGTGGAGATCAGACTTGAAACCGTCTAATACAACTTGTATTGAACGGTCCAGAAGATAGCTTCTAATCCAACGAATAAGAGTATCATGGATACCAAATGCACGCATTTTCGATAAAAGAGCTTCATGCCAAACTCTATCAAATGCCTTTGAAATATCAAGCGCAATAATCTTGCTTTCGCCAAAGCGATGCACAGATTTGTTCCACTGTTCGATGAGATATGCCATCAGATCACCAGTGGAACGATTGCTGCAAAAGCCGTATTGCCGGTCATTTAAAAGCTCCCGATCTTCGAGATATTTCTTGAGCTGACGATTTATCAGCGTTTCCATGACGTTGGAAAGAAGGGACGTAAGTGCAATTGGTCGGTAAGAGGAGGGGGAGGAGGAGTCACCTTTTTTTGGGACGGGCTGGACAAATGCTGTTTTCCATCTACTAGGAAAGATTCCTGAACGATAGGAACGATGAAAAAGCTTACGCAGTGGTTTTGCCAGAGATGAAGAACACTTCTTCAGAAGAATAGGGGGTATACCATCCGGGCCAGCGGATTTGTGTATATCAAGATCTTGAAGTACTATTGCTACTGTACGAGTGCGGAAAAATATCTGTCCCATAGAAGAATTAACGTTCTCAAGTACAGGAGGGGCATTGTTGCTTGCAGGCAACGTAGAACTTGCAGCGAAATGAGCTGCGAGCATATTCGCCTTCTCTGAAGAGCTGACAATGGGTTTATCGTCGACGATGAGCGTTGGAACTGATGATGACGTTGAGTTCTTGACGTTTTTTACAAATGACCAGAAATTTTTACTGCCTTTGGGACATTGCAGAATTTTTTGCCGTAACTTCTGGTCATGCAAAAATTTCGTTTTATGTATGATTCATGGATAATGGCATAGGGGGTATGTTTAGCTTCAACGACAAAAGACAGCATTGGGTTTTGGACGCATTAAACTCCACACGATTTCTAGTACCCCAATTCACAATGCTGTTTAAATCGGAGTTTAATGAGCTTATCATACGATTTCGTTGTAATAACACGTCCGAAGGCGAAGGCCGTGAATTATCAAACGTATATGAAAAGCTGAGGGTTGAGTCGTCAGCAAAACAATTTAATGGATTAGAAGTCACAGACAAGAGATCATTTATAAAAATAAGAAAGAGAGTCGGAGACAGAACGGAGCCCTGGGGCACACCAGCATTTATTTTGTGGAGATCAGACTTGAAACCGTCTAATACAACTTGTATTGAACGGTCCAGAAGATAGCTTCTAATCCAACGAATAAGAGTATCATGGATACCAAATGCACGCATTTTCGATAAAAGAGCTTCATGCCAAACTCTATCAAATGCCTTTGAAATATCAAGCGCAATAATCTTGCTTTCGCCAAAGCGATGCACAGATTTGTTCCACTGTTCGATGAGATATGCCATCAGATCACCAGTGGAACGATTGCTGCAAAAGCCGTATTGCCGGTCATTTAAAAGCTCCCGATCTTCGAGATATTTCTTGAGCTGACGATTTATCAGCGTTTCCATGACGTTGGAAAGAAGGGACGTAAGTGCAATTGGTCGGTAAGAGGAGGGGGAGGAGGAGTCACCTTTTTTTGGGACGGGCTGGACAAATGCTGTTTTCCATCTACTAGGAAAGATTCCTGAACGATAGGAACGATGAAAAAGCTTACGCAGTGGTTTTGCCAGAGATGAAGAACACTTCTTCAGAAGAATAGGGGGTATACCATCCGGGCCAGCGGATTTGTGTATATCAAGATCTTGAAGTACTATTGCTACTGTACGAGTGCGGAAAAATATCTGTCCCATAGAAGAATTAACGTTCTCAAGTACAGGAGGGGCATTGTTGCTTGCAGGCAACGTAGAACTTGCAGCGAAATGAGCTGCGAGCATATTCGCCTTCTCTGAAGAGCTGACAATGGGTTTATCGTCGACGATGAGCGTTGGAACTGATGATGACGTTGAGTTCTTGACGTTTTTTACAAATGACCAGAAATTTTTACTGCCTTTGGGACATTGCAGAATTTTTTGCCGTAACTTCTGGTCATGCAAAAATTTCGTTTTATGTATGACGGAGTTGCACGAGTTCCTAACTTGTTTGTGTTTCTTCCGATTTTCCTCAGTTGGGTTGGCTTTATAGGATCGGAAGCTTACTTCTTTCAACCTGATAGCTTCTTTACACTCTTCGGAAAACCAAGACTTTTCTTTTGGTTTGATACATTTTGTTCTGTGAGGGACAAAAGTTCTCATTCCAAGAAAAATCACTTCTGTAATCATTTCAGCACTGGCATCAATGTCATTATCGAGGAAGCATAATGACCAGTTAAAGTTGCGAAAGAAATTATTCAGACCGTCCCAGTTGGCTTTCTCGTATTGCCAAACGGTCCTAGTGGGAATTTTTTCTTTAACTGGATGGTTGGAGATCGAGAAATTAGCTGAAATGACACAATGGTCCGAGGTGCCAAATGGAGAAGTTACTTTAATAGTATATTTATCAGGATGGGAAGTAAGGAACAAGTCAAGAGTATGGGCGGAATGCCCATCAACATCCGGTATACGAGTAGGCTCATCGACAAGCTGGGTAAGATGGTTATACTCAGCAAAGATCTCGGTATACCTTCCTTCGAGTGTTGTCTGGCCAGAATAGCGGAGCCAACTTGAATTGTGTACATTGAAGTCGCCCGTAATCACGACTTCAGTGTGAGGACAATGGGAAACAATTCGGGAAATTGAATCTGACAAAACATCTAACTCATCACAAGTAGACATGCTGTCAAGATTCGGACTCCTGTAAAGAAAACAGTAATGAATGATATGCTTGCGGACAGTGAATTTGAGCCACAGGAAATTAAAGTTCGTATTAGAACAATGCCCATATTGGGGAAGGCTCTGGCAAGCAATATCATTCCTAACATAAACGACAAGACCATGGTGGGAAAAAAGTAATGGCACTAAGTTATATCCAAACAAACAAAATTCTGATAAATCAGTATTCTGTCCAACCTGGGTTTCACTTAATGCCAAAACAGCTGGCCTGTATTGCACAGTATGGGCGTACACAGAAAAGAAATTCTTTCTTAGCCCACGAACATTTGAATATACAACACAAAAATCACTTACCATTTTGAAAAACTAAACACAAAAGATTCAACTTTGAAGAAACTAATTTCAGCCGTGCAGTATAGGCCCATATTAATTCCAATTACAAACAAACTGTCCTAGGTGTTATGCCCATAAAACAATTTGCAAACGGGAATTAATATAGACAAAAGACACGAAAGAAAACACATCAAATGCTGCTCACTTATCCAATGCAAAACCTGTTGCGATAAGCCTCACAAGAGGCTTGCATTGCATAAAAAAGCAACAGTTATGGGTGGCGCGGGTGGAGAGGATGGGTATTGTTGGTTGTTGGATGCTGTGCTGCGAATGTGAGCAAGGTTTGGTGTATTTTTTTTTTTTTTTTTTTTTTCTTTTTTGACACTGGTTTATTTAATTTATTGTAATTTTGGGTATTTTAATGGGCTGGGTTAACTTTTTTTTTTTTTGCACTATGTTATATGAATATGGGGATTTAGTGGTTTATTTTGATTTTGTTTGATTAATTTTTGGGGGGACACACGCGCACAATTAGCAACGTGACCGCACACGAAAATCAACCGCCCACGACGAGTACTTGATCGACACTCAAGAACATGGAACACAACAAAGACCTAGAAGAGCTGTCAACCCTCCCACATACTTAAAGGACTACGTCGTAGATCAAATCTCATCAACAAGTCAACCTGTTTATTAACCCAAGCTGAACTTCAATTTAAAGCTAATAACTTAAGTTTGGGAGGATTGTAGTATCTATTCTGGTAACACCTTAAGATTGAGCTGTCAAATTGGATCAAGATGCTTCTTTTATTTTTTCTCTCTCTCTCTGTTCAGTCTGTGATCAGTTGTCGTTCTATATTAATCTTAATCAACTTTGCATTGTGAACAAATAATTAGATATTAACTTTTAAGTTATAAATAAAGTATGAATTATTAAATACATGTTTCGTCTACTTTTTCATATAAGGACACAACAGGTTGACAGTCACATATCGAGTAAGATGGTAGGTTTGTAGGAAATGAGTGTGTCTGAACTCACCTAAATGTCATTTCGATTAGGATATTTCCTTTGTAGTGGAGAGTTAAGCACCTCAGGTGGATTTATACCGAATCGAAATAAGTTCCTACAACTTCAATCCCTCTAGTGGCGAGATTAGGCAATAGAGAAACTTCGTTTTCTCAACAATATTTCCCCATAATTGATGTCACTTTGGTATAATGAGGAGGTAGAAATGCCTACATATGCCGCCAGGGTCACATTTGTCGTCAGTGATACCAAAGCAGTCCCTACAGATGTGGAAGAGAATACTCCTCTACTGAATCAAAGCAATCGCTGACCGATGTTGTAGAAGGTAGTGATCAGAGAGAACATATGATAGGTCCTCTGTGGTAGTGATATGCCAAGCAAACCAGGTAATACTCTCTTATCAATGTTTTTTTTATTCATATTAAGGGAAAGCAAACGCACATCGATAAATATTTTGTTCTTTTATTTTTGTCTTTTCTAATTCAATTGATGGGAATTTTTTTTTATTAAGCATTCACATCGAGATGGTTCCTCAAATGAATGGAAAGCATGATACAAAGGATGTGGCAACTGAAGTAGAAGTTTTTGAAACCGACATGGAAGTCAAATCGTCATGCATTTAAGGAAAGCTAAGCTTAGAACTTTTATTTTTGAAAAGAAGTTTGCGAGAAGCATTACCTATCTTGAAAAACCCCGGAGCTATGGCCTTTATCATCTGTCTTTCAATTGGTGTATTTAAAACATTTTGGAGGTTACAGTATTTTTTTAAATTCCATTGATCAAATAAGCCAAGTTTAGATAAATTATCCGAACAGATTTGAAGAGTCTTGAGTTAAAAGAAAAAGCTATGCAGGGCCTACTAACTAATTAAGACGGCAGCGGCGCTAACAACATACCTCCTTCAGCTACATACACCAAATTGGTTGAGATCATCCTCTCTTCTTCATCTTGCCAACTGTCTTATATGGGGTCAGACAGATTTACTCCATTTGCTGCCCCTATATTTCCTACGAAACAATGACGCATTTGATTGGGCATTTAAGTCGTGTAAGTTAGATTTCTCACATTAATTTGATGGGGCCGAAGAAATTGGCCATTATCTTTAGTCTATCGATGATTCGAACACCGAATGAAACCCTCGAAATAGCAGTCAAGGATAGGAAATATCAGTGCAGGGTCGTAGAGCTTTTATTAACACAGGTAAGAGTTGGAGTTAACTTCACACAACCCATCAATGATCATAATTTGTTTTCTATTTTTAGTATGACTACTTTTTTCGTCATCCTCCCCTCAGGATTAGACTAGCCTACTTCTGGATAATGTTTCCAAAACCGAGTGTATTAACGATTGGGAATCACTAACATCATGTCTCATCCCTCATTTCCGTCTACGAACACATTCAAAACAAAGTGCTGTCAGTTCTGACACTTACGCAGGAGAAAGTGTTTTAGTGAGTACAAAATCTGGCAGAAATTGAAATCGGGATTAAATTGTGTATCCAATTTCAGTTACTGGAATATATCAAAATCAGATTCTCCACCTGCTGCCACCACTCCAAACTCCAACCTCAAAGGAACAACACTCGATTGAGAATACCAACAGCAAAGATCGCAGCGCTGGAGTGGGATTTCTATTTAACGGACGAAGAGTCCAGTAACAGTCGCTTAAGTGATAGTGGCTAGTTTTTTAGATGGCAAGTATCATCATATGAAATGACAAATTTCAATTTTAAGAAAGTTCTTATTGATCTTTGCGAGTCGAAGATCTTCTTGTTTTTTTTTTGTCTAATAAATCTGAAATGTGGAACTGTCTCTATTCATCATGTCCTTAATATCTATTTGAGACAATAGACACTTTATTGGATATAACCATTGACATATAAATATAACTATTATTAAAATAAATGGTGTTCGCCAATTGATACGTTTCTCTCTTTTCATCTTGGTTCCTCCATTCGACAGAAACGAATCTCAAGCTATTACTGAGTTTCCCATATCTGCACTTAAATCCGAAAAGGCAATGCTCGAGGTGCTGTGATTTTTTGATATTTTCTCGCAGCTAGTGCAAGAAACAATTTTCGTCGGCAGAAAAAACCGCCTATCTGTTCTTGTGCAAGAAAGCCCAGCCCTATGGGACCTTGGGTCCACATGCCATAGCAACACGGAGAAAGTTTATTTCAACTGGCGCTACAGAGCCAATTTGTGTTTGATTCAATTTAAAATAAAATCAAAACTATTCGAATTATTTTACAAAGTATATTTCACAAACTATGAAAGATTTGTAAAACAGCTGTTTTCTCTCCAACTTCAAAATTTAGCGCGCCTTTTTAGCAAAGGTGTGTAGAGATAAAAATTGTAGGGATACAATTTAGTTTAGTGCGATCTGAGTACTAGGCTTCAGGATAAAAAACAATTTACCCTCACAGAAATATAATAAAAAAATAAAAAAATTGATAAAAAATATTTTAATTTTTTTTTTATCAAAGCTTCGATAAAACTTCAATTTTGCGCTTCGAATAGGCCTAATAGAAGTCTGAAAACCAAATCAAGCGAACTTTTTAAATGCTTAAATTTGTATTTTAAGCGAAGAATTTGAGAAGCTTTCTTTCAACAAGTTTCGGTAAAATTTCTTTTGGGACTGGTTTAAACCTTTTTTAGGTCACTAAGAGCTATTACCGAAGCTGGCGCCACCGTAAGGCCTCTATTTCATCTTTGCATTAAGCCTTACTGAAATAATTATTGGGACTTAGGAAATGTTCTCCTTTTTATGCTTTACGAAGTTCAAGACAAGCTTTACGGAAACTGAAAGTATGGTTCGGTAAGCTTTTATCGAAGCTGATATGTTAGTTGGGTATAGAATAATGGAAAACTACGTCTTGGTTCTGTTTTTTTTTAACCAGAGAAAGTGGAGTTTTTGAGATAGCTTCTCCTTTCTCGCAATTACAAAATTAATACCCATAGCAGCGGGAGCAGGAATAACAGATCTCATATTGTATCAAAAAAAATTTACTTTTTATTAAATAAAAAATATTTTTTAAATACTGTGAAACTGGAACTTATTTGCTATTCGCTGCCGCCACCGGCTCCACAATGAGTACCTTGCCGCCCAAACATATATAAGACTTCTTCATCGCTAGGTGAGCTCTCTTCTGATTCCTCGGGTATTTTAAAGTAAGCAGTCGATTTGCGGTCGAATGAAATCTGATGAATCTCCGAGTTTTTCTTGCCGACCTTCTCAAAGAAATACTCCCGCGTCAAGTGGAAGCGATTGCCGTTTAAATGTTCCTTGTGAGATTCAAGATTTGTGGGACAATATAAGAGAACTAGAACTAGAACTAGTCTTGGAAGATTCTTGTGCGAATTTCAGTGTGTCTCCTTCTGGAACTTGAGCCTCGGATGAGTAGTCGGACGATTGGATGAGGTTTTAGATGGAGGATTGATAAATTGAATAGTTGATTGAACCTGCGGTGTTGTGGCTGATTTGGTTCGAGCTTTGGGCGCTATTTTTCTATATTCTATAGGTTTGCTCTTTATCATAGTAATCAAACATTTTCTCGCAGGATTAGGCATAGTGTTGATTGAAATTGGAGAAGGGTGTGAAATTTATTAAACTTGTTCCTGCGAAGCATGTCTCATTGGAACTTGGTGGTAATTTTTTTTGGGACAGCTCCATTTCTGTTTCAGGTTGTTCTGTGTCAGAAATTAGGTGCACGACATCTACAGCTGGACCTTTTGCCTTAGATTTAGGCAATTCGAGAGCACGTTTTCCACTTGAAACTGGTCTCTTTTGATGTCCAACTCGATTTCCTTGTCAGCGGTTTCAGTGGTGGAAACATCTGAAGCTGGAGTTTTTGCCTTAATTTTATATAATTCGGGTTCATGTTTTTCTCGTGTAACTAGTTTCCTTTGATGTTTACCTAACGCCACTCCTGTTTTTGTTTCGTTCTGCGGTGGAACCATGTCTCACAATGACATCGGCAGCTGCAGTTCTTGCACTTCACAGTAAGGGGCTGCTACAACACGAAATATGTACTGCAGAAAAATAATGATACAATATCGGAGGTACAAATAGAAAATGGTTCTGTGATAAATGATAGCGCAATTTTATGTGAAAAATTCAACAGTTTTTTTGTGCAATCTTTTAATGAAATAACCCAATCTGTGATACACTGTGATTATACAAATTTAATAGAAGAGTGCAATATAGATTTTAAGTTCAGACTAGTCAATATTGAAAATATTAAATGTGCAATAGATATGTTAAACAAAAAAAGTGACTTTAATTTTATGAGTGTCAAAATGGTAAAGGACTTCCTTAATATAATTGGCCCAGCGATTGAAAGAATCATAAATGTATCCCTAGGCGCCAGGATTTTTCCACAATCTTGAAAAGAATCGCTTATAGTGCCAATAAAGAAGATCCAAAATGCAAAATCCTTAAGTGACTATAGACCGATAAATATGATGCCCCTATATCAAAAAATATTAGAAAACACAGTACTTATGCAGCTACAAGAACACCTTGAGGGCTATGACCTCTTAGATAGCCATCAATCGGGATTTCGCACAAATCACTCCTGTGAGACCTGTCTGAACTTTGTGTTAAATGATTGGAGAAGGGAAATAGACGAAAAAAATTTAGTGGTTGCTGTTTTCTTAGATTTGAAACGTGCATTCAAAACTGTAAATCATGAAATCTTGTATAAAAATTTAAACTCTTCGGTATAAAATCTGTTGAACTAAAATGGTTTAAGTCTTTTGTATCAGGGAGAACTCAACGGACCTCACTAAACGGCCATTTATCATCAACAACAATAGTCAGTGCAGGAATAACACAGGGTACAATACTGGGTGTGTGGTTATTCTTAATTTTTATAAATGACATGAGCAAAATATTACAATCATCGAAACTTGTCCTATTCGCTAATGATGGGTTGCTCTACTTTTCTGAAAAAAATGCTGAGGTATGCTAGGATAAAATAAATCAAGATCTTGAGAGAGTAAACACATGGTTAAAAATGAACAGATTGGTGTTAAATGTTACAAAAACTAAATGTATGATGTTCAGATGTAGTCCTGAAAGTTCATATCCAAATGTTTATATATCATTAAATAATGAACAAATTGAACAAGTTTAACAAATTAAGTATCTTGGAGTTGTCTTAGACGAAAAAATTAATTTTACTGATCATGTGAGCTATACCCTGCAAACGTAGAAGTACAAAAATAACCAGTGGAATATGTACGTAAAAGAAGGACTTCCTTTCCACTGAAAAAGGATAGGCGATCGGGAAAAAATTCAGTTATATGCCAACTGTATATAAGAATATATGAAGGCACTAAATCTTTCTAAAAAAGCAAAATATCAAAAAAGTACTGCACTTCCCCGCCAATAAAAGTACTTCCAAAGCACATCCAAAGTACTTCTGGGGATGCACCAACTTCAATGGATGTACATCTGAAGTACTTTTTTGAAGCGCTATTCCACCAGTTATATTCGTACTTCCATAGATGCACAGCGCTGTGAATGTAGAACTACGAACCGAAATAGACATGAAATCAAAAAAAAAAAAGAAAAAATAGGAAAAAGCATTTTTATGATAATAATTTTACTATTAAATATATTATATTATTATTTACATTGTAACGTAAAATAAGAAAATTATTGAGAGAATTTATACTACCTGTAATTGCCAACGGACATCTAAATCTACCCCGAACATCCTGTGGATATCCAAGATCCGAACCACTGCCCGTCAACGTAACAGATCGAAGAGGAAGCAGGCAGAAACAAGCGCCCCAATACATCCTATACCAAGGACCAGCATCTCCATCATCAACCGCCCATGTATCGGTGTATCCAGCATCCCTATAGTAGACATACTCACACTTCGCTAACACGGCCTCCTGCTCTCCCCACTCCTCTTCCCATTCTTCTAATTTCCCATCCATCCCCATCACAGAAGCACAAGCCATCCACCAGCGTACCGTAGGTTCTGACTACAAAACGCCGCAGAACAGCCCAGAGAGTACCTGACAGCATGCCCGTGCCTATCCACTACAAGTTATAAATGTTCTTCTTGTTGCTGTATCTTGTTGTGGCGTACACCAAAACCATGGATTCTACTCAAATCCCACATGCACAACTAGAATCGAAATCGAAATGCAAAAATTTGTACCATCATACTTTTTCCAGAGACTTCGCTCCAGATCACATTTATCTCAACTAGCTATGGCTACCTACATCTGTATTGAAGGGACGGAAGCGATCCTATGTCGGCAACGCCCCCTTTCTCGCCAACTGCTGGTTAAAAGCAGCCAGAGAGAACGGCATGCGACAACGCAGAACCGTGGTTGAGATCGACCGTCGTGGTGGCCGGCAGTACCTTAGCCATGACTAGCTCAGCCAGGCCATGGGCTCTTGCTCCTGGATCTACTTAACCGGTGTTACCTCTTTTTTTCTCTGCCGACCGTTGAGCTCGAGATGGGTGAACTCGAATAAATATGTTGAAATGCTTAAGGGCCCTCATAACCTTCAAAGAAAACACTAGCTAGGATTGTACAAAAAGAAAGTCTGATTCGCATTCGCACCTCATAAAGATTGTTGAGAGTAAACGTGGACCAAAAGAGAGAAATCGAGATTGAACTATTATATCAACCCGTGGAACGTATCACGTAAGTATTTTCACAAGCAAGCCATAGATAATTGTGGCTGCAATGGTATATGTGACCTTCCTTCCACCCTGCTACCACAATGTTGTGCAGATAGTGGAGGATGAGGTGTCTTACCGTGAGGGGAGGGAGGATCAAAGGTGTTTATGTGATCCCCCTGGTCTCTCAACCCACCCAAAACGTAAGTAGAAATCAACTCTCCTACTGACGACCTTGGCTGTCCGTGGACCTATGAGTCCCCACGACTCATTAATATTCTAGGCAGCCCCTTACTATGAAAGCAAGCAAAAACTTTGCCTGCTTACTACAACATCCTAACTAAATCATAAAATCTACCAAAGATACTACAACAAAGAAAGAGAAAACCAAAACTCCAACGTTGCACTATGAATACATCATGTGTATTCCCTCTTCACACCACCTTGTTCCGTCTGAAGATATGGAGTGGATTACCACTCTCCCTAAAAATAACTTACTCTGCCATTATAAAAATCTGAAAAATTCTTTGCCAAAAACTGTAAGTCCAAAAGAATTAACTCAAGTGAATTTTTTTTTTCTTAAAACGTTATAACTGTTGAATTGTAGCTGAATTCAGCCATCATACATTTTTCTACTTATTGCTGAACACAGCTTTTTACTTTGTATCCAAAAACCAACTGTGTGGTTAGTCTGTTTTGTTTTAAAAAGAAATAAAGTCGTGAAGTGTCTCTTTGTTGAAATTGTTTGTTTTATTTAATTATAACCAATAGGAGTTATGGGCCCAGTAAGGCGCTATTTATTAAACATTTGTTTTTGGATTAAAGAAGATTAAATTTAATATTTTATGACGATTCATTTAATGTGTTTGATTGAAGTGCGCATTTTTTTTTTGTCTTTCTTTTCTTCGTTCCCATCGTGTTCTTGTCTGCTAGCTAACGGTTCTTGATTATGCATCTGTGTATGTACGCATAAAAAAAAAAAATATTTGTGTCTCACTCTTGTTTGTTGCTTTTTAAATGAAATTCGTTCAAAAAAATTCCAGACAAAAGTATTTGCAACATCACACTTCAGCGTTAAACCGTTTTGTTTTGGGTTCTGTTAAAAAAAGTAATTTTTTTGTCTCGCTAACTTGGGAAAGTGTTTGTTCCTTAATAATTTATAATTATGGAAAAGAAAAAAAACAACAAAGTTTTCGACGGCGAAAAATATAGTGTATGGAAGATACGAATGCGTGCTTTACTAACCCGGACGCCACACAAGCCAGCTACTGGTAAGACAGTTGCAATACACTCACATTTTTCACTCACACAGACAAACTTTGGCAACTTGCCGGCCAACTGGCAAGACGGTTTTGTTGCCAGTAGCTCTGCCGGTTGATTTGACATTTCCTGCAAGTTTTATAGCCTCGTTCCTGTACTATCAATTATATGTATAATTATGTCATTTTTGGGTAGTTTACATAAAAAAATGGTAGACAGTTGCAAAAATACACAGTTCGGAAACGATGCTTTTTAAACGTCAGGAGAGTCTGTTGGGTTCGTGAAAAAGAATTCTTGTATTTTTAATTTGATTCATTGTTGTTAGCTGGGAATATCGCATAATAAAATTTGTGATATTTTTGTGGTTGTGAAATATATATATTGTGGTATATAATACATATAAAAAAATTATAAAGAAAGAACCAGAAAACCCTTTGTGAAAAAACGACAAAAGCGCAATGGCTGACAGAATTAAATCATCAAGAGCCAGTTCAGCGGGTATCTTACAAACTCCTTCAACACCCTCAAGAAGGATTAAATCAGCCACAGCAAAGCCAGCCAGTAAGAAAAACACCGTCAAGAAAGAAGAAAGAGCTGATCACTGATACCCCATTACACAGAATTTCAGTTGAGAGCGATGCGGAAATTACAGAAACTGAGGCAGAAATTGTTCAAGAAAAACCATTAAAACCAATTCTTAAAAATTCAACAAAAAAGTATTGCGAAGAAGAAGAATTCAAAATAGATACTGCAGAAGCTGTCCAAGATATAATTATATCAAAAGATTTTGTACGAGTTGCTGACGAAGAAGGAGCAGATCCTATGGAGTTACCAATCGAAAAAGATGGACATATCTATTACAATCAACCTTACACGCACTGCAGCTTGTGGACTTAAATTTCGTAATGTTGACACAAACGTTGTGCGTGGAGTGCGGTTCCGTGAAGGAAAATTCTTTCCACCATGCTGGTTGATGGATGGGGAAGCCAAATATATTTTTGTGTATTTCCAAAAGAAACCAAGCGTAAAATTATTGGCAATTTGGGGAGCTCTGCAGCAAAAATAAAGCGTATCGAACAAAAGTGCACAGATTTGATCGTTCTTGGTTTAACATTTAATACAACGGAATGTTGCGTGAACACTTTGCAGAGTTTGGAGATGTGGAAATGACTCAAATTAAAACAAACAAAGAATCTGGAATATCTGAAGGATATGGCTTCGTGCGATTTTCTGACTTGGCGGATCAAAAACATGTTTTTACTAGTCCACATACAATCGATGGCAAAATTAAAGTACCCAACTCCAAGAATAGATTGTTGTCTCAAATTTGTTCTAAAATTATGTTGGTCGTTGCAATGAAAAAATCACTCCCGAGGCTTTATAATAAGTCACTTCTTGTAACTCTATGATATTTTGAAATAAAGATTCATTTTGACATCATAACCTTTCAAAAACAAAACATTTATTTAAAAACAAACTACAAATACAAATAAAATTAAGTTATTTCATTCCTACCCCTTTTTAATAAAAGGAGCTCGTCATAATTTTTTAATACATTTGGTTTAAAACGAAAGTAAAAGTATTTGAAGCTTCTTCTTAAACTGAAACATCATCACTTGCTTTACTTTTGTTCATGGAGTTTCTAGAAGCCTTAGTTGGTTTATTTTGGCTACTTTCATCTTCGCTTTCATTTTGGACAGCATTGGCTGTAGATTGCCGCTTTGGAGACTTAGCCAATTCCTTTTTCGGGGGTGATTTCAAGCCTTGGTCCTCTGATTCATCATCGCTCTCCGATATGTGTGATTTGCTTTTGAAAGTGCTCATCCTCCTTGGCCTATTGAATGGTGTTTTAGAGGGAGATTTGGTAGTACTCTCTGTCATTTTCGTGTCTGAAACATCATGATGGCATCCTTTACTGTTGTTCATGGAATTTCCAGAAGCCTTAGTTGATTTAATCTGACTACTTTCATCTTCGCTTTCATCTAGGATTGTATTGGTTATTGATTTGCGTTTTGGAGAATTGGCAAGTTCCTTTTTCGAGGGTGATGTCAAGACTTTTCTTAGCTCTTGGTCCTCTGAGTATAAGCCATCATCATCGCTCTCCAATATGTCTGACTTGCTTTGGAAAGTGCTCATTCTCCTCCTCGACTTTTTGGGTGCTGTTTTAGAGGCTGATTTGGGTTTAACTTCATTTTCTGACACTTCCGTATCTGAATTATCTTCTTCCAGCCTACTGCTTTCTTTAACTGCACTGTTATTTTTGTCTGCCTAAGTAGGAAATTCAACATCATCAACATGAGATTTGTTTTCTTCCAAACTAGAATCAACAAGTAAACAAAAGACTGTGTCATCTTTGCTAGGCGGATGATTACTTTTATCTTCGGATGATTCAGAAACTTTACGAATTCGTTTGTATATCTTTTGTTTAGATGCTTCTTCACATTTCGCTTCTAGGTCATCTATGTCTTCATCTTCTAGTTCTTCGTGTACTATTTCAGTATCTGAAACAATAAATGCAGCGTTTTCTTCGTCGGCTTCATCATCATCATAGCCATCATCTTCTTCGCTATCTTGACTACCAATTGACTAAGCATAGTGCGGGACTTCGTTTTGTTCTAAATATTCTCTTTCTTCCGAATCCATAGATTCTTCTCCTTCAGGAACTTCCATTGCTTCATCGTCGAGGAAGATGGTTTTTTCTCTCATCGGTTCTTCTTCATCATCATCATCCAAATAATCCTCATCATCTTCTTCGCGCATATCATCTTCAGCTTCAGAATTATCAGATTCTTGTCGATTTGATTTTTGTTTACTGCTCTGGGATGACATGCTGCCCGATTTATCGATGGCCTTGAAGAGAAAAGAAATGAACAAATTAAAATGAGTGGAATTTTTTTTTTTAATAAAGCAAATAATTCGGCTGAAACCGCTCCGATAAAAAGCTTAACATGAATTTTCATCGCACATCCTCCGGGAGGTCGGTCGGTGGACGCTTGTAAGGCATAACATGGAGCTCATACCTACCAAAGGGGTATACTAGCTTTTTCTAACAATTTTTGTATGCCTTTTAAAATTTCCATCGACGCCATTAATTTAAGTTGACGCTTGATACCGACATCTTTAAATTCTTTGATTTTATTTTTAAATTCAAAATTCATCCTCAAATAGAAAAGAAAATTGACATTTGCAAACAGCTGTTAGCAACTTGATTGTGCAGCCTACGTCACAGCAAAAACACAGATAGGAATTTGACAGTTCATACATGTAGCAACCTGCTTGCCAGTAGCTGGCTTGTGTGGCCTCAGGGTAAGTGAACTCGACGTAATTAAAGTCATAGACCGCGAAACTCCGAAAGTGATAAATGATGAGTGGAAAAAGGCCGAGCGTATTCCGAAAGGCACAATTGTGGAGTACTTGTCCGATTCCTTCTTAAATTTTGCTAAACAAGAATATACCGCGAAAAATGTTTTTACAAGTCTTGACAAAGTGTATGAGGGAAAAAGTCTCGCCACTCAATTGGCTCTTCGTAAGAAACTTTTAACTTTCAAACTTCAAGGTGACACACCCCTCTCGAAACATTTTTTAATGATTGACGAGTTATTTGCCGAGTTGTCAGCTGCGGGTGCTAAACTGCAAGAAGCAGACAAAATTTCTCATCTTTTCATTACACTCCCTTCTTCGTACGATGGAATTGTTACCGCGATTGAAACTTTAGCGGAAGATAATTTAACACTAGCTTTTGTTAAAACGCGATTGCTTGACCACGAAGTTAAATTGGCTGCCGAGAATCGCGATACAAGTTTAAAAGTTCTTCAAGTAGAAACTCGAACCTCGACCTATAAAAATAAACCTAATTTCGGTACTTCAAACTTCAAGTTTAATAAAAATTTCAATCACGGCTCGAAACAAAAATATAAATCAAACAAAAAAACAAATAACAATAACATAAAGTGTTACCACTGTGGTAGAAAAGGACACACAATAAACGACTGCTTTTATTATAAAAGAGGAAGCATAAATAAAAATAATAATTATAAAAAAAAAAATCGTCCAGACAGCTCAGTCTAATGAGCCTTCGACTTCAAACGAATCTTCAAGTTTCGCATTTATGGCTGGTGTGAATTTGTTGACAAATGGACCAAATTTGTCATTTCTCTTGGACTCTGGAGCATCAGACCATATAATAAACAAGGAGGAATTCACTGAAGATTTCATTGATTTACAGCCGCCAATCAAGATATATATTGCTAGAAATGGTGCATTTATATCTGCCACTAAGAAAGGCAATCTTAGTGTTGTAAGCAATACTGGTGTAGAGGGTATAATCGAAGACGTGCTTTACTGCCCTGACGTCCCATACAATTTGCTATCTGTGCGAAAAATGCAACAAGCTGGAATGACAATTATTTTCAATGAACACGGCGTAATAATTAAAAAAGGTGGTAAAATTATTATTGAAGGTAAGAATTTCAATAATTTATTTAACATAGATTTTCAAATAAATGATAAAAAAGCATTTAGTACAATGAAAGAAAATTATCAATTGTGGCATCAGCGTTTGGGGCATATAGGAAAATCAAAATTTTTGGAATTGATAAAGAAAAGCATGGTAGATGATATAAATCAGATACAGAAAATATCACCAAATGACAATCTATGTGAAGCATGCATAAATGGTAAACAAAGTATATTACCATTTGAAAAGGCAAAAACTAAAAATTACATTCAACGGCCTTTGTTTATTGTACATTCAGATGTATGTGGCCCAATCACTCCTGCAACAATTGATAATAAAAATTATTTTGTAGTTCTTGGATGAAAATACACATTACTTGTAGGGAAAACTTTGTAAGACACTAGGAATGGATTGTCACTTGACATTAACGCCATCTATCAGCGCACAAACGTTGATATACCTATGACGTCAGAGGAACACTCACTCCCGAAGTGCCCATCGCACTTCGATAAAGCTAAGTGCCACCCACTTCACGCACCATGTGTACGTGCCATGTTTTCCTGCCACCATCTTAGATGTAAGCGGAAACTTGAATTGACCAACAGAGTCTACAAAACTGGAGACATATCATGTCTACACAGAGCATGGCCTCTGGAGAAATTCCCTTTCCACAGAACTTGGAAGTAGGATTTGAGGTACGTCCACATTATTTTCTGAAGTGTCAAGCATACCAGTTGACAAATGTTTTTCCAAATATAAACCCGCCTACACGGCACAGAACATAAGTCCGATGTCCGTCAGAACGATATTTCGTTCTTCCGTGCGACCTAACGCATTAACTTCGCGTACCTTAGTGATACTACAGCGTATAGTACATTATACGACTACTGTCCCGTCGTCTATCAGCAATCCTGACAGATTCAGAAGTTTTAAAAAAAAGTAAATGTAATCTCTAGTGTAGTTCGAAACTGACCACCAGGTGCCCTAGTTGCGAGTAAGATTGGGAAATCCAACCTTACCCGCAAAGAAAACACCTTAATTGAACGTAACAAGTGACTTCACGTCCGCCAAAACAAGCGAATGTCAGTTACTATTGTGGAAGAAGATCCACCAAACGTCATAAGTCATGCGTCAGAATAAATATGAATAATAAGAAATTCCCACTACTGCGTTTCATTTATTTTATATCAACCATTACCTGATGAGATTTATGATTTGACAGCTGTCAGAATTTATTCTACCGAAAACTAGACGAAAATCCATATACGAAACAAGTGAATCGTATATTAAATTTTCGATATGTCACATACACTTATTTGTCACTACTGTAAGAATCAGTAAGCCAAAGTCATGTTTTGACACTATTCCGTCCGTCAGATACTTGATTGCTACCAAAAATCTTCCGTCCGAATAAATTTTGGATTCGCTAAATGCAGAACGACACAAACTAATGCCGTGTGAACGTGGTCCATTAACCAGACTACACTGAATACCCTTCCAGTAAAATAACTATCGGGCAGTGTAGAGATCTACGTCACACGAACTGCATAGTCTGGGTTGATTTATGTGGTACTCTATGGATAAGTCTCATTTCAAAGACATCAGCCATTTCAATTACATCGTCAAAAAGAATCTATTCAAGAAAGTAAAAATTTTATAGCGCGGTATCTTTGCTCGCGTACTAGTAATTTGTAAGATACGATTATCTTTGTAGTGCGCGCATTTAAACTCGTTGCCAATTGGCATTATTAATATAATAATATAATTATTGGATACGTCAGATTTGCAGACGAAGAAAGAGGTAAGATTTCAATTTGGTCCTAATAAATTTTTTTTTTTGGAGTAAATCGCTAGGCACGCACATTTTTTGTGCAACAGCGATGCTCCTACCTAGATCGGCACCTACTTCTGTAAGTGCAACCGATCGTCCTCAAAATAGAAAAGTAAATTAATCATTCTATTTTATTCCTTTTGTTTCTCGTCGATTTCGATAGGAATTTACTTTTCCTAACCCCAAATCCATCTCTAAACGTGGAGTACACGTGGGGTACTGTATATACATACATGGGATTATCACGGCGAGGGATTTGGAGCAGTCCCAAATCGCATCAAGGATACCTACCCAGTCTCGATAAGGCTGATGAATTGAGGTAGTGGATTTTTTTTTGCCTCATCCACGCCGTGAATGATTTTTATGAGCCGACGGCTCCTACGCCCACCATTGCCACGATACCACGTGCATCCTCTGCTACAATAGTGCAGAAGCAACATGGAAATTGTGTAGTGCAGTGATACAGTGGTATTTTGATAGTCTATCGTTCAAGGGAGGCCAATTCGCAAGCCCACCCCTTGACGAAGATATCGCCACCTACGGGGGAACCCACGCCCATTTTTTTTCTGATCCTGAAACACTAATAAAAAGAGAAGAACAAGCTTAAGGTAACTTTTAAAAGTTATAGTAGAATTTGGTATTTTTCTTCGGAGCGCATCCAATACGCCCACAAGAGTACGCGCATACATGAATGTCCATGCGATTCATACTCAACCACATCATCCAGTGGATAAGAAGCTATATATCCACACGGACAATGAAGTTACAAGCACCATTAAAGGACAGCAGAGCGCCAACACTTTCACTAAAAGATATATAATTATTGTTTAAGCACTATAAAATATATATTATTTACTTACCTATATAAATTTTTATCTATATCACTAACAGAGATTAAAACGAGTCGAGTACTGTTCACGATCAACGAATACTTGCTCGAAAAAAGCGAGTTTGAACAAACAGAGTCAACCTATCAAACTATGCTTACAAGTATTTTTGTTCATGAGTATGATGACCCGTGAATAACAACACATTTCAAACGAATAAGATCGAGTATACCTTCCAACCGAGTATGAACGAGTTTGAACAAAACGAATAAAGTGCTCATGATCAAAATGTTCACGATCAATGTGCTCATGATCAAAATGTTCACGATCAGTGCGATCGATCGCGATCGTTCGACTACTCGCTGTGTAAAATGTGTATTCGGGGTTGGTATTTTAAGGATTCTGTTTCTTGTGTTATTGGGGTTGGTTTTTGTATTTAAGATACTTTTACCATTAGGGGCAGATCGGTGTTGGTTGATTTTGCTTTATGATTCAATATACTTAGTTTGCGTATGCAAATAAGGCATTTTTATTAGGAAAAAGTGCAGTAAATAATGTTATTAGTCACAATGATTTTTATTTTTATTAACTTGAAAAAAAAACAGTAAATTAAATAAGTAATTAAAACCACTGACCTAATAAAATTACTAACAAAGAAAAGAGTACCTGTTTCGGTTAATTTTAACCTGCACCTTCAATAAAAGAAAAAATTGACTTCACTTAAATACATACACCAACCGCGAATGTTGGCCATCTTTTGTTTTATAATTACATCATTTGCCTACCTATCCACCTTCCTATTCATAAATCTTTCCAAAATAAGAAACCCTTTTTCTTCTGCTCTATTTTCTGCGAATACAAAACATTACCCTTAAAATACAACGGATATAGAAGATAATAAATCAGGTAGTGCCAGCAGTTTCCTTTGTTCACGCATTGCTTGTGACTTGTGAGTACTCGCTTTGTTCACGATCAGAACGATCAAAACGATCAGTAGGTCTTTTTTCGAGTACCCGAAACTGGTTACAACTGTTTGCGAATAATTTTGTTCTTGGGTATGAAAGTCAGAAGATACTCATGAGTTCGATCAGTTCGTTTGTCTTTATTCGTGATTCTTTTTATTCATGACCAAAATGACTTATGAGCATGGAAGCAAAACGATCGGGTATGAGCGATCAAATAGAAAAAATCGCAGTGTTCGAACTTATTCGAACATACTCATTTTAATCTCTGATCACTAAATTACTATGTCACTCGATTTCTTTTTATAAATCAATCATCATTTGAATTTACCTTATAAACAAAACGAATACTTACCATTCATACGGAGGCATGTCTTTGTGTAACATTGTCCTTTTTTTGTGTATAACAGTTCTCGCACTTTCATAATCTTTCAGTGATAGTTCGTTCACTAATTTTTTTCTACTCCTAGATCTTTGTCTTCATAATTTGGATCTTCTGTCTCGTAAGAGATAACTTAATATCACTTCCTTAAATTAATTTTTAGTTTTCAAGTCCACACTTAGTGGATCTTTATCCTGCATTTTTTCTTTTTTTTATCACTTTTTCCATACATTTGGAAGTTCCTCCACGGAATATTACTTATGCTGAGCCATAGCATACGGACACTTCCGATATCTATGAAGATAGTTCATTGTGGTACATTCTGTAGTGTACTTACACTATTTGTCCTAGCTCAAGGAGCATATACTGCTCTTACTTTCATTCAGTGCGAAGCAAGAACTTACGTCTTATATGTTAACTGTATAAATTCATAATTATTGGATATCGAACATTTTTAAAAATTGTAAAATAAGTGAAACTAAAACGAGGTCCTCCACGGTTAATTATAACTAAATAACTTTTGAACTATTCCGCGTTGAGATGTAACTCATTTATTATCGCGTTAGTAAATCGCTGTCATATATTTCAGTCTTTAACACCGTGCCTTTTTTTGTGTATAACACTTTCGTCATAAATGGAATTCTCCTTTTTTTTATGAGAATCGGTATTGAATCATTGCTCACTTTAATGCATATCCAGTAAGAATTTAGAATCGTGTTGTAAATTGTAGTATATTTATTGTTCGCGAACAACAAGTTATCCATTACTCTGGTTGGAAACATACATCGCCCAGGTGTATAACAGTTTTATAATACACTTGAATCATAAAACGCCAAATTAATTAATCACCCTTTGAAGCATACAGGGGTGACTATAGGTCGACAGATGGATATATGATATGTTTAGTAGATTTAGTCTAATATACTTTCTTCCACAGCAATACGTCAGCAGTGCACTCCTGATCACATTGCAAAGCATATTTGCAAATAATATTCATATTGTTATTTCATATCAAACTATATTTGCATGATCTTACTTATATTACAATCATATATATATATTGTCTGCTCCCTTCCCCTCTGTCTTCACCTTAAATTGTATAACCCGTCAGCGAACTGTTGGCAAATTTTGTTTTAGGGAATTTTGATTAACTTGGTGATTTAAGAGCTACATTCTTAAGTTTTTTTTTCGGAACAACTTAATATAGATCAAATCTTAAGTTCTTAAATTCTGATATCGAACGTAGTTGCGTCGCGTTTATAGTTTTTTTTTGTCAGTCCGCGTAATTTGTACTTCGTTTTCTTTTAAATTTTAAAACAAACGAGACGTAAAAAAAAAAAAAAAATTCTAGAATTTGAATTTATATAAGGAGATCTTTAGTTTCTCTCAGTAGAAGTCAAAGAATAAAGGATTTCTTTTATTAAAAAGCTTTCAATTCCTAAAATACTTTCTTTTACTAAATTGTAATTATTAAAATAATCATGAATTGAAATACGAAATGTACATGACAGGTTCATTTTTCTTTAAGATAAATTAAAGTTCAGACATATTTAGTCTTCTTTAAGAGTAATTAACATTTCAAATATATAGACTTAGAATAAGGTAGAATTTAAGAAATTTCAGACAGAAATAAAAAACTTACAATTTATAATGTTTTGAAAATACTATTCCGATCTTTCAGTTATTTTTGTTGAGGATTTAGATTTCAGGTTTATGAGGTTCAGGATGAGTCTCATTATGGAAAAAGTTGAAGGCGTGGGGGTGGTGCACACCCTCCCGAACGAACAAGGTGTGTCAATCATTGACAGATATTGCAACAAATTTCAGATTATGTTTTTTTTTTTTTTTGAGTATTGAGGTTCCGGTAGGTTTTTACCTACCATCATGTTAAGTGGTCTTTCAAGCATTTTTATTTTTGGTCTACGAAAAACAACGGTCAGCTAGCGGAAGAGTTGGTTTCTGCAGCTGAACTGGGTGGGTTAAGAGACCATGGGGCTTCATCAACAGCTTAGAAACCCCACCCAACCGTTTTTTTAGCGGTTGTTAGACACCTCCCTTCCTTTCAGTAGCAACGTCGTGGCACTCTGAGAGTGGAGGAACTATTTAAATTTGTCACTACGGGTATGACCATCGGTACTCCGTTTATAAATGAATACTTACGTGCGGACAGCTTTCCAGGGGATGTGAAAATGGTAGTTCATGATTACAAGGTTGACTTTTATGTGATGCTTTGAGGTGCATAGGCGTTTAATGAATCAGCTATGGATGATTCTGTTCAATTGTAAAGAGAGTTAGAGGTTAATTTTGCGGGGCCCTAGAGAAACTTAAAATTATGCGACTCCTAACACCCGGAGTACAGGTTCGCAGGATAATAATTGTAACACGTCGCGATCCCGTTGCAAAGACCTATGACCCTTGCGCTATGAGCGGAGCGGGGTGAATGCTGCGAACCAAGCGCGGCGGTCGATCGGCGACATCCCCATTTCATTTTGATTGACGATACCTATTTGATAGGGCTTGTGGCCGTCTAGTATGTTGGTTTGATCGAAGGAGTGGGGTAAAGAAATTATTGAAATTCTGCCCAAGGATTGAGTGGAGGATATTGAGTATGTTGAGATTTTAGAATTATGGCTCTTCCATTTATATAGATTTCAGTTATAGTATTTATTTAGTTGTGTTGATTTAGGAACTGGTGCATCGAACATCGATATGCACCATTACAAATTTTCTGTAAAGTTTTGATCAAGTATTAAGTGGCAGATTATGATGTCGAAATTGGTTTTTGAGGCTGGTAGTTATTACTTTGGCACTTCGATCATTATTTCGTTTGATCGTTGTTCTGATAATGACTAATTTAACGGTATAGATGGCGTCTACCGTGTGGTCAAGTTTGGATGTCACACGGCCCCCAGTCTATACGTTGGATAACAGGTAGTAATACTCACCAAAAGCTTTGTTTTGACAATCTATCAATCAGTTTAAAAATCTTTAGCTGTTTGGCGTTTACATAGCTAGTGATGGCTTGACGGCTTTAGGTTTTTAGGTTTTTTTGGGTTTTTAGGTTTTTTTTGAATTGGAAATTCTTCGAATTCTTATAAATCTTTTAATTCCAATACATCTTCTCATTATTTACGTTACAGATGGCGCCCAACGTGGGGCCCGAAAATTTTCTCTCTGAATTTTCTTTTTGATTGATAGGATTATAATTTTGTAATATGAAGTTTCAAAAATTTTTAAAATTTTTTTTAGGTTGAAGAATTTTTTTTTAGTTGATTTTAGTATTGTTGTTGATAGTTTACTCTTGCTGGAGGAAGTCCATCGAGGTAGGAAGAGTGGATGCCATTTTGTCCGGCGATTTAGTGATGTATTCCAGAGTCGTGTCCGTTGCATTGGATCCACCCTCTTATTCTCACCCTCTTTTCAGTAAGGTATAATTATGACCCTTGTCCGGGCTAGGCATGTAGTTTGCTTGGTCGTCAGTTGCTAGGGCGTAAGAATAGCTTTGTGTATTAGTGAGAGATTAGGTCAACAAAGGTAGTATGAGCAGGTCTTCTGACCGGTGGTTGGTGAAATTTTCCCGATGCACGTCAGCTGCAGAAGCTGGTCATTCGCCCAAGTCGGTCCTAAGTCAATTGCGACATCAGGATTAAGTTTCGATTTTAATTCACCATACATTTCACATTTAAAAGCTTTGTTATTAGGTTGATTTGAGTTGGTAAAGGTTCAGGCTGCTAGTATGAAGCGCTAATCGGTAGTTGGTGATATATTCCCGATGTACGTCTGCAGTAGCGTAATACTATCCTCCTATTCCTGACCGCTTTTCGTCTGATAGTTAACTTTTTGGAAGCTCCGTATAGCGTATCGTATAAGTCCACACAGACTAAATTTTTTTTTTGAACTCAGGGGTCAGTGGGTTGCAAGCTGATTGCCTGGATACACACCTTGTTCGTGAGAGGGTTGACCACTTCCAAATAGTTTATGAAATTAAGACATATATATAAGATTTTTGATCATATAGTTTTTTTTGAGTATTTTTGAGTAATTTTTTTTTTTTTGAGTTTACCTTTTTGCCTGCGACCAAATAGGGACGATTACTATTTGTTCGTAGTGTAGTTTATTTTGAGTTTAGCCTTTGGTCAATTAGGGACGATTACTAGTTGATCATTGTGGAGTATTTTGAGTTTCCGTCAATCAAGTTGAGACATAACTTCTTGATTGGACGTGTAGTTTTGGGATAGAGCCCGCATACAGTATAGTTATTTTTTTTTGGGGATAGAGCCCGCCTTTTTATAGATTACAGTTTAGATTTATAGACATTATAATATTTAGTTAAGCATTGAGCGCGAGTTAGTTATTGATTTCGCACACAGAATTTTTCAGACATAGTTAAACATATATCATACTTCTTTTTAATATTACGTTTAAGTACCTACCCGATAGTAGGATTTCTAGAAACTTTTTGAATTATTGTTTTTGAAAGACGAATAAAGTCTATCCGCACTTACTTTTAGTATTAAGTACACATAGATTAACCAAAACTTTTTTTTTATACACTTATCTTTACTTTTTTTGAATTTACTCTTGAGCAAATTTCCGTTGGAGTTTTCATACTCACGGAACATTTTGAATTTTTCCTTTTTGATTATATCACATAAACTTTACTTACTTCTAGTTGTAACCGTTTGAGGATTTACTCACGGGCTTCTTGAATTATCTTTATCCACCGGATTTACATTATTATACTGATTTGTACTAACGATTACCCGTTAGAGGATTTACTCACGGGATATTCGCAAATTTCCATACCTTGACTTACCTTTTTTTTATTTTTATATTTCTTGGTAGGAACCGTTGAGGAATTTCTCACGGCCTACAGATCCTTTTTTTTTATACTTACCCAAAGTATTCCGTCCGATTACCTTCACGGTTGAATGACTGACCGAAGCCGTAGAAGAGCCATCAGAAGCACTAACCTGACTAAATATAAAGATTACGAGGTCACAGCTCCGAAAACCAAACCAGGCCGTAGCCGAGATGACGTCGAAGAGAACGTCTCCGATGATGATGTCAGCCAAGCCGGAAGTCTACCTGATGATGTTGGTAATAGGAGTATAGATGTAGACGACGAAGAGGTAGCGAGAGCAGAAGAGCAATTACGCAAGGATGCTGCTGACCATTCAGCATACATACAGAGAGTAGTTTCAGCTACTATTGACCTCCACAGGGTCGACGACAGGAAGTTTTTGGCAGAAGTGCTGGAGAAAAGCCACATGCGCCTACTTGACCAAGTAACTCAACTCCTGCAGAAACGAACTGTGAAGGCAACTCAACCTGCTGCGCCTCCTAAACCCATCGCCCCTCCGAAGTCATCTATCCCTCCTAGATCAGTTGATCCCATTGGCATCACGTCAACACAAAGGGCTACGCGGCAAGTCAATCTAGCCGACATAGACACTCCACGTGTCACCAATACTCACATAACTAACAACCCAATAATTACCAATAATGTCCAGTCCGCGCAGAGGCCTATCGATAATATCGATATAGTAGATCGCTACACGCCACACTACGAACACGCTAGAGTGCCACCTTTGTCGGAGGTCAATCCAGTGCAAATGCCTCTAGGTTCTAACTTAGATGAATTCTTGGAGCGGGTAAACGCTTTTAATTTCGACGACGAGTCACCTGTTTCGCCTCCCAGACCACCACCCTCGAATGCCACTTCTTCGAACCGTGTTTATCCATTCCACAAGTGGGGATTGCAGTTCGACGGGAAGAACATGTCGGTGGACGATTTTTTGTTCCGCCTAGGATGTATTCGAAGTAGTTATGGTGTGTCATGGCATGAAATCACAGTAAATTTCTACCACTTCGTATCAGGATCAGTGGAATCCTGGTACTGGGTATATTTGAAGGGCAATAAACATACGACATGGGACGAGTTGAAGACTGCTTTGGTAGAGCAATACCGCAGTATAGAAAGCGATACCGAGCTCTTCAGAAAATTGTCCGACCGAAAGATGATGAATGGCGAGTCATTCAACGACTTTTACGACGCCATACAACATCTAAATTTCAGGATGCGAGTTCCTAGACCAGAGAAGGAACTGGTTGAAATAATTAAAACTAATGTCCGTAGGCGTATGGGGAAACTCCTCATAACCTACAGTCCGTCCAGTCTAAGGCAACTGGCCTACTACTGTCGAGCCATAGAGAAGGCTCAATCTCAATACGAGAACGTCCGTCCAAATTTCGTGCCTAGTGCACAACGTCCACCTGCAAGGCGATTCGTTAATGAAATCGCGGGAGAACCTTGTCAGGATCTAATGGTAGCATTACCTGATACCAGTGTAGAAGCGATTCAGAGAGATCGCAAACTCCAGAAATGCTGGAATTGTCAAGTTCTGGGCCACTGTTTTCGCGATTGCGCCAAACCAATCGACAAGATTTTCTGTTTTCGATGTGGCTTACCAGAAGCTTATAGTCCGTCCTGTCCTAAATGTTTAGCGGGAAACGAGAGGAGGAACAACCCAACATCCGGGAGGGTTCGCTCCGGTTAGATAATCCCGGAAGTCAAGTGTCCGAGGCAAAAAAGCCTCTTGAACTTCCACAAATTAAAATTTTAAAACCGATTAAGAAAACCAATGAATTACCGAATGATGTTACAAATGATTGTAGAACAATCCCTATTTTGAATACAGAACCCAAGTCGAATACTAATTTGAATTTTAGAAATGAGTTAACTGAACCGTTATATCGTAAACCTTTTCATGAAAGGTTACGTAATTACAATGAAGTGCGAAGGAGAATAGTCACCTTCCCTAATTTATCCAAACGGATACATCGAGTAAGGGAGCGCTTCCATCGGAAGCGTCATTGCGTCAGCTACAATTGGTCGAGAATCAAATGACCCACGTCCTTACGTGACAGTAGGTTTATTTGGCGACAATTTTCTTGGTCTTCTCGATTCAGGGGCCAGCATCAGTTGCTTAGGCACCGATATATTGCCCTATCTGAAAGACAAAAATGTTACGGTAAGGAAGGTAGAGACTACCGTGTCCACGGCCGATGGACAGAAGCAATCTATAGTGGGAGTGATCACTACATCGATCACTTATAAAAATGTGACTAAGGATATAGACTTATACAGGGTGTCCCGAAACTCAACGTCAAGCGGGCACCGGGTGAAAGGGTAGGTTATGTCCGTACTGGGAAAAGTAAGGAAAAAAATCCATCTCGCTTTGTTTAGTAAAAACAGTAATATTTATAAAAATTATAAAAATCGTTACGCTAGACCACACTTTTAGGTACTGTGGTCACAAATTTTCATATTTTGCGGTGTGTATTTTTTACGTAATCCTTACTTACTATGCTATTATTCCCAATTAAAAATCCAAAAATAAATATCGTAGTTTTCGTAAGAAAAATAAAATTTGACTGAGTCATGGTGAAATTTTTTTTTTAAACTTAACTTTGATACTTCATACTTTAAAAAAAATGTACCGCACTACCCTCGGCAAGTTATTTAAAAAGTTGGCCCATTTTACCAAGATTTCAAAATGGTACAACACTTGCTAATTATTCAGCCATAAAAAATATCAAAATTTAAACCGCTGTGGAGCATTATAAATTAGGACTAAAAAATTAGAAAGTATTGTATTGTTCCCTATTGATGTATTACTGAAAACTTTATCTATTCATAAATCTTAATGAAACAAATGAAAAACAATTTAATACATTTATTTTATCTAAAAGCACTTTACACTAAAGCAAATGTTCAAATTGTTTACCCTCGGCACGAATACAGGCTCTGCATCGCCGCAGAAAAGATCTGTTCATCAGACGTCCAAATCTCCTTGCATTAATATCTTCTCCTGCTTCAAGAATTTTTTGGCGTAGTTCGTCTCTATTTAGAATTGGTTTATCATAAACTTTTTCTTTTATGCAGCCCCAGTAAAAGAAATCGAGCGGGTTTAGGTCCGGAGAACGAGGAGGCCACAAAATTGATCCAAGGCGCCCAATCCACCTATCGGGATACTCAGTACTCAGGTAATCCCGTACTAGACGAGCATAATGTGCTGGGCAACCATCTTGTTGAAACCAAATGTCTCGATAGATGTTCAATGGTACATTTTCTAACAAATTCGGCAGCTCATTTTGTAAAAAATGCAGGTAGTTTTCGCCATTTAGATTTTCTGGTAGCTCATATGGTCCAATTATTTGTCCATTTAAAATTCCGGTCCAAATATTTATTTTAAATTGATATTGAGAGCGGCCTTCACGCATAAAATGTGGATTCTCTCTGTGCCACTCATGTAAATTATGCAAATTCAAATAACCGTCTTTTTAAAAATGTCGATTCATCGGTCCATAAAAATGGTTGAGAAATTGCGGGTCTTCACTATTTTTGGCCAATATTGTTCTGCAAAAATTGACTCTAGGAGCGTAGTCACGAGGTTACAAACTTTGTACTCGTTGTACATGGTACGGGTGGTAGCTGTTTTCTTTTAAGATTCTATGAGCAATGCGCTTCGGAACTCTAGTTGACTTTTCAATTGCACGTGCTGAAGTGCTGGGATCATTTATAATTTCACTCATAACTACGTCGTCGTTGTGTCCTCGAGGTCTCCCGCCTGCCTCGCCGGCCATACAAGTACTAGGCAATCGTCCTTGGGAATATGAAATGTGTACATAGATGAACACACGGTGGTCTGGGTGACGCGCAACATTTATGTACCTTTCGCGATACAATCTGGCGGCAGCAGAGGCATTACAACCGCATTCACCGTAAATAATGTGCATGTTAGCATATTCCTCAGCTGTGTAGGAATACGGCATTTCACGTAAGGTTTTTATTCTCTATTACTAGATTATAATTATAACACAATTTTTAGATAATAATTAACACAACACTAATCAAATCCAGGTTAAAACAAAAGCAAACGATTATGCTAATAAAAAAGCCAACGATTATTAGAAATTGCGAACAAAAGTAAGAGCGTTCTGTACTGAAAGCAGATCGTGTAAACAGAAATTTTAAGTCTGCTACGATATTTATTTTTGGATTTTTAATTGGGAATAATAGCATAGTAAGTAAGGATTACATAAAAAAATAAACACCGCAAAATATGAAAATTTGTGACCACAGTACCTAAAAGTGTGGTCTAGTGTAACGATTTTTATAATTTTTGTAAATATTACTATTTTTACTAAACAAAGCGAGATGGATTTTTTTCCTTACTTTTCCCAGTACGGACATAACCTACCCTTTCACCCGGTGCCCGCTTGACGTTGAGTTTCGGGACACCCTGTATATCGTGCCATCTCTAAGCCAACGTCTATATTTAGGCATTGACTTCTGGCAGAAGTTTCAAATCGCACCCAATGTAATTGCGGGTCTTTCAGGAATAGTAACCAGTGAGCCAGATGTAAGGCCCACAAACCAGATAAAGTTGAATGATGAAGAGTCTAAACGACTAGAAGCTGTTGTTCGTAGATTTCCTTCTTTCGCAGTCCATGGACTCGGGAAGACAAATCTAGTGCAACATTACATAGATACAGGCGATGCCGTACCTATAAAGCAGAGGTACTATCCCGTATCTCCAGCGATACAAACCCTTATGTATGCGGAGTTGGACCGCATGCTTTCGTTAGGAGTCATCGAGGAAAGTTCCAGTGCATGGAGTTCCCCAGTTGTGCTTGTACGCAAACCTGGTAAGAACATTGTGCTTGGACTTTCGGAAGGTGAACTCAGTAACCAAGAAAGATGCTCGTCCTATTGCGCATATAGAGGGGCTGCTGGCACGTCTGACAGAGACACGTTATATTTCTAGCGTGGATCTGAAGGATGCGTTTTGGCAGATACCGCTGGAGCAAAGTTCGAGGGAAAAGACCGCTTTTACGGTACCTGGCCGACCACTGTACCAATTTAAGGTCATGCCCTTCGGTCTATGTAATGCAGCACAAAGTTTGAGCTACCTGATGAGTCGCGTAATCCCATCAGGATTGCGAGATCAAGTATTCGTGTACTTGGATGATCTCTTGGTTGTGTCGAAAGATTTCGACGAACACATACAGACTCTGGAGATAGTCGGAAAGTGTTTGACGAATGCAGGACTGACGATTAACGTCGAGAAGTCTAAGTTTTGTTTTGATGAGCTTCACTATCTCGGTTATAAGGTCGGTCAGGGTTGTCTGAAAGCTGATCCTGACAAGATTACAGCAATCACCAACTTCCCTTTACCAACCACAACTCGCCAAGTCCGCCAATTTCTCGGTATGGCAGGTTGGTATCGGCGATTTGTTAAGGATTTCAGCACCCTAGCCGCACCCTTGACCGAGACACTGAAAAAAGGAAAAGTCTTCAAGCTCGGTCCAGAAGCCATAGAACCATTCCTGCAAATCAAGCAAGCTTTGACTTCAGCACCTGTATTGGTCAATCCAGACTTCTCCAAAGAATTCATCATTCTCTGCGACGCATCCGCGACTGGCATCGGATGTGTGCTTTGTCAGCGGGACGAATCCGGAGCGGAGCAGCCTATATACTACTTCTCCCGGAAACTGAATGCTGCACAGAGAAACTATTCGGTGACAGAGCGCGAGTGCTTAGCAGCTTTTGAAGGCATCCAGAAGTTCAGATCATACGTTGAGGGATACCATTTTCGTGTGATTACAGATCATTCCAGCCTGAAATGGCTGATGACTATGAAGGATCCAACCGGAAGATTAGCGAGGTGGAGTATGCGTCTCCAAGGTTTCGATTTTGTGGTAGAGCATAGGAAGGCAACATTAAATGTGGTGCCAGACGCTCTATCAAGAGCTTATGAAGACGATGAGTTGACAGTGTCAGCTTACCTTTCATGTCTACCGCAGGTCGGTGCCTCGGAGGTACTCCACATCGATCTTGAGGATCCGTCCTTTAAATCAGAAGGTTATCTTGATATCATCAGTCATATCAGGAAGGAACAGGAACGGCTACCTGACCTCAAAGTGTCAGAAGGTTATATTTATAAACGCACTAAACATGCGGTTGGTAATCCCTTGGCGGACGATCTAACTTGGAAGTTGTGGATCCCATCGGAGATGACGGAATCTCTAATCTCATTGGCTCACAATCCGCCGCGCGCTTCGCATGGTGGCGTGGTGAAGACAATTTATAGGTTACGTGATAGATTCTACTGGCCAGGTATGTACACTCAGGTCAAACTGTACGTAGACCGGTGTGAAACTTGCAAGACCAGTAAGGCAGCTAATATGACATTGAGAGCAGAGATGGGAAAAATTTTCGAGGTGGACAGACCGTTTCAACACTTATATGTTGACTTTCTTGGGCCATACCCTAGGTCAAGATCCGGAAACGTTTACATCGCAATCGTGTTAGATCAATTAACCAAATTTGTTTTCATCAAACCACTACGCAAAGCAACAGCCGCGAGCGTGGTCAAATTCCTGAAGGACGAAGTATTCTTGATTTACGGAGTGCCAGAGAGTCTTCTCTCTGATAATGGCACGCAATTTGTTGGTAAGGAATTTCAGAAATTCTTAGATGTTTTCGGGGTGAAACACTACCGAACGGCGGTGTATGCTCCCCAGTCGAATGCTAGTGAGCGAGTAAACCGTTCAATCCTTGCGGCCATTCGGTCGTATGTCAATCCTCGACAGACGGATTGGGATGCACATCTATCTTCGATCAGCAGCGCCTTGCGCACGACTGTGCATTCAACTCTTTCGATGTCCCCATACGAAGCCTTATTCGGGCAACGAATGATAGAGCACGGGGCAGACTATCGTCTTTTGAGAGAGTTGGGTGGACTGAACTGTTCAGAGATAGACTGGCTCCCCAAGGTCGCTAAGATGAGCATTATACATACATACTTGAAGCAAGCCTTAGTCAAGACTCACGAAGCATATGAGAAGCAATACAACCTCCGGAGTATAGACATAACATTCAAAGTAGGAGATGAGATTTATGCTAGAAATCTTGTCCTGAGCGACGCGACAAAACATCTAAGCGCCAAATTATGTCCCAAATTTGTCAAAGTTCGAGTAAGTCAAGTAATCGGTAACAATTTATACGAAGTTGAAGATAGGCGAGGTCATAAGTCGACCTGCCATACGAAAGACTTAAAAAGGTAAAACACTTGATCTACAACCATATACCAGACTTAAAGTTGTATATGTTTATTCTTCTCAGTCTCTGAGAACATGAATATTTCACCAGATATGACATACAAGTACCTTACTGTACTTTACCCCCCTTGCAACTAATTTTGTTCATTGTAACATAGTCCCGGCTCTCAGCTGTGCATGAGACTCTTGAATAGTGATGTTTTGTTTTTGTTTTTAGATAAGTTCAGCATTCCGACTTCACGCCAGAACCGAGCGTATCGGTTAGTTTTTTTTGTCTTCCACCAACTAGACGTTAAAGAGTTGCAGGAGAAATCCGACAGTAAGGAATGGATAAACATTTTTTTTTTTTTTTTGATTTGAGCAAGTTGTCCTTTTCCTTGGGTTTTTGAAATAAACAGGTCCAATTCAAAACCCCAAGTTTTGTAGGGAAAACTTTGTAAGATACTAGGAATGGATTGTCACTTGACATTAACGCCATCTATCAGCGCACAAACGTTGAAATACCTATGACGTCAGAGGAACACTCACTCCCAAAGTGCCCATCGCACTTCGATAAAGCTAAGTGCCACCCACTTCACGCACCATGTGTACGTGCCATGTTTTCCTGCCACCATCTTAGATGTAAGCGGAAACTTGAATTGACCAACAGAGTCTACAAAACTGGAGACATATCATGTCTACACAGAGCATGGTCTCTGGAGAAATTCCCTTTCCACAGAACTTGGAAGTAGGATTTGAGGAACGCAGAACCCACTTACTGCAGATTTTTGCCGTCCACATTATTTTCTGAAGTGTCAAGCATACCAGTTGACAAATGTTTTTCCAAATATAAACCCGCCTACACGGCACAGAACATAAGTCCGATGTCCGTCAGAACGATATTTCGTTCTTCCGTCCGACCTAACGCATTAACTTCGCGTACCTTAGTGATACTACAGCGTATAGTACATTATACGACTACTGTCCCGTCGTCTATCAGCAATCCTGACAGATTCAGAAGTTTTAAAAAAAAGTAAATGTAATCTCTAGTGTAGTTCAAAACTGACCACCAGGTGCCCTAGTTGCGAGTAAGATTGGGAAATCCAACCTTACCCGCAAAGAAAACACCTTAATTGAACGTAACAAGTGACTTCACGTCCGCCAAAACAAGCGAATGTCAGTTACTATTGTGGAAGAAGATCCACCAAACGTCATAAGTCATGCGTCAGAATAAATATGACTTATGAATAATAAGAAATTCCCACTACTGCGTTTCATTTATTTTATATCAACCATTACCTGACGAGATTTATGATTTGACAGCTGTCAGAATTTATTCTACCGAAAACTAGACGAAAATCCATATACGAAACAAGTGAATCGTATATTAAATTTTCGATATGTCACATACACTTATTTGTCACTACTGTATGAATCAGTAAGCCAAAGTCATGTTTTGACACTATTCCGTCCGTCAGATACTTGATTGCTACCAAAAATCTTCCGTCCGAATAAATTTTGGATTCGCTAAATGCAGAACGACACAAACTAATGCCGTGTGAACGTGGCCCATTAACCAGACTACACTGAATACCCTTCCAGTAAAATAACTATCGGGCAGTGTAGAGATCTACGTCACACGAACTGCATAGTATGGGTTGATTTATGTGGTACTCTATGGATATGTCTCATTTCAAAGACATCAGCCATTTCAATTACATCGTCAAAAAGAATCTCTTCAAGAAAGTAAAAATTTTAGAGTGCGGTATCTTTGCTCGCGTACTAGTAATTTGTAAGATACGATTATCTGTGTAGTGCAACGTGGAGTACACGTGGGGTACCGTATATACATACATGGGATTATCACGGCGAGGGATTTGGAGCAGTGCCAAATCGCATCAAGGATACCTACCCAGTCTCGATAAGGCTGATGAATTGAGGTAGTGAATTTTTTTTGCCTCATCCACGCCGTGAATGATTTTTATGAGCCGACGGCTCCTACGCCCACCATTGCCACGCCACCACGTGCATCCTCTGCTCCAATAGTGCAGAAGCAACATGGAAATTGTGTAGTGCAGTGATACAGTGGTATTTTGATAGTCTATCGTTCAAGGAAGGCCAATTCGCAAGCCCACCCCTTGACGAAGATATCGCCACCTACGGGGGAACCCACGCCCATTTTTTTTCTGATCCTGAAACACTAATAAAAAGAGGAACAAGCTTAAGGTAACTCTTTTAAAAGTTATAGTAGAATTTGGTATTTTTCTTCGGAGCGCATCCAATACGCCCACAAGAGTACGCGCATACATGAATGTCCATGCGATTCATACTCAACCACATCATCCAGTGGATAAGAAGCTATATATCCACACGGACAATGAAGTTACAAGCACCATTAAAGGACAGCAGAGCGCCAACACTTTCACTAAAAGATATATAATTATTGTTTAAGCACTATAAAATATATATTATTTACTTACCTATATAAATTTGTATCTATATCACTAAATTACTATGTCACTCGATTTCTTTTTATAAATCAATCATCATTTGAATTTACCTTATAAACAAAACGAATACTTACCATTCATACCGAGGCATGTCTTTGTGTAACATTGTCCTTTTTTTGTGTATAACAGTTCTCGCACTTTCATAATCTTTCAGTGATAGTTCGTTCACTAATTCTTTTCTACTCCTAGATCTTTGTCTTCATAATTTGGATCTTCTGTCTCGTAAGAGATAACTTAATATCACTTCCTTAAATTAATTTTTAGTTTTCAAGACCACACTTAGTGGATCTTTATCCTGCATTTTTTCTTTTTTTTTATCACTTTTTCCATACGTTTGGAAGTTCCTCCACGGAATATTACTTATGCTGAGCCATAGCATACGGACACTCTTCCGATATCTATGAAGATAGTTCATTGTGGTACATTCTGTAGTGTACTTACACTATTTGTCCTAGCTCAAGGAGCATATACTGGTCTCACTTTCATTCAGTGCGAAGCAAGAACTTACGTCTTATATGTTAACTGTATAAATTCGTAATTATTGGATATCGAACATTTTTAAAAATTGTAAAATAAGTGAAACTAAAACGAGGTCCTCCACGTTTAATTATAACTAAATAACTTTTGAACTATTCCGCGTTGAGATGTAACTCATTTATTATCGCGTTAGTAAATCGCTGTCATATATTTCAGTCTTTAACACCGTAACTTTTTTTTTTTATAACACTTTCGTCATAAATGGAATTCTCCTTTTTTTTATGAGAATCGGTATTGAATCATTGCTCACTTTAATGCATATCCAGTAAGAATTTAGAATCGTGTTGTAAATTGTAGTATATTTATTGTTCGCGAACAACAAGTTATCCATTACTCTGGTTGGAAACATACATCGCCCAGGTGTATAACAGTTTTATAATACACTTGAATCATAAAACGCCAAATTAATAAATCACCCTTTGAAGCATACAGGGGTGACTATAGGTCGACAGATGGATATATGATATGTTTAGTAGATTTAGTCTAATATACTTTCTTCCACAGCAATACGTCAGCAGTGCACTCCTGATCACATTGCAAAGCATATTTGCAAATAATATTCATATTGTTATTTCATATCAAACTATATTTGCATGATCTTACTTATATTACAATCATATATATATATTGTCTGCGCCCTTCCCCTCTGTCTTCACCTTAAATTGTATAACCCGTCAGCGAACTGTTGGCAAATTTTGTTTTGGGGAATTTTGATTAACTTGGTGATTTAAGAGCTACATTCTTGAGTTTTTTTTTCGGAACAACTTAATATAGATCAAATCTTAAGTTCTTGAATTCTGATATCGAACGTAGTTACGTCGCGTTTATAGTTTTTTTTTTGTCAGTCCGCGTAATTTGTACTTCGTTTTCTTTTAAATTTTAAAACAAACGAGACGTCGTAAAAAAAAGAAAAAAATTCTAGAATTTGAATTTATATAAGGAGATCTTTAGTTTCTCTTAGTAGAAGTCAAAGAATAAAGGATTTCTTTTATTAAAAAGCTTTCAATTCCTAAAATACTTTCTTTTACTAAATTGTAATTATTAAAATAATCATGAATTGAAATACGAAATGTACATGACAGGTTCATTTTTCTTTAAGATAAATTAAAGTTCAGACATATTTAGTCTTCTTTAAGAGTAATTAACATTTCAAATATATAGACTTAGAATAAGGTAGAATTTAAGAAATTTCAGACAGAAATAAAAAACTTACAATTTATAATGTTTTGAAAATACTATTCCGATCTTTCAGTTATTTTTGTTGAGGATTTAGATTTCAGGTTTATGAGGTTCAGGATGAGTCTCATTATGGAGTAAGTTGAAGGCGTGGGGGTGGTGCACACCCTCCCGAACGAACAAGGTGTGTCAATCATTGACAGATATTGCAACAAATTTTAGATTATGTTTTTTTTTTTTTTTTAGAGTATTGGGGTTCCGGTAGGTTTTTACCTACCATCATGTTAAGGGGTCTTTCAAGCATTTTTATTTTTGGTCTACGAAAGACAACGGTCAGCTAGCGGAAGAGTTGGTTTCTGCAGCTGAACTGGGTGGGTTAAGAGACCATGGGGCTTCATCAACAGCTTAGAAACCCCACCCAACCGTTTTTTTAGCGGTTGTTAGACACCTCCCTTCCTTTCAGTAGCAACGTCGTGGGACTCTGAGAGTGGAGGAACTATTTAAATTTGTCACTACGGGTATGACCATCGGTACTCCGTTTATAAATGAATACTTACGTGCGGACAGCTTTCCAGGGGATGTGAAAATGGTAGTTCATGATTACAAGGTTGACTTTTATGTGATGCTTTGAGGTGCATAGGCGTTTAATGAATCAGCTATGGATGATTCTGTTCAATTGTAAAGAGAGTTAGAGGTTAATTTTGCGGGGCCCTAGAGAAACTTAAAATTATGCGACTCCTAACACCCGGAGTACAGGTTCGCAGGATAATAATTGTAACACGTCGCGATCCCGTTGCAAAGACCTATGACCCTTGCGCTATGAGCGGAGCGGGGTGAATGCTGCGAACCAAGCGCGGCGGTCGATCGGCGACACCCCCATTTCATTTTGATCGACGATACCTATTTGATAGGGCTTGTGGCCGTCTAGTATGTTGGTTTGATCGAAGGAGTGGGGTAAAGAAATTATTGAAATTCTGCCCAAGGATTGAGTGGAGGATATTGAGTATGTTGAGATTTTAGAATTATGGCTCTTCCATTTATATAGATTTCAGTTATAGTATTTATTTAGTTGTGTTGATTTAGGAACTGGTGCATCGAACATCGATATGCACCATTACAAATTTTCTGTAAAGTTTTGATCAAGTATTAAGTGGCAGATTATGATGTTGAAATTGGTTTTTGAGGCTGGTAGTTATTACTTTGGCACTTCGATCATTATTTCGTTTGATCGTTGTTCTGATAATGACTAATTTAACGGTATAGATGGCGTCTACCGTGTGGTCAAGTTTGGATGTCACACGGCCCCCAGTCTATACGTTGGACAACAGGTAGTAATACTCACCAAAAGCTTTGTTTTGACAACCTATCAATCAGTTTAAAAATCTTTAGCTGTTTGGCGTTTACATAGCTAGTGATGGCTTGACGGCTTTAGGTTTTTAGGTTTTTTTGGGTTTTTAGGTTTTTTTTTAATTGGAAATTCTTCCAATTCTTATAAATCTTTTAATTCCAATACATCTTCTCATTATTTACGTTACATACTGTGTACCTTATCTTATATCCCTTAAGTCAGATGTGTTTTCAGTTTTTAAAGATTTTATAGCAAAAAGTGAAGCACATTTTAATCTTAAAGTTGCAAATCTTTATTGCGATAATGGGGGCGAGTATTTGTCTCATGAAATGAAAGAATACTGTGTACAAAAAGGCATTAGCTACCATTTGACAGTTCCACGCACCCCTCAATTAAATGGTGTATCAGAAAGAATGGTTAGAACAATAACTGAAAAGGCTGGTTTCATGTTGCATGGTGCTGGTTTGCCAGCTTTACTATGGGGTGAAGCAGTCTTAACTGCAACATATTTAATAAATATGTCTCCAACAAAAGCCTTAAAACAAGACAAAACACCATATGAATTGTGGCATGGTAGAAAGCCTCAAATAAAATATCTTAAAGTTTTTGGTGCTACGGTTTATGTACATAATAAAACCAGAACTACTAAATTTGAAGAGAAGTCTTGGAAAGCCATTTTGGTTGGATACGGGCCAAATGGTTACAAGGTTTTAAATGTGGATACTGAAAAGTTTGTTATGGTAAGAGATGTAATTGTCGATGAGACACATTTCTTAGAATCTAGACCTATTTTTAAACTAAAAGGAGTTAACTTAGAAAACTCCAATAATAAAACTGATGCATCTGCCTTAAAATTATTTGAGTCAAAATCAGTAGAGTCTATTGAATCTGAAAACAAACAAAAAATGCTAAAATACACAGAAGAGGTAATCCCTCATAAAATAACGAAATTAGATAATGAATTAATTAATAAATCTAATAAAAATGATTTTATAGAAACTGAGTGTTTACTTGATGATAGTCCCTCAAAAATAGAAACTATTGATTTCAGAAAAAGTGATAGAATGAAAAAGCGGCCTCTTTTATATGATGATTATATATTGAGTGCTCATTGAGTACAATTCCTACTTCCTATAGTGATATTCAAAATATGGAAGACAGATCCAAATGGGATGATGCTATTAAAGAAGAGCTTAATTCTCTTCTGGTTAATAATGCATGGACACTAGTATCTAAGCCTGAAAATAAAAATATTATTGATTGTAAGTGGGTATTTACTATTAAAAATGATGAAAACGGATTTCCCTTAAAATACAAAGCTCGCCTTGTCGCCCGCGGTTTTAGTCAAGAATATTTAATAGATTATAACGAAACTTTCGCACCTGTTGCAAGAATTTCAAGCCTTAGATTTATTCTAGCATTTTCAAATCAGTTTAACTTATTGGTACATCATATGGATGTAAAGACAGCCTTCCTTAATGGTATTTTAAAAGAGGAAATATATATGAAAGTTCCCGAGAGAGTCGCAAGTACAAGCAATCAAGTATGTAGGTTAAATAAATCATTATATGGCTTAAAACAGGCAGCAAGGTGTTGGTTTGAAATGTTTGAAGATGCTTTAAAAGAAAAAGGTTTTAAAAATTCATTAGTAGAACGATGTATATACATTTTAGATAGAGGACATTTTTCAAAGAATATCTATGTAGTACTATATGTAGATGACCTTGTCATTTCGACAGCTGATAATGAAACAATGACAAGTTTTAAAAAGTATTTAATGTAGAAATTTCAAATGGTCGATTTAAAAGAAATTAAACTTTTTTTGGGAATACGAATACAAAGAAATAAGGATATTTTAACATTAGACCAAAGTTCATACATAAAAACAGTTTTAAATAAATTTAATATGCAGGATTGCAACGCTGTAAGTACTCTACTCGAAAATAGGTTAGATTATGAAGCTCTTAATTTAGAAGAATGTTATGATGCCCCTTGTAGAAATCTTGTTGGATGTTTGATGTATATAATGATATGCACACGACCTGACTTAAGCACAGCTGTTAACATATTAAGTAGATATTTAAATAAAAATAACAAAGAGCTTTGGCAATGCTTGAAAAGGGTATTTCGGTATCTGAAAGGATGTATCAATATGAAATTAACTTATACCAAATGCAGTTATACTGATATTTTGAGTGGTTACGTTGATTCTGATTGGGGAGGAAATGATGAAAGAGATAGAAAAAGTACAACTGGTTACCTTTTTAAATTGTTTGAACAATGTACAATATGCTGGAGTACGAAACGCCAGTTATCCGTAGCAGCCTCCTCAACAGAGGCTGAATATATGGCTCTATTTGAAGCTGTTAGTGAAGCTCTATGGTTATGGTCATTTGCAATTAGCATTAAAATTATTTTATTAGAACCTATAGTTATTTATGAAGACAACAATGGTTGTATTAGTATTGCAAATAATCCAACTAATCATAAGAGATCAAAACATATCGATATTAAATATCATTTTTCAAGAGAACAAATTGAAAAAAATATAATTAAATTATGTTACATCCCTACAGGTGATCAGTTAGCTGATATTCTGACGAAGCCGTTG
Organism: Platycheirus albimanus; assembly: GCA_916050605.2. Taxonomy (NCBI): domain Eukaryota; kingdom Metazoa; phylum Arthropoda; class Insecta; order Diptera; family Syrphidae; genus Platycheirus; species Platycheirus albimanus. The sequence goes on along the minus strand of OU696696.1, from coordinate 224,769,224 downwards.
CCAGCAGTCAAATTTGCGGAGCTGAGAAGCGGAATGGGGTTAAATAATTGAAAAATTATAACATTGATGAAATCTTTTAATGTACAATTATTAAAGTCTGGTAGTTTTACTGGGTTTTTCCTTGCCCTTTGCAACAAATGTTGGATTTTTTTTTTTTCAAATCTCCCAGAAAAACAAAGAACATTCAAGATGACACTTATTTAAACTGTAACTTTAATGAAAATGAAACATATCTTTAAATTCTCAAATTAATGTAATAACGTTTTAATCATTTAAAATAAGAAAATTCGAAATGAGATCATTAATTTTAATTTATATATTTTCTTAAATGTATTTTAGAGTAAAAGTTAAAATTGAAATTATTTGTATTCGTTTTTTCTAAATTAATGGTTAAGAATTATCTAATAAATATATTTTTATTTTTATTGATGTAAATTCATATAATGTAAATTTTTAAATTTTAATTTAATATTATTTGATGAAAGTAATTTTAACAATAATTATTAAAATTCAAATGAGTTAGTTTTTGAGGGGGGCTGTTGAATTGTAGCTGAATTCAGCCATCATACATTTTTCTACTTATTGCTGAACACAGCTTTTTACTTTGTATCCAAAAACCAACTGTGTGGTTAGTCTGTTTTGTTTTAAAAAGAAATAAAGTCGTGAAGTGTCTCTTTGTTGAAATTGTTTGTTTTATTTAATTATAACCAATAATAACCTATATTTATATGATTTATTAATAATAAGTCTTATTATCTAACAAAAAGATGAAGTAGGTATGTCTTAATTATCAACTTTAAACTTTTCTCTGTGTAAAAATCTCCATACACTTATGTGCGTTAAGTTCGATATAATGAAAGTATATATAAAAGATCTCAACAAATTTTGATAGTAAGGTTATTCAATAACCAAAAAAAAAAACTTATATACTACCTTAACCTTACAAAATTATTGTACCAATATTTATTCAAAAGTGCTTTCTTATCTGGATGATTCTAAGTTTAAGTGTCAAGGAATAAGTAAATCTTCAAAATTTTATCTTGACTCCAACTAATACGCGATATTCGAAAGCGCGGGTTATTGATCAAATATCTCTTGATTGAACCACAAAAAGAAAACTCTAAAGAAGTCTCTATTGTCGCGGCGGTGGGTTCTTGTTATCGACTGTAAACCGGTACGTCGATTATATATGTACAAATGAAAAGCTTGTATAGCCACCAAATATTTAACGATTTGTGGAGTTGTATTATAAAAAACGAAACAAAAAAAAAGGACGACCTAATCAATTATCAGATTATATACAAAAGAAGCAACAATCACAGGCATCAGGGATCTACTACAGGTGAAACACACATAACAACAAAAAGTTATCAATTTGTGTTACCATAAAATACCGTACATGCCAGAACACAGTTCGTGTCTTAACATATATTCGATTAATAAAAATATATTGTAAAGTATCAAAATATGTGTTATTAAATTTTAAAATGTTAATGTTTTAAGTTGTTATCTACTACTATATGTGTAGCGTATTCCAATGTTTTACATGGGAATTCAGAAGTGCACTCTGGAGCCTCCCTATAAAAGTGCTAATAATGATATACCACTGATGATGAGCAATTTTCATGTGTAATGCTCATAGGTAAAACAAGCGGCGAAAAGTACACAGGAGATATCGATTTAATATCAGACTCTCTAGCTGTATCTATTCTGCCTCGGATATGACGAACACAATTTGTGAAGCGCAGCCAATGATAACCAATCTATTCAGTTATAGTTTCCATAGAATCTTATAGTTCGACTCTCTAATTCAAATACCCGAAGTTAAATTCAGCATATGTATGCGGATCGGAAGTGAAAGTGAGTTGAGTTCGTGTATTGGACACGGCGTAACTCCAAAAATAAACAAAATCTTGATCGAGGCGTTATAGCACGGGGTTGGTCGCTACCGACGCGAAATGCCTTTGACTCGAAAACCGAGTGAGTGAAGAGAAATCAAAAAAAAAAGAAAATTGATTCTTCAAGAGGAATCCGTGATTAAAATAAGAAAACAAATTCGTATTAACCGTCTATGCAAAATTTTCCGAGGTGGAGTGAAGATATACTCTTCCCGAGGAGCGCGTAAAGATTTGGTATACGTTTAAGTCACCGTACCATTAGATTTGTTTCCGGCTATGGATTAAGTATTCGCCGAGATATATAAAGTAAATATTCCGATTGAATTTCGCAGGATCAAGGAGTAGTCAAAGTCGACAACAAAAGGTAGTTGCCACACAATAACTCATCCCCGATTTCGTGGATGCGGGATGGATTGAACCGAGTTATGATATAAGTAATGTAAAAGATAAAATCTTCGCGTATCTATCTCAACACGATAACCGTTAAAGAAAAGTCAAAATGCACCGGCGGATAAACACGATTCTATGTTATTGGCAACAGATATTTCAAAACACTATTAGCACTGTTTTCACATAAATGTTTCTTAAGGAGATATAAGATAAATACCTATAGATCAAATTAAGGATATTTATGCATGCATATAATGACGTATGTGTATGGAGGGGGGCGTTAGGTCCCGCCTACCATCAAGTATATGGTCCAACTACAAAATTAACCGCCGGTACCACCGTCCGTGGACGTCAGCGTCGTACGCTACCTCTAGCGTTTGTTCAGAGACAACTATGGCCTCAACGGAATTCACACATTTGTGCGGTATCAAAGCTTTTAGGTTCCCACAACATTCACAAATATAATACAAATTGGAAAATATGTTACCTGGGAATAATACTCTGGTACCAAAGCACCATATAGGGTCTTATTTCTTTCTTTCTTTTTCACAATAAAATTTCACAGGAACTGATGATGTTTGATAAAGATGAATTCTGGATATCCCTCGTTGCTTAAATGTTGTAACTAAAGCTGGTGTGTAGCTGGTGGACCGGAATCGGTCAGACGTCCCGTGAAATTCTCGTAGAGGAATTCCTGCTGCTACTGCGTTGGAGCTGTCTCGCCTCCTAGGTATAGATCCTTGTTGAGGTGGTTCCAAAATACTTGGGCCTATCTGTAGGCAATGTGTTCGTGTAGGGTTGACGTGGCCGTCGGCGAGCCGAAACGGATCAACGCCTGGACGGTTGCACGTGCTAGCCCTATCGCCAATTGATAGCCAAGAACAAAATGTTCCAGGACGCCACGTGTACGCGCCTTAGGAGCAAATCCAGAGCGTAATCTCGCAAGCGACAAAAAGATTGAAGGCCACCAAAAACCAAATGTAATTTATGTGCAGGCTGCGCTTATGTATTTATATAATTGAGCCGAGGTGGCCTATGTAAGTAAAAAAAAAACTACGTCTGCATGTATGTGCAAAACCGCATGTTGCACCAATTCCTCAAAGAAGGGTGGTTTATGGAACGTGTTGATCAAAAATTTCACGATGAGATTCCTGCCTCACTCCCTCAGATATAAATGATGGATGGTATGTCCCTTGTAGAGGCATCCAGGGATTTGGTGGACCTATGGGCACCAAAAAGAAAATTTCATTGAGTGACGCCACTCCTTCTCATATCTAAAAGCAAAGAACTATGTTCCTCTGCTTAAAGATATGTCGCTAAATAATTCTTACCTTCAATGATGTTATTAATCCACGGTTTGTATTGTTATCTTTCCTAAATATAGTAAGGAGATGTAATTTCTGCTTATACAAAAGTAAAAACTTATTAAAATGGCCACCGCCCACTGCGTTTGTAAAAATGCGTTCTGCAGTGGTGTTGTCGATGGGTCGAATTCTTGCTTTAAAATGAAGTCCACTATCTAATTTCCTTAACCATATACCTATCTTCCAGATAGCCAACGCCCTACTTTCCAGTATATTTCCTTCGTTCCAACGTTCGTTCTGTTTGTATGTTGGCACGATAGGTGGCGTGCTAAGGGTCTGTTTTCACTGACACTTTCTCAAATTGAATGTTATGCAATGCAAATGGATACATCGGGTCCACAAATTGAACGAAAATTGACTGTTCTAAGGGTCTGCTTATACTAGATGTCAGAAATAGATGTCATCTCGACAACTGAACTGAGTGATTTTAAACTTCGTGAATATCGGAAATAACTTGTTTTGACAGCATTTGTCAGGAATAACAGATTGAAAATATCAAAAGAAACAAGAATATGATGACGATTAAGGTTATAATTTGACACAATTTGCTGACTACATTCCTGAAGTGAGTCAAATCTCATGTTTGGTCGGATCTGTCATTTGACAGGTGTGAGTCAAGGCAAAATTGATGTTGACATATGCTTAGTGTAGAAGGTTCTCATTTCCGTATAATTTTTATCAGAGTTTGTCATCATTCATTTATTGATTCGAGTATGTGTGATTTTCGTAAGAATCGAGATGGAATGAATCTAATTCTCATAGAATGGTGGTAGATGTGATAGCGGATTTGTATCTGTTTATTTTCTTTTTTTTTCTTTTACAGCTTTTAGTCTTTCGTATTTACTGTGTATGGCTTATCGAATTATGGAGTCACACTGACCTCTATATATCTTAAGGTAGTGACATTAAGGAATCCAGAACAACCGACTGTATCCGTATACGAATGTCTGAAGCTCATGCCCGAATTCATCTGCGATTGGTGGCTACAACTGCATTGGTCAACCAAATGCGACTCAACCAAGGAGGAACTGTTGGTGTCGCCACTGTTGATAATCAAGGTCGTCTACAAGTAATCAACAAACCTATTGCTGCCGTAAGTGTTGTATTTTTGTTTTTAATATTTTTTGAAAAGACATAAAATTATCCTTTCTATTTATTTAAAATAGAACACAATTTCAAAAATCATTTCAAATGCGATGTTTGCGGGCTCATGTTTTCCCATTTGACATTGCTCAACCATCACAAACGCATTCATGCCCAAGATGGTGGCGATGCAAACCAAGATCAACAAATCGCTGTTGTGAATGCACAGGGATTAGTGCAAACTTAGAATATAATAACAGAAAATGGCCAACCACTGGGGCAAATACAAATTGTCGCCACCGAATCATTGGAACCTGCTACATCACATTCCATGCAGCAAACAGCTAACGAAGTCACTGTCACAACCGCAAAATCACTTACCCTTGAAAAATCTAAATGTATATCATCCGGTGGACAAATCCTTCAGCCAACCAAAAGAAAAGGACCCAAGATAATTCGATGTGACAATAGTGTTAACAATGATAGCAAAAATGGCAATATGCAAACGCAAAAGTCACCATCCACCCCCAACTCAAATATTTGTTGCACCCGATGGAGAAATCAAATTTGAAATGAATGAAATTTCAAGTGGAACTAGTGAATCATCAATTGATTCTCTAAATGCACAAAATATTATTCCAATGCAACAGCAGCAGCAGCACAAGCTCAACAATTACCAGTTGAATCACAAGCGGTTGCTGCCCCACCGCCGCCAGCGGCATTAGAAGGTATTGCTGCTGCCATCAAGACAAAACAAAACAGCAGCAGTCAATGCAATTCCGTTTTGTGGCGTCTTTGCTTCCACTATGCCTCTACATCATTGCCGACACGCTAACCCGGTGGAGTTACAATTACAAGGCATCACGATCGATGTAATGGTTCATTTTATTCCTTATGCCTTACCTTTCGACTCCTTATTACAGGTATTTTTTTTTGTTTGGTTCAACACGAAGAAATTTAATTTAGTAATATTTTATGCAGCCATGAAAATATGCTCGAGCTAGAACTGGGAAAAGTATTCTGGTCTACCAACGAATTCAGCCCGGAGAAGAGAACTTATTCTATCAGGAAAAAAAAGGAGAACAAAGTTGAAAAACAAGATCCTGTGGTGAATGAAGCAGACTTTTAAAGAGGAAGCTATCCGGGAGATGGTGCTGGTGGTTATGATGACAACGAAACGCAGAATAATCCCTTCAACTAAACAAACGAACAAAAACAAAAACTCAAGAGTTATATAAAAAATACTACGGATTTATTCTGCAAATGCTGTGATAACTAATTTGTTCTCAAACCTTTTTACTTTATCCTTGATTTAATGTTTTGACTTTTTTTTAACAGAGTGAAAGTCCTTTTTACCTATTTAAATATTATGGTTTTATTTGCCAAATAAATTTTATTAAATTTTGATTGGAATAGTTTTCACGTTGACATTATTATGAATATTTGATTTTACAAAGAATTGCAATAAATTGTAACGTAAATAAAAATAATGAGAACCTGAAAATGAATGAAGAATGATAAAATGGATCTTACCTTACCTCTTGTCATCTGATGAGAGACCACAGCCTCTACCAGACGCCATCTGCAACGCCAATGATGTAAAATAAAGGAACACAGGGAAATATACTGCTGCCCCATAAGGACCTCATCTTCCTGCGTTGGCTAAAGATTATCACAGTAACTATTTGTGACCTCCCTGATGTTTGTCAGAGACCTGTGACGTATTCAATCACTCCAACTGCCAATCTTATTTCTCTATATTCGTCCATCCATTTTCCTATAATTCATTATTTCCTCTTTCCACTCACAGAAACTTACTCTTTTCGATCTTAGTCTAAAATCTTCTTACAGATCGTCAAGTAAAACCTACTACCACAAACTTTAGATGAACTAGTTTGCCACTCTACTACTATAACCACAACAAAACCCAAGACAAAACCTAATAACTCATCACAATACCAAATTCTCTAAGGAATGTACACTGGTTCGGTCGCCTTGGACACTAGCTCCAGTGTGATTCCTTAAAGGATCCAAAGTGGAAAGGCTGTAACTCTGTTCAGACTACAAGACTCGCTCATAGAGAACTCTCTCTATGACAGCGTGACCACTTAGTTGAGACAGAGAAACAATTGGGTTGCGATCGACCTTCGCATCCGGTTCGCACGCACGCCCTTGACTAGCTCATGAGAACGTGCATTCTTGCTCAGGGATCGACAACATTGTTACCTCTTTTAACCAGTGCGAACCTACTGAAGTTTGGATGTTAAAAACTCAGAAAAACAAAACTAAATATTCTTGCTGGGGCTGATCAACAAACGCTGAGAAATAGTGTTCTGAAAGCATCTTGTGTTGGAAGGCCTACACAAGTCAGATTAGTATTGAATAAGACGGAAGAGAGAACCGCACGAAAAGCGAGCCTCTATACGAAAATTAATCTTAGATGCCATAGACTAATGCGCCGTAGGCTCAGTCAGCTTATTCAGCGCGAAATATACTTCGATACTGCTGACTAGTGGAGTAGGTCAGCACCTACACACACTCTTATAATCAGGGAAGGGGGAGAAGATGTTGAAATTACCCCCTTTGGCTTCTGTACCCACCCATGAGGAAATGATTCATCAGCTCGAATCATCTTCCACCATTGACCCACGGTGCCAAGTGATCACAAAACTATGTCACTATAAAAATATTTAGGGTCCCCAAAAATGATAAACAGTCAAAAAGAGACTGAACTACCTAAACCATAACACTATAACATTATATCGACCTTTTCACTCTTGGAATATTCGACCAAAACCACACTAAACCTGGATAGAAACAAACTATCATTCCTCATCCACAAAATCCATCACTATGTTACCTGTATATCCATCCGCACACGTGAGAAGTGTCCACCCCTCCCTACGTACTTACACGAAGACCATCTTATCTAAAGAAAGATAACCTGAAATGTCTAAAAATCTCATAATACCACTGTCTACACGACAGCATTAAAAACACTACAAAAGTTTCTTTCATTAAACGTTATAAAATTTTTTGTTTATTCAATATTTCTTAACTCTAAGTATTTTGACTATGTCAAATTTCCAAAACCTACAAAATATTTGACCTATAAATCTTAAACCTACTAAATCTAATAAGAAATTTTATCAATTAATAAAGTGACCAAACGAAGTAAGTATATTTATATCAGTTATAGAAACGATACTGTTAACTATTTCAATTTTGTATGTGAAGCTATCCTTCGGCCTCATACAACGGTATCTTCGTTATTATCTTTATTCAAAAAAAAAATTAATTGCGCAAAAAGAAGAATGTACTCTTGGTATCATTCAACTTCGCTCGTAACTCAACTTTGTTGAGGTAGGTCAAAAAAGAAAAAAAAACTTTATATTAACTATATGTTTGACGTTTCTTTTATCAAATTAAAATTTTCAACACTCGCTCAAAATGCGAACATATTTTCTAGTCCCGCAAGTTATTAAACTTTAAAAATAACGATGAGCTTGTATAAACCAAAAAAAAAAACAAATACTACACGATAGAAACGAATACGCAAAAGAAAATACGTTTTACAACTCAAAAACCAAGATTCAAAAACCTAGCGAACCCAAAAATAAATCATGGGACGTTAGCCCAAAGGTTTATGTTATGGATGGAGACAGGAAGATAGTATAAGAGATAGATTAAATAGTATATTATATGATTATTAATATGGTGTAATTCAATATAGCAATAATAATAATAGTAATAACAGGCGTGAAGGAACAGGAGTGCGCTCTGGAACCAGTCGCTGTAAACTAAAAAGGTTATTAAAAATTATACTGTAATTTGATAACTACCATATGTGTAATCGACATACTCTTATCTACTCGAAGCTGATAAGATAAAGTATCTTTAACTATGTCTCTTCAAAGTTTCTATTAAACTTTGAGATACTTTTACCGCTAAGAGTAAGTAAATGTCAGATGAGTGACTATCAAATAATCACACTGCTGCTGTTAGCAAAGTATCTTTGAGATGTGTCTTGGACGACAAGTAAAATCAAAACGCATACATATAATACGCAAATGTAGTGACTCAGTTTGAAGTTCTCTAGGATAACTTCAAAAGACTTCCAGATGGATACGGGAGAAGTGATGCTATCAAAGCAACTTGTTGGAGGACGAAATGGAACTAAAAGTTCAGTGACGAAAAGAGAGAAAGGGTCTTCAATGTACGGAAAGTTCCGACTGACCAGTGTAATCTAAAACAAAAAAAGTAAAAAGTGAAGAAATGAAGGTAGTGGTATCTCAAGGATACAAGTGAAAAGTAAATGAGATCACAAGATCATCAATGTTGTTCCCGAAGGAAAGTGAAGTAAGTAACTAGATATCAAAAAGTGAGATACGTAAAGTATCTTGAAGTAGGTTGTCTTGGTACGTAAAACGATTTACCCTTAACGCTGAATCTAAAAGATTCAATTACAACCAAGGAATATAGGTTGCTCAAAAACAGGAAAATTCGGTAATCACCTTGGATTATAGTAAATGATTCTCTGAAATGTGAGTTAATAATCTCAAGGATAAAGTATATAAGATTTTTTGGATGACCTTGTTTAACAGGTAAGTAAAGCGTTTCTGATGAATTCAGATCAAAAAAAAAACTAATAAGGATTTTCCTTTTGGTCACTTTTGTACACAAATAATAACACATATAGGACGTGATGCACACAAAACGTAAGTAATTATTTCTCAAGAAAGTAAAATTGTATAAAAATCAAAAAAAAAATCGAATATTTTAGTATTATAAATAGTGCTTAGAATAAAGGATAATATCATTCAAGTAAGTATAAATTTTATAAGCTACTCATAGATACTCCGCGTAGCTTCAATTCTATACGTATCCACCGTCCGTGGATAAAAATGTAGCGTCGTCTTTAGGAGCGACGATACGACGTCAGGATGTTGGTAAGTATGTAACGTTGAACGGACGTTCTTTGACGTTCTCGTTCGTGGGTGCTCCTTGGCACAAATGTTGGCACGAATATATATATAAAAATTCAATAATTTTTACCTTGCGATTAGCTTTATGCAATAATCGTTGAATTTTATTAATATTTAGGCGTGGAAGTGGGTATATATCGAAGTATACCGCGTGGATGTTCCATCCGAAAGCAAAACCATGTGGTCGGCTCGGATTTACGAAGGAACATGCGGCTCATATACCACGTAGCCTGATGAAAATCCCTCGTGGAAGACGCGCACAATGCTTCGGAGGTGCAACGAAATCGTCACACTCCTACTTCATTCGATGCGACTTATTCTTATACTGGAACTGATGAAACTGCTTACAATTCAGTGAAGATTCCTTCGAGTAAAATACGTGGTGTTGAACATCTCGTTCCCACTGAGCCTTTGGCATGGATTCGCCAAGGAAAAATATTTTCTTTCAGTTAACCAGGGCGAAATCCTTGCCCCTGACTAAAACCCTAATGAAATGAAAAAAGGAAATATTTCAGAATCACTAGTTTTAATATCTGTAGCATTTCTTTTGCAATAAAAGAAACATTGCCACGAAATGGAAAATTATGTCGCGCACATGAAACATGGCCGACGAAGAAAAAAAAAATTTTCACGGAAATTATTTTCACCTACCTTTCATAAGGGTAAATCCTGATGCAAAACTGCTACAAATTGCTTTTAGCAATTGATAATGTCAATTAAATGACTATTTAATGATATATCTCAAACACACGCGAGCAAATTATAAAATTTTTAATTTCGGCTGCATGCAAAAATACTTTTTTTTTCTAGAGCGAATTTTTCTTAAACATGTATCACAAATGAGGGTTGAAAAGATAATGACAGAGATACAGACAAGTTCTTTAGGCCACGCCTCTGTCTGGTTTTCTATGGAAAGAATTTACCGCGTTCTTATAGTTAACAATAGGGTTTGCGTTCGTGTTTTGTTAACATTATGGAGTGCGTTTAGTGTATGGTAGCAAAATAAAGCTACTTCACACTGACATATATTCATGAAGGAAAACATGTCAAATGACGAAATTTAAAGCGATCTGTCACTTTATTTTGATGCTTTAATGTATATTATAGATTTATAAATGATTTGGTGTCATCTTTTTGTCAATATATGAATATTTTTGTACACGCCATATTTTGACTTTCGACATATTTTCTACTTTAAATTTGTTCAAAACTGTCACATTTGACTACTACCTCAGTTGTTATTGTGGACATGACGTTAATTCGTGTTTTCAAGTTAATTGACAGCAGAATACTGTTATACTCAACTGACAATCTCGAAGTCGTAATGAGTTCTGATCAGTAAGTGTCAAAACTGAACTAAAAATGGTTTTGACAGCTAACTAAGATTTAATTCACATTATTTGTGCTTTCAACCTGTCGACTGACATCGCCTGTCAAAATAAAATCGTACGTCAGTTTTAGTCAAACCGACCCTAATTGTGTATTTGTTCGGAACGGGTTTTCACTTATGCATTGGACATGCATTTCGTATTTCTTCCAGTGGATTTCCAGAAGAAAACAGAAGATGCGTAGGAAAGAGATGGAAAGAAGCGTCTGATTGTACGAATGGTAACCACAAAAGCCAAACGAAAATGCCGGAAGTGTCTGGCAGCCATAATCCCATTGCGCAACATCATGTAGCAATAGAATTTTCTAGAATGAGTGCGTCTGAGCTCGGAACGAATATTTTCCTCTTAGGATTTTTCATTATGGGCCGAGTTCGACCATACGAACACAATGTTCGGGATTTGGGTCAAATACTTCATAAATTCCGTACTCTGGTGGTGAAAATGAGTGATAAAAGATATTTTGAAAATTTTCGAAATTTCCCGGTTTTTGAAGGGAAGTGTCATTAGGTAGAAAGACATATGATGTTACTCGAAATTACCGCAAGGTGTCACCTGTAGTTGCGGTGACAAAGTTTTCCCTACAAATCTCAAGAATCGAGACAAGAGTTACTTGGCTAGATGCTTGTGAAAAAGGACAACTTGTGTCTACCTATACTATATGTGTCTCCACTAAACTTCCTCAAAAAAAAAAAAAAAAGAACTTCAAAACTCCTAATTCCTCATCTCATCTGTTCGCTATCTCAACTTACTCTTCCAACTCATTTAATGATAACTTGCATAACTTCTTCATAAAAGTGAAATAACATGAAACAAATATACATAAAAACTATACAAGACTCTCGTGCACAGCTGAGTAGCCGGGCATAAGAAAAATAAAACTATTTTTATCATAGAAAACTATTTCTTTAAATCTTTAGTATGAGAAGTGGTTACGTAACCTTTCTCATCCTCTACGTCATATAAGTAATTACCTCTCACTTTAACTACTGTTACCTTAGGGGCCAGTTATAGCTATCATTGAAATGCATCATTGAGACATAATCAGTGGAACGTTTTATATTTTCACTGACAAGTCGGTTATAGCAATCATTGAAAAACTACTTTCAGTGGAAAGCCCTGTCATTCAAATGAAATGACAATTTAAAATTTTGACTATAAGAACCAAGTAGGTATGTACATTACATGGAATTTCATAAGTTCGGTGTGTTTTTGTGAGTCAAATTTTGAAAATATCCTCAGAATCAAAAACTTTAAATGCAAATTTTAAGAGCATTAACAACCAAATCAGAATATATAACATTTATTTCCGTTGGTTTGGAAGAAAGGGGCATATACATTTCGCACTTTCATGACTTTTTCATGAAGAGGTCCGATTTTGAAAGAAAAATTTGATGGATTTGCGCCTTTCTTCCAAACAACAAAGCCTATAGGGATCAAACATTTTTTCATCCTAGAGATGTATCCTTACTAGCAGCAATTACAATTATGCATTTTAATAAGGAAGTCTTTCAAGGACGAGCCAATAGGAACTTCAGATCGTGGACTTCGGGCTCGTCTTTGGGAGATTCATTTTTTTTCAAATAAATAATTTTATTGCTGCCACTAAGAACATATCCCTAGAATTAGGAAAGGCATATAGACCAAATTTCAAAGAAAAAAAAACAAAACAACAATTAGCACCAACTCCACACAGCACCAAACTAAACAGAGCACCACAATTGAGTTATTTGGATTGACCGGACAATCACAAATATACCACGTTTAAAAATTAAATATATGTAGCTATTGCTTTTTATTTTTATTAAAAATATTTAATTAAATATTTCGGGAATTACATGAAATGGACAACACAAAATAAAAAAAAGATGCCGACAAGTGCTTGAAAACCATACAAAAATACGACCAAAACTATTTCGAGGTTAAGGTTGATCATTTAAATAAAAATTGACAGATGAGAATAGAAAGAGAATCGAACACATTCATTGAAACGATTGCGTTCCAAATACGAGAAACAAAAACCAGTTGTTCATTGAAATCGATTTCTGTCACTTGAATAATAAAATTGGATTTTAAGAGAAGAATTAGTAAATATAAGATATTTTATGCTTTAAAAAAATTCTAAAATTCATTATCTTTATTTTGACACCAATAAAACCCAGTTCTGTTTGTTAAATTGTCTTAAAATCAACAATCAAAATTTTCAAGGATGAATTTCAATGATAGCTATAACTGGCCCCTTAATAAACTTTGGTGATAGCTTAGCGCTAAAATGTTTGTTCGCATCACTCAAAACTATGTTTCGCTTATAGATGATATCCCCCACCTTAAAATCAACCGCACGACTTCTGAGATTATAAACTTTCTCATAAGCATCGTGTGTCTTTTCTAATGCTGTCTTCAAGTAAGTATGAAGACTGTTCATCTTCGCCACCTTGGGCAACCAATCGATTTCAAAGTTATTAAGTCCTCCTAAATCCCGCAATAATTTGTAGTCCGCTCCATGTTCAATCATCCTTTGACCAAACAAAGCCTCATATGGCGACATTGTCAAAGCTGAATGAACTGTCGTGCGTAAAGCACTACTAATGGATGACAAATGTACATCAAAGTTAGTTTGCTTCGGATCTACATAAGATCTTATAGCTGCTAAAATGGACCTATTAACCCTCTCGCTGGCATTAGCTTGAGGTGCACAAATCGCCGTCTTGTAATGTTTGACACCAAACATTTTCAACATTTCTTTAAAATCCTTAGAAATAAATTGCGATCCGTTATCGGATAGGATACTCTCAGGTACACCATATAAAAGAAAGATATCTTCGCGTAAAAACTTGATAACTTCTGCAGCTGTGGCTCTCTTAAGGGGTTTGACAAACACAAACTTAGTAAGTTGGTCTAAGGCGATAACAATGAAAGCGTTCCCATTCCTGGATCTTGGACAAGGACCAAGGAAATCCACATATAAATGTTGGAAGGGCCTTTCAACCTTAAAACTCTCTCCCATTTCAGCTCGTAAGGTCTGGTTGGAAGCTTTAGTTGTCTTGCATGTTTCACATCGATCAACATATTGTTTCACCTGCGAAAACATACCAGGCCAATACAATCTTTCCCTTAACCTGTACAAAGTCTTAACGACACCACCATGAGAAGCTCTGGGTGGATTATGCGCCATGGAAATTACGGATTCTGTCATACTGGACGATAACCATAACTTCCATGCCAGATCATCCAATAGGGGATTCCCAACTGCATGTTTGGTTCTTTTATAAATGTATCCTTCAGATACCTTCAAGTCTGGTAAACGATCCTGCTCCTTGCTGATGTGACTGATAAGTTGTAAGTATTCTTCGGACTTGAATCCCGGATCGTCTAGGTCAATGTGGAGCACCTCCTCGGTTTCGACTTGTGCAACACTGGATATGTAGCTCTCTGCCGTTAAAGCATCGGCTTCGTACACTCTGGAAAGAGCGTCGGGTACCACGTTAAGTTTTCCTTTCCTGTGTTCAACCACGAAATCGAACCCTTGAAGTCTCATACTCCACCTTCATGCTCATCAGCCATTTCAGGCTTGAGTGATCAGTAATTACCTTAAACTTATATCCTTCGATATACGAACGAAATTTCTGAATTTCTTATAACGCAGCGAGGCATTCGCGTTCGGTAACGGTGTAGTTCCTCTGCGCAGCATTCAATTTCTGAGAGAAATAGTAAATGGGGCGTTCAGCTCCGTTCTCATCTCGCTGGCAAAGTACACATCCGATACCGGACGCTGATGCATCGCATAAAATAATAAACTCCTTCTCGAAATCAGGGTTTATCAGAACAGGTGTAGGTGTAAGTGCTTTCTTAATGTTTTCGAACGCTATCTGAGCTTCGGAATTGAAATCGAAAGCCTTACCTTTCTTAAGAGTGTCAGTGAGTGGGGCAGCCAAGGTTGAAAAATTCTCCACAAACCTCCGATACCAACCAGCCATTCCTAAGAAACGCCTAACTTGGCGAGTGGTTGCCGGTATCGGGAAGTTGATAATAGCAGCAACCTTATCAGGGTCTGCTTTCAAACATCCTTGTCCCACTTTATACCCTAAGTACTGTAGTTCTTCGAAACAAAATTTCGACTTCTCAACATTAATAGTGAGTCCTGCTTTATCCAACTCTCTACTAATAATCTTTAAAACTTCTAAATGTTCCTCGAAAGTTTTCATCACCACTAAAAGGTCGTCTAAATAAACGAAGACTTGGTTCTGCAACTCGCGTGGAACTACTAAATTCATCAAATACGTTAACCTTTGAGCGGTGTTGCAAAGACCGAAAGGCATCACGTTGAATTGATACAACGGCCTCCCTGGAACCGTAAAGGCTGTCTTTTCCTTCGCGCTCTCCTCCAGTGGTATCTGCCAGTACGCATCTTTCAAATCCACGCTCGATATGAAACGTGTCTCTGAAAGACGTGACAGCAGTCCCTCGATGTGCGCAATCGGACGCGCATCTTTCCTGGTAACCATATTGACTTTTCTGAAGTCCAAACAAAGTCGATCCTTGCCAGGCTTGCGTACAAGCACAACAGGTGAGGACCATGGACTATTGCTTTCTTCTATAAACCCTAGTGAAAGCATGCGGTCTACTTCTGCGTACATCAGAGACTGCACCACTGGGGAGACCGGATAATACCTTTGCTTGATTGGAGTAGCATCCCCCGTATCAATACCGTGTTTTACCCAATCTGTTTTGCCTAAACCCTTTAGTGTGAACGACGGGAAACTTCGTATCACATCTTCGAGTTTAGCATTCTCTACATTCGTCAACCTACACTTATTGACTAACTTATCTTTTACTTCTTCATCTGGTTGAAATGACAAACTGGAAATTACATTTGGCGCAATTTGGAATTTCGACCAAAAATCGACACCTAAGTATAAACGTTGGGCTAATGTCGGAACGACATAAAAACTCATGCTGTGAGTACAAGCTTTATACTTAACGTCAGTTGTAACTAATCCACAAATTTGTTGTTTCTGCCCGTCAGCGGTTGAAACGCTTGAATTAACCTTTTTAATTGTAATATTTTTATTGGACAAGTAAGTTAAAACATCAGCGCCAAGGCAACTGATACTTGCGCCAGAGTCTAATAGACCCAATATCTTGTCTCCAAAAATTTCAACGTTGACATAAGGGCGAGGATCTCCAGATTCTTTTTCTAATGTCGTTGAAGCAATATTCTTATACAATAGTCTTTTTTCCTTAAATCTGATTCGAGTTCGTCTAATACGATTAGACAATTCAGGATAATTCATTATTCGCTTACGGACTTCATAATAATTTCTAAGCCTTTCATGAAATGGCTTTCTTACCAATTCATTCTTCTTAATATTAGAATTCAAATTATTTGGTGTTGTTGCATTAACAACTGGTTTATTAATTGGTTTTCAAATAGTAACAGGAGTTTTGAGAGTAGAAGATTCTTCGGCACTTAAAACTCCGGGCTCATCTGTTCGGAGCGAACCCCCCTCCCCCCGGATATTGGGTTGTTCCTCCTTAAGTTTCCATGACATTTTGGACAAGTAGGAAAAATAACGTTCTCCAAACCACAACGGAAACAAAACTTTCTATCTACAGGTTTATTACATTTCCTGAACCCATGCCCTACGCTTAAGCAATTCCAACATTTCCAAGTGTTCTTATCTCTATGTACGTTATGTACAGCTTCTACACTTGAAGTTAAAGCTACAGCTAAATCATCTGATTCTTCCACAACTTCGTTTACGAAACGTTTTGTCGGAATTCGGTGCGTGTTCGGCACAAAAGAGGGTCGCGTGCTCTCCTGTCGATCGAGAAACTTTTCTATAGTTCGGCATACATATGCCATCTGTCTAAGACTGTGAGTACTGAAGGTGATGAGTAGCTCACCCATTCGTCTCTTCACATTCGTCTTAATAATTTCTATAAGTTCTCTCTCAGACTTCGGAACACGCATCCTCGAATTAATCGACATCAGTGAGTCGTAAAAATCATTAAACGATTCACCTGATTGCTGCTTTCGGTCTGAAAGCTTTCGAGACAACTCGGAGTCTGTTTCGAGACTTCGAAATTGTTCGATCAAACCGGACTGAAGCGAACTCCAAGAAGTGTGTGGAATACCTTTCAAGTACATCCAGTACCATGACTCCGCTTGTCCTGACACAAAATGGTGAAAATTCACTGTCAACTCATGGAACAACATAACTGTAACTAACGCGTTCTAATCGAAATAGAAAGTCATCGACCGACATATTCCGACCGTCAAATCTGATTCCCCACTTATGATATTGTGGAAATTTACTATACGACGTGGCGTTAGAAGGTACTTGTCTCCTGGGTGATGAAGTTTCCGGAGAATTATCTAAATTGATCTCGTGCATGCACGTAAGAAATTCGTCAATGTTAGAACCATTAGCCATATCTACTGGATGTCCTGAAGGAGCATTCCGAGTAAGAGCTGGTTCATTGTTTGGGGTTGGATAATTTTCCAAATTCCTAGATAAATTACGAATTTGATTTGTAGGATTGTCTGTATTTGTTCCGTTTGGAACATTCGCTATTCTAACTCTAGCTGAGGGTTGACTAACTGTCTGCCTAGGTGCTAAATTTTGTGACGTAGATGGTTGGTTATTGGATGAAGGAGGTATAGTTTGAAAAAGATTTGTCAATTGCTCAAGAAGAAGAGCTTGACTTTGTTTTATCTCCTCTTTCATAACTCGTCTATCCTCTTCTCTGTGTAATTCAACTATCGCTGTAATCATCTCTTGAAGAGTAAGAGAATCTTCGGTTACATTGCGTCTATTGTCAAAACTATCATTGACGACACGACCATTGATATTACCAAGAGGTATGGTACCATCATTGATCCCTAAAGGACTAGATTCATCTCATCTTCAATTCTCATTTCTTCTCTTCTCTGATCTTCATGTTGCCTGCAGCTTGTGCGTCAGCCATAATTATAACGTTTTAAAACCTTGAATTATAAGTGCTCGGACGGATTAATCTCCTATTTCCACTACTCATTCAACTGTGATTGTGAAATAATTCTTGTATAAAAACAAAACTAATGAAACACAATCGAAGTGACAAAAAAAAATTAAACAGTGCTTAAAATTAAAAGTATTTGTAGTGAAACGGATCACTTAGTAATTCAATCAAAAAGATATAGTCCTACAAAGAGAAGGCTCCTTGTAGACTAGAAAAGATCCTACAAAAAAAAAAGTTTGACTCTTAAAGAAAATTCTTCAAGATTTCTTCAAAGTCAAAAGTAAGCTTTACTTAACGATATACTAAACTATTATCTTGTTCTTGAATCGTAATTTAAATTCAATAATTGCTGATTCAAAACAAACTAAAAGTATGTTATTAAACTTAAAAGTAAAGTAACTAGTATTTGGTGTGGCGACACCACCAAAAATCCTAAACTATAACAATTGCAACACTGCAAAAATATCTCAAAAACTGGGCAACACTGCCACTAAAAATCTCAAAAACCGCGACACCGCGAAAATTACCAGAATTTATCTCAGTTACGTCTCTGAGACAAACTCCAAACTCACAAAAAACTCAGAACTTCCTTTTAGTTAACGTCTCTAAAAGCAAAATCCCTACCAAAACCAGAATTCCTTTTTCAGTTACGTCTCTGAAAAATAATTCCAAAACTATACTCAAAATATCTCTAAACTGCAAAACTTTCTATAAATTCTGTAATTACTTCTTACAAAATCTATTTTATACTCAAAATTAAATTTTAAATCTCAACAATATTCATTCACGTTTGGGAGTGGACATTCCCCCCGGTGCGTAATGGATTAATAACATATCAAAAAAAGACGTAAGCTTGATTGTTCAACAACAATCAACTAACAAAAAAAAACTTAGTGTGTGTGTCTTTAAACTAATCGTGCTCAACACAAAAACTAAATCTGCTAAATACAATAGCTAGTGACTCCTCATTTCATTATGCTACTGCAGACGTGCGTAGGGACTATAGATCACCCACCACCGGTTAGCACTTCATAAAATGAACTATCAACTATTCATCAAATCTAACCTTCAAAAATCTTCATAAAATTCTCTACAAAAAAATAAGTTAAAAGTGAAAAAGTGTCGTTTGAGTAGAAAACTTGGATTATTCAGTGATGATACAGTAGCTTCTGCAGCTGACGTGCGTAGAGACTAAAATCATCCACCACCGGTCAAAAGACTCAATTATCTACCACTTCCCAACCCCTTCTCTGCTATCGTTTAAAGCAATATGATCATTAGCAACAGTCAACCAAGAATACTAACTCTTCGGTCCGGACAAATGACTCAAATGTACCAATCACGAGAGGTAGAGGAATAATAGTGAAGCTAACGCAACAGACAGAAGTCAGGAATCTATCTACCAACTTCCCGGACATAAAGTCTTCATTACTAAACTCCGATGACGTTCCTCTAGCAAAAGAAAAGTACAACTTCAATAAAAAAAAACGTCAATAAAAATAATGAGAACCTGAAAATGAATGAAGAATAATAAAATGGATCTTACCTTACCTCTTGTCATCTGATGAGAGACCACAGCCTCTACCAGACGCCATCTGCAACGCCAATGATGTAAAATAAAGGAACACAGAGAAATATACTGCTGCCCCATAAGGACCTCATCTTCCTGCGTTGGCTAAAGATTATCACAGTAACTATTTGTGACCTCCCATTTTCCTATAATTCATTATTTCCTCTTTCCACTCACAGAAACTTACTCTTTTCGATCTTAGTCTATAATCTTCTTACAGATCGTCAAGTAAAACCTACTACCACAAACTTTAGATGAACTAGTTTGCCACTCTACTACTATAACCACAACAAAACCGAAGACAAAACCTAATAACTCATCACAATACCAAATTCTCTAAGGAATGTACACTGGTTCGGTCGCCTTAGACACTAGTTCCAGTGTGATTCCTTAAAGGATCCAAAGTGGAAAGGCTGTAACTCTGTTCAGACTACAAGACTCGTTCATAGAGAACTCTCTCTATGACAGCGCGACCACTTAGTTGAGACAGAGAAACAATTGGGTTGCGATCGACCTTCGCATCCGGTTCGCACGCACGCCCTTGACTAGCTCATGAGGGTCGTGCATTCTTGCTCAGGGATCGACAACGTTGTTACCTCTTTTAACCAGTGCGAACCTACTGAAGTTTGGATGTTAAAAACTCAGAAAAACAAAACTAAATATTCTTGCTGGGGCCTGATCAACAAATGCTGAGAAATAGTGTTCTGAAAGCATCTTGTGTTGGAAGGCCTACACAAGTCAGATTAGTATTGAATAAGACGGAAGAGAGAACCGCACGAAAAGCGAGCCTCTATACGAAAATTAATCTTAGATGTCATAGACTAATGCGCCGTAGGCTCAGTCAGCTTATTCAGCGCGAAATATACTTCGATACTGCTGACTAGTGGAGTAGGTCAGCACCTACACACACTCTTATAATCAGGGAAGGGGGAGAAGATGTTGAAATTACCCCCTTTGGCTTCTGTACCCACCCATGAGGAAATGATTCATCAGCTCGAATCATCTTCCACCATTGACCCACGGTGCCAATTGATCACAAAACTATGTCACTATAAAAATATTTAGGGTCCCCAAAAATGATAAACAGTCAAAAAGAGACTGAACTACCTAAACCATAACACTATAACATTATATCGACCTATTCACTCTTGGAATATTCGACCTAAGCCACACTAAACCTGGATAGAAACAAACTATCATTCCTCATCCACAAAATCCATCACTATGTTACCTGTATATCCATGCGCACACGTGAGAAGTGTCCACCCCTCCCTACGTACTTACACGAAGACCATCTTATCTAAAGAAAGATAACCTGAAATGTCCAAAAATCTCATTATACCACTGTCTACACGACAGCATTAAAAACACTACAAAAGTTTCTTTCATTAAACGTTATAAAAGTTTTTGTTTATTCAATATTTCTTAACTCTAAGTATTTTGACTATGTCAAATTTCCAAAACCTACAAAATATTTGACTTATAAATCTTAAACCTACTAAATCTAATAAGAAATTTAGTCAATTAATAAAGTGACCAAACGAAGTAAGTATATTTATATCAGTTAATAAAACGATATTGTTAACTATTTGAATTTTGTATGTGAAGCTATCCTTCGGCCTCATACAACGGTATCTTCGTTATTATCTTTATTCAAAAAAAAAATTAATTGCGCAAAAAGGAGAATGTACTCTTGGTATCATTCAACTTCGCTCGTAACTCAACTTTGTTGAGGTAGGTCAAAAAAGAAAAAAAAACTTTATATTAACTATATGGTTCACGTTTCTTTTATCAAATTCAAATTTTCAACACTAGCTCAAAATGCGAACATATTTTCTAATCCCGCAAGTTATTAAACTTTAAAATAACGATGAGCTTGGATAAACCAAAAAAAACAAATACTACACGATAGAAACGAATACGCAAAAGCAAATACGTTTTACAACTCAAAAACCAAGATTCAAAAACCTAGCGAACCCAAAAATAATTCATGGGACGTTAGCCCAAAGGTTTATGTTGTGGAAGGAGACAGGGAGATAGTATAAGAGATAGATTAAGTAGTAGATTATTAATATGGTGTAATTCAATATAGCAATAATAATAATAGTAATAACAGGCGTGAAGGAACAGGAGTGCACTCTGGAACCAGTCGCTGTAAACTAAAAAGGTTATTAAAAATTATACTGTAATTTGATAACTACCATATGTGTAATCGACATACTCTTATCTACTCGAAGCTGATAAGATATAGTATCTTTAACTATGTCTTTTCAAAGTTTCTAATAAACTTTGAGATACTTTTACCGCTAAGAGTAAGTAACAGTCAGATGAGTGACTATCAAATAATCACACTGCTGCTGTTAGCAAAGTATCTTTGAGATGTGTCTTGGACGACAAGTAAAATCAAAACGCATACATATAACACGCAAATGTAAAGTGACTCAGTTTGAAGTTCTCTAGGATAACTTCAAAAGACTTCCAGATGGATACGGGACAAGTGATGCTATCAAAGCAACTTGTTGGAGGACGAAATGGAACTAAAAGTTCAGTGACGAAAAGAAAGAAAGGGTCTTCAATGTACGGAAAGTTCCGATTGACCAGTTTAATCTAAAACAAAAAAAAAGTAAAAAGTGAAGAAATGAAAGTAGTGGTATCTCAAGGATACAAGTGAAAAGTAAATGAGATCACAAGATCATCAATGTTGTTCCCGAAGGAAAGTGAAGTAAGTAACTAGATATCAAAAAGTGAGATACGTTAAGTATCTTGAAGTAGGTTGTCTTGGTACGTAAAACGATTTACCCTTAACGCTGAATCTAAAAGATTCAATTACAACCAAGGAAAATAGGTTGCTCAAAAACAGGAAAATTCGGTAATCACCTTGGATTCCAGTAAATGACTCTCTGAATTGTGAGTTAATAATCTCAAGGATAAAGTATATAAGATTTTCTGGATGACCTTGTATAACAGGTAAGTAAAGCGTTTCTGATGAATTCAGATCAAAAAAAATACTAATAAGGATTTTCCTTTTGGTCACTTTTGTACACAAATAATAACACATATAGGACGTGATGCACACAAAACGTAAGTAATTATTTCTAAAGAAAGTAAAATTGTATAAAAATCAAAAAAAAATCGAATGTTTTAGTATTATAAATAGTGCTTAGAATAAAGAATATCATTAAAGTAAGTATAAATTTTATAAGGTACTCATAGGTACTCCGCGTAGCTTCAATTCTATACGTATCCACCGTCCGTGGATACAAATGAAGCGTCGTCTTTAGGAGCGACGATACGACGTCAGGATGTTGTTAAGTATGTAACGTTGAACGGACGTTCTTTGACATTCTCGTTCGTGGGTGCTCCTTAGCACAAATGTAGGCACGAATATATATATAAAAATACAATAATTTTTACCTTGCGATTAGCTTTATGCAATAATCGTTGAATTTTATTAATATTTAGGCGTGGAAGTGGGTATATATCGAAGTATACCATGTGGATGTTCCATCCGAAAGCAAAACTATGTGGTCGGCTCGGATTTACGAAGGAATATGCGGCTCATATACCACGTAGCCGGATGAAAATCCCTCGTGGAAGACGCGCACAATGCTTCGGAGGTGCAACGAAATCGTCACACTCCTACTTCACTCGATGCGACTTATTCTTATACTGGAACTGATGAAACTGCTTACAATTCAGTGAAGAT
The DNA here is from genome assembly GCA_916050605.2 of Platycheirus albimanus. NCBI lineage: Eukaryota > Metazoa > Arthropoda > Insecta > Diptera > Syrphidae > Platycheirus > Platycheirus albimanus. The sequence continues at coordinate 224,745,838 of OU696696.1, read as the reverse complement.
TCCTTCGAGTAAAATACGTATTGTTGAACATCTCGTTCCCACTGAGCCTTTGGCACGGATTCGCCAAGGAAAAATATTTTCTTTCAGTTAATCAGGGCGAAATCCTTGCCCCTGACTAAAACCCTAATGAAATGAAAAAAGGAAATATTTCAGAATCACTAGTTTTAATATCTGTAGCATTTCTTTTGCAATAAAAGAAACATTGCCACGAAATGAAAAATTATGTCGCGCACATGAAACATGGCCGACGAAGAAAAAAAAAAATTTTCACGGAAATTATTTTCACCTACCTTTCATAAGGGTAAATCCTGATGCAAAACTGCTACAAATTGCTTTTAGCAATTGATAATGTCAATTAAATGACTATTTAATGATATATCTCAAACACACGCGAGCAAATTATAAAATTTTTAATTTCGGCTGCATGCAAAAATACTTTTTTTTTCTAGAGCGAATTTTTCTTAAACATGTATCACAAATGAGGGTTGAAAAGATAATGACAGAGATACAGACAAGTTCTTTAGGCCACGCCTCTGTCTGGTTTTCTATGGAAAGAACTTACCGCGTTCTTATAGTTAACAATAGGGTTTGCGTTCGTGTTTTGTTAACATTATGGAGTGCGTTTAGTGTATGGTAGCAAAATAAAGCTACTTCACACTGACATATATTCATGAAATAAAACATGTCAAATGACGAAATTTAAAGCGATCTGTCACTTTACTTTGATGCTATAATGTATATAGATTACTAAATGATTTGGCGTCATCTCTTTGTCAATATATGAATATTTTTGTACCCCGCCATATTTTGACTTTCGACATATTTTCTACTGGAAATTTGTTCAAAACTGTACCATTTGACTACTACCTCAGTTGTTATTGTGGACATGACGTTAATTCGTGTTTTCAAGTTAATTGACAGCAGAATACTGTAATACTCAACTGACAATCTCGAAGTCGTAATGAGTTCTGATCAGTAAGTGTCAAAACTGAACTAAAAATGGTTTTGACAGTTAACTAAGATTTAATTCACATTATTTGTGCTTTCAACCTGTCAACTGACATCGCCTGTCAAAATAAAATCGTACGTCAGTTTTAGTCAAACCGACCCTAATTGTGTATTTGTTCGGAACGGGTTTTCACTCATGCATTGGACATGCATTTTGTATTTCTTCCAGTGGATTTCCAGAAGAAAACAGAACAGTAGGAAAGAGATGGAAAGAAGCGTCTGATTGTACGAATGGTAACCACAAAAGCCAAACGAAAATGCCGGAAGTGTCTGGCAGCCATAATCCCATTGCGCAACATCATGTAGCAATAGAATTTTCTAGAATGAGTGCGTCTGAGCTCGGAACGAATATTTTCCTCTTAGGATTTTTCATTATGGGCTGATTTCGACCATACGAACACAATGTTCGGGATTTGGGTCAAATACTTACTAAATTCCGTACTCTGGTGGTGAAAATGAGTGATAAAAGATATTTTGAAAATTTTCGAAATTTCCCGGTTTTTGAAGGGAAATGTCAGTAGGTAGAAAGACATATGATGTTACTCGGAATTTCCGCAAGGTGTCACCTGTAGTTGCGGTGACAAAGTTTTCCCTACAAAATACGACTGTCGTATCTCAAAGGAAAGGGTTTTTCTTTCAGTTTTTTTCTTTTAGCAAAAATAAGATCGTGACTACAACATAACAAGCTTAGTTTTTTGAGCCTGAAGTCGACCTGGGGTCGCAACGAATCTCGATTTTTAAGAGACAAATCTTTGATTTAATTTTAAAACTTGGCGACATGTAATTTTTTTTTTAACGAAACAAGAGTTCGTTGCTTAAAATATTGGCGAAGTTTCCAAAAAGAATTCAAAAACTTAATATATCTCTTAATATGTTGCGCAAACTAAAACTGAAATAAGCGTGACACCAAAAATGGGGTCACACTGGCGTTTGTCCCTCTAACTGGGACAAGGTCGCTGCAGTCATTAAACTTTGTGGTTCAATCTCCTCCTCCACACTATCACTTTATAACAACAGGATCGAAGTATCCTAGCCGATATTCATCTGATATCTTCTTGGTCCTTTGAAAGAGGGCTTTGATATTAAGATGCCTTCTTAGCCCGAAGAAACAATGATAACAAGAATGTTTCTTCGCCGGTGTTAACTATCCGAAATTAAAATTAAAAAATGATTCGAATTATTTCACAAAGTATATATTTTACAAAATATGACCGATTTGGAAAACAGCTGTTTTCTCTCCAACTTCAAAATTAAGCGCGCCTTTTTAGCAAAGGTGTGTAGAGATAAAAATTGTAGAGATAAAATTTAGCTTAGCGCGATCTGAGTACTAGGTTTTATACACAACAAACTCAACTCAACTTAAAAACTGTTGATGATTGTAACGTAAATTAAATGTTAAAGAATTAAAGAAGAGAGGTGGGATAATGTGTATACTTATACATACCCACCTGTGCCCATCAATAGACCCACGATCCTACCCCGAACCTCCTATGGACATTCGCAGTCTAACCCTGGGACCTATCGACAGCACAAACCAGATAGGAAGCAAGAAGAAGCAAGCGCCCCGCTTATCCTTGATCCTCGCCAGGGAATAGCAACTCCATCGTCATCCAACCATGTCTCAGTGCACGTAGTACTCCTAAAATAGACATACTTACACTTCCATACCTTGGCCTCTTGTTCTTCCTACTCCCCTCCCCGTCCTTCCAATTCCCTTTCCATCCTCATCACAGAAGCATAAACCATCTACCGGCATACCATAGGTGCTGACTACAAAACCCCGTAGAACAGCCTAGAGGGTATCCAGCAGCTCACATGTGTGGTAGTCTACACCTGAAAACCATGGACCCTACTTTAATCCATTCGAAAGTACCTAGACCTATCGTGCCCTTATCAAATATACCTTCAATGGACCTTCCAGAGATTCTACTCCGGTATGCACTTCTACGTCTAGCTACCCTCGTTTGATTCCGAGTGATTGGGATGGAAGCAACCCCATGCCGGCAACGCCCCCTTTCTCAACAACTACTTGGTAAAAATAGCTGTTGGGAACGGCATGCGACAACGCAGGGTCGTGGTCGAGATCGACCGTCGCGGTGGCCGGCAGCACCCATGCCTTAGCTAGCTCAGCCAGGCCGTGGGCACTTGCTTCGGGATCTATACAACCAGTGTTACCTCTTATTATCCTGCCGACCGTTGAGTTCTGATGTTTGAACTCGAATATTAATGTTAATTCGCTTAAGGGCCCTCATAACCTTCGAAGAAAAGATTATGCCGAAATTGATTGCAAGGTAAGTCGAATCACGATTGCACCTCTTAATGGAAAGTGAGAAAATATAGAACGAAAGAGAAGAATTCTGTTTAGGATCTTTATACTATACCAAAGAACGCGACACGTAAGTATTTTTAACAAATAGTTATCATCAACACGGATAGCTGCCACGATGAAATGCTGTCCGTGGATGCAGAGGTGACTAACTCTGAGGGGAGGGAGGATCCAAGATGTTAATTGATCCCCCTTGGTCTTTCAACCCACCCAATTCAACACCGAAAATCAACTCTCTCGGTGTTGACCTTGGTTGTCCGCGGACCTACGAGTCCCCAAAACTCAATTATATTCTCGGGCAACCCCTTACTATGATAAACAAGCAACAACTTGCCTGCTCACATACTATCACTATCTAAACTTGTTACCTATCATCGAAAACCTATATTAGCTTTCAAACTGTACCAACAAAAAAGTAACCCTTAAAGATGTACAACCATACTTCACCTTGTTCAGCTCCAGAGAAAAGTGAGAGGGACCACTCTCCCTATAGCTAAATTACCCTATCATCCTGAAATGTATATCTTCAAGAAAAGCAAAAAGAAACAAAACTTCGGAATGATTCTTTTAAATCGTTACAAAGGTTACGAAATTTATTCAATAACATCTTAATACTAACAAGCTGTAAAATCTTATTCTAAGATGCATAAAATCCTACTCTATCTTAACTTTATTAAAAACGTAAATTTCTTTTGTAAATTTCTCAACAAAATTATGATCATCAAGTAAATTTTGCGAAATCTTAAATGCCTAATACTTATTGCAAAACTACAATACTTATGGAGTCTAGATTTCAAGTGGTTATTAATTATGAAAAGTAAACCTAAATTTAATGATAGTTGATTCAAATAATCGCTATTTACGACACGGCGTCGATTTACTATAAGAAATCTTACAAAGAAGAAGCTTCCTACCGCGACGTTGTATGAACGTTATCGTCATAAATTCTCTTCACGATAATGATTTATCTGGTATCCCCGTGGATACTATTCGTAGTCAAAATTCGCCGAATTCAACAATAGCGCGAAACTACTAGCACGAACACCTATTCAAAACAGTGCTCATTCGGACAGAAGTAACTGTTAGACAATAAAAAAAATAAAAACCGACAAAACAAGTGGGACTGGCTCAGGAAAAATTCTTCCAAAGCAGTGCGTATTGATAAATGTATGACAATATAACATGCAAAATACCATATACGTTCGGATACAACTCGCATCCAAGCGTATATTCGATTAAATCAATTAAGTAAAAGTAAAAGCAATATAGTGTAAAGGAAATATATATAATTTTGTATTATCAAAGATCTACCACATTGGATAGCGTAGCTGAAGATTTCGATCATTTCCAGATGATCGTGAAGTGCACTCCATTACCACCTAAAAAAAAAGGTTAGTGTAAATATATTTCTAAACTACATGTGCCTTTTCTATAACCAACGCTTAACGAATTAGTTATCGTTAAGTTGTAATCGCTTAGTTGACAAAGCTATGAGCTTCATAGGATAAAAAAAAGTTATTTACTTTACTGCGATTATATATTTCTCGTAAATTGTTCAATTCTTGTCCCAAATACAACGAAAACAATCAAAGATACTAGGACAAACGATCGACGAAACTATTGTGTAATTAAGCAAGCCGTAATTTTGAGCAACTAGACAGTTAACTCGAGTATATAAAAAAAAAAATAACAAAAGAAGTATGTAATGTAGGTAAAACTCCTTGGGCTACGTTATTTTCGATATTTAAAATATCGAGCGCCACTGCTGCCACCTATCGGCAGAAAAACTCCCCTACGAAGTTGACATAGATAAGTTCATATGAAAGTCTGTGAGACAAACTTACTCACAAATTTGCCTCCCAATTTCATTCTCTATGACGTCACCGGTAGCCAAAAGAAACATGGTCGACATCCCGAAAATTTTTATTATTCAGGACGTGACGTCACTGACACTCAGCTAGTTATAGCAATGTATGTGCTACACGCACCCGCCATTTATTTTTACCGTCCGTAATCCAGATATAGCTGCAGTACAATTTTATAGTACAGCTTTTTGACTGAACAATGAAACGGCCATACGCATTGGTACTGACAGACATTACGATATCTGAATATAGTCCGAAGTCCGTCGAATATAAAATATTCATCCATCCGAATTCTTACTTTGATCTGACGCATAAAGTTGAATGCACGAAGTTTTGACGGTAGCATTATGACGTACGTCAAGGTGTGATATCCGCACTGCAAAAACAGTAGGTAGAACTTTTTCTGATTAGTTTACACACGATATCTTATTCCACCGCAATTTGACGATTGACATCTATACGCATGCTCACATTGAAATGCCTTTCTGTCATTTGACATAAGTGTCAGATACTATAAACATATATTACGTTTTTTTTACGAAGTACTTTTTTGGTGACAGCTTCCGCTACAGCGTAGCGACACCAAACCCAAAGTGGTATATTGTCACAGTGAGCCAAAATACTTGGCAAGCCTGTAAATTTAGCCTCTACGGCATTTAAATTAATCCTTTTCAGTCCTTTCGAATATGTTTTACAACATATTTCTTCCGTCCGGAGCATTTAAATTAGTCAACCTTCTGTATTACATTAGTTGTTGTCAGCCAAATACTCAGCTACAATATGCAGCCGAAACAATATGGAATTTCCATACGTCGGTAATACAGATTACGCCAAACTACTATCAAGAAGAGAAAAAAGGAAGTGAGTTTCCTTGTTCTGCCGCAGCTACTTGCTTATTAATGGCAGTAGTTGTATGTCTAGCAGTCTAGCCATACCTACCCCATTTTGAAGAAACCACTCGGCGCAGATGAACGTCATAGCAGAACGTTCAAGTTTTTTTTGTGCAATTCTTTTTTTTTTGCAAGGAACCTTCCAATTGCGTTTGCAATTGGAATTAATTAATTCATATCAACCCTTCGCTAATTTTCAATAAGGTAAGAACATTTTTCCTTTACCAATTCTGAGTAAGGATGGCATATGCCATCATTACAAAGATTGGTGATTTGGTGCCATAAAAATTGGTGCTCTTAAAATTTCTCTTTTCTTATCAGGGACTCCAGACCAAGAAAGTACGTGGATAGAAGGGACAACCACTACCATAGGCGCATGCTACGTGCCAGATTAAGTGGGCAGACCCGTTCCACCACCTTAGATTCAAGGATTTATCGACAGATTGCATTCCGTGCTATACACGTGTCGAGTCATCCACATTTTTTTTTTTGATATGTATATATATCTGTGCTCCACGGTGCAATTTATAATATGCACAAATTAAATTAATGGACGCACACTGCGCCCGATAAAGTGCAATTCTACTATTTTTTTTCTTGGCTGGAGGCATCGTTTTATGGCCTAATGGATCGAGGAAGGAGCCACTAACCTTTTTATGCCATTGCATAAACTCCTTTCCATTTTGTTGGACCTCACACTTTATCAAAGGAGCAACGTATGCGTTCGTCGACGTTGATCCGTTCGGCTCGTCGACGACCATACCATTCCTCAAGCGACATCGCCTGAAACAGGCACCACCAATTTACTCATCAGAAGTACTTACCTGATAATCAGCTTCAGACAGCCGAAGCTCAATCTACACCCTCAAGGATATACCCTATTTTATTGGAAACATCCCTTTGGACGTCTGGCGGGCGTATTTACACCGATGCCGGTCCATAATTCCTCAACATTACTTCATATTCTTCATCGAGGGAGCACCTTTATCCACCTCATCACTTCTTCCTGACGCAGTTACGTCAGAAGAACATCCGAATTTCACTTCAGCCACATTATTGTGGAGCAGTAAGGCTGGATCTTATTCAACTAAGGAAGAAATGTATGTATTATATTGAGGCGTTTAAATATCTATGTATAGATTACACAGGTAACAATTATTATTACTTCTTTTATTTGTGTTTTGTACGGGAGCTTCTTGGCTCGAATACCACGAGTTTGTGGTGAACGCTTTTACGCCACTCATCAAGCGTTCGACGTTGGCGACAAACGCCAGATACCACGGACGGTGGTAATCCAGTGATACTAGTGTGATTAATTATAACACCCAGTGTGCCACACCCATAAATTAGAGTGTCCTTTAATTAGTGTAACATCCTTAGTCTCCTTAAGCATTTGTAAATGATTTTGAACGCAATTTTGTGTCATGAAAATACGGAGATAATGAAGATCAAAAATATTTTTTTTTGCATTATGATGAAACCTTCGTCGTTTAAAAAGTTTAATTTTTCAAACGTACAGCCGGAGTTTTGAAGCAATTTACAATCGCGTCGCGATCGGGTTTCTTAAAGAGTATTTGTCTTTGAATTCGTCTTTACTAGAATTGTCAATGTGAAGTGCTACCATTAACTATTCGTTGTGCTAAGTAAACTTGGATTTCTTTCACTATTTTTTTTACACTTGAGTTATCGGTTGATACTCGACTTTTTTTTTTTTTGTTTTACTCACTTGGTCTTTTGGACCCCACTCATCTCTCTCCGCGTCGGTAGCGAGCAACCTTCACTCGCGTTTGAACGCCGCGTTTGCGTTTACTGGAAGCGAACCTTATAACTTCGTTTTCGGACTTTTTTTTTCACTTTCTTTTTGATTGAGATTTGTAACGTCGTTTCGTATTTGTTGTACCGTGTACCTTGAAGTAGTGATAATAAAATCACATTTATCAGCAGCGTACTCCAGCTGTGTCTGTCGTGTCTGCGACATACATCCTGTTGATAAGAGAGCATATATAAAAAAACATAAGAATACCTACAACAGCTCTAGACGAGATATATGGTCAGATTATATAGAGTCATATCCTTGTTTAATTAATCATTTTCAGCGAACCCAGGAGTGCACTTCCGGACCAGCGTTAAGCGATATAGCTTTACCTCTCTGCCCTATTGGTAGTAGAGATTTATTTACTATATTGATTTTACTATATTTTTGATTTATATTGACTATCGAACATACGATTGAACGCGAACTGTGTTCATGAGTATGGGGTATTGAATTTCTTAAACATATATTGACTTTCCTTGTTATTTGATACTTGCTTTGGTATATTCTTAAAGTTTTCTCTGCTGAATGTAACGTCGTAGTTCGTTCAATAACTCGCGTATTACGTGGTTCTCCTTTGTCTTTGACAGTCTTCGTGTAAAATTTTGTTTGTGTAATTTGGAATTGAAGAATATTAACGTCCTCTAGAAAAAAAAAAGGAATACTTACCTTTTTGAAATAGATTTACATTTAATCTTGAATATTTAACATTGAATCTAAACCGCCGCGTTGAAATTCTTTAGTCACTTTTTTTTTACAGAGGTTTCTCATAAATAGAGATAGATTTTTGATTATCTATTTCCAGTAACTATATTAGGTATTCTAGGTTTGTAGAGATTTTAATTTTAAGAAAAATTAATTGACACCTCGTAGTGATCTTTTGACAAAAGTTTATTTCACTTTTGATCTTTCTTTAAATAAAGTTAAATTAACATATCCTCATTGAGAATTAAGATTCAGACTAGTTGATAAGTTGAGGCAGATTTTTGCTGTTAGATTTTAAGATATTTTAGTAATGAATAAAAACCAATTTCGTTGAATTATAACGTGAAAAGAAAATTTTTGCTATTTACCTTTTTATTTCATTTGAGATTAATATAGTTCTTGAAGATTCTACACATAACGTTTAAGATGGAGTAAGTTAACTATAGGGAGGGTGGTATCCCTCAACCTTTCAGGATGGAACAAGGTGGGTTTGTCGTTTATTGAAGTACCTTTTGGTTTTGGTCGTGTTATATTGATAGTTAAAGAATAGTTTCGGTTTTGATGCTATGTTTTGAGTAAGCGTAATGAAGTGAGCAAGCAACCTTTTGGCTTGCTTTTTCAAATTAGGGGTTGTCCGTCAAAATATATCCGAGTCGTGGGGACTCGTGGGTCCGTAGGACAACCAAGGCTGTTTTAGAGAGAGATGATTTTCTGAAACAAATTGGGTGGGTTGAGAGACCAGGGGATCGTACTTCACCTTAGATCCTCCCTCCCCTCAGGGTTAGACACCTCCTCATCACCATACAGCGTATCATCGTGGCAGCTGTATGGTTGGATGACAATCATAATCTGCCACTGCAACCTCGAATACCTAAGGTTTGCTGATAGTTTAGATACTTACGTGTAGTGTTCAGTAGGGCGATTGTTATAAACCGAACATGAATCTTCTTCTCTGTCTACGTTTTCACTCACTAGAGAAATAAAGAGGTGCTATCTAGAATCGATTCATATTTAACTTCAATGTTGGTAGATCTTGATTTGGACGACTGTGAGGGCCATCAAGCGATTCAATATTACTTATTCGAACTCATTCATCAGAGTTCAACGGTCGGCAGGATAATAAGAGGTAACACCGGTTGTGCAGATCCCGGAGCAAGTGCCCATGGCCTGGCTGAGCTAGCTGTGGCATGGGTGCTGCCGGCCAACGCGACGGTCGATCTCAACCTCGACTCTACGTTGTCGCATGCCGTTCTTACCAGTCACTATTTCTGAGTAACTGGCGAGAAAAGGGGCGTTGCCGGTATAGAGTTGCTTCCATCCCATAGGCACAGAAACTTTTACGATAGCTAGATACTCGGTTGCTAACTGGAGTAAGACCTCTGGTTTTTGCCTAAAATTTCCTCATACTAAGAAAGCATCATAGATCTAGTTACGTTCGTGGGGATTTAAGTAGGGTCCTTGGTTTTTAGATGTGTACTAAAACATAATGGAGCTGCAGGGCGAAAACCTAGGACTTGCGGCGGATAGGCGTGGACATGCTATCGGATATGCTCCAGGCTGTTCTACGGGACTTTGTAGTCAGAACCTGGAGGTATGCTGGTGGATGGTTCCCGCTTCTGTGATGGGGATGGAGATGGAAATTGGAAGAATTAAGAGAGGAGTAGGGAGAACGAGTAGCCGTGCTAACGAAGTGTAAGTATGTCTTTTATAGGGATGCTAGATACACCGATGCACGGGCGAAGGTCGATGGAGTTGCTGATCCTTGGCATAGGGTTCATGGATGTTCGGGGTGCTTGTTTCTTCCTGCTTCCTCTCTGGCTTGCGACGTTAATGGGCATGGGTTCGGATCTTAGGTATCCATAGGGTGTTTAGGTGAAGGAGTAGGTGTCTATAGGCGGTTGTAAGTGGATTCTTTCTTTTAAATTTTTATTTCTACGTTACAGATGGCGCCCAACGTGAGGCCCGAAACGGTCAGAAAAGTTAAGATTAATATTGTTGTTGGATAGGTCGATCTTGAGTGACGTAGAAGAAGTTAGAAGTTTTTGAAAAATTTTCCTTGAGAATTTTTATTTTTCAGTTTTTTTTTGCGAGTTATTTGATTGTGATCTGGTTCCTTAGACAGGTAAACATCATCGTGACTAGTGGTCTAGGTACTATTTTGTCCAGTAATTTTGTGGAGTTTTCCTGAATTAGCTGTTGCATTAGACCTATCCATTTGTCCTCTACCTTTCACCACTTGAAATTATCTCCGATCTCTGTCCGGGTTGAGCTGTAGATTTGCTCGATCGTCTGTTGCTGAGGTGTAGATAATATTTCTATAGGTGACATCTAGGATTCCTGATCGTGGGAGAGCAGAATGAGCAGGGCTTCTGACCGGTGGTTGGAGCTTTTTGCCCGACGCACGTCAGCTGCAGAAGCTGGTTGTTCACTCGAACACGATCCAATTAGTTCTATGTCAAACTAATTTACATTTGTAGTTTATGCAATTACTTGAATGGTTTAAGGAGATCGTAGTATTTTCAGTAGACGCTAGGTAGTGATAGCGTGTGACGGAACATGAAGCGCTAACCGGTAGTTGGTGTCTTAGTACCCGATGTACGTCTGCAGTAGCGTAATGTTACCATCACGGATCAACTTTTCATTTATGGAAGATACTTATCCTCTAACCACTCGAACGCCGTAAGTGTCACAGAGTCTGCACACACTAAACATTTTTTTTTTCTTGTCATACATATATTTCATAAGTCTTTTTTGAGTCAGTTACTTCACTAACCGAAGCAACATACAAAACTTGTTCCATAGAAAGGAGGGTTACCACCTCCTGAATCTTTTATGACACATCAGATATTTAGTTTAGTATATAGTATATCTTTATTTTTGAGACATATTATAGTATAGATGATTTTTGAAATTTCGTATATAGTTGGTAGGAAACGAAACGTTTCTGAGTTTTTAGTAATTTCGTATTTGAGTTTCCGTCAATTGAGTCGAGACGTAAACTTCTCAATTGATGTGTAGTTTGGGATAGTGCCCGCCTTTTGAGTTTTTTTGAGACATTTTTGAGTATTTTGAGTTCCGTCAATCGAGTTGAGACGTAAACTTCTCGATTGCACGTGTAGTTTTGGGATAGAGCCCGCTTTTAAAAATTTTTGTAGATTACAGTTAGATTTTTGAAAACTTTTAGTTATTAGATACAGGTTAAGATTCTAAGTATCAATTAAGTATTATTATCGATTTTTGAATTACTAAGATAAAGTTAAGCATATGTTTTGAGAACATAGTTCAGTATTAATCAACTTTTCTTTATTTCTTATTATTATTATTTCTTTTGTTTTTGAATTCTTCTTCCGTAATTTTAGAACCTATTTTGTGAGGACATAGTTGTCTGAACAAATACATACCCTTAAATTTTAAGCACTTTTAGTTTATAAGAGATTTTCTTTATAAAATTTTTTTTTTACTCACTAACGAATATCCGTTAGAGGTTTTTGCTCACGGATTATTTGAATTTTCCCTTTCTGATTTTATCAGACCCAAAGTCACTATACCAAGTAGTACCCGTTTGAAGATTTTCTTCACTGGCTACTGGATAGTTTGATTTTGAAATTACCAGACTTACAATTTAAATTGATTTACATTAATGCATATATAACCATTCGAAGAACTTCTCACGGCCTACAATACTTTACTCTTTGATTTATACAGACGCATTTATTCCGTCCGATTACCTTCACGGTATATATTTAAATTTTTTTTTATTCACTTACTTATACACTTGACTTACCTTTCCATCCCTGTTGTTTAACCTGTTTGAATCTTTGATTTACGCGTATACCACGGATTATCTGATACCCTTACTGTCGCGATCGAATGAACGGCTCAAAACCAAGACGAGCATTGAAGAATACTTACCTAACAAAGTATAGAGATTTCGACGTAATGGCTCCTGGGGGATCGAAGCCGAAACCCGGTCACGTTCAAAACGACGTCGTGGAGGATCACTCCGAGGACGAAGACAGCGTAGCCGAGAGTCTACCCAGAGATAACACAGTCGATAGAAGCGTCGTAGTAGACGACGATGAGGTAGCGAGAGCCGAAGAGCAATTACGTAAGGATGCTGCTGACCACTCAGCGTACATTCAGAAAGTAGTTTCTGCTACCATTGACCTACATAGGGTCGACGATAGGAAGCTTATGGCAGAAGCGTTGGAGAAAAGTCACATGCGTTTGCTTGACCAAGTAGCCCAGCTGCTACAAAAACGAACTGTCAAGGCCACACAACCTATCGTCCCTCCCAAGTCTGTTGCTCCTCCTTCAAGGCCACTTGATCCACCTAACGCTACTTCAACCCAGCAAGTCGCACGGCAAGTTAACTTAGCCAACCCAGACACTGCACGTGTCCTTAACCAAAATGACCAGTCCGCACATAGACCAATCGATGATATCGATTTGGTAGATCGAATTAGCCCGCATTATGAGCGTACTAGAGTGCCACCTTTGTCAGATGTCAATCCAGCACAAATGCCTCTAGGCTCTAATTTAGATGAGTTCATGGAGCGGGTAAACGCTTTTAATTTCAACGATGAGTCACCTCTTTCGCCACCCAGACCACCTCCCTCGAATGCCACTTCTTCGAACCGTGTTCATCCATTCCATAAATGGGGATTGAAGTTCGACGGGAAAAACATGTCGGTGGACGATTTCTTGTTTCGCCTAGGATGCATCTGAAGTAGCTACGGTGTGTCGTGGTACGAGATTATTTGGTAGAACAGTACCGCAGTTAAGAAAGCGATACCGAACTGTTCCGCAAGCTGTCTGATCGGAAGATGATGAATGGAGAGTCTTTCAATGAGTTCTTTGACGCCATTCAATATTTGAATTCCAGGATGAGAGTTCCCAGACCCGAAAAGGAACTCGTAGAAATCATCAAAACAAATGTCCGTAGGCGTATGGGAGAACTCCTCATAACCTACAGTCCGTCTAGCTTAAGACAGCTAGCCTATTATTGTCGAGCTATCGAAAAAGCTCAGTCTCAATATGAGAATGTCCGTCAGAATTTCGTGCCAAACGCACAACGTCCACCTGCAAGAAGGTTTGTCAATGAGATAGTTGACGAACCATGTCAGGACCTAACAGTGGCAGTACCCTCTACAAGCATTGAAGCCGTCCAGAGAGATCGTAAGCCACAGAAGTGCTGGAACTGCCAAGTCATAGGTCACAATTTTCGTGACTGTGCTAAACCAATAGACAAAATATTTTGTTTCCGTTGCGGTTTAGCAGATGAATATAGTCCGTCCTGTCCGAAATGTTTAGCGGGAAACGAGAGGAGGAACAACCCAAAATCCGGGTGGGGTTCGCTCCGATTAAATTTACCCGGAGTTCAAGAGTCTAAGCCGACAAAGCCTCTTGAGCACAAACAATCTATACGAAGTCGTAGATAGGCGAGGCCATAAGTCGACTTGCCATACTAAAGACTTAAAAAGATAAGACACTTGAAATACCCTAATATACTAGACTTTCATACTTTATTTACGTTTTCTTATTCTCAGTATCTGAGAACGTAAATATTTCACCAGACATGACATATAGTACGTCAAAGTACTGCAATCCCTGAAATTGACTTTGTTTTATGTTGTCGTTTTTTTTTATGTATGCCCGGCTCTCAGCTGTGCCTGAGACTCTTTGTCGTTGTTGTTCTTTGATTTTTTTTTTGTTTTGCCTAAATAACTATTTGAGGACTACCTCAACATACGACTAAACGTCATACCCTATAGTTATATTTCATGCTTTGATCCAAGCATCCGTTTTTATCTTCCACCGACTAGATGTAAAAGAGTCGCAGAACTTGTTTCGCTCTGAATTGGATAAGATCCAAAATTTCAATAAAAATTGTTTTTTCTTGGTAGGTAGTTATCCTTTCCTTAGACTTTTGGCGAAGTAATGTACTCCGCCGAAAATTCCAAGTTTTGTAGGGAAAACTCCTTGGGCTACGTTATTTTCGATATTTAAAATATCGAGCGCCACTGCTGCCACCTATCGGCAGAAAAACTCCCCTACGAAGTTGACATAGATAAGTCCATATGAAGGTCTGTGAGACAAACTTACTCACATATTTGCCTCCTAATTTCATTCTCTATGGTTACTCGTGACGTCACCGGTAGTCAAAAGAAACATGGTCGACATCCCGAAAATTTTTATTATTCATGACGTGACGTCACTGACACTCAGCTAGTTATAGCAATGTATGTGCTACACGCACCCGCCATTTATTTTTACCATCTGTAATCCAGATATCGCTGCAGTACAATTTTATAGTACAGCCAAGTTCACCTTTTTGACTGAACAATGAAACGGCCATACGCATAGTTACTGACAGACATTACGATATCTGAATATAGTCCGAAGTCCGTCGAATATAAAATATTCATCCATCCGAATTCTTACTTTGATCTGACGCATAAAGTTGAATGCACGAAGTTTTGACGGTAGCATTATGACGTACGTCAAGGTGTGATATCCGCACTGCAAAAACAGTAGGTAGAACTTTTTCTGATTTTAAAGTTTACACACGATATCTTATTCCACCGCAATTTGACGATTGACATCTATACGCATGCTCACATTGAAATGCCTTTCTGTCATTTGACATAAGTGTCAGATACTATAAACATATATTACGTTTTTTTTTACGAAGTACTTTTTTGGTGACAGCTTCCGCTACAGCGTAGCGACACCAAACCCAAAGTGGTATATTGTCACAGTGAGCCGAAATACTTGGCAAGCCTGTAAATTTAGCCTCTACGGCATTTAAATTAGTCCTTTTCAGTCCTTTCGAATATGTTTTACAACATATATCTTCCGTCCGGAGCATTTAAATTAGTCAAACTTCTGTATTACATTAGTTGTTGTCAGCCAAATACTCAGCTACAATATGCAGCCGAAACAATATGGAATTTCCATACGTCGGTAATACAGATTACGCCAAACTACTATCAAGAAGAGCAAAAAGGAAGTGAGTTTCCTTGTTCTGCCGCAGCTACTTGCTTATACATGGCAGTAGTTGTACGTCTAGCCCACTGATCTCTATAAACACTGGATAGCGTATTCCCTAGAAAGTATAACAGTTTTTGTGTGGCAAATTGAAGATGACAATTCCTCTGTTTTTGGAGGTTGTTTACCAGTTTGACAGCTGCTATCAAAAAAAAAAAAAGAAATTAAATCAAAGTAAAATTTGTGGCAAGATATTGTAATAGGTAATTTATAATTCAAAATATTGGAATTATTATTAATTTAAAATAAATAAAGTATTTTTTTTTTATTTTTATATATACACTTTCTATATACTTCTTATACTTTCTAGGGAATAAAAAAAAAAGTCATAGAAGACGAGGAGTTAATCATTACATAACCCATATGGACCAGAAACCTAGATGATATTACCCAGGAGAAATATGAAAAGCTTTACATTTTATCAATGCTGTTGTTAGCAAATCAAGGCAATACCTATTAGCATCAATGTGCAGAACAAAAATACCAATGAACCTAGTGAATTGCATGACATTCATTTCAAGCTGGTGAGTCGGAAGAGGAACATTGTGTCCTTAGAAGACAATATTGGACTTGCAGCAACTCAAACCACTTCAACTCGAATTGTCGAAGTCCAAGCGCAATCAATTACAAAAGTACGGACGCTTAAGCGATTCCCGGAGATTCCGAAGTCAGACGACCGGGACCCTGGCATAGCAATGTCGGAAGAGTCTGTTGCTTAAAATAATTATAGACCTTGGCCTTTGTTCTCCATGTACCTGAGTAAGCGAGTAAGCTCTAAAAAAAATGCTAAATTTTTTCACAAACATTAAAACAAATCATACAAAAAAATCTGTACATAATATGAAAATTCAATTTATTAGGTAAGAAGATACATATATTTAGGTAAATAAACAATTTGTAATAAAACACAGTGTTCATTTTTTTTGAAAATGTAAAAGTTGCAACATTTTGGTATAAAGTTGTACATGCTTTGAACTCCAGCTCAGCAGCACCACTTCCATGATCTGGATGAGGTGTTTCGTCATATATTTTGAGTGTAATTGACGCCCACTTTCGAGCCTAAAATATTATATATTTGAAAATGATGTATGAAATAGAAAGACTAAAAAAAAAACTTACAATCTTCGGTGGCTGTTTGCAGCCCCGGGGTTCAATCCGTAAGCTTTCGTGGTATAAATAGTTTCATATGTCAGTGTCTGACATGCCTTTGAAAGGATTTAAATTCTCTAGGAAATTCTATTTACAAAAAAAAAAAAAACAATGCACAACCCAACTAACAATCTATGTTGCATAAGGTCCAAAATTTGAAATTCAGTAAGCTACAACTTTTATAGTGTTTTTATAAGGCTTTTTTACTAATGCTTCAACTTTGTGTACACAAATTTTCAATAGTAGCTCTGTTAAGCCTTTTTGAAATATGATTTGCAAGCTTTACACAAAGGTGAGAGATTATTGTTTTATAAGGCTCCTGTAGGGCCTTCCAAAGTTTGTTCATACAATGCTTAAATGCGATGGCTGCCATAAGACCTGTTACTGGAAGTCAGAACAAAGATCTTCTATAGAATTAACTAACCCAAATACCGTATTTATTTAAAGCACTTGAAAAAACAGCTGTAAAGGGGATAAAAGACTGTCATATAATATGGGCGGTATAAGGACTGTCTTATTTTTAAAGTAATTGTTATTAGACTTAAAAAAAATCTTGTTTAGCGCATTCTTGACAAATTATTTTAGTTTTCTTACGGATTTTCTTCGTATGCCTTATAAAAATAAAATGCACGACTGGGTCGCACGAACTTGCTCTTATGAATTGCTTAGTGGCTGCATTATATGGATATTAAAAAAAAAATTAAAATACTTTCGAAAATTCTTTTATTTTTTAAATTAGTTTAAGAGTTTTCTCGGGAAAACTAAGTATGCAGTAAAATTTCAAAGCTATACGTCAATCTAGGAAAAAAAAATATTGAAAATCGTTCGACCAGTTTTTTTTAAAATGTTATTTTTGAAAAACTTTTCCAAAAAATATTTTGAAATATATTTGAGTATGCAAATATATGGCAATCTGTAGTTTACATTTGAAAAAATAATTAAAAAAAAAACCAATATACCCATTTCCAACATATTTCGAAAACCAAAAAATTCTTTGAAAAAATTATAAAAATTCAAAAAAAAAAAGTTTTTGAAAAGTTTGAAATGCCATATTAATAAAATTATAAATGACTTCCTGTGGCCAAAATTTTATTGAAATCGAATGTATAGTTTACGAGAAAATTTTATTTGAAAATACTGGTTCTATGAGAGGTACCGTTATAAGACACATTTTGAAAAATATTTTCCAACCAAAAGATAGATTGTCTTACAAAAATAGCATTCTGAAAGTTTTATCAAAATCGTTAGAGCCGTTTTTGAGAAAATCAATTTTTTTCTTCACGATTGTATGGCAGGTGCCGTTATTTTTGGGCCTAGAGCAAAAATAAATAAAATGCACGACTGGGTCGCACGAACTTGCTCTAATGAGTGACAGTGGTTTATGGGCTTGAGATTTTGATAAAAATAAAATTTTCAAAATTCTTAAATAAATACATAAACTAATTTGAGCTGAAAAAAAAGTACGCCATTTTATTTCTTGGATAAATTTGAATTTATGAGAATAAATTTAGAAAAATCTGTGGAGCGGTTTTTGAGAAAAAAAGTTTTTTTTGAAAAACTTTTTGAAAAAAATTTTCAAAAAAAATTCAAAAACGCCAGTTCATAGGTATTCAGCAAATACATTTATTTAAAATTTTTTAAAAAAAATTTAATTAGCAGTTTTCGAAATATTATTTTTTTAAATTTTTTTTTAAAAAATGCTTTTAAAAATAAAAAAAAAAATTTTTCAAAAATATTGGTATGCAATACAAATTGAGCTACCTACAGCTATATGTGTGTGAAATGTCGAAAGAATCGGTTGAGTCGTTTTCGAGATAGTCGAAAGCAAAAAAAACGGTCCTATGGAAAGTACCGTTCTTAGCCATTTTTTAAAACTTTTTTTTCAGCGATATGATTGGTCGTACCTAAAAAGCAACACTGATTTTTTTAATTAAAAATCGTTAGAGCCGTTTTTGAGAAAAATAAGCTTTAACGTAACGGTTGTATGGCAGGTACCGTTATTTTTTGAGCTAAAAAAAAAAATTCAATTTCCTTTCTGTACAATACCTAAAAAAGTCTATATACCAAGTTTGAAGCAATTCGGCCCACCCGTTTGGATGTAGGTCTACATACAGACAGACAGACAGACAGACAGACAGACAGACAGACAGACAGACATACAGACGGACAGAATTTTTAGACCATCTTTTTTCGTCTTCGCTATCATCGTAATGTCATGTTTGATTGTTATCTCAAAACTTTTTTTTTCGACGAATGCATAACTTGCCTTATAGTACCTATAATCGCAAGTAAAAATATGTTCCGAGGGACGGCCAAATAAATCCTAAATACCAAATTTGAAGCAAATCGGCCCACCCGTTCAGCCTCCAGAGGCGCGAACAGACATACAGACAGACAGACAGACAGACAGACAGACAGACAGACAGACAGACAAACAGACGGACGGAATTTCCAGACCCACTTTTTTCGACTTCTCCATCATTGTAATGTCATGTGTGATTGTTATCTCAAATTTTTTTTCTGCACGAATCCATAACTTGCCTTATAGTACCTATAATCGCAAGTAAAAATAACTGACCACAAACAATATCAATACGGCCTTAAGAACTCAATGAAGAAAGAAATAACTTACTATGAAAAGCTTTTAATTTCGTTAAAATAGCTTCCTATACTTATTAATTCCTATAAAACTTATTTTTGCTGGCTCTCTGAAAGCAAAACTGCTCATAGATTTATGAATGGGGCAAACAATTAACTAAAGGAAGCTATGCTGTTTATCGAAAAGCTATTAACTTCGCTTACGAAACTACAATAATTAACTAAAAAAAGCTATAGCTTAGTTGATGAAGCATTAGTTTCTTCAAATATGTTTTAAAAATGCCTTAAAAAAGAATTATGGGGTTCTTATGGACAAAAATTCATTTCTTTTTTTTTTAAATCGCAAATCAACTTCTGCGCTTTTATTTAATTTTTCTTTATTCCCACCTCCCATCAATCATTTTTTTCCTTATTTCCCGTATTCTCTAGACTCGAAGCCTCTGCGCACCATCCAAGTACCTTCTATCTTCTTTAAGTTTGTCATCACTGAGGAATTAAATCTAAACGGATTGATGAAAAATTAAAACATTTTTATTTTCTTCAAACAGACACAAGCAAAACGTATTCAATTCACACACTTTTTTTCTTCATTGCATCTGGCGGCCACATCAACGTGCCATCCTTTCCCAGTGTTTGTATTGTATACGCTGATGACAAATTTAAAGAAGATATTACTCGCATAAGAATACTAACTCAAATGTGATATTCATCTGAGCGGGAATTTGGAAGCTGTTTCTCACATAAAAAAACTACTTGTATACTTACCGAAGATATCGCTTTTTCCGATGAGCTATTTCATTCTGTGTGCACAGGGAGTTTTAGGTTTAATCCTTAACCATATATATTTTATATTTTATATTATAATATTTTATATTTCTTATCTATATTTTATATACATATTGTGGTTGTCTCCAGTTGTGTGTAATTAATAATATAATGGTTAAAATAAAATAAAATAGAAGCAGAATATGAAAATTTATTAATGTTAGATTTATTAATGTTTAGATTTTTATTTATAAAAAACAAATAAAAATCTAAATTAAAACATTAATACAATTTAAAATTCTGTTTTTATTTTAATTTAACCATTATATTTTATATATTATATTTTGCATTTATATATCATAAACTTAATATAATATAATACATTTATAAAAAAATATAATATAGGTATGTTATGTTTAATTAAATTATATATATAAACCTACATCCTACAACCCTATGTGTATTATATCGAATTCGGACATTATAACATTTTATGAGTTTGGGTTGTTTTCATTATAAACAATTAACATATTTATGAACTTTTATTGAAGAGAAGTTATTTTTATTTCAAGATAAGCCAAACATGTTTTTTCAAAAAGCAAGATTTCTGTCGTATTAATTCGAAACACCCTGTAGGCATAAATACTATGAAGTTGTACAAAAGTTTAGTGTGGTATCAACTGATTCTTTTTTGATCTTGTCATTTTATTAATCAAATTGGCCTAGTGGATGGGTGCTTGGATGGTGCGCAGAGGCTTCGAGTTCGGTTCCTGGGGTTGGTAAATAAAATTTTCACTTTTTCAACTAATATAAAATTAAATTCATTGCAGAAAGCTAGAGAATACGGGAAATAAGGAAAAAAATGATTGATGGGAGGTGGGAAATAAAGAAAAATTAAATAAAAGCGCAGAAGTTGATTTTCGATTTAAAAAAAAAAGAAATGAATTTTTTTCCATAATTCTTTTTTAAGGCATTTTTAAAACATATTTGAAGAAACTAATGCTTCATCAACTAAGCTATAGCTTTTTTTAGTTAATTATTGTAGTTTCGTAAGCGAAGTTAATAGCTTTTCGATAAACAGCATAGCTTCCTTTAGTTAATTGTTTGCCCCATTCATAAATCTATGAGCAGTTTTGCTTTCAGAGAGCCAGCAAAAATAAGTTTTATAGGAATTAATAAGTATAGGAAGCTATTTTAACGAAATTAAAAGCTTTTCATAGTAAGTTATTTCTTTCTTCATTGAGTTGTTCTAAGGCCGTATTGATATTGTTTGTGGTCAGTTATTTTTACTTGCGATTATAGGTACTATAAGGCAAGTTATGGATTCGTGCAGAAAAAAAATTTGAGATAACAATCACACATGACATTACAATGATGGAGAAGTCGAAAAAAGTGGGTCTGGAAATTCCGTCCGTCTGTTTGTCTGTCTGTCTGTCTGTCTGTCTGTCTGTCTGTCTGTCTGTATGTCTGTTCGCGCCTCTGGAGGCTGAACGGGTGGGCCGATTTGCTTCAAATTTGGTATTTAGGATTTATTTGGCCGTCCCTCGGAACATATTTTTACTTGCGATTATAGGTACTATAAGGCAAGTTATGCATTCGTCGAAAAAAAAAGTTTTGAGATAACAATCAAACATGACATTACGATGATAGCGAAGACGAAAAAAGATGGTCTAAAAATTCTGTCCGTCTGTATGTCTGTCTGTCTGTCTGTCTGTCTGTCTGTCTGTCTGTCTGTCTGTATGTAGACCTACATCCAAACGGGTGGGCCGAATTGCTTCAAACTTGGTATATAGACTTTTTTAGGTATTGTACAGAAAGGAAATTGAATTTTTTTTTTTAGCTCAAAAAATAACGGTACCTGCCATACAACCGTTACGTTAAAGCTTATTTTTCTCAAAAACGGCTCTAACGATTTTTAATTAAAAAAATCAGTGTTGCTTTTTAGGTACGACCAATCATATCGCTGAAAAAAAAGTTTTAAAAAATGGCTAAGAACGGTACTTTCCATAGGACCGTTTTTTTTGCTTTCGACTATCTCGAAAACGACTCAACCGATTCTTTCGAAATTTCACACACATATAGCTGTAGGTAGCTCAATTTGTATTGCATACCAATATTTTTGAAAAATTTTTTTTTTTATTTTTAAAAGCATTTTTAAAAAAAAAATTTAAAAAAATAATATTTCGAAAACTGCTAATTAAATTTTTTTTAAAAAATTTTAAATAAATGTATTTGCTGAATACCTATGAACTGGCGTTTTTGAATTTTTTTTGAAAATTTTTTTCAAAAAGTTTTTCAAAAAAAACTTTTTTTCTCAAAAACCGCTCCACAGATTTTTCTAAATTTATTCTCATAAATTCAAATTTATCCAAGAAATAAAATGGCGTACTTTTTTTTCAGCTCAAATTAGTTTATGTATTTATTTAAGAATTTTGAAAATTTTATTTTTATCAAAATCTCAAGCCCATAAACCACTGTCACTCATTAGAGCAAGTTCGTGCGACCCAGTCGTGCATTTTATTTATTTTTGCTCTAGGCCCAAAAATAACGGCACCTGCCATACAATCGTGAAGAAAAAAATTGATTTTCTCAAAAACGGCTCTAACGATTTTGATAAAACTTTCAGAATGCTATTTTTGTAAGACAATCTATCTTTTGGTTGGAAAATATTTTTCAAAATGTGTTTTATAACGGTACCTCTCATAGAACCAGTATTTTCAAATAAAATTTTCTCGTAAACTATACATTCGATTTCAATAAAATTTTGGCCACAGGAAGTCATTTATAATTTTATTAATATGGCATTTCAAACTTTTCAAAAACTTTTTTTTTTTGAATTTTTATAATTTTTTCAAAGAATTTTTTGGTTTTCGAAATATGTTGGAAATGGGTATATTGATTTTTTTTTAATTATTTTTTCAAATGTAAACTACAGATTGCCATATATTTGCATACTCAAATATATTTCAAAATATTTTTTGGAAAAGTTTTTCAAAAATAACATTTTAAAAAAAACTATCGAACGATTTTCAATATTTTTTTTTCCTAGATTGACGTATAGCTTTGAAATTTTACTGCATACTTAGTTTTCCCGAGAAAACTCTTAAACTAATTTAAAAAATAAAAGAATTTTCGAAAGTATTTTAATTTTTTTTTTAATATCCATATAATGCAGCCACTAAGCAATTCATAAGAGCAAGTTCGTGCGACCCAGTCGTGCATTTTATTTTTATAAGGCATACGAAGAAAATCCGTAAGAAAACTAAAATAATTTGTCAAGAATGCGCTAAACAAGATTTTTTTTAAGTCTAATAACAATTACTTTAAAAATAAGACAGTCCTTATACCGCCCATATTATATGACAGTCTTTTATCCCCTTTACAGCTGTTTTTTCAAGTGCTTTAAATAAATACGGTATTTGGGTTAGTTAATTCTATAGAAGATCTTTGTTCTGACTTCCAGTAACAGGTCTTATGGCAGCCATCGCATTTAAGCATTGTATGAACAAACTTTGGAAGGCCCTACAGGAGCCTTATAAAACAATAATCTCTCACCTTTGTGTAAAGCTTGCAAATCATATTTCAAAAAGGCTTAACAGAGCTACTATTGAAAATTTGTGTACACAAAGTTGAAGCATTAGTAAAAAAGCCTTATAAAAACACTATAAAAGTTGTAGCTTACTGAATTTCAAATTTTGGACCTTATGCAACATAGATTGTTAGTTGGGAAATAAGTAAGTTAACTTATTCAATTAGATTAGAAACTTACCCTTATTTTCGGATCAACCATTAAACAATATGGTTGATTTTGGTATTGTTGAATTTCACCAATTATCTCAGCCACTTTTCTTCTCTTTGAAAAATTTATAAGCTCGGAATTTGGCAAAAAATCTGGATTTCCTTCTTCAAGATGCAATATATTTGTGAGGTATCTACCAAAGAATGGTACACATGGAGGGTTTATTGAGCGTAGTTTTTCTTGGTATTTTTTCAAATGCCCATCGTCATTTAGCTCTCGACATTCTTCAAGAAATTTCTCATATCTTGCAGGCAGACCTTGAAATGTGAGTTTTAGTCTGTATACTGAAACACTACCCATTGCAGCAATTATAGATAGAATTCCATTGAAATTGTTTAATTCCAACATAACCATCATGACTTCGATTGCTCTAGTGACCATAGCAACTCGTTCTTCATAATTTTCAGACATGATTATAGATTTCTCAAACCATCGCGTTACATTTGTTGTGTATTTCATTATTTTTAATAGATTTGGGCTTTTGGCTTCTTTGTCTTTCTTTGTCCATGGAGATCCCACTAGTTCGGATGGTTTAACATTTTTGTACAATTCAAACTCGAGGAGAGTAAGTTGTCGTGCTAGTTCCAATGGATGAAGTGTTAGCAAATTTATCTCAGAGTCCGGTACTTGAAGATGATGTTCAATAGGTGGAGGACTGTTGCCATAAGCAAATGTTATTTGCTTTTGACTCTTTTCTTGTTCATTTTTCTGTAAAGTGGTTGTTCAATAAATTATAAAAAAAAAATGGTGTGTTTGTAACAAATAACAATAAATTACCTTTCTTTGAACAATTTTTAAAACTGAATCAACCCATTTCTTCATAGATTTGCCATTGACGTTCTCTAAGAAATGCAGAAGAGTCTCCAGTAAGACTGGATCCTTTTCAAAATCATAAAAATGATGATCAACCCAATGCCGAAGCACATTCAACACACGAAACTGTACAGGTTGGACATATTCCTTGCGGTAACGCTTCCAATCTTCACGTTGAGAATTTTAATGTAATTTCTCCGAATCGGGATTGTTTTCTCTTTCGCTTGACGGCACTTCTTGATATACCAAACTTGGATCTGGTATATTAAACCGTTCAATCAAAAGCTGAAGTAGACTTTGTGGTGAACAGAAATAACGATAAGATGTTAAGAATGTCCTGACGAACATTGGATCTGCATAAATGTGATACGTCAAACGTTCAATCAGTTTACACAGTGTAGCCCCCTGAAAAAAATACAAAAATATTTATTTGCAAAAGTTCAACAAAGAAAAAACTATTATTCATCAACTATCAACCTTTATAAGAGGAACTCCAGTGCTCTCACGTTCTTCTAAAACAATATTATTTACATTGTCAGGAATGGCAAACTTGTATATCTCGGGACTAGGTAGACGTAGGGGATGCTTTTTTTTCCATATCCAACAATATGCTGTCCAAAATACGATCTAACATAGATTTCGTATTCACCATTATAAGATCGGCCATCCAACCACTTTTGTGTTGAGAATTTTTCGCTGCAAGCAAACAAACAAACAAAAAAAAGTTATATTTTGATGTTCTTCGAAGTAACAACAATTATTAGATTACCAATTAAAATAACAGCTGGTTCTACTCTTGGTGATATTTCGAACGCATATTTTAAATCTTCAGTATCACTTCGATCGATTATTTCAACTCGTCGCATAAGGAATTTTTCTTTTAGTCTAAAATCGTAGTTTGCAGCTCCGGTGGAAACAGTCTGTTTTTTGGCAATAGATTTGCATAAAACTATTAGCCCGTCGAATAAATAAACTTTTCTTTCGGTTATCCTTTTTCCCGAACCAAGTTTACTGGAAAATGGGATTTTGTGTAAGTATTTTAGAATATAGTGTTTTAAAAAATTTAGATTAGAGTTATTGGAGGGGAAACTTAAACCTTGCAAATAATGTGTCTAAAAAAGTCAGAGAACTGTAGGCGAGTTGTACGGTACAATTGGTTTTGAAGGGAATCCAACAAGCTAATTGGTAAAAAATGAATCTTTAAATCTTGACGTCTACCAAATGCAATATTTTACTCATTTAGAGCCTGGCCAGACGTGAGCTTTTGGCGGGATGTTCGCCTGGCAAATTAAGCCGGATGGAAAGGGGAAAAGAATAGCAAGCATCTCCTGGCTACAAAAGCTAAATAGTATGCTAACCGAGGATGGAAACCATTTCATAGATAATACCATTACAGATGGTTCAAGTTCAGTTTTGGTGGGATGATGAAATGGCACCTTAATCTGGTCTAGTTTAATGAACTGTGGATATAAGGCGGAATTGAAATATTCTAAGTTCTGAATCATTTTCAGGAGACCCCGAAGTGGCACTTTAGGGGCATCGCCGGACAATTATCCTTCGATGATCGTTCCTCTTGTCGGGACGAAGATGCAACATCGACAGTGAAAGTGATGTGAGACCTCTTTCGCCTCTTCATTTTGCTTTTTATCGGG
Organism: Platycheirus albimanus; assembly: GCA_916050605.2. Classification (NCBI taxonomy): domain Eukaryota; kingdom Metazoa; phylum Arthropoda; class Insecta; order Diptera; family Syrphidae; genus Platycheirus; species Platycheirus albimanus. Next base: position 224,719,405 of record OU696696.1, on the reverse strand, counting down.
CTTGAGTGATTTTAAGGGAGCTTAGGTTGACTCATTTTTTAGTTAATTTTCTTGTAGAATAAGTATTGAGGTGTCGCTTTGACTCGGCTAAAAAATCACTTACTTCGTTGCCGTTTATATCTCGGTGTTTTGAAATCCATCAAAGGTTAACTGGTACTTCGTAAAAATGTTTACTGACTTGGTCAGGTGTTGAATGATGAATGAATGAATTCATTTTTTGGGCAATAACTTCCCTCAAATGCACGGTTTTTTATCATCTTTTCCAAATGTATTTCCTTATTCAAAATGACACACACAAATTATAAAAATTGACAAAATATAAAAATGAATTTCGAAGCTGAGGGTATTGTCGTCAGCAACATAATTTATATTAGAAGTCTTAGACAAGTCTTACAAACTAAGAAGATAGTCGATAGAGAACGGTGACACCAGTAAAACTGTCCAAGTCATTTCAAAAGTGTTATCAACATTGTGAGACCCAATTTTGGCTAGCCAAAACCGTTGCATGTGAGGTAAACCGTAAACGTTGTAGCTGGACTTAAACAAAGATCTGAATTTGATCTAGGGAATCACAAAAGAGTGCTCTTTTCGAAGTTTGAAGTCTTTCTAGGAAGCATGCAGGTACGCGCATTAGGCGGCCAGCGACCAACGGCCAAACTCATGTAAAACTTGGCCGTTGCGGAACGGCCACGCGACCTGGCAGCCTAGTGCGCGCCTAGCCTTAACATGAAATAACACAGTTCGAGCGGTTAGGAAAGTAGGATCGGAGATAAAAGGAGATACCGATGCGATGAGGAAAAAATTGAGCCGGCTAAAGCATTCCACATTCTTGTAGTGCGGCTTAAAAAAGAGTCTCTTACTTAACAGAAAGCTTGCAGCATTCCAGAAAATGAAGCGTGAACTAAAACGAAAGTATTACAGAAACTATTTAAAATATATTTTATAAGAAAAAAGTTACCGCTTTTTTGGATATCACTTCGAATTGTCTTCTTATAGCTATCTTCGGTTTCACTAGGTCTACTGCTTATGCTTTGTTTAGAACGTTAACTTCTCAAAGACTTATAACCAACAAGACGACTTGTATTTTGGGTTGTTGCTTGAATATTTTTGTCTCGTAGGATACATTATTTGAATTTCCAGCAGCCTCTAGTTGCTTGTTGTCAGCCTCTTCTTCTAAATTTACAACTTGATCACTAGTTTCTTCGTTGCTTGCTTTTTCGCGTAGAGTCTTATTCTCTGCGATAAGTTCTTTTTGCATTTTCAATAACTTACCCGACTGCTTGAATGTGTGTCCCGAATGAGTGCCACCCCATAATGCACACTGATAACAAATGCAACACTTGCATGTCCAACAGTAGACGCTCAATTTTTCCTGATGACTTGGACACAAGTCCTGTTCTTTTAACTGAATCAGGCTATTTGATGTCCGAATATTCGAACAAATTGACTGAAGATTCTCAATTTGCTGAGGAACATCTTCCAGCCATCGACAATTGACCAAATCTTTAACATGGAAAGAAGCTCTGCAATGCGAAAATTGACGACGCTGCTCAGTCAACCAACGCGATATACATAAATAGCGGCATAGTTTTGAGCAATGTGGACACAAATGTGAATCTCGCAACTATGCAATTGATTTCGTCGAAGTAATTCTATGGACTTGCAGCATAATCGGGTTCATCTTGTGATGGTCTGCTGGCAGCAGTCTTTTGCTTTCTACTTAGAACAATTCCATTAACAAAACTTAGTAATTCAACCATCGTCATTTTTATTAGTTTGAACAAAAATTCAATAAATAATAATAATGTCCAAATTATAAAAATTGATGTTTGCTATTGCAATGGTTCGGTGTCGGCTGTTGAATTAATGAAGTTCACTTCCACAGTAATGAGAGCATCTGCTAAAATAATGCAATGGGTGCAACCCACTGATCTTAAGAAACAATTTTTGTGTTATTGATTATAAAGCTAATACATTTAATTTAATTAAAGCTAATCAAATATAAATAATTATTACACGAACTCTCATTTAACCTTTCTACGAAAAGTAAACAAACCCCCATTTCGACATTTGAGACACTGTTATACTGGTATACTAATAAACAAACGAAAATGGTTTGTTTACCAGTATAACAACTCTTCAAATTGCCACACCATTTTGAATTGATACGCTATCCAGTGTTTATAGAGATCAGTGGTCTAGCCCACTGATCTCTATAAACACTGGATAGCGTATTCCCTAGAAAGTATAACAGTTTTTGTGTGGCAAATTGAAGATGACAATTCCTCTGTTTTTGGAGGTTGTTTACCAGTTTGACAGCTGCTATCAAAAAAAAAAAGAAATTAAATCAAAGTAAAATTTGTGGCAAGATATTGTAATAGGTAATTTATAATTCAAAATATTGGAATTATTATTAATTTAAAATAAATAAAGTATTTTTTTTTTTATTTTTATATATATACTTTCTATATACTTCTTATACTTTCTAGGGAATAAAAAAAAAAGTCATAGAAGACGAGGAGTTAATCATTACATAACCCATATGGACCAGAAACCTAGATGATATTACCCAGGAGAAATATGAAAAGCTTTACATTTACAATATTAGCATCAATGTGCAGAACAAAAATACCAATGAACCTAGTGAATTGCATGACATTCGGCTCAAGCTGGTGAGTCGGAAGAGGAACATTGTGTCCTTAGAAGACAATATTGGACTTGCAACAACTCAAACCACTTCAACTCGAATTGTCGAAGTCCAAGCGCAATCAATTACAAAAGTACGGACGCTTAAACGATTCCCGGAGATTCCGAAGTCAGACGACCGGGACTCTGGCATAGCAATGTCGGAAGAGTCTGTTGCTTAAAATAATTATAGACCTTGGCCTTTGTTCTCCATGTACCTGAGTAAGCGAGTAAGCTCTAAAAAAAATGCAAAATTTTTTCACAAACATTAAAACAAATCATACAAAAAAATCTGTACATAATATGAAAATTCAATTTATTAGGTAAGAAGATACATATATTTAGGTAAATAAACAATTTGTAATAAAACACAGTGTTCATTTTTTTTGAAAATGTAAAAGTTGCAACATTTTGGTATAAAGTTGTACATGCTTTGAACTCCAGCTCAGCAGCACCACTCCCATGATCTGCATGAGGTGTTTCGTCATATATTTTGAGTGTAATTGACGCCCACTTTCGAGCCTAAAATATTATATATTTGAAAATGATGTATGAAATAGAAAGACTAAAAAAAAAACTTACAATCTTCGGTCGCTGTTTGCAGCCCCGGGGTTCAATCCGTAAGCTTTCGTGGTATAAATAGTTTGATATGTCAGTGTCTGACATGCCTTTGAAAGGATTTAAATTCTCTAGGAAATTCTATTTACAAAAAAAAAAAACAATGCACAAATAAGTAAGTTAACTTATTCAATTAGATTAGAAACTTACCCTTATTTTCGGATCAACCATTAAACAATATGGTTGATTTTGGTATTGTTGAATTTCACCAATTATCTCAGCCACTTTTCTTCTCTTTGAAAAATTTATAAGCTCGGAATTTGGCAAAAAATCTGGATTTCCTTCTTCAAGATGCAATATATTTGTGAGGTATCTACCAAAGAATGGTACACATGGAGGGTTTATTGAGCGTAGTTTTTCTTGGTATTTTTTCAAATGCCCATCGTCATTTAGCTCTCGACATTCTTCAAGAAATTTCTCATATCTTGCAGGCAGACCTTGAAATGTGAGTTTTAGTCTGTATACTGAAACACTACCCATTGCAGCAATTATAGATAGAATTCCATTGAAATTGTTTAATTTCAACATAACCATCATGACTTCGATTGCTCTAGTGACCATAGCAACTCGTTCTTCATAATTTTCAGACATGATTATAGATTTCTCAAACCATCGCGTTACATTTGTTGTGTATTTCATTATTTTTAATAGATTTGGGCTTTTGGCTTCTTTGTCTTTCTTTGTCCATGGAGATCCCACTAGTTCGGATGGTTTAACATTTTTGTACAATTCAAACTCGAGGAGAGTAAGTTGTCGTGCTAGTTCCAATGGATGAAGTGTTAGCAAATTTATCTCAGAGTCCGGTACTTGAAGATGATGTTCAATAGGTGGAGGACTGTTGCCATAAGCAAATGTTATTTGCTTTTGACTCTTTTCTTGTTCATTTTTCTGTAAAGTGGTTGTTCAATAAATTATAAAAAAAAAATGGTGTGTTTGTAACAAATAACAATAAATTACCTTTCTTTGAAAAATTTTTAAAACTGAATCAACCCATTTCTTCATAGATTTGCCATTGACGTTCTCTAAGAAATGCAGAAGAGTCTCCAGTAAGACTGGATCCTTTTCAAAATCATAAAAATGATGATCAACCCAATGCCGAAGCACATTCAACACACGAAACTGTACAGGTTGGACATATTCCTTGCGGTAACGCTTCCAATCTTCACGTTGAGAATTTTAATGTAATTTCTCCGAATCGGGATTGTTTTCTCTTTCGCTTGACGGCACTTGTTGATATACCAAACTTGGATCTGGTATATTAAACCGTTCAATCAAAAGCTGAAGTAGACTTTGTGGTGAACAGAAATAACGATAAGATGTTAAGAATGTCCTGACGAACACTGGATCTGCATAAATGTGATACGTCAGACGTTCAATCAGTTTACACAGTGTAGCCCCCTGAAAAAAATACAAAAATATTTATTTGCAAAAGTTCAACAAAGAAAAAACTATTATTCATCAACTATCAACCTTTATAAGAGGAACTCCAGCGCTCTCACGTTCTTCTAAAACAATATTATTTACATTGTCAGGAATGGCAAACTTGTATATCTCGGGACTAGGTAGACGTAGGGGATGCTTTTTTTCCATATCCAACAATATGCTGTCCAAAATACGATCTAACATAGATTTCGTATTCACCATTATAAGATCGGCCATCCAATCACTTTTGTGTTGAGAATTTTTCGCTGCAAGCAAACAAACAAACAAAAAAAAGTTATATTTTGATGTTCTTCGAAGTAACAACAATTATTAGATTACCAATTAAAATAACAGCTGGTTCTACTCTTGGTGATATTTCGAACGCATATTTTAAATCTTCAGTATCACTTCGATCGATTATTTCAACTCGTCGCATAAAGAATTTTTCTTTTAGTCTAAAATCGTAGTTTGCAGCTCCGGTGGAAACAGTCTGTTTTTTGGCAATAGATTTGCATAAAACTATTAGCCCGTCGAATAAATAAACTTTTCTTTCGGTTATCCTTTTTCCCGAACCAAGTTTACTTAGTGTGTCCTCTGTGAAAATGGGATTTTGTGTAAGTATTTTAGAATATAGTGTTTTAAAAAATTTAGATTAGAGTTATTGGAGGGGAAACTTAAACCTTGCAAATAATGTGTCTAAAAAAGTCAGAGAACTGTAGGCGAGTTGTACGGTGCAATTGGTTTTGAAGGGAATCCAACAAGCTAATTGGTAAAAATTAATTTTTAAATCTTGACGTCTACCAAATGCAATATTTTACTCATTTAGAGCCTGGCCAGACGTGAGCTTTTGGCGGGATGTTCGCCTGGCAAATTAAGCCGGATGGAAAGGGGAAAAGAATAGCAAGCATCTCCTGGCTACAAAAGCTAAATAGTATGCTAACCGAGGATGGAAACCATTTCATAGATAATACCATTACAGATGGTTCAAGTTCAGTTTTGGTGGGATGATGAAATGGCACCTTAATCTGGTCTAGTTTAATGAACTGTGGATATAAGGCGGAATTGAAATATTCTAAGTTCTGAATAATTTTCAGGAGACCCCGAAGTGGCACTTTAGGGGCATCGCCGGACAATTATCCTTCGATGATCGTTTATCTTGTCGGGACGAAGATGCAACATCGACAGTGAAAGTGATGTGAGACCTCTTTCGCCTCTTCATTTTGCTTTTTATCGGGCTTGAGTGATTTTAAGGGAGCTTAGGTTGACTCATTTTTTAGTTAATTTTCTTGTAGAATAAGTATTGAGGTGTCGCTTTGACTCGGCTAAAAAATCACTTACTTCGTTGCCGTTTATATCTCGGTGTTTTGAAATCCATCAAAGGTTAACTGGTACTTCGTAAAAATGTTTACTGACTTGGTCAGGTGTTGAATGATGAATGAATGAATTCATTTTTTGGGCAATAACTTCCCTCAAATGCACGGTTTTTTATCATCTTTTCCAAATGTATTTCCTTATTCAAAATGACACACACAAATTATAAAAATTGACAAAATATAAAAATGAATTTCGAAGCTGAGGGTATTGTCGTCAGCAACATAATTTATATTAGAAGTCTTAGACAAGTCTTACAAACTAAGAAGATAGTCGATAGAGAACGGTGACACCAGTAAAACTGTCCAAGTCATTTCAAAAGTGTTATCAACATTGTGAGACCCAATTTTGGCTAGCCAAAACCGTTGCATGTGAGGTAAACCGTAAACGTTGTAGCTGGACTTAAACAAAGATCTGAATTTGATCTAGGGAATCACAAAAGAGTGCTCTTTTCGAAGTTTGAAGTCTTTCTAGGAAGCATGCAGGTACGCGCATTAGGCGGCCAGCGACCAACGGCCAAACTCATGTAAAACTTGGCCGTTGCGGAACGGCCACGCGACCTGGCAGCCTAGTGCGCGCCTAGCCTTAACATGAAATAACACAGTTCGAGCGGTTAGGAAAGTAGGATAGGAGATAAAAGGAGATACCGATGCGATGAGGCAAAAATTGAGCCGGCTAAAGCATTCCACATTCTTGTAGTGCGGCTTAAAAAAGAGTCTCTTACTTAACAGAAAGCTTGCAGCATTCCAGAAAATGAAGCGTGAACTAAAACGAAAGTATTACAGAAACTATTTAAAATATATTTTATAAGAAAAAAGTTACCGCTTTTTTGGATATCACTTCGAATTGTCTTCTTATAGCTATCTTCGGTTTCACTAGGTCTACTGCTTATGCTTTGTTTAGAACGTTAACTTCTCAAAGACCTATAACCAACAAGACGACTTGTATTTTGGGTTGTTGCTTGAATATTTTTGTCTCGTAGGATACATTATTTGAAGTTCCAGCAGCCTCCAGTTGCTTGTTGTCAGCCTCTTCTTCTAAATTTACAACTTGATCACTAGTTTCTTCGTTGCTTGCTTTTTCGCGTAGAGTCTTATTCTCTGCGATAAGTTCTTTTTGCATTTTCAATAACTTACCCGACTGCTTGAATGTGTGTCCCGAATGAGTGCCACCCCATAATGCACACTGATAATAAATGCAACACTTGCATGTCCAACAGTAGACGCTCAATTTTTCCTGATGACTTGGACACAAGTCCTGTTCTTTTAACTGAATCAGGCGATTCGATGTCCGAATATTCGAACAAATTGACTGAAGATTCTCAATTTGCTGAGGAACATCTTCCAGCCATCGACAATTGACCAAATCTTTAACATGGAAAGAAGCTCTGCAATGCGAAAATTGACGACGCTGCTCAGTCAACCAACGCGATATACAAAAATAGCGGCATAGTTTTGAGCAATGTGGACACAAATGTGAATCTTGCAACTATGCAATTGATTTCGTCGAAGTAATTCTATGGACTTGCAGCATAATCGGGTTCATCTTGTGATGGTCTGCTGGCAGCAGTCTTTTGCTTTCTACTTAGAACAATTCCATTAACAAAACTTAGTAATTCAACCATCGTCATTTTTATTAGTTTAAACAAAAATTCAATAAATAATAATAATGTCCAAATTATAAAAATTGATGTTTGCTATTGCAATGGTTCGGTGTCGGCTGTTGAATTAATGAAGTTCACTTCCACAGTAATGAGAGCATCTGCTAAAATAATGCAATGGGTGCAACCCACTGATCTTAAGAAACAATTTTTGTGTTATTGATTATAAAGCTAATACATTTAATTTAATTAAAGCTAATCAAATATAAATAATTATTACACGAACTCTCATTTAACCTTTCTACGAAAAGTAAACAAACCCCCATTTCGACATTTGAGACACTGTTATACTGGTATACTAATAAACAAACGAAAATGGTTTGTTTACCAGTATAACAACTCTTCAAATTGCCACACCATTTTGAATTGATACGCTATCCAGTGTTTATAGAGATCAGTAGTCTAGCCATACCTACCCCATTTTGAAGAAACCACTCGGCGCAAATGAACGTCATAGCAGAACGTTCAAGTTTTTTTTGTGCAATTCTTTTTTTTTTTGGAAGGAACATTCCAATTGCGTTTGCAATTGGAATTAATTAATTCATATCAACCCTTCGCTAATTTTCAATAAGGTAAGAACATTTTTCCTTTACCAATTCTGAGTAAGGATGGCATATGCCATCATTACAAAGATTGGTGATTTGGGGCCATAAAAATTGGTGCTCATAAAATTTCTCTTTTCTTATCAGGGACTCCAGACCAAGAAAGTACGTGGATAGAAGGGACAACCACTACCATAGGCGCATGCTACGTGCCAGATTAAGTGAGCAGACCCGTTCCATCACCTTAGATTCAAGGATTCATCGACAGATTGCATTCCGTGCTATACACGTGTCGAGTCATCCACATTTTTTTTTTGATATGTATATATATCTGTGCTCCACGGTGCAATTTATAATATGCACAAATTAAATTAATGGACGCACACTGCGCCCGATAAAGTGCAATTCTACTATTTTTTTTCTTGGCTGGAGGCATCGTTTTATGGCCTAATGGATCGAGGAAGGAGCCACTAACCTTTTTATGCCATTGCATAAACTCCTTTCCATTTTGTTGGACCTCACACTTTATCAAAGGAGCAACGTATGCGTTCGTCGACGTTGATCCGTTCGGCTCGTCGACGACCATACCATTCCTCAAGCGACATTGCCTGAAACAGGCACCACCAATTTACTCATCAGAAGTACTTACCTGATAATCAGCTTCAGACAGCCGAAGCTCAATCTACACCCTCAAGGATGTACTATATTTTATTGGAAACATCCCTTTGGACGTCTGGCGGGCGTATTTACACCGATGCCGGTCCATAATTCCTCAACATTACTTCATATTCATCATCGAGGGAGCACCTTTATCCACCTCATCACTTCTTCCTGACGCACTTACGTCAGAAGAACATCCGAATTTCACTTCAGCCACATTATTGTGGAGCAGTAAAGCTGGATCTTATTCAACTAAGGAAGACATTTATGTATTATATTGAGGCGTTTAAATATCTATGTATAGATTACACAGGTAACAATTATTATTACTTCTTTTATTTGTGTTTTGTACGGGAGCTTCTTGGCTCGAATACCACGAGTTTGTGGTGAACGCTTTTACGCCACTCATCAAGCGTTCGACGTTGGCGACAAACGCCAGATACCACGGACGGTGGTAATCCAGTGATACTAGTGTGATTAATTATAACACCCAGTGTGCCACACCCATAAATTAGAGTGTCCTTTAATTAGTGTAACATCCTTAGTCTCCTTAAGCATTTGTAAATGATTTTGAACGCAATTTTGTGTCATGAAAATACGGAGATAATGAAGTTCAAAAATATTTTTTTTTGCATTATGATGAAACCTTCGTCGTTTAAAAAGTTTAATTTTTCAAACGTACAGCCGGAGTTTTGAAGCAATTTACAATCGCGTCGCGATCGGGTTTCTTAAAGAGTATTTGTCTTTGAATTCGTCTTTACTAGAATTGTCAATGTGAAGTGCTACCATTAACTATTCGTTGTGCTAAGTAAACTTGGATTTCTTTCACTATTTTTTTTACACTTGAGTTATCGGTTGATGCTCGACTTTTATTTTTTTTTGTTTTACTCACTTGGTCTTTTGGACCCCACTCATCTCTCTCCGCGTCGGTAGCGACCAACCTTCACTCGCGTTTGAACGCCGCGTTTGCGTTTACTGGAAGCGAACCTTATAACTTCGTTTTCGGACTTTTTTTTCACTTTCTTTTTGATTGAGATTTGTAACGTCGTTTCGTATTTGTTGTACCGTGTACCTTGAAGTAGTGATAATAAAATCACATTAATCAGCAGCGTACTCCAGCTGTGTCTGTCGTGTCTGCGACATACATCCTGTTGATAAGAGAGCATATATAAAAAAACATAAGAATACCTACAAGAGCTCTAGACGAGATATATGGTCAGATTATATAGAGTCATATCCTTGTTTAATTAATCATTTTCAGCGAACCCAGGAGTGCACTTCCGGACCAGCGTTAAGCGATATAGCTTTACCTCTCTGCCCTATTGGTAGTAGAGATTTATTTACTATATTGATTTTACTATATTTTTGATTTATATTGACTATCGAACATACGATTGAACGCGAACTGTGTTCATGAGTATGGGGTATTGAATTTCTTAAACATATATTGACTTTCCTTGTTATTTGATACTTGCTTTGGTATGTTCTTAAAGTTTTCTCTGCTGAATGTAACGTCGTAGTTCGTACAATAACTCGCGTATTACGTTGTTCTCCTTTGTCTTTGATAGTCTTCGTGTAAAATTTTGTTTGTGTAATTTGGAATTGAAGAATATTAACGTCCTCTAGAAAAAAAAAAGAATACTTACCTTTTTGAAATAGATTCACATTTAATCTTGAATATTTAACATTGAATCTAAACCGCCGCGTTGAAATTCTTTAGTCACTTTTTTTTTGACAGAGGTTTCTCATAAATAGAGATAGATTTTTGATTATCTATTTCCAGTAACTATATTAGGTATTCTAGGTTTGTAGAGATTTTAATTTTAAGAAAAATTAATTGACACCTCGTAGTGATCTTTTGACAAAAGTTTATTTCACTTTTGATCTTTCTTTAAATAAAGTTAAATTAACATATCCTCATTGAGAATTAAGATTCAGACTAGTTGATAAGTTGAGGCAGATTTTTGCTGTTAGATTTTAAGATATTTTAGTAATGAATAAAAACCAATTTCGTTGAATTATAACGTGAAAAGAAAATGTTTGCTATTTACCTTTTTATTTCATTAGAGATTAATATAGTTCTTGAAGATTCTACAGATAACGTTTAAGATGGAGTAAGTTAACTATAGGGAGGGTGGTATCCCTCAACCTTTCAGGATGGAGCAAGGTGGGTTTGTCGTTTATTGAAGTACCTTTTGGTTTTGGTCGTGTTATATTGATAGTTAAAGAATAGTTTCGGTTTTGATGCTATGTTTTGAGTAAGCGTAATGAAGTGAGCAAGCAACCTTTTGGCATGCTTTTTCAACTTAGGGGTTGTCCGTCAAAATATATCCGAGTCGTGGGGACTCGTGGGGGCGTAGGACAGCCAAGGCTGTTTCGGAGAGAGGTGATTTTCTGAAACAGATTGGGTGGGTTGAGAGACCAGGGGATCGTACTTCACCTTAGATCCTCCCTCCCCTCAGGGTTAGACACCTCCTCATCACCATACAGCGTATCATCGTGGCAGCTGTATGGTTGGATGACAATCATAATCTGCCACTGCAACCTCGAATACCTAAGGTTTGCTGATAGTTTAGATACTTACGTGTAGTGTTCAGTAGGGCGATTGTTATAAACCGAACATGAATCTTCTTCTCTGTCTACGTTTTCACTCACTAGAGAAATAAAGAGGTGCTATCTAGAATCGATTCATATTTAACTTCAATGTTGGTAGATCTTGACTTGGACGACTGTGAGGGCCATCAAGCGATTCAATATTACTTATTCGAACTCATTCATCAGAGTTCAACGGTCGGCAGGATAATAAGAGGTAACACCGGTTGTGCAGATCCCGGAGCAAGTGCCCATGGCCTGGCTGAGCTAGCTGTGGCATGGGTGCTGCCGGCCAACGTGACGGTCGATCTCAACCTCGACTCTACGTTGTCGCATGCCGTTCTTACCAGTCACTATTTCTGAGTAACTGGCGAGAAAGGGGGCGTTGCCGGCATAGAGTTGCTTCCATCCCATAGGCACAGAAACTTTTACGATAGCTAGATACTCGGTTGCTAACTGGAGTAAGACCTATGGTTTTTGCCTAAAATTTCCTCATACTAAGAAAGCATCATAGATCTAGTTACGTTCGTGGGGATTTAAGTAGGGTCCTTGGTTTTTAGGTGTGTACTAAAACATAATGGAGCTGCAGGGCGAAAACCTAGAACTTGCGGCGGAAAGGCGTGGACATGCTATCGGATATGCTCCAGGCTGTTCTACGGGACTTTGTAGTCAGAACCTGGAGGTATGCTGGTGGATGGTTCCCGCTTCTGTGATGGGGATGGAGATGGAAATTGGAAGAATGGGGAGAGTAGTAGGGAGAACGAGTAGCCGTGCTAGCGAAGTGTAAGTATGTCTTTTATAGGGGTGCTAGATACACCGATGCACGGGCGAAGGTCGATGGAGTTGCTGATCCTTGGCATAGGGTTCATGGATGTTCGGGGTGCTTGTTTCTTCCTGCTTCCTCTCTGGCTTGCGACGTTAATGGGCATGGGTTCGGATCTTAGGTATCCATAGGGTGTTTAGGTGAAGGAGTAGGTGTCTATAGGCGGTTGTAAGTGGATTCTTACTTTTAAATTTTTATTTCTACGTTACAGTAAGCTGGTAAGTACCAACAGTGAAAATAAAAAAAAGATACGCGGCGTAATCTCGCTAACGCGTTTGGTCGCTACCGACGCGGACGTAAAAATGTCTAAAAGACAAAGTAGATACTCGCGGAGTATGAAGTAAATCTTCAACGAGCGAACAAAACTTCAAAACTCGAATTACAATTATGGTCAAGTTCCGCTTGCCATATCAATAAATGAGGAAAACTTACTCAACCGCTTGCAGGACAGAATACTTAACGACGTATTCAGATATTTTGGACTAAACGTTCTTAACCGAATGCAAACGCTTCGACGAAATGGAAATATCAGAGGAAATATTTAAGAACTCGGACCGACCGATGGCTTGAAATTGCTTTACACAGAAAAAATAAACAAATATCTGAACTAAACACGATGACCGATTTCGAAATACATAGTATCTAAAGTAAGAACGCGATTTATCAAATTTGAAACTCGTTTCAGACCCGAGTCTGGTAAATAATAATGCACTTTCTTTGTTGGGAATTGAAATCACCAAAAAAAACTTACTGAAGTTCAAAAATACTAAAAAGGTCCTTAAGGATACTTAAAATAACACATACAATCACACACATGTATATGGAGGAGGAGGCGTTAGGTCCTGCTTTCCACGATGATTTATAAATTCAAAAATAGTTCTTGCGGGTGCCACCGTCCGTGGTCGAACGCGAAGTATAGCAAATTGTTGCTAAACTCGTCAGGCAATAGAAATGTGACCCGCCTGTGGGCCTAGTTGGGACGGAATACTTCCTCGTCCTTCACTCTTTAGCACATAGATATGAATAACACAAAAATACTTAAGGATTACCTGGTATTCCAAATTAGGATAATCTTAATGCGCTTTACATAAAATTTTTATTTAACTGGGGTCGTATGTCCATGCAGGTGAAAAATAGAAACTGCTTCATGGTTCCAGCGGTGCCTCTCTATATCAAGTAGAGGTGGTGTACGTTGGGGACCGGCATCCGTATTCAAATACGCGCCAGACGTCCTGTTGCACGTTGTTGTGTTGATGATGCTGCAGCTTGCGTCAATGTTAATGTTGTTGCTGTTGATGATGCTGCTGCTAATGATGCTGCTGCTCCTGTTCCTGTTGATCCTCGATCTCATCAGCCTATCGCGACTGGGTTGTGTCCTTGTACGTCTAGACACAGACAAAAGAAATATACAGATGTAGAATAGTAGAACAAAAGCATGTTCAAAAAAAAAATTCAAAACTAGCATACCAAAATCGAAAAATAGCATACCTCATACTCAAACATGTCCGAGAAATTGACATCCTTCGATAAAATTAAACATACCATTACCATACCATACCTCCATACCAAAAAAGCAGTTCCTATGAACATGAGCAATGAGCATACCAAATTGAAAATCTAGAATAGCTCAAACTCATACCAAACAGAAATACAAATAACAACCCTCGTTCCTCGTGTCGCTGCGCGATCCTTTCAAAAAGGAAGCGCATGATGTTTGATTGGTGTCGGTTTCGACTTATGAAACTTTTTCCTCTTCTCTTTTTTTGCCAATGAATACAAAAACAATGTCTGGTAGGTATCTACAGAGGTAGTCAAAAGTATTTACACACAAAGAGCTTAATTGAATTGAATTTCAATGCAAAAAAAGTTCGTTGTGTAAATACTTTTGACTACCTCTGTACATTCCAAAAATGTAAACAACCCAATTTTTTATAATGAAGTATATGAGAGTTGGTGTAGGTTGTGTATCTTGTTTTTTTTTGTACGGATTTTCGTGCGTATAAAAAGAAAGGGGTGATAATTTCGCACAAGAAAATCTAGCCTTACGGGATGGCACAAGTGATAATTTAGCCAATTTTTTCGTGTTTTTGTGAAGAGGTAGGTTCGGTTATTTTGCAATAGCTTGGCAACAAAAAGTAATAAAGCCATACGGTTTTCAGTGTTTGATTTCAAATAAATGGGAGCATTGAATTTTGAGAACAAAAATATCTATTGATTACGTAACATTTTGAAAAAAAATTAGTTTAAATTTTTTTTCTTCAAAATTTTGAGTTTGAAAGTTAATATTTTGAAAACAATTCACTAAAATAACTTCATTTACAATTACAATAAAAGAAAAGGTTTTTGGCTTCACAAAAAAATATAGCATGGCATAGTGGGAGTTACCGTTAATTTTTAATACTTTTTTTTCAATTTAAGGCAGGTTTTTCGAAAATTGCCCCTCCCGGCTAAACGGAGGGAAATAGACCCCCCTCCTATATGATTTTTTTCTCGGCCCAACCTACATGCTCTGTCTTTTTGTTACACCTTATATCTATCAATCACCCTGTATAGGTACATACATTATATGTAATATCAAAATGGTATTTCTCATATCAATTTCTAATGGTTTTTCTTAAGCCAACGGTTTAAAAGTTGTTTGATATTATTAGGCGGTTTTTCTGTTTGCATTCAGAAAAAGCTCTGAACAGAGTTCGTGCATATTGAGCTCGCTCCGAACGTCCTCTGAACCAATTATGTTCTGAGCGCGTGGCAATGGTACAGTGGATGTAGTGCTTCGTTGCTTAACCTTAGAGCTCTGAGTTCAAACCCAGCCTAGGCAGCAGTTTTTATTTATTCCCCCAGTTTCAACTGGACGCCACCCGTGGGATTTTCGTGATATTTATCACCTATAATCTCAATCCACTGTGACAACTTTCTTTCCTATCTTTCTATTCCTTCTCTCTCCTCGCTCGCACATGTCAATTCATTATTAAGGTATTAATATCCCTTTGAGTGCGAGTGCATTATAAAAAAAAAAGGTATTTATGAAACGAATTCAAGAACGCAATTATTTCTCTTTCTCATGCCAAATAAAAAACCCGAACAAAAATTGTTTTGAAATTTAAAACACATTTGTCGGCCATTTTAATTTTATTTATTATTTATTTCTTCTTTTTATAAATCGAATTGCTTTGAAAGCATCTCACTTTTGACGCTCATATTTTTGCTCAGCTTTTAGCTCAGTCTGCCCCATCTATTGATTTGGAGCTCGTAGAGCGCACTCTGAACACACTCTGAAGGAAAAAAGAAACACTTATTGTTTTTTGACAACTTAGGTTCTGCTGCGAACTAAAAAAGAAAAACGCCTATTAATATCAATTTGAAATTATTTACATATTACATTGACATTGCTATTTGCTATTTTTAGCAAATAAAAAATATCAAAACAATTATTTTCATATCATTTTGATATTAAAAAAATATCAATTTGATATACATATTTAATATTAAATGGATATGATGTAATATCACAAGCCTAGTATTTTATATAGGTAGGGGGTTTTTTTATTCTAAATTTAACACTTTTTTAATAGGTATTAAAATGATATTTTTCAAACACAAATGATATGAGGACCACATCAATATTGATAATTTTAATGTTAGCTGAAAATTGTAACGAAAAATTATCAATTTTAAATTATATATTTATTATCAATTTTTTTTTGTTCGGTGTATCTTAAAAAATCATTAAATCTAAATTTTCAAACAAAAGAACGTCTTTTTAAATATGAAGAAATCTGCTACCCCACGAAGCAGGTATGTTTGTGTGTATGTAAAAATATGTTTATACACAATCATAGTTGCTTCATAAATAAATCCACATCTACACACCGCATTTGCATCGTCTTTCTCAGTAAGTATTTAAGCACCTAAGAAAACAACAAAAAAAAAACATCGTAAGTAACGCATCAACCCCTAATCCTTTTTCGATCACAAAATCACAAGACACGTCGTCGACCTGCTGCGCGCCGCGCTGCCACCGCACCAGTCACATTGACGTGAGACGCGAGTCAGAAAAAAACAAACAAAAAGACAAATTATGTGTGAAATGTGACTCTAGTTGGCAATTTCCCGTTCTGGAATCGGTATGAAGTAAGATCTTAATTCTCAAACCGTATGATCATACACAAATCTGAGAAAAGTGTTTAGTGGCGTCATCTTCATTAAAACGCAGAACTAAACTTGATAGAGCCCACATTCGACATCTGTATATTTCTCTTGTCTGTGGTCTAGAGTACGAAATGTCTGGCCAGAAAATTCGGTTCTGAAACCAGGCTGAATTCCTCCTTAATCCCAAGTCTTTGCTACAAAGCGTAGCCAGAGTGGTCAATGGGACCGTCGGTGGGCTTTGCCACGGCACGAAGTAAAAAAGCGTGCCAAAAAAGTGGGCGGCGTGGGCCTTAGTACGGCGATATGCCTATGCTGGTAATTGATGAGGTGTTTCACCAAGAAAAAAAACCAAATACGGATTGCTATGACACGTGTATTACGCAGCCGTATATATATTTATATATAAAAAGCAGGCATACAAGTAACACACATGGGTATTCCATGGGATAACCCAAAAAAAAGGCGTGCGTTTGAGGCACAAAACGTCTCTTCGAAAAAACAGCTAATTCATCTTATGCTATTTCGGGCCGCCTTGCCTATCCTGGCTGAGGAATGGGAGCAATGCTAGCCCACGGAAATGTATGGCTGGCTGATCCTAATAGAAAAAGAAATACCTATTAGAAATTTGGCCATGCGGCGTGGCCATGAAATTCCTCTCAAACCCAAGAAAAATTTGGTTTTTCTGGTTTGGAGAAATGTCGAAAACGATAGCTTACCTTAGTGATGAAGTATTTTCAAATACTTTAATTGAATCCTCCTGGATTGATTTCGACGAGTACAAAAGAATTTATAATGGCCGCGGCCCGATAAAAGAAAAAAATTTACTTTTACTACTCGTTCTGTTGGGGTGGTGTTCACCCTTTCGCTGTCTTTTTCAAAATGAAGTCCGATTCACAGACAATTTCCTTCATCAATTTCTCAGACTTCCTTACAAAACAAAAAAAAAACGCGCAGTTTTTACTGGCTCTTTCAGTATCATGTCGTTATTTTCCTTCTTTTTCCACCCATTAGGTGGCGTAACTAAAATATGTGCCATAGAGTAGTGCTCACAGTACCGATTTCGTTGGCACAGACTCTTCACTCCTTGGCGAACATCTTATCGTTCATGAATGAATGGAAATACTCGGCTTGATGTTTCGATCACACTATGTGAGAGACACTATTCATCGAGTGTGACGTTTCTCATTGAAGATACGTCTGACTATGCGAGACTCGCACCATTGTGATTGACACTAGTAGTGGAAAAACATAAGACAACTGACAGATATAGTATTGTAAGTATCGTAGGTAAGTAATTTATTTTAGTCAACGCTGGCAAATGTCAAGTGTCAACAATGACACTATGATGCCTGCTTGGAGATGACATGTCGGATCATGTCTATGGTCGGGTTCTCATCATGTCGGAACAAACTTAGTCCATGGCCTACTTCCATTGGGCCTGATGACTTTATCACTCATGACGTCATAGGTATATCCTACGAATGGTATTATTATAACGTAATGGGTTAGGGTAGTACTCGTATTTGACAGAATGTGTCAGTATGCATAAGTGTTATACTCCTGTATGCCATAACAAGGAAAAGTTATTCCATGTCACTCCGTAGGTACTCTTCGTCCGGAATTTTGCGGCGATTGGAGATATGTCATTCTGACGTATAGAAGTAGAGTATGGAATGGCTTCCGAATAAAATAAGTCACACTGGCCGAAAATTCAACTGTTATACGAAATTAAAGAAAAGGGTTCTCATGCTCCTTATTTGATGTGCGGATGGTGGGTAGTGCGTTCAGCACAAGGTGAGTAACTAAAAGGTTTGCGAGAGTAGGTGGCACCACTGGCGTACTCTGATTGTGAGTACTGGCGAGCAGGTCACCCCTACAAAACTTGATATTTTGACCGAGTCTACTTGGTCTAATTATCAAGAAAAGGAGAACTTCTCGCAAGTGTGTTTCAGCACCTAGAATCTCTTCACTGGTCCTGTCGTAAAGACACTGCGACTCTTTACCGTCTAGTCGGTCGAAGACAAAAAAAACTCTCAAAGAATGTTTGACATGTGTGCTCCAATGACGTCAGGATACTCCATGGTCTATCTAGGAACAATAGCAAAAAAAAATTTATGAGCAATTCGGAAACAACTAAGAGTCTCATGCACAGCTGAGAGCCGGGCATTAGTTGAAGCAATATAACTAAGTTCTGCAAGATATTCATATGTAATGTCTGGTAAATAAAATGTTTTTGATCTCAAAGATCGTAAAAAAAATTGTTAAGTCTGGGATATAGTTGTAAATCAGGTGTATTATTTTTTTAAATCTTTTGTATGGCAGGTAGATAAGTGGCCTCGCCTATCCTCCACTTCGTATAGATTACTACCAATAACTCTGTTGACACGAGCTTTAATAAACTTAGGACACAACGTCGCGTTTAAATGCTTAGTTGCGTCACTTAAGACATGGTTACGCTTGTAAATCTCGTTACCTACTTTAAATGTAACGTTCCTACTTCGAAGATTATATGTTTTCTCATATGCTTCGTGTGTTTTCATTAGTGCTTGTTTCAGGTATGGGTGGATGATGTTCATCTTGGCGACTTTGGGAAGCCAATCTATTTCCGAACAGTTCAGTCCACCCAACTCTCTCAGAAGACGATAGTCAGCCGGGTTGGCTACGTTTTCTCGAATCACGATTTCTCGAATCACGATTTCTCGAATAACGATTTCCCGAATAACGTTTTCTCGAAATTACGTTTTCTCGAAATCACGTTTGACCGAATAACGTTTGCCCGCGTAACGTTTTCTCGAAAAGTAGCATTTTTTGCTTTTTTTCATTTTCGGTACTGTCACGATTTAAAAATCATATGGGAATGAGGGGGTCGAATCATGAGAATCACCAAGAACGAAATTTGGTACTATTTTTCAATTTTTCCACTACTATTATTTTTTAGTATAAATACCAATATAAGAGGTAGTATTTAAGGAAGTGTGTTGAGCGATTTTTTGTTAGTATAACTTATACGTTGTACTAAGGTGGTTCTTCTCAGAGCTCAAAATATTTCTCTAAGAGATATTTCCTCAATTTCAATTTATTTTTTTAAAATTATGTAAACAAAATTAAATCTTTTTCCAATTTTTGATATTGCGTTGGCATAGAATAATGAAAAAGTAAAAAATTTGCGAGATATCAAATATGTAAAAGCAATCTTTAGTTTTTGGGCATAAGAGTAGTTAAAAGTAGGACATTCGCGCGAATTTCTTGCTTTTGCCTTCTCTTATGCCCAAAAACTAAAGATTGCTTTTATATATTCGATATTTCGCACATTTCTTTCTATATTTCAAACAGTTTTCGTGATCAATTTGGTGGGTGGCCCGCTTCGCGGGATCTCTTGATTTTCTCCTCCTTTTTTGGGGGCACACCGCGCTCACGCAGCTTCGCTGCTCCACTAAGGGTATGTAAATTTGTCAGGCAGGCGCCTGTGTCTATAACATTTGTAATTAATTTGACCTGGGTGGCCCGCTTCGCGGGATCTTTTGATTTTCTCCTCCTTTTTCGGGGGCACACCGCGCTCACGCAGCTTCGCTGCTCCACTAAGGGTATGTAAATTTGTCAGGCAGGCGCCTGTGTCTATAACATTTGTAATTAATTTGACCTGGGTGGCCCGCTTCGCGGGATCTTTTGATTTTCTCCTCCTTTTTCGGGGGCACACCGCGCTCACGCAGCTTCGCTGCTCCACTAAGGGTATGTAAATTTGTCAGGCAGGCGCCTATGTCAAACAGTTTTCGTAATCAATAGAACCTGGAAGTCCCGAAGGATATATTTTAATCAAAAGAAGAAAAAATAAATTTTTTGTGTTTCAATATTTTTTTGGATTTTGGTCTCTCGCTCATATTTTCATCAATAACTTTTGTAATAATTGGGCTTTCGTTCTAATTTATACATATTATTAAAGGTAATGAATGTACCTTTCCAATGATATATAATGTTTTACTATTTGTACGCATATTATGCTTTATATATTGGTTTTAAAACGATTAAAAACGAAAAAAATCGAATAATTTAGTCATTTTGTTTTTTGGCTGTAACTTCGTTAATAGACGTCCTAGAGGGTCGATTTTTACTCCGTTTTTTGTCAATAACTTTTGAAATATAGCACCTATTATGATAATTTTTGCATTTTCTGATAGGTAATGAATGCCCCTTTCCAACAATATATTTTTTTTTTTTGCAAAATAAATGAAAAATTCTCGATTTGCCGATTTTTTCAATTTTTTCAAGGGAAAAATCAAAAAATTCATTCAAATGCTAATAGAAATGTTCCGTCCAATTAGAACAAATTCTTCGTCCAATTGAGAGTATATAAGGAAGTGTGCTGAGCGATTTTTTCTTAGTATAACTTATACGTTATACTAATGCGGTTCTTCTCAGGACCAAAAATTATTTTCTAAGAGATACAATTTCGATTTTCAAAGAAAATATTAGCATAAAATCCGTACTATTCAACTAAAATTCTTGAAAAAAAATAAATATTTCAACAAAAATAAAATATTATTATAAAATTTTTTGTCAAATTCTGGCATAAAAATGTTCAATTTTGCCAAAAAAAATCAAAAATTATTTTAATACTATATAGTACTTTTTTAAAGTAGTGCCAATCTCGAAAAAGTATTTTAAAAATTTTGCGGGATATCGTGATTCGTACTGTTTTAAAATTTGCACTAAGTCTTTGAAAGTTCATCGAAAAATTCGGCGAAACGTGATTCGAGAAATCGTGTTTCGAGAAAACGTAACGTTCCCAGTCAGCCCCATGTTCAATCATACGTTGCCCGAACAAGGCTTCGTATGGGGACATCAATAGAGTTGAATGCACTGTTGTGCGTAAAGCACTGCTGATCGACGAAAGATGGGCATCCCAATCCGTTTGTCGAGGATTGACATACGACCGTATGGCCACCAAGATTGAACGGTTCACACGTTCACTTGCATTTGACTGGGGAGCATATACTGCCGTCCGGTAGTGTTTGACCCCGAAAACATCTAGGAATTTCTGGAACTCCTTACCAACAAATTGCGTGCCATTATCAGAGAGAATACTCTCTGGCACTCCGTAAATTAAAAAGATTTCGTCTTTCAAGAATTTGACCAAGCTCGCGGCTGTTGCTTTGCGCAGTGGTTTGATGAAGACGAATTTGGTTAACTGATGCAACACGATTACAATATACACACTTCCGGATTTCGATCTGGGATACGGCCCAAGAAAGTCAACATACAAATGTTGAAATGGCCTATCAACTTCAAAACTTTTTCCCATCTCTGCCCGTAATGTCATATTCGCAGCTTTTTTGGTCTTGCATTTTTCACACCGGTCTACGTAAAGTTTAACCTGAGTGAACATACCAGGCCAGTAGAACCTGTCTTTCAATCGATAAATAGCCTTCACCACCCCACCATGCGAAGCACGCGGCGGGTTGTGAGCTAGTGAGATTAGAGATTCCGTCATCTCTGATGGAACCCACAGCTTCCAAGTTAGATCGTCTGCCAAGGGATTACCAACCGCATGTTTAGTGCGTTTGTATATGTATCCTTCCGACACTTTGAGATCCAGCAGACGCTCTTGTTCCTTCCTGATATGACTGATGATATCAAGATAACTTTCAGACTTAAAGGATGGATCCTCAAGATCGATGTGGAGTACCTCCGAGGCACCGATCTGTGGTAGACATGAAAGGAAAGCTGACACTGTCAACTCATCGCCTTCATAAGCTCTTGATAGAGCGTCTGGCACGACATTCAATGTTCCCTTTCGATGCTCCACCACAAAATCAAAACCTTGGAGTCGCATACTCCACCTCGCTAATCTTCCAGTTGGATCCTTCATAGTCATCAGCCATTTCAGGCTGGAATGATCCGTTATAACGCGAAAATGGTATCCCTCAACGTACGATCTGAACTTCTGGATACCCTCAAAAGCTGCTAAGCACTCGCGCTCTGTCACCGAATAGTTTCTCTGTGCAGCGTTCAGTTTCCGAGAGAAGTAGTAAATAGGCTGCTCCGCCCCGGATTCGTCTCGCTGACAGAGTACACATCCGACGCCAGTCGCGGATGCGTCGCAGAGAATGATGAATTCTTTAGAGAAGTCCGGATTGACTAATACAGGCGCTGAAGTCAAAGCTTGTTTGATTTGCAGGAATGCTTCAATAGCTTCTGGTCCTAGCTTAAAGAAATTTCCCTTTTTCAGTGTCTCGGTCAAGGGTGCGGCTAGGGTGCTGAAATCCTTAACAAACCGTCGATACCAACGGAAAGCTAGTGATTGCTGAAATTTTGTCAGGATCAGCTTTCAAGCAACCCTGACCGACCTTATAACCGAGATAGTGAAGCTCATCAAAACAAAACTTCGACTTCTCGACGTTAATCGTCAGACCTGCATCCGTCAAGCACTTTCCGACTATCTCCAGAGTCTGTATGTGTTCGTCGAAATCCCTTGACACAACCAATAGATCGTCTAAGTAAACAAAGACTTGGTCTCGTAATCCTGAGGGGATTACGCGACTCATTAGGTAGCTCAAACTTTGTGCCGCATTACATAGACCGAAGGGCATGACCTTAAATTGGTACAGTGGTCGGCCAGGTACCGTAAAAGCGGTCTTTTCCCTCGAACTTTGCTCCAGCGGTATCTGCCAAAACGCATCCTTCAGGTCCACGCTAGAAATATAGCGCGTCTCTGTCAGACGTGCTAGCAGCCCCTCTATATGCGCAATCGGACGAGCATCTTTCTTGGTCACGGAGTTCACCTTCCGAAAGTCCAGACACAATCGGTTCTTACCAGGTTTGCGTACAAGCACAACTGGGGAACTCCATGCGCTGGAACTTTCCTCGATGACTCCCAACGAAAGCATGCGATCCAACTCCGCATACATAAGAGTTTGTATCCCTGGAGATACGGGATAGTACCTTTGCTTTATTGGTACGGCATCACCCGTGTCTCTATAATGCTGTACTAGATTTGTCTTCCCGAGTCCATGGACTGCGAAAGAAGGAAATCTACGAACAACAGCTTCTAGTCGTTTAGACTCTTCATCATTCAACTTTATCTGGTTGGTGGGTCTCTCACCTGGCCCACCGATCATAATTCCTGAAAGACCCGCAATTACATTAGGTGCAATCTGGAATTTCTGCCAAAAATCAACGCCTAAATATAGACGTTGGCTTAACGATGGCACGATATAAAGATCGATATCTTTAGTCACGTTCTTATACTGAATTGGAGTGGTGATCACTCCCACTATGGATTGCTTGTGTCCATCGGCCGTGGACACGGTAGTCTCTTCCTTTCTTACCGTAACATTTTTGTCTTTTAAATAGGGCAGTATATTAGTGCCTAAGCAACTAATGCTGGCCCCTGAATCGAGTAAACCAAATAGACCGACCGTCACATAGGGACGTGGGTCAGTTGACTCTCGGCCTATCGTTGCCGACGCAATGTTACGGTAAGTAGTCCGCTTCCGGTGGAAGCGTTCCCTTACTCTTCGTATCCGTTTGGATAAATCTGGAAAAGTGACTATTCTTCTTCGCACTTCGTTGTAATTACGTAGCCTTTCGTGGAAAGGTTTACGGTATAATGGTTCTAAATTATTCATATTCATACTCAAATTTGTTTCTGGTTTGGATTCTGCATTCAAAACAGGGATTGTTCTACAATCATTAACATTAGGTAATTAATAGTCTTATCTGGTTTCAAAATAGTAATCTTCGGAAGTTCAAGAGGCTTTGTCAGCTTGGAGACTTGAACTCCGGGTACGTCTAATCGGAGCGAACCCCCCCGGTTGATGGGTTGTTCCTCCTCTCGTTTCCCGCTTGACACTTCGGACAGGACGGACTATATTCATCAGCTAAACCACAACGGAAGCAAAATACTTTGTCTATTGGTTTAGCACAGTCACGAAAATTGTGACCAAATACTTGACAGTTCCAGCATTTCTGTGGCTTACGATCTCTCTGGATAGCTTCAACGCTTGTAGAGGGTATTGCCACAGTTAATTCCTGACACGGTTCGTCAACGATTTCATTGACAAATCTTCTTGCTGGTGGACGTTCTGCTCGGCACGAAATTCGGACGGACATTCTCGTATTGAGATTGAGCTTTTTCGATAGCTCGACAGTAATAGGCTAGCTGTCTTAAGCTAGACGGACTGCAGGTGATGAGGAGTTCACCCATGCGCCTACGGACATTTGTTTTTATGATTTCTACGAGTTCTTTTTCCGGTCTGGGAACTCGCACCCTAGAATTTAAATATTGAATGGCGTCGAAGAAGTCATTGAAAGACTCTCTATTCATCATCTTACGGTCGGACAATTTACGGAACAACTCGGTATCGCTTTCCAAAGCAGTTTTCAACTCCTCCCACGTAGTGTGCTTGTTGCCTTTTAAGTATACCCAGTACCAAGATTCCACTGAACCTGATACGAAATGGTAAAAGTTTGCGGTGATTTCATACCACGACACATTATAACTATTGCGTATACACCCCAAGCGGAACAAGAAATCGTCAACAGACATATTTTTCCCGTCGAATTTCAATCCCCACTTGTGGAATGGATGTACACGGTTCGTAGAAGTGGCATTCGAGGGTGGTGGCCTAGGTGGCGACACAGCGGACTCGTCGTCGAAATTGAAAGCATTTACGCAAGTCATAAACTCGTCTAAATTGGAGCCTACAGGCATTTGGGCGATTGACATCCGACAAAGGTGGCACTCTAGCTGGCTCATAATGCGGTGTGAATCGATCTGAAAAATCGACTTCATCGTTTGGTCTGTACGCGGACTGGACATTCTGGTTAACGACACGTGTAGTGTCTGGATTGGCTAAGTTAACTTGCCGTGTGACTTGCTGAGTTGAAGAAGCATTAAGCGGATCAAGTGGCCTTGTAGGGGGAGCAACAGGTTGGGTAGTTTTGACCTTACGCTTTTGTAGCAGTGTAGCATGACTACGCTCTAGCTCTTCTGCCATAAATTTTCTGTCGTTGACTCTGTGTAGGTCAATGGTGGTGGAAACTACCTGCTGAATATATGTCGAGTGATCAGCTGCATCTTTCCGCAACTGTTCTTCTGCTCTCCTTACTTCTTCGTCGTCTACATCTATGTTTCTATTGTGATCGTTGTCTCTAGGTAAGCTTTCGGCTTGGCTAACTTCGCCATCGGAATTATCTTCTGCGTCATCGTTTTGGACGCGGCTGGGTTTGGGTTTGGATCCCCCTGGAGCCATTGTATCAAACTCTCTGTACTTTGTAAGGTAAGTACTTTTAACTGTTCGTCTAGGCCTTGAGCCTTTCATTCAATTGCAACAGTGAGGGAAATCAGGTATACCACGTCAAACGTGTAAATCAAAGATAACAAAAAAAATAATGGTTTCGTAGCCCGTGAGAAATCCTCGAACGGAAACTACTCGGGTATTACAACAATGTAAAAGTAAGTCTGGGTAAGTAAATTTTCAAATAATTCGTGAGTAAACCTCAAACAAATATTTCTCAATCAAGTAATTCAAAAAAAAAGTTTAAAGGGCTTAAATCTAGGGGTAAGTGTAATTAAATTTCGTCTCTCGAAAATATTACTTCAAAAATATTTTCAAGAACTTTGCAAAATAACTTCAGTAAATACTTAATTTATTTTCTTAGAATATATACCTAAATATATGTGCTTAAATCTACTCAAAAAAAATAGGAAAATCTTAAATCTGGAATCGATAATTAAAGATACTCAAAATTCAAATGGTTTCTTAATAAATAAAATATTGGGTTTTGTCTCAAAAACAAAAATTCAAGAAAAATCTAATGCTAGATACTATCTCACAAAAAAAACTAAATAATCTATAAACTATAAGCTCAAAAAAAAATAATTATAACTGTATTTGCGGGCTCTATCCCAAAACTGTAATCAAAATAACTATAAACTATATGCGGGCACTATCCCAAAACTGTAATCAAAAAATAACTATAAACTGTATGCGGGTACTATCCCAAAACTTACACATCCAATCGAGAAGTTACGTCTCAACTCGACTGACGGAATGCTCAAAATAACTCGATAATAACTGTATACTGAACTCAAAATATCTAAATCTATATAATGTTTTAATTCTCATAAAAAATTTCGGGAGAGGGTACCCCTCCCTTCTATGGAACAAGGTGTGTACATTTTTAGTTCTACTCTAGAACTTACTCAAAAAGAAATTTTAAAGTGTTAATCAAAAAAAAGTTAGTGTGTTTGGACTTAGTAACACATTACGGCGTTCTATTGCTAAAGGAAAGACAATTTCTTCTAATCGACCGATTGATCAGGAATGCGACGGCGACATTACGCTACTGCAGACGTACGTCGGGTACAAAAACACCAACTACCGGTTAGCGCTTCATGTCTCGGCGCATACCATCACTTTCTAACGAATATCAAAATTACTTGGGCTCCTAAAACAAACTGGGTAGCACAATAAATCAAAAGAAAAAGATAAGTTAATTTGTCGTTGAAATAAACGGGGTCGTGTTCGAGTGAACAACCAGCTTCTGCAGCTGACGTGCGTCGGGCAAAAAGCACCAACCACCGGTCAGAAGACCTGCTCATCCTGCTCTCACACGACCGGAATCTTAAACTTCACTACTAGGGTAAAATCAACACCTCAGCTACTGACGATCAAGCATATACTCCTGCTCAACCCGGACAGAGTTCGAAGACAAACCTAAGTGACAAGAGGTAGAGGGGAAGTGAATAGACCTAATGCAACAGACTGACTCAGGAAATTATCACTAAACCACTGGACAAAATAGTGCCTACTCCACTAACCTCGATGGTATTCCTCTATCTAAGAATCTTCATCGCAAACAAACAACATCTTCAATGAAAAGCATTAGAAAAAACAAATTTTCAAAAAATTTCGCAAATTCTCAACTTTCTTCTACGTTTCTCTGAATCGACCTAACTCTGATCAATTCCAATCTTAACTTCTCAAGCTAATTCGGGCCCCACGTTGGGCGCCATCTGTAACGTAAATTAAATGTTAAAGAATTAAACAAGAGAGGTGGGATAATGTGTATACTTATACATACCCACCCGTGTCCATCAATAGACCCACGATCCTACCCCGAACCTCCTATGGACATTCGCAGTCTAACCCTGGGACCTATCGACAGCACAAACCAGAGAGGAAGCAAGAAGAAGCAAGCGCCCCGCTTATCCTTGATCCTCGCCAGGGAATAGCAACTCCATCGTCATCCAACCATGTCTCAGTGCACGTAGTACTCCTAAAATAGACATACTTACACTTCCACACCTTGGCCTTTTGTTCTTCCTACTCCCCTCCCCGTCCTTCCAATTCCCTTTCCATCCTCATCACAGAAGCATAAACCATCTACCGGCATACCATAGGTGCTGACTACAAAACCCCGTAGAACAGCCTAGAGGGTATCCAGCAGCATGTTTACGCCTATCCGCCGCAAGAGCTAGGTGTTCCACTTGCAGCTCACATGTGTGGTAGTCTACACCTGAAAACCATGGACCCTACTTTAATCCCTTCGAAAGTACCTAGACCTATCGTGCCCTTATCAAATATACCTTCAATGGAACTTTCAGAGATTCTACTCCGGTATGCACTTCTACGTCTAGCTACCCTCGTTTGATTCCGAGTGACTGGGATGGAAGCAACCCCATGCCGGCAACGCCCCCTTTCTCAACAACTACTTGGTAAAAATAGCTGTTGGGAACGGCATGCGACAACGCAGGGTCGTGGTCGAGATCGACCGTCGCGGTGGCCGGCAGCACCCATGCTTTAGCTAGCTCAGCCAGGCCGTGGGCACTTGCTTCGGGATCTATACAACCGGTGTTACCTCTTATTATCCTGCCGACCGTTGAGTTCTGATGTTTGAACTCGAATATTAATGTTAATTCGCTTAAGGGCCCTCATAACCTTCGAAGAAAAGATTATGCCGAAATTGATTGCAAGGTAAGTCGAATCACGATTGCACCTCTTAATGGAAAGTGAGAAAACATAGAACGAAAGAGAGGAATTCTGTTTAGGATCTTTATACTATACCAAAGAACGCGACACGTAAGTATTTTTAACAAAAGCTGACCATAGATCTTGGTGGCCGCCATGGCAAATAGTTATCATCAACACGGATAGCTGCCACGATGAAATGCTGTCCGTGGATGCAGAGGTAACTAACTCTGAGGGGAGGGAGGATCCAAGATGTTAATTGATCCCCCTTGGTCTCTCAACCCACCCAATTCAACACCGAAAATCAACCCTATCGGTGTTGACCTTGGTTGTCCGCGTACCTACGAGTACCCAAAACTCGATTATATTCTCGGGCAACCCCTTACCATGATAAGCAAGCAATAACTTGCCTGCTCACATACTATCACTATCTAAACTTGTTACCTATCATCGAAAACCTATATTAGCTTTCAAACTGTACCAACAAAAAAGTAACCCTTGAAGATGTACAACCATACTTCACCTTGTTCAGCTCCAGAGAAAAGTGAGAGGGACCACTCTCCCTATAGCTAAATTACCCTATCATCCTGAAATGTATATCTTCAAGAAAAGCAAAAAGAAACTAATACTATGTTTCCACCGGCCTGATTTAGCTAAATCTCTTGATTTAGCTAAATCATTTAATAAATTATGTGATTTACCATACCTTTTCATGATTTAGATTTACGTGATTCATGCTAGATTTATTTTAAATTACGTATCTGTCATCTCAAATCTACAGAAAATAAAATCAAACATACTCTTTCTCTTCTCTCTCTTGATTCAGCACTTCATTCAGCCACAAAAAAAAATGATTATTTTAAAACTGTCAAATTTTTAATTTAAATTGCTTGTGGTCGGTGAGTTTTTCGGTTATTTTATTATTTATTTATACGTAAAAATGAATTTATCCCTGTTAGAAATGCTAAACAAACTCAGACAGATAAAAAACAGAATGAAATGGGCCGATTTGGACGAGCTATATTCCGGAAGCTTTGTCAGTAGAAGTTTGTGAAATTGAAATCGAGAAATGTAATGTCAAAGTTGACATACATGTCATGCTAAATCGGGTAATTGTTCGGTGTGACCGCCTTTCGTGATTTATAAATCATTTAGCTAAATCAGGCCGGTGGAGACATAGTATAAACTTCGGAATGATTCTTTTAAATCGTTACAAAGGTTACGAAATTTATTCAATAATATCTTAATACTAACAAGCTGCAAAATCTTATTCTTAGATGCTTAAAATCCTACTGTATCTTAACTTTATCAAAAATGTAAATTTCTTTTGTAAATTTCTCAACAAAATTATGATCATCAAGTAAATTTTGCGAAATCTTAAATGCCTAATACTTATTGCAAAACTACAATACTTATGGAGTCTAGATTTCAAGTGGTTATTAATTATGAAAAGTAAACCTAAATTTAATGAAAGTTGATTCAAATAATCGCTATTTACGATACGGCGTCGATTTACTATAAGAAATCTTACAAAGAAGAAGCTTCCTACCGCGACGTTGTATGAACGTTATCGTCATAAATTCTCTTCACGATAATGATTTATCTGGTATCCCCGTGGACACTATTCGTAGTCAAAAATCGCCGAATTCAACAATAGCGCGAAACTACTAGCACGAACACCTATTCAAAACAGTGCTCATTCGGACAGAAGTAACTTTTAGACAATAAAAAAAATAAAAACCGACAAAACAAGTGGGACTGGCTCAGGAAAAATTCTTCCAAAGCAGTGCGTATTGATAAATGTATGACAATATAACATGCAAAATACCCTATACGTTCGGATACAACTCGCATCCAAGCGTATATTCGATTAAATCAATTAAGTAAAAGTAAAAGCAATATAGTGTAAAGGAAATATATATAATTTTGTATTATCAAAGATCTACCACATTGGATAGCGTAGCTGAAGATTTCGATCATTTCCAGGTGATCGTGAAGTGCACTCCATTACCACCTAAAAAAAAAAGGTTAGTGTAAATAT
Organism: Platycheirus albimanus; assembly: GCA_916050605.2. Classification (NCBI taxonomy): domain Eukaryota; kingdom Metazoa; phylum Arthropoda; class Insecta; order Diptera; family Syrphidae; genus Platycheirus; species Platycheirus albimanus. Next base: position 224,688,867 of record OU696696.1, on the reverse strand, counting down.
ATTTCTAAACTACATGTGCCTTTTCTATAACCAACGCTTAACGAATTAGTTATCGTTAAGTTGTAATCGCTTAGTTGACAAAGCTATGAGCTTCATAGGATAAAAAAAAGTTATTTACTTTACTGCGATTATATATTTCTCGTAAATTGTTCAATTCTTGTCCCAAATACAACCTACACAATCAAAGATACTAGGACAAACGATCGACCAAACTATTGTGTAATTAAGCAAGCCGTAATTTTGAGCAACTAGACACTTAACTCGAGTATATAAAAAAAAAAATAACAAAAGAAGTATGGAAGCTGGTAAGTACCAACAGTGAAAATAAAAAAAAAGGTACGCGGCGTAATCTCGCTAACGCGTTTGGTCGCTACCGACGCGGACGTAAAAATGTCTAAAAGACAAAGTAGATACTCGCGGATTATGAAGTAAATCTTCAACGAGCGAACAAAACTTCAAAACTCGAATTACAATTATGGTCAAGTTCCGCTTGCCATATCAATAAATGAGGAAAACTTACTCAACCGCTTGCAGGACAGAACTTAACGACGTATTCAGATATCTTGGACTAAACGTTCTTAACCGAATGCAAACGCTTCGACGAAATGGAAATATCAGAGGAAATATATAAGAACTTGGACCGACCGATGGCTTGAAATTGCTTTACACAGAAAAAATAAACAAATATCTGAACTAAACACGATGACCGATTTCGAAATACATAGTATCTAAAGTAAGAACGCGATTTATCAAATTTGAAAATCGTTTCAGACCCGAGTCTGGTAAGTAATAATCCACTTTCTTTGTTGGGAATTGAAATCACCAAAAAAAAATTACTGAAGTTCAAAAATACTAAAAAGGTCCTTAAGGATACTTAAAATAACACATACAATCACACACATGTATATGGAGGAGGAGGCGTTAGGTCCTGCTTTCCACGATGATTTATAAATTCAAAAATAGTTCTTGCGGGTGCCACCGTCCGTGGTCGAACGCGAAGTATAGCAAATTGTTGCTAAACTCGTCAGGCAATAGAAATGTGACCCGCCTGTGGGCCTAGTTGGGACGGAATACTTCCTCGTCCTTCACTCTTTAGCACATAGATATGAATAACACAAAAATACTTAAGGATTACCTGGTATTCCAAATTAGGATAATCTAAATGCGCTTTACATAAAATTTTTATTTAACTGGGGTCGTATGTCCATGCAGGTGAAAAATAGAAACTGCTTCACGGTTCCAGCGGTGCCTCTCTATATCAAGTAGAGGTGGTGTACGTTGGGGACCGGCATCCGTATTCAAATACGCGCCAGACGTCCTGTTGCACGTTGTTGTGTTGATGATGCTGCAGCTTGCGTCGATGTTAATGTTGTTGCTGTTGATGATGCTGCTGCTAATGATGCTGCTGCTCCTGTTCCTGTTGATAATCGATCTCATCAGCCTATCGCGACTGGGTTGTGTCCTTGTACGCCTAGAGTACGAAATGTCTGGCCATAAAATTCGGTTCTCAAACCAGGCTGAATTCCTCCTTAATCCCAAGTCTTTGCTACAAAGCGTAGCCAGAGTGGTCAATGGGACCGTCGGTGGGCTTTGTCATGGCACGAAGTAAAAAAGCGTGCCAAAAAAGTGGGCGGCGTGGGCCTTAGTACGGCGATATGCCTATGCTGGTAATTGATGAGGTGTTTCACCAAGAAAAAAACCAAATACGGATTGCTATGACACGTGTATTACGCAGCCGTATATATATTTATATAAGAAAAGCAGGCATACAAGTAACACACGTGGGTATTCCATGGGATAACCCAAAAAAAAGGCGTGCGTTTGAGGCACAAAACGTCTCTTCGAAAAAACAGCTAATTCATCTTATGCTATTTCGGGCCGCCTTGCCTATCCTGGCTGAGGAATGGGAGCAATGCTAGCCCACGGAAATGTATGGCTGGATCCTAATAGAAAAAGAAATACCTATTAGAAATTTGGCCATGTGGCGTGGCCATGAAATTCCTCTCAAACCCAAGAAAAAGTTGGTTTTTCTGGTTTGGAGAAATGTCGAAAACGATAGCTTACCTTAGTGATAAAGTATTTTCAAATACTTTAATTGAATCCTCCTGGATTGATTTCGACGAGTACAAAAGAATTTATAATGGCCGCGGCCCGATAAAAGAAAAAAATTTACTTTTACTACTCGTTCTGTTGGGGTGCTGTTCACCCTTTCGCTGTCTTTTTCAAAATGAAGTCCGATTCACAGACAATTTCCTTCATCAATTTCTCAGACTTCCTTACAAAACAAAAAAAAAACGCGCAGTTTTTACTGCCTCTTTCAGTATCATGTCGTTATTTTCCTTCTTTTTCCACCCGTTAGGTGGCGTAATTAAAATATGTGCCATAGAGTAGTGCACATAGTACCGATTTCGTTGGCACAGACTCTTCACTCCTTGGCGAACATCTTATCGTTCATGAATGAATGGAAATACTCGGCTTGATGTTTCGATCACACTATGTGAGACACACTATTCATCGAGTGTGACGTTTCTCATTGAAGATACGTCTGACTATGCGAGACTCATTCGCACCCTTGTGATTGACACTAGTAGTGGAAAAACATAAGACAACTGACAGATATAGTGGCGTAAGTATCGTAGGTAAATAATTTCTTTTAGTCAACGCTGGCAAATGTCAAGTGTCAACAATGACACTATGATGCCTGCTTGGAGATGACATGTCGGATCATGTCTATGGTCGGGTTCTCATCATGTCGGAACAAACTTAGTCCATGGCCTACTTCCATTGGGCCTGATGACTTTATCACTCATGACGTCATAGGTATATCCTACGAATGGTATTATTATAACGTAATGGGTTGGAGTAGTACTCGTATTTGACAGAATGTGTCAGTATGCGTAAGTGTTATACTCCTGTATGCCATAACAAGGAAAAGTTATTCCATTTCACTCTGTAGGTACTCTTCGTCCGGAATTTTGCGGCGATTGGAGATATGTCATTCTGACGTATAGAAGTAGAGTATGGAATGGCTTCCGAATAAAATAAGTCAGACTGGCCGAAAATTCAACTGTTATACGAAATTAAAGAAAAGGGTTCTCATGCTCCTTATTTGATGTGCGGATGGTGGGTAGTGCGTTCAGAACAAGGTAAGTAACTAAAAGGTCTGCTCGAGTAGGTGGCACCACTGGCGTACTCTGATTGTGAGTACTCTGGCAAAAAGACAAACGACAACAAGAAAAAAAGCGACAACATTTTGCATTACATCATGGATTTCTCCTTCGCACAGTTCAAAAGGGAATCGTTAATTGTTTTTTTAGGAGAAACCAAACTACTTCCTTTGATGTACATATTTCATCGATTGTTACCGTACTTTCTTGTTTGCAGGGGTATACTCTACGGTGCAGGGGAAGTAGTAAATAAAAAAACCCACACATTCGAAGGATATATTTTAAGTTTAAGTAGTGTTTTCTAGAAAACTACTGCGGTTTGGTTTGCGGGGATATGTAAAAAAATATATAAAAAAATTGGTGTCTTACACTAATTGGTGATTTACACTAATCTGCATCGTGACTTCTGCAAAAAAAGAAGGATAGAAGATACAAAAATCATACTCGTGTGATAGAGAGGGGATATTAGAATGAAGATCATCTTCATAAATCAAGATTATAGGAACTAGAAGAAATGAAGATGAAGATTATGGTGAAGACGAACATGTTCATCTTCATTATAGCATATTCTTCTGCATTTGGAGTTTCTATAATTTCTTTAGTTCAGGCCAGCAGTTTTTCTCGTTTTCACACCAATTTTCGAATTTTTATGTTCAAAATTGAAATTTTTGCTTGTGAATCCCGATCACCTGAACGCAACAAAGTCATGACAATGACAACTACTACTGTCAAAATTTTTTTTTCATTAATTATCATTTGCCAAACACCAAGGAAAAATGGCAAAAAAGGAAACAAAATACAAAAAGGTTGAAAAAAGTAAGTAATAGAAAATAATTATTACAAAATTATTATTGATTTTAATTATAAACTATTTTATGTATTTATTTCAGAAGACTAACGGCAGCTGCAAACGATGCACAATCTTAAGTTATATGGAACCTGAAGACGATATCTTTCATGTAAGAATCGGCCAAGTTTCTTAACTAATATGATAGCATTTCCACAAAAAATCCCCGATGTTTCTTGTGCCATCGAGAAGAGCGGCATAAAACTTGAATCCACAACAAAATGGAATGACTCTATTCATACCAATTCCCAGGTGACAAAAGAACATTGTGAAAATTTCTCAAAAAATGCAGTCTCTGTTATAACTAAATATCGAGATGCCATCAGAGACCTTCAACAAAATGACATCAAAAATGCCAAAAAGCAAACGGATATTGCCAAAGATATGTACGCCGCCATACAGAGTCAAGTTAAATCTATTGGCGATAAGTTTATAGCAGAAGCAGATCGGATAAAACATTTCAATGAGTACGGCAGTAAACTTATACAACCTACAGCTAAAGCGTGTAGGTTGAGTTGAGATAAGAAAAAAATCGAATCTGAGGAGGGGTCTATTCCCCCCCGTTTAGCCGGGAGGGGCAATTTTCTGAAAAATTGACTTATTTTGTAAAAAAAAATATTAAAAATCAACGGCTTCGTTTGCAACACCGTGTTATATCTTTTTGGAAAGCGAAAACTTTCTTCTTTCATTTTGTTTTTAAATTAAATTGTTTTAACGAATAGTTTAAAAAATATAAATTTTCAAACTCAAAATTTTGAAAAAAAATTTGAAAAAATAATTTTAAAACTAATTTTTTTCAAAATATGGTTATATGGTTAAACACGCCTAAGATTAAGTACGTCAATCGAAAAAACACACTCAATCATTGACATACTATACATGGACTGCTAGTTGCCAACTTCACGTTGGTTCCACTTTTACACCAGCGCGCTTGGGTCCCTTCCGGAAAAAGATAGAACTAAAATTTTGACATTTCTTTGGTTGTTGTCCTTTTCTTTCGTTGTCAAGGTAAGCCGCGATTTTGTGAACTTAAAATTATAAATAAATTATGTTTTACAAAGTTTTTCAACTAAATTGTGATGAAAATAAATAGTCTAAAATATCTACAGTTTTGAGTAACAAAATTTTTGAAGCACAATCATTCAAAGTCGATTAAATTCAAATATCATTTCCTGCACGCGTGTTGAAAAATATATATTTTTTTTTCGGAACCCCTCGAGTGAAATTTTTTTTTTAAATGATTCAAGCTTTCTAAATTAAAATATGTTATAATTTTTCTTGTTCAGCAAACTGAACGTTCGTTTTGCAAGCAATTCGCGATTCCTGTTGTACGCAGGAAATCGGTGATGAGCAAACGCAAATCACGTTTTTATAGAAGCATTCTACTTGGCTTTAAGACACCAACCGAGGTAAAAACCAAGTGACCACCCATTTTAATGGATTTTCTTTGTTTCTTTGCATGGTTTTGTCCCCATTTCCTCCCCGACCTGACACTGTGTGTACCATACAACACTTCCTACATGGTAAATAGAACGAGAAAGCCTTCCAAAAACAGTTTGGTATTAACCGAAACCGTAAAAACAAGCCTGGCTTGGCCAAGAAGAAGTTTCTTCGTCACAGCCGAGAAATTGGCTTGGGCTTCAAGATACCACGTGAGGTAAGTAAGCATCAACCAACCAACCAAAGTCGTCTCATTGTTTCCCAATGTGTTTCCTGCGAGTTGAATTGATTTAGAAAAAGAATTTTCTGATTTGACTTTGTTTTGTTCCATGATTTAGGCTATCGATGGCACCTACATTGACAAGAAATGACGTATCCTTACTGGAGTAGTTCGTAAATGCAAGATGCAAAGGACCATTGTTATCCGTAGGGACTACCTTCATTTTGTTCGCAAATACAGTCGTTTTGAGAAGCGTCACAGGAACATGAGTGTCCACTGCTAGACCGGAAAGGATCCTGAAAAGTGAACACTTTTCTGTCTTAGTAGAGTAAAATCTTAAACTCTATTTTTTATTAAAACAAATAAGAAAACATTCCAGGAACAAAATGTTTTACACATAATTTTAAAATTTTCTTAAAAATAAAACAATAAAACAACAACGAAAAAGAGTTAAAATTTTAAATAAAATAACAATAAGAGGACGCTTCGTTTATTCGACAATGATAAAGAATTATATACAAATGCCATGGCAGTCGAAGAAGTCTGAATTCTACAAAACTCATTATGAACACGCGCTTCTCATCTTCCCAAATTTGTAGCCTCGTCAGCCATAGCTAGTTCATCAGTGGGTGCCTTATTGCCCTTTTTCTTTCCGGAGTACCACATAAACAAAAGGCCACAAACCTCATTTGTTATAAAAGTAAACCAAGCCAGCCAGACTCCATAGCCATATCTGCAAATAATAAGGACCTTCAAAGTTTAAAATCTAAGGCTTGAAGGAGTTGACCTTACGTTAGCTCAGCCCCTTCAGGGTATGCGTAGAAAAGATGTTCTCTCGTGTAATCCACTGAAGACATCAGCACTTGAATCACAACTATGCAGGTAGAAGCGGACACCAGGTGGATGCCTCCAGCTAGGCGCTTGAACATGTAACGCGGGTTCATAAAAGTGTAAAACGTAAAAAAGCTTCCCAAGCACATCACAAAAACTGTGATACAAGCAAAAGAAGTTTGAGTACGGATGTAGTCTAGAAAAATAAGAGTCACAAAAAAGGTTACAAAAAACTTCAAGTTTTTAAAATATTCAATCAGCCTAACCCATAAGTTCGTTATCAAATCCTGGATCCATTTTGAGTGAACTTGCCGAAGGGAACATCTCAATGTACTTGCACTGAGCTGCAAAATAATGATTCAAAGGTCATTTTGACGATCGGAGTTAGTTCCATTTCTACTCACAGTTGTAAATGTAATCATATCCGTTCTTTTGTCCTCCTCTCTTTGGAGGTTTTGAAGGAACTAATTGCAGGATGACTCTTTGATTATTCATAATATAAGCGGAAATATCGAGATCTCGGATGAAAGGCCAATATAGCTTCGGAACAAGCTTTTGTTCATTCCTTACGGCAAACATGACTCTCTGTGCTGGAACTGGAATCACAAAGTAATAGGTCCCCTGGTCGACCACAACCTCTTGAAGGGCATCTCCAAAGACTTTTTTGGCTTCAAGTCCTGGCCAAGACAAAGGATTTACTTGTATAGGCCTTGAATCAATCGGAACCATGGCCAACTTTTCGTTTGCCAACTCTAAGCTCCAGAAAGCTTTCAGCTGATAGTTCTGTGAAAACTGGAGCTCTAAATTCACACACGATGGATTCCAAACAGTAAAGAAGCAAGCAATCCAAACGAAACGCTTATCCCTGGCACCAGATACATTGATTTAAATTCACATTTTGTTCACTTGCACACGAATACAATAAATTAACTCATTACACTCCTTAGTTTTATTTTTATATTAATTTGTGAATAATTATCTTTATACTTTTTAACAATTCACTTTTCACTGACTGAACAAAGTATGAAAACAAAAACATGTCAGAAGGCTTTTGACATTTATCATTTCTTTTTTTGCACTTTGTAAAAATGCCAATAGATGTCTCTGTTTGAGACTTGCTATTCGCACGCATAGATCTACCAGTTTCGCCAGTATGGCCCATATTTATCGAACAATATCAAACCGCTCGTAACTTTAAGAGCCTCTTAACTTAAGTTCGAAAAGTGCTATTCATCGAACACTATTAACTCTAATTTGTATATTCGAAAAATGGCGGATTCCTTCTATCAGGAACGCACCCTAAACTTATTTATTCTATTTCCACGCTGATTCTTCGAAAGCGAATGTCAAAACAAAACAAACAAAATGAGTCAGACAAAAAGTTAGAATACACATACACAATAGAAATTCAAAGCACAAAGCAGGTCTTGGATTAGAGGTAATGCTGCTTAAATATAAATTATTAGTTTTTACAAAATGATAAAAAATATTTTTCATTTTCCAGGCTAAGGTTCAAGATATATTTACTGCAATGCCATCAAAATAAAGAAATTCGTGTGTATAGACACGCATGTATGTAGATTTATATCTTGAATGTGTAATTTAAATTTTTGGTAAGGAACTATCCGAAGAACAAAAACGGATGATCATCTTGTAGGTGGAATTCCAGAGATTTGTACTGCACGCTGGGCATGTTATTAAAGGGACCCTATTAGAGAATGTAGTCATCTATACAGAATACATTGGAGGTGGCAGCGGCAGGTGGTGACAATGAGCAATCAAAAGATGAGAGGACACATGCAGGTTGTCATTGAATCGTGCTTTCTACGAAGACCGATGTTCTGAGAATCGATACACTACTTGAATGGATTGGTCAACACACTTCCTTGAACTGATGCGTTCATATAAAAAAAATAATCAATGTTAGATAACTGATAGACTAATATTTAAAAAAGAATACAAAAAGCAATAGTTTTTTTTCATTAATTTTTTAATTCTCCAATTAAAACTGTCACAAATTCAACGCAAACGATTTCTGAAGAAGGAAATTGCAATCAAATTGTTTTCTTTTATTGGCAATTTTAAAACAAATTTAGCTTTTTCATTGATTATGAAAGGATTATGCCAAGGAAAGGATCATCAATTCGTTCGTTATGAGCGGTATAAATCAAAAATGTTTGTGGCATTTGTGTGACTTCTGCTTTCTTCTTAAATGTCAAATTATAAAAAATCGTAGTCTATTCGTACTCAGCAACAAATTAATATTTAGTCTACTTTGCAAATTATAACAAATCTAAAAAGTTGTAAGGCATCAAAGTTGACATCTTTAAACTCGACTTGCGGCTAAACCAAGCGACCTAGCGACTTAAAAAATGCATATTCGTGGTCTAGGAAATGCCACATTTCAATTGCTGTATCGCATTATATGAAACATCGACTTTTATCTTTAAACACGATTTGCGGCTAAACTAAGCGACCTAGCGACTTCAAAAATGCATGTTCGTGGTCTAGGAAATACCACCTTTCAATTGCTGTATCGCATTATATGAAACATCGACTTTTATCTTTAAACACGATTTGCGGCTAAACTAGACGTGCTAGAGGCATCAAAGTTGACATCTTTAAACTCGACTTGCGGCTAAACTAAGCGACCTAGCGACTTCAAAAATGCATATTCGTGATCTAGAAAATGCCAGTTCTAAAAATCAAAAAAAAAGTTGGTAAAAAAAGTTTTTTTCTAAAACTTCCCAAAAAATACGGTACTTGAAATTTTTCAAACAAAATATTAAAAAACAGGTCAGTTCACTGACGGGGTTTCTTCACTGGCACAACGAGCAATTTCATGTGGTGCCAGTGATCGGACAGGGTCAGTACACTGACGCTCTTGTCATAAAAGTGTGTCAGTGGTCCTATGGACTAGTGACTATTTATCATATAAAACTGGTTACACTGCTGCGTGCATATAGACTAATGATTTCGAATATTTTTCGAACATACCGCTCGTAACTTAGGAGTGGTCCTGACGCCTCATAACTTTTGCGAGCGCTCGTAAATCAGTACTAATAGTGCTTGATAAATAGACTTAAGAAGCTCTTAAGTTGAGAGCGATCGATAAATACGGGCCTATGACTCTAACAGCTTAGTGGAATAAAGAGATTTTAGTTACTTTTTCGTAGTCAGTCCCACGCACGCAACTTTCTAGCTGCACTAAGCGTATGTCCATACACCTGGCAGGCAACTATGTTCACAACTTCTCAATTTGAGATTGGTTAAGCTGTTAAGAATGCTTCGTATGAATTGACACTTCTAAGGATTTCGCTTATGCTTTTGTCAAGTGGCAATAGATGTCGCTTCAATTTTTTTTAAAAATACTACAACTTTTGTCGCTAGTCGATTCAAGAGGAGCACTGTCGTGGAGTCAATTTTTCCAAGCGATTTGTATGGAAATGACATCTCACTGGCAGTCCATGTATAGTATGTCAATGCACTCAATAACAAAAACTGATCAAATCTATTTGTCACTTTTTTGGACACCAAATTCGATAAAATTTTAGATCAAATTTGCCTTTACCAAAAAAAGCCCACTTTTAATTGCAATATTATAAACGTCGATAAAGCAGCGTTCACACGCAGACAAGACTATGGGACAATACTCAATTGTCTTGTCCGAGCTTCTTGAACGGGGTTGGACAAGATAATGCCAGCCAGTCGATATATCGATATTGTCCTCAGAGATAGCTCGGTAGGCTAGCTCGGAAGACAATATAATGACAATTGTCTTGTCCTGGAAATAGTTGTTCACATGGAACAATGATTGTCTTGTCTCATTGTCTTGGCCTCTGCATTGTCCCATGCGAACTCCGCTTAAAACATGAAATTCTATAAAAACAATTAGAAACGATTTTGTTTCAGAGTGCTGTTATACAGGGTGATTCACCAGCGTTGTGCCAAAAAGCTAGAGCGTGTAGGTTAAGTTGAGACAAGAAAAAAATCGTTTTAGCCGGGAGGGGCAATTTTCTGAAAAATTGACTTATTTTGTAAAAAAAAATATTTAAAATCAACGGGTTCGTTTACAACACCGTGTTATACCTTTTTGGAAAGCCAAAAACTTCTCCTTTTATTTTGTTTTTAAATTAAATTGTTTTAACGAATAGTTTAAAAAATATAAATTTTCAAACTCAAAATTTTGAAAAAAAATTTGAAAAAATAATTTTAAAACTAATTTTTTTCAAAATTTTACGTAATTAAGTATAATTTTTGTTCTTCACAAAAACAAGAAAACCTAGCCTTACGGGATGGCACAAAAGACCATTTAGCCAATTTTTTCGTGTTTTTGTGAAGAAGTAGGTTCGGTTATTTTTGAATACCTTGGCAACAAAAAGTCTTAGAGCCACACGGTTTTCAGTGTTGGATTAAAGATTAATGGAAGCGTTAAATTCTGAGAACAAAAATTATACTTAATTACGTAAAATTTTGAAAAAAATTAGTTTTAAAATAATTTTTTCAAATTTTTTTTTCAAAATTTTGAGTTTGAAAATTTATATTTTTTAAACTATTCGTTAAAACAATTTAATTTAAAAACAAAATAAAAGGAGAAGTTTTTGGCTTTCCAAAAAGGTATAACACGGTGTTGTAAACGAACCCGTTGATTTTAAATATTTTTTTTTACAAAATAAGTCAATTTTTCAGAAAATTGCCCCTCCCGGCTAAACGGAGGGGAATAGACCCCCCTCCCATACGATTTTTTTCTTGTCTCAACCTAACCTACACGCTCTAGCTTTTTGGTACAACGCTGGTGAATCACCCTGTATTTACGATCTTATATTTTTGTCTCGTTCCGAAATTAAATCCTCACATCTTTGCTATATATTTACATAGTAAGTCAATGAGACTGACTCTTTAGTTTCTGGCGGAGTACAACGGAGCGCGTTGTATTACATTGCTTCTGACAACAATAGGGGGAATAAGGGAGCTAGCCGATAGATCACTCGTTGCCATGTCAACGACGAGAATAAGGAATTAAAAAAACAGAAAATATGTGTTTGTGTTTAAGAAATTCTTCAATGTGTTAGCTATTGAGCTATTTGACAACATCGCAATTAAAAGAATTTCTATTTATTTACATTATTTGTTCAATTTGATTTTTTGGTTCTATTTGCGATTTATGTAGGCACTTTAAGGCAAGTTATTTTATCGTAAAAATTAAAAAAATTAAAATCATATATGACATACGATGAACGCGAAGATGAAAAAAATTGGTCTAAGACTTGGTCTGTCTGTCTGAGGGTATATTTGTATATTTTGCTAAAAAAAATTCAATGTACTTGCTATATGACCGTTAAATTAAGTCGTACAAACAGCTCCGACGATTTTGATAAAATCAATATTACCTACAAAAAAACTCCAACGTTATTCCTCACATAGGACCTATTTTTTCCACTCAAAAACAGATTAACCGATTCTTCCAAAATATTATATATACCTAGTTACATGTATGAACATTTAGGCCCATATTTATCGATCAATATCAGGCCGCTCGTAACTTTAAGAGCCTCTTAACTTAAGTTCGAAAAGTGCTATTCATCGAACACTATTAACTCTAATTTGTATATTCGAAAAATGGCGGATTCCTTCTATCAGGAACGCACCCTAAACTTATTTATTCTATTTCCACGCTGATTCTTCGAAAGCGAATGTCAAAACAAAACAAACAAAATGAGTCAGACAAAAAGTTAGAATACACAATAGAAATTCAAAGCACAAAGCAGGTCTTGGATTAGAGGTAATGCTGCTTAAATATAAATTATTAGTTATTACAAAATGATAAAAAATATTTTTCATTTTCCAGGCTAAAGTTCAAGATATATTTACTGCAATGCCATCAAAATAAAGAAATTCGTGTGTGTCTATGTATGTAGATTTGTATCTTGAATGTGTAATTTAAATTTTTGGTAAGGAACTATCCGAAGAACAAAAACGGATGATCATCTTGTAGGTGGAATTCCAGAGATTTGTACTGCACGCTGGGCATGTTATTAAAGGGACCCTATTAGAGAATGTGGTCATCTATACAGAATACATTGGAGGTGGCAGGTGGTGACAATGAGCAATCAAAAGATGAGAGGACACATGCAGGTTGTCATTGAATCGTGCTTTCTACGAAGACCGATTTTCTGAGAATCGATACACCACTTGAATGGATTGGTCAACACACTTCCCTGAACTGATGCGTTCATATAAAAAAAATAATCAATGTTAGATAACTGAAAGACTAATATTTAAAAAAAAAATACAAAAAGCAATAGTTTTTTTTCATTAATTTTTTAATTTTCCAATTAAAACTGTCACAAATTCAACGCTAACGATTTCTGAAGAAGGAAATTGCAATCAAATTTTTTTATTTTATTTGTAAATTTTAAAACAAATTTAGCTTCTTCATCGATTATGAAAGGATTATGCCAAGGATCATCAATTCGTTCGTTATGAGCGGTATAAATCAAAAATGTTTGTGGCATTTGTGTGACTTCTGCATTCTGCTTTCTTCGTAAATGTCAAATTATAAAAAATCGTAGTCTATTCGTACTCAGCAACAAATTAATATTTAGTCTACTTTGCAAATTATAACAAATCTAAAAAGTTGTAAGGCATCAAAGTTGACATCTTTAAACTCGACTTGCGGCTAAACTAAGCGACCTAGCGACTTCAAAAATGCATATTCGTGGTCTAGGAAATACCACCTTTCAATTGATGTATCGCATTATATGAAACATCGACTTTTATCTTTAAACACGATTTGCGGCTAAACTAGACGTGCTAGAGGCATCAAAGTTGACATCTTTAAACTCGACTTGCGGCTTAACTAAGCGACCTAGTGACTTCAAAAATGCATATTCGTGATCTAGAAAATGCCAGTTCTAAAAATTCAAAAAAAAAAGTTGGTAAAAAAAGCTTTTTTTAAAACTTCCCAAAAAATACGGTACTTGAAATTTTTCAAACAAAATATTAAAAAACAGGTCAGTTCACTGACGGGGTTTCTTCACTGGCACAACGAGCAATTTCGTGTAGTGCCAGTGATGGGACAGGGTCAGTACCCTTCAAGCAAAAATCACTGACTTCAGAATTTTCGGTTCATTTCTGGCTCACCTGAGTCTGCTATTAACGAGGCCTCTCACGAAATTGCATGCATGGCATACAAAATTAAGAAAGAGATTCGAGAATCGAGTATTTTTTTTCTTTTTTAATAGATTGAGAGAAAGAGTGAGAGAGAGGGAAAGATAGAGGGAGGGAGAGATCAGGAGCCTTTTATTTATATGCATAATATGTTTACTTTTTGGTTTGCATTGGAGAATGAAGACGACAGTACAAAGACAAAATTGGAAAAAATAATTCGGGCAGTGAAAAAGTGTTTTTGAAGAAAATAAAATAAATAAAAATAAGTAGTTTAAATGAAACGAGTGCCCATTGTTATTTTTATAAGTTAATTTTTGTTATTTTTATAAGTTGTGACTATCAATTTTGTGGAATAAAGAATAAAAAATAAAAGAATATGGCAACAAATTTTATTTATATTTTGTTTTGGACGACAGAGACAGAGGTTGTTTTCGATACTCCAACTCGTTTTTTTGTTTTCAAGTTTGTTTTGGGTGCAATTTCGATGAGCGGGACGAACTCGCGCTCTCTCTCTCTCTCTCTCTCTCTCTTTATTTCTCTCTCGCAAGTGAGTCCGTGGGAATTCTAATTTACATACTAAATGGAGCCGACAAACGTCGTTTTACGGTTCCGTATTTGGATCCGTATGCGGAGTCTAGTATGTGAATTTGACTCCGCGCGTGGATCGAATTCGGATCCATTTGCTTGAAGGGTACACTGACGCTCTTGTCATAAAAGTGTGTCAGTGGTCCTATGCACCAGTGACTACTTATCATATAAAACTGGTTACACTGCTGCGTGCATATAGACTAATGATTTCGAATATTTTTCGAACTTAGGAGTGGTCCAGACGCCTCATAACTTTTGCGAGCGCTCGTAAATCAGTACTAATAGTGCTTGATAAATAGACTTAAGAAGCTCTTAAGTTGAGAGCGATCGATAAATACGGCCCTATCTTAAATGTTGTGTGTAAATGTTGATTACTTAAAAATTTGCGAAAAATCTCTCACAATAGATACCTACCTATTTTACTAGAGAATAGGTACATTTAAAAGCAGCTTGCATAATTCCGTGTTTCAGCTTAGGTACCTATACTTTATTCGAGTTCTCTTTCGTATTCCTAGGGTTATTCTTTCGACAGTGATTTATTAAGCTAGAGCAAGTTCGTGCAACCCAATCACACATTTACATTTAATATCACAAAAGATGATAGAGTTGCCAACTTTCTGGCAACGAACATTATAATTTTACTAGAATTCAGATTGCTTCAAAATTCAAAATGACATTTTTTGTGACTTAACTTATAAAGATGACAACTGGGATGCAAATTAAAAAATTTCTTAATCTATTTTGCTTCAAAAAAGATTAAGAGAAAAGTTGTCATTCGAAAGATACACCTGCAAAACGATTAGAATACCTAGGTATTGATAGGAAAAAGTAGCAACAGATTTCTTTAAAATAAAAAATGTTTTAAGTAGGTATAAACAAAAATTGCAAAGAACTGGGTTTGAAAAGTAAAATAGTTTTTGTTTGTCACTTCACGTTAAATTCCCTTTTTTACATTACGCGTTAGTACTATTTTTTTCTTATGTCAATTCTTTCTATACACGTTTTAGCTGTTTTTCACCCTAATTAAACTAAAAAATGAATAATCTATCTATAAAACATTTTTAAATTTTGACAGAAAACTTTTTGGCAAGCCTGGCTCCCAGACTTAAGCAAATATTCAAAAATCCACAAAAATGTTCCTAACAAAAATTCTTCAAAGCAAACAAAATATCGTCTTGAAACTCATATCCAATACAATCACATATTTTTCAATTCATACAAAGAATGTTTATTTCATTATATTGTATTTATTTACCCCCACTTAAATTTATATTAATTTTTATCTTTGCTTCCCATAGCATTCTAAACAAAAATCATTTTGCCTTGTCTCCCTCGAACCCCCAAGGAAATTCTATACATTCTTCTCGTTTATCGTTGCTTATCGCTGTTTATCGCCGCTCTCAATAAAGCTTTTGGAGAGCTCTCCAATCGCAGGGTACTGGCGGAGTGTAGTAGATGGCGCCTCTTGCGTTCCGGTTTTGAATTGTACTATACGGATATATAGCAAAGCCTCACATATTAAAAAAACGAACGAAAAAACGACATTGTCATATGGTTAAACACGCCTAAGATTAAGTACGTCAATCGAAAAACACACTCAATAAAAAAAACTGATCAAATCTATTTGTCACTTTTTTGGACACCAAACTCGATCAAATTTTTGATCAAATTTGCCTTTACCACAAAAAATCCACTTTTAATTGCAATATTATAACGTCGATAAAGCATGAAATTCTATAAAAACAATTAGAAACGATTTTGTTTCAGAGTGCTGTTATAGGACAGTTTTTACGATCTTATATTTTTGTCTCGTTCCGAAATTAAATCCTGACATATTAAAAAAACGAAATTTTAAGTAGAAAACCAAAGTAACCTCGTCAAGTGCAGAAAATAGTAAGTTATTAAATGATAAGGCGATGAAATTAGCGTGAAAATTAAGAATAAACAAAAAATAAAAAATAGCATTCAAACGTTTTTTCTTGATTGTTCCGTGTGTCTTTGCTTGTTTGCTGTTCGCAATCAGCAGCTCAAGCAGTACATCATAAATTGGTGTATTCGTTATCCGTGTATGTAGTGTGGTGTATAAAATAAAAAAGTATTTTTTAGTGACCCGTGTTTGATTGGGTTAGAAAATTGCCCGGAAAACCAGGAAAACAGATTGTTTGTTGATTGCAGTGCGAAGTGGTGATGTCCGAATCGGAGTCGCCAGTAAGAAGTCACCAGAGTCGCCGTCAATTGGTATGTTTCATTTTATTTTATTTAGATAAAAAGATTGATGCAAAGCATTTACCGCACTACTTGAAAAACTAAAAAAATCGATTAAGTTACTTACACATTATTAATTAGTAGTTTTACATTTGATTCTCTGTGCCACAATCTATTTGTAATGGCTAGCCTTTTTTCATGCTTCCTTTGAGAAAACTATTGCTTTTTATACCTATTAAAAAAAAACCTAAAAAAACCTGTGTGACTGGTTATCTGGATAGAGTTGGGTTGCTTTTCGACAGAGGAAAGAGCTTCTTCTATGTGTATGAGAAGTTGCATTACAAAAATATTACCAAGGAGTTTGAATTGAACAAGTGCAATGTTTTTTGCCTGCTGATATTTATGTTAGATTTTTAACTTAAATTCATTGTTCAAAAAGAGAGCAAAGATAATACAAAAAGTTCCCGCGCACGTTGTGCTATTAATAATCGAACAAAAAAGGCATCCGTAGATACGTAAGTTTGCAAACGTTTTCTGAGCTTCGCTTCTGACTCAGTATTCATAATATTGTAGCTACCTCATATGTTGGTCTTATACAATTCTGTATTATACAGTAGACAGTTCTCACTCTCAAACAGGATTGATTTTTTTTTCCGCTGACCCGACCGACCATACAACTATGCCAGTATTTTGCTTGGCAAAAAGTAAAGGCTGTCCCTGCCAGATTTAACATAACATTTAAGGCTGAACTATAATAGTCGGAACGGTGCGTACATGTCTGTCTTTAATTGTGCGAGACCAAGCAATTCGTATCTCACGCCTGAAATAGCGGATTGCTCCGCTTTGTCAAATTTCGATCAGTTTAATTCACGGACGTAAACTTCGCTCGCTATCGCACTTTACGGACGTAAATGGATATGAGAGTGAGAGGTATGCTGACTTTGTTTGTGACTTCACAGCAGAGAGAATTATGTGATTTTTTTTATTTATTTCTTCGCTGGTTCACAGTCATCTTATTGCATGTTGGTTTGTCGGACTCCAAATTGCGTGTTAATATTGAATATGAAAATATAAAAAATTTAATTAAGAACATAATTTTTCTATTTTATTATAAATGTGTTTATTTATTTATACTTTTACCCCAACTTATTTGTATTATTATTATTTTACAACAAAAAAGTATGTACGAAAAAAATAAACAATTTTCGTCGGCAGAAAAAACCGCCTAATTTTTTTTGCACAAAATGCATATTTGATCAGAAATTTGATCGGATTTGCCGCCCAATCAAAATTAAACTGATTTGATCTGTTTTTATCGGAGATCAGAAATAACTGTTAACCTTTATATCCCCTTGGTTTCTCTCTGAGAAGTACTACAATTCTTAAAAAAGATTTCGGTTTTGGTTTGAGATTTACTTTAAAAAATTAAAAATTGGGTTATCGGTTGAAATTTTTTTCTAATTTTTAAAAATAACTCAATGGTTGAGATTTTTACGCAAACATAAATTTAAAACGTCAACCTTTAACATTTTTCGCTGAAAATAAATCAAAATTTGGCAAAATAAATCAAAATTTGGCAAATGCCACTGTCGCCGAGCTAAATGGGCCCAGTTCCCTGCTTATATCGAAGGTAGAGCTCCAGCTCATCTTTGAATCATTAAAGAAAAAGAAGTCAGCAGGATTCGATGGTATACCCAACATTGTACTGCGACATCTTCCTAAGGAAGCAGTAGACATTTACACCACACTGTTTAACAACGCACTGAATAATGCATATTATCCGGTGCGTTGGAAGACAGCTGTGGTTCATCCTCTCCCGAAAAAGGGAAATGATAGCTCCAATCCGGCGAATCTCCGGTCGATAAGTCTTCTTCCGAGTATCAGTAAGGTATTCGAAAAAGTTCTTAATACAGCTCTGACCAAGTGGGCAGAGGACAAAAATATTATTCCGGATAATCAGTTTGGCTTTAAGGCGGGGCATGACACCATTCATGCTGCGTCTAAGCTAGTCTCTGATATCCAATGGAACAAAGCTAAGAATCAATGCACGGGTGCCGTTTTGGTTGATTTGGAAAAGGCCTTCGACACCGTTTGGTTAGAGGGTCTTTATCTGAAGCTGACCAGTTTTGGCATAAGTAAACCATTGTTATACATTCTTTATGACATGCTTAATGGTAGAAAGTTTGTTGTCAAAAGTGGCAATGTAACTTCTACCACAACATTTGATATAAAAAATGGTCTACAGCAAGGAGCGGTGAACTCGCCGATCCTCTTTAGTATTTACACCAGCGATCTGATAGGTTGTCTTGCTCATGCGATTGCGTATGCCGATGACCTTGTAGCGTACAGAACGGCTCCAAAAGTCGAGGTCATAAGAATTCTCTTGCAGCGTGACTTCGACAAGATTCAACAATATTGCGATGACTGGAAATTGAAAATCAATTTCCAGAAATGCGAAACTATCCTGTTTAGAACCCCATTGTCTAGGGCTCCTAGGGATACGAGAAAGAACTGGAGAAATCTAGTGATCGTTGGACCAAGTGGACATCCATTGGCGAGTAAAAGTGTGGTAAAGTACCTTGGCATCTGGCTGGATCAGTATCTGTATTTCAACCGACATATAGATGCTGCTCTGTCCAGAGCTAGGGGAGCTTTTGCCCTGACAAAACGGCTGTTTTATAGCAGCCGTCTTGATAGCAGGGTGAAGGTGCTTTGCTACATGGCCCTCATCCGGCCGATGATTGCCTATGGGTGCCCTGTGTGGTTCAACGTTGCCCCATCTCAAATGGAAAAGATTCGGGTGTTCGAGAGGCAGTGTCTTAGGACCTGCCTTCGATTACACAGAACACCAGAGTCGGAGTACAAACGTTACTATTCCAACGAGGTCCTAAATAATGGGGCCAACATAAACAGGATAGATAACTTCTTGTTGAAGCTTATTCGCGGTCATGTTGCGAGAGCTATGACCTCTTCTAATGGACTCATCTTTGGGGCTTACTACCCAAAGGATGAATATTTTGAAAAAGTACGTTTAAGCGGCTTCATTCCACCCGAGGCTTTCCTCTTTTTAGATAGTCGAGGGCTGATACAGGATAGGTTGGCGGTTCCGTTAATCTACCACGTCGGCCGTAAGACTGTGGATCGGTGACTTCTGTACGACCGAGACGTCGCCGCAGGAGACGGAGCAGAGCGCCTTCGGTTCAGTAGGGCTGTGTCCAATCGGGACCGTAGGGATATAATTAAACAAGCTCCACACTTTTGGTGGATGAGCGACGAAATTCGAATTTCTTAAAGTTGGTCAACGTTATCGCCTTGGTCAGCTTACATAGGTTTAAGGTACCGTGAACCCGGGTGACTTTGGCACTTTTTCATTTTAAAATGTGAATAACTTTTGCAATATTTTTTTTTTGTTTTAATGAACATTTGAACCTTTTTACCTACTTCGCCCACTCTATAGGTATAATAAGTCTTGAACAAATCTATCGATCAGTTCTATATATAGAAGCTAAAATATGTGTGGCCAAAGTCACCCTCCCATTTCGGGTGACTTTGGCCGAAAGTACGTTTTCTTCAATTTCATGCGAATTACAAGCACCAAGTCATTCTCACCCAACCCAAATGATAGACCAGATTTTTTTTTTATATGTAGGTATTTTCTTATGAGTTAACTCTGAATTTTTGATTTTTGATATTTTTTTTTAAATACAAGTACGTTAATGTTAATTTCCTTGAAAGTATATTGACAAAAAAGTTTCTCTCGGCGATCGACTGTTAGAACAGGAAGTTTTTGCTCCAGATCACTTTTGTTTACTTGTGCAACGTCTTTTTTCTCTGGGTTTATCAAGCTGCACCCAGCACTTCTTCGTAAGAGGTACTGGGTACCCAGCCAAAGTCACCCGAAATGCATGCCAAAGTCACCCTACCTTTTGGCGTAAATTATAAACAAAATAAAATTTATTGTTTATAAAATAGTTACAAGGGTAAAATTAAGAGAATTCAATTTGAAAAACAATACATATATCGGAGTTAAAGTCATTTTACAATCATATTTCTGGAACATGGTGAAACCATCCCAACATTTCCAGATGATTTTTTTTCTTACATTTTCAAGAAAAACTAATTTTAGTATAAATTTATATCTAAATTTAGTTAAATAACGCTAGTATGATCATTTTTTCATTCATTCAATTGTACAAATTTACAAAGAAGCTTGGCTGTTCTAGTTTTAGGTAGTTTTAAGTAGTTTTAATTTAGGTACTAGGGTAGTGTTAAGTTTTATATATAAAAATAAAAAAGATCCTTAATTTGAGTTTTTTCAACAATATTTTCTCAAAACAAATAAATATATGAATGAATTTTTAAATTAAGTTAGTTTTAAGCCGAAAGGCAATAGAATAATTGGTTATGGGATCATTTAGAGCGCCCGCATAGGGCCAGTAAGTTATGTTAAGTAGATGTTTAAGCCAGTTTTTAAAGTTTTTGGTCTAGCTGTTAGTATAGGTTGAAATGAATTGAATAAAAACTGAATTTGAAAAAAAAAATAAATCAAAAATGGTAAAGGCAAACAAAATGTGGAATACATGAAGGTTTTTATTTTGTTTAAATAATTATAAAAATATGAAATTTTTGAACTTTCGTATCTTAGGTATATTAAATTTTACAACAAACTCACATTTCCTTCTAACTTAAAAAACTTTTCACTTTATCGCTGAAAATCACTCAACTATTAATCACAAGCATTCAGTGATGAAAAAAGAGACTTATTTTCTAACGGTACTGATTGATAAATTTGCAGTTAATATTTAATTTTTTCTCTCAGCGATAAATTTCACTGGTTGACCGAAACAGAAAACAAGCAAAAAATAAAGGTTTATCTCAGGCCTTGACCGATATTTTTTTCTTCTTGAAGTAAAGGTTATTGAGCAATTTTTATTGAAAATAACAATAAATAAGAGTTATTAAAAAACTTTTCAAAAGGCTGAGATTTATTTCTGACCTCTGGTTTTTGTTTTGTATGTGTGTTTCTTTTGGCGTTCTTAATTTGAGGCGTGAAATCTTGTTTATTTACACCAGAGAGGATATATGAAAGAGAGTATAATGTAGGCCGGAAATGGGATTTTGCCTACAAGCTGATTTGACAGATAAATCATACCATCTGCGGATGTGTGCGTAAAAACTCGCATACACGCACAGTTGGTACGATATTCACCACCCACCACTAAATTGTCCGTTATTTTAAAAATCTGGCGGTTATTTTTGAAAGTTCAAGAGTTGTTATGTTTTTCTATTAAGCCCCCTTTCACACATGGTAAGATTTCGTTGAACGTGCTGCACAATTTAGTTTTCTTATAATTTTGATATATTTTTGTAGATATAATCGATTTGTAACATATAAGATCGTACAGAATGATTTAAAAAGTATGTTAACAGCTGATTTTAAAATTGATCAAATAATTAAAACGTTTGTTGCGGGTTCCTTGCTTGCCGTCGGGATCGTTGCTGGCATGCTTGACCGGCCTCACGCTCGTCGGAGGGAGTAGGAACTTGATCCCTGTCAGAACCGCGCAGACAAAACTCATGCCAGGCTTTGCGTCGAGGTGTTGTGACGCACGAGAAGTTTGTCTATACCCACCCTGCCATGGTTGCCGTACTCGTCTGAGCAACCTCTTAACTCGCCATCTTCCGTTTCCTTCACCTCATCTTACCATCTTTCCATTTCAGCAACCCTCATCCATCCTCCTAAAAACTTTAATCAATCATAACCATTTTCTATCTTGTCTTGAATTCATTTAAAAATCTTCTTATCCATCTTCATTCAAAACAAACAAAACTTTTCTAAACGTTATAAATCAATTTTTAACAAATAACTAAAACTAGGTAATCAATGAAATCAGATATATGTACTAACTTACACTAAAATAGATAACAAGATATATAAACAATAAAACTATCTTAAAATGTACCTAATGTAAAAGAAACAAAAATAAAAAAGTTTTAGAATATAGATAAATTATTGAAAACAAAAAGACAAAACTTAAAAGTAAAAGACAGGTAATGTATTAGGTATATTATAAAAATAAACTATCTTGCAGGTATGTACATTTGATCCCTTGTAATTCCAAATAAAAAAAAAAATCAAATTATTGCACTTTGTAATGTTTCAACTTTCAATGGTCCCCCTTATTCTCAAATCCCTTTTCTTCGCTATCCAACTAACGATACCAAATAATGAGAGGTCATTGATTCGCCCTTTCTAATTACTTCGATGTGCTTTCAATCAGCTGTCGATGTTGTGGCCACTGCATCAAGGCTGATTATATCGATGATCTGTATCACTTTATCGTTCACAAAAAGTTAGTTGGTATCACAGTAGGTATGTATAAAAAAAAAAGGAATTTCAAATATAGTTGCCCTCAGTGCTTAAAAAAAAGGAAAAGGAAATTGCCATGTTCATGGGTGTTTGTACAGTACATGCATAAAATGAAGGTAAAAAGGTACTAACTTAAACTAATAAAAACACATTAAAGATTGAAATAAATAAAAAGAATAGAAAAACTTAAAAAAAATATAAAAGAAATAAAATAAAAATAAAAAATTTGTTCTCTTGCCGGATTCGAACCAACGTTCTTTCATGCAGCTCTCGGACACTCTTCTTCCAGACCACCGATACTTTTTAAAAGTTGATGTCCTTTTCAATATTTGTTAATAATGCAATTATAGGTGAATTATAATATATGTATATGCAAATATGCACTCCATCGGCTAGCGCTGCTGAGCATTAATGGGCTTGTACCAATAATATGGCTCGCACAAAAAAACGGCTCGTACACAAAACAAGACTCGTACAAAAAAATATCAACGGTCACCGAGTTTGTTCAGTGACCGTGGAGCGTGATATTTTGTTAGTTTATGAACTATAAAACGGATAGGTAAAGGAAGGTAATGTGCATGAATATATGTATAGCCGTGCCTTAATAAAAAGATTATTTCTTTACCTCTGGGATGTTTATTGAATTTCTGTTCCTTTGCAATAGGTAGTTATTCTTTGGTTTTTCTACACTTTCAGTTAAAGATTTTCAATACCACCACACTAATTTTCTTTTACTTTTAATAGGTAGGTACAATTTGGTGAGAAACAAGAAAACTAACCTTTACATTGTGAACGGTGGTGTTTCGGAACTCACTCCATTCGCACACTGTGGAAAACTTTAATTTGAAACATATAAGAGATTTCAGAAATGCCAATGTGTGCATAATTTCCCCTTGCATTTAAAGTTTTGGAGACATGTTTAGGGGAGAACGGAGTGAGCCAGGACACTAAAGAAAAATAACAACTGAAACTGACGTTTCGTAACAGAGGGCTTTGCGTTTTGTTTACATTTATTAGTGTAAACAAAATTGCAAACAGAACCCACACGCTGTTTAAAATTTAAGAGTTAAGCCTTTTTAAAAATAGAAAAATGTTTGCTACAGTAAGAGTACCTACAAAGATTAAAAACGTGGGGCCTAACCCACTACATAGCCGGGCAAAACCTTGTCTGAAATAAACAGTAAGCTTGTTTACCTAGTCAGGAACAATCTTGTGAAACACTCTTCAGTTAAAAACGAAACGACGCATCCCACTATTGCCTAATATCCTTGGCAAGAAAGACTCCAATAAGTCCAATTGGGACACTCATCGGATTCAGACATAATATTCACAAATAAGAAATCGATGAGGCTCCCCACCTCAGATCTACAATTAACTTTACATTTAATGCCTTCACGAATATAAATAGCTGTCCCACCACCTCTTCTCCCGTCGAGTCTGTCTGCACGAAAAAGCCTATACCCTCTCAAGCAACACATATGTAGGGTACTTGTTATTTTTAATTGGTTATGATACTAATATAACCTAGCAGCGGTGGCACGCTCGCGGGTTGCACGGCCTCCTAGCTCGCCGGAGGGGTGGGTTCTTGCTACTTTAGGTTCCTACAATACTTTTCGTGCCAATGATTATAGGGGAAGCCTTTATTATGGTTGACGTCCCAGAGTTCTCGCATACCCGAGAAGTTTCGGAACGGACCATACGAAAAGAAATATAAAAGAAAAAGAATAACAAGATAAAGGAGAATATGTGGAGAAGAAAAGAAGTAGCGTATCTGAACCCGGTTGAGACCTCGTAGCATGTATAGGCGCTTAGCTGGACTTGCGCCGGCCAATATCCCCCCATATACCTCGTGGTCTATGATGGCCCCATATAAAATGCATAGACCCCCTTAACAGTAGAACCCTCTACATCAAGCCGTTCTCTCAACGATCAAAATAGAAAAATAATCTTAGTTATTCATGGTCTGCGCAGTTGGCACTTTATTAATATATGATAGAAAAACATCTGAATGTTTTAATAATTCGCTTCAAATTTTAGTAACAAAAATAAATATTCTTAAATTAACAATTCAAAACATTACATGAAGAGAAGCGTACGGCTCCGGTCTCGCAAGAAAGAAATGACAAACACTACCGCGTCCGCGAATCTCGCCTGATTTAAGGTGGCGAAGGAAAATAAAAAAAAATACAGTATGGGAACTAAAACTTCATTCGATCGGTATGTTATGGTATATACTGACAAAAAACGTGTTCAAATATATAGAAATTTAGGGGTACTCACTTGAAAATCCGGAAAGTCGATGATCCTCGTGCACGACGATACTGCGGCTTCCTGGAGGCTGTGATTAATTAAAAAGGGGCGAAATAGAAGGTTTCCGTTTTTTTCGTGCGTCACTAATGTCTCGCCGACTGACCGCGCTTCGCTTTTACAAAATATTACTTAATGATTACTAATTATCACTTTAAAGTTACTAATTATTACTTAATGGTTTTAAAATATTATAGGCAAAATTTATGTCCTTTTTCGGATCTTAAAGATTACTAAATGTTACTTAACAGTTTCTAAGCGTTACGAACAAAATCTTTTCCGTGACTTAAAGGTTATGCGATTTGTTGATTAAAATTAATTTTTTTCTTTTTGATTTCGGTTTTTTTTTTTCCTTTTTTGCTGCAAGGGAGCACCTGGCTGGAATATGTGAAGGGTTGGGAAGATGTCGCTACGCTGCCCCGTTAAATTCCACGGTATGCGTCCACGTGCGAGGCAATATTACCGCCCCTTACTATGCGAGGGTCGCCTCCCCAGGCAGGGAATCTTGGTTCGGTTACCACAACCTCCTCCGTACCGTGACCGAATGGATTCTTTGCGATGATCACACAAGGCGGGTTCCGAATGCGTCCCTTGGATTTCCTGGGGCTTGTGGGCGACATTATCACCGACGCTAGTCGAGTACGGCAGAAAAAAAAGGTTTTGGGCGACGAAATGGGATTTGGAGCTACAACGAATATATATTTAGCTTTATTAAAAGTTCTTTTAATATATATAGAAAGGCTCGCAATACTAACCTATCGATCGTTCGTCTCCCACTCGCTTTCTCGGTCGCAAAACGCAAAATGAATCCAAAAATGGTTGGCATCCACCAAAAAAAAAAAAAATGGTTGTCGCAACCCGGAAAAAGAAACCTCGATTGGGTGCGTTTAACGCCATTTCGACGATGCCCGATTATGATGGCCGTGTTCAGGTCAGGCAATAAATGTAATGGGTGTCACAACTAGATGGCGCGCGCGAATAGCACTGGCATGTAAGTGCGTTTACATGACCCGTGCACGCTACACAACATGCATTTACGAGTCTCTCGACTAGTAAAGGTATGAAGATCATGCGGGTCAATGCTATCACAAAAGCCTCTGTAAAGGCTTCCGAACCTCGAACTTTATCACTTACGCAGGTCCTTGCCATGCACTGTCCCGATCTTCTTCCCCTCTAAATTTTCAACTTCATATAACGAACTGCCTACGACCTTTACTATTCTGCATTTGAGAAACTTCGCGCACAGTTTCGCGTTTACATGCTTCGCAGCCTTGCTCTGGGTAAAATTTCTCCTATACAAAACATCACCCGGATTGAATTTGTGGTTCGAACTACGTAGGTTATATGATTTTTCATTTCTAGAGTAAGCTTGTTTGAGACACTTTGATATTATTTCGTATGAGATCAAATTTTGCGTTGGTTGTCACACACTGTATATCGCTTTCATCCAAGGCTTTTAACTTTCGCAGCAATAGATACGCATCGCCATGCGTTACCATGTGTTGACCGTACAAACAAAAATGAGGGGTTACGCCAGTGGACTGATGCACGGAAGTGCACAAAGCCATTTGGATTTCAGAGAGATGTTGATCCCAATCTTTCTGATCATTTTGTAAATAACTTCGTATCGCCGACAGGATACTTTGATTGACCCTTTCGGAGGCATTCGCTTGCGGAGAATAGATGGCATTTCTTATATGGGTACATCCATATTTTTGCAGGAAGTCCTTGAAATCTCGAGACACAAACTGTCTCCCATTGTCGGAGTGCACGAATTCCGGCACACCGTATTGATGGAAAATACTTTGTTCCAGAAATTCGATTCCCGCTTGCGAAGTCTCTTTGCGTACCGCTTTCAGAAATACGGCTTTCGAAAAACCGTCAACTACAACGAATATATAGGCGTTCCCTCTCTTCGATCTCGGATATGGGCCCATGAAATCGATGTAAATCTTTTGGAATGGGCGGCTTACCTCGTGATAAGCTCCCATTTTCGGTCTAAAAATATGGTTCGGTGGCTTACATTCTTTGCAGGTCGGACAGTTTCGGACAAAATCTCGTACTTGCACTGTTTGGTTGGGCCAGTAAAACAGTTCTTTGATTCGGCTCAAAGTTTTGGCAACGCCACCGTGCGAGCTATTTGGTGGGTCGTGACATTTTTCGATCACCGACTGTGTGAGAGAGGATGGTAACCAGAGTTTCCATAAACTTTCAGATTTTAACAACCCATCTTCATCTGAACCGATTTTCTTGTAAACTAAACCCTCTACTATTTTAACATCTTTGACATTTTGGATATTCTCAGATAAAGTTTTCAACAAAGCCAAATACTCGTTTGACTTGAACTCGGGTGAAGATAAATCGATCCCCATATAAACCTGAGATTCCATTGATACCTCTTCGTTAAAAGCCCTTGACAATGTATCCGGCACAATGTTTAATGAACCTTTCCTATGTTGAATATCGAACTTGAAGGCTTGGAGTCGAAGCGACCACCGTGCCAATCGTCCACTAAGGTCTTTGAGGCCCATAAGCCATTTGAGGCTGGCATGGTCGGTTACAATGGTGAAGGGCAACCCTTCTACGTACGGACGGAATCTTTCCACCGATTTAATGGCAGCGAAACACTCTTGTTCGGTTACGCTATACTTGCGCTGACAGGGGTTCAACTTTTTTGAGTAGAACGCTATAGGCTTTTCGTTCATCTCCTCGTCTAGCTGGTACAATACGCCTCCTATCCCGAGACCTGAAGCGTCACATTGAATCCAAAATGGTTTCGTGTAATCGGGGTTCGACAGCAACGGAGCGGATGTTAGTGAAGACTTTAGAGCTTCGAAAGATAAAATCGCTTCCGGAGTCATGTGAAAGGACTTGCTCTTTTTGAGAGTATCCGACAACGGGCTAGATATCGCGGCGAAATTACGAATAAACCGTCGATACCATCCGCATAATCCCAAAAATCTGCGAACTTGTTTCGTCGATTTGGGTACAGGGAAATCCTGTATAGCCGAAACTTTCTCAGGGTCAACTTTTATTTGGCCTCCTCCCATCACATACCCCAGATATCTAATCTCCTTGAAACAGAAGTGGGACTTTTCGACATTGATCGTTAAATTCGCTTGCCGCAAACATTTCGCTAGTTCCGCCAAGACCGAGATATGGGTAGTGAAATCTTTTGTGACTATCAGCAAATCATCTACGTAAGGGAAAACATATTCACTGAGCGCGGGTGGAACAACTTTATCAATCACACGACACATCCTCTGGCCTGCATTCTTGGTTCCGAACGGCATGACGGTGAATTGATATAATGGCCGGCCCGGCACAGTGAACGCCGTTTTTTCTCTGGATTTTTCCTCGAGTGGAATTTGCCAGTAGGCATCCTTCAAATCAACACTGCTAAGAAAATGGGCATCCGGCAAGCGGCTCAACCGCCCTTCCACTTGATGCAGCGGGTACGCATCGTTGATAGTCAGTGAGTTAACTTTCCTGAAGTCCAGGCAGAGCTGGTTCTTGCCTGGTTTTTGGACAGGAACTACAGGAGAGCTCCACGGACTATGACTCTCTTCAATCACCCCCGTCGACAACATGCGATCCAGCTCTTTGTAGATCATTTGCTGAATTGGCGGTGACACCGGGTAATGTCTCTGCTTGACTGGCTTGGCATCGCCCGTGTCAATGATGTGCATGTCTACATGTGTTTTGCCAAGCCCCAGTTCAGCAAAGGACGGAAACTGCCGAATCATTTCCTCTAAAAGCTTTCTCTCCGTAACTGACAAAGCTATTTGTTGTCGTTCTACCCTAGGTTCACTCTCTTCCTCATTGTCTGAGCAATTCAGGTAAGGTTGATCCTTACAAAGGCATATTGAATCCAGGTAATCTACGTCAGAACAAATCGAATCCGATTCGTAATCCTCATCATTTGAAGACGACCTCACTACTTCTCGGGGATTTTCACTTCTAGCAGTTGGTTTGACCAGATTTGGTGCGATGCTGAATTCTTGACAGAAATCTATGCCGAGATATAGGCTTTGAGACAAAGATGGGATTAAGTACAAAGGCAACGGCTTCTTTATGCCGTTATACGAAATTTCGGGTTTGACATAACCAATCACGGACTGCCTATTACCGTCCGCAGTACGAATGTACGATGAATAATCGTGAATCTTTAAATTCAGATCTCTGACGGTTTGTAAACAGCCCTTGTCCCAGCAAGATACGGAAGCCCCGCTGTCTAGTAAACCGGAATAGTTTGTACCTTTAATGTTGACCATCGCGAAGGGTCGAGGGTC
Organism: Platycheirus albimanus; assembly: GCA_916050605.2. Taxonomy (NCBI): domain Eukaryota; kingdom Metazoa; phylum Arthropoda; class Insecta; order Diptera; family Syrphidae; genus Platycheirus; species Platycheirus albimanus. Next base: position 224,659,430 of record OU696696.1, on the reverse strand, counting down.
ATGACGACTGTTAATTGTGCTACCACAAATCAATTGTTTGTAGCATTTCCTAATCTTATATCTTAAACGTGTTTTGAAAAACGAATTTGGGGGCTTTTTTGACTGAATTTCGCTAAGTTGAAATATTCTTGCTCTGACTTTATTATAATGCGACAGCCTTTCTTCGTAAGTTTTGTCGCGCGGGTCTAATTTCATGGTAATTTTTGACGGAATGGTTCCGCTCGCGAGCGGAATTCCAAAATCAGTTGTGGTGTTTGTGGCAGCATCTACCTTTTTTACATCTCCGGGTGGGTTTGCGTCGAACGCGATTCCCCGGGCGTAATCACGCTCGATGTTCGGTTTCCCGACGCTTTGCAATTACTACAGTCTAAAACTGTAACCCCGTCGAGACCACACTTATAACAGAACAATCTGTCGACGGGTATAGGACAATTATCGAAAAGATGACCCGCTCGTTTGCAATTGTAGCAGGTATGATTCCTTGAAGGATAGGTGTTGTGGCTCGTTGTTGGTTTTCTCTTATGCGTAGAGAAGGCTGCGACGTTCTGTTCGTCGTCGCTCCCAACCTCGTCGCCATCGATTTGGTGTACGGTGCGAAAAGGAATGTTGCGATTTGTAGGGGGGTACCTATTGTGAATCATTCGTTCAGCGCGTTTGCATTCTTCTTTAAATTGCTCGAAGCTATTGATCCTCATAGGATAGACAAAATTTAAAATCTTCGTGCTTATGTTTGATTTAATAATATTTATGTAATCGATGTCGCGTAAAGGCTGCCTTAGTTGGCTTTTCATTTGACTAATGGCATTAAAATAGTCTTCGCAGCTTTCGTGAGATAGTTGCCTTCTATCAGTTATTTGCTTTATGATCTCGAAATCGTTTTCGTGATTCCGAAATTGTTTTAATAAAGCTCGTCTTAGAAGTGGCCAATCACCTCGGTGATTGTTACGCACGAATCGCCAATACCACTCCTGTGCCGCGCCTGATAACAACAGATGGAAATTTTTGAGTACCTCACTCCATTCAACGTTGTAATCCGCCCTTACGACTTCTACCCGGAAAACAAAATCGTCGACCGTCATACCTTTCGATGAACCATCGAATTTGAGACCCCAACGGTCTAAACGTACAGGTTGTCCCATATTAGTGGACATGTCTCTACTCCGATTCAACGCTGAATGACGGTCCCCGCCCACACTACCTACAGAATCTCGATTCGAGTACATATCAAGTGGAATGTTTGGGACAATGCTATTGGGATGTTGATGAAATATTGGATTACTCGAATTGAGAAGTGGAACTCTTTGTTCCTCTGTTATGCGCGCGTTGGCGAACATTTGCAAAGCCTGATCTACACTTTGTCTGACTACCGATGGCAACAGACTGTTAACGGTATCCCTAACCAACTGTTTAATGGATTCTTGGTTTTGCTGACTCGTTGCCGGATCCTGTGCCACATGTAACGGCGGCGGCGGCGCACTAAATATGTTGCTCGACGTTCGAGCGCTGTTATCACCTTGGTGTGACATATTATGGTGTGCCATATTCAAAAAGGTATCTACTATCCGATTACCGGACGGTGGGAAAGCGAAATTTACAGCCTGACTTGGCTCGTTCCCGTCGACTATGATAGGCATATTAACCGCGGGCGTGACGCGAGGTGCAGACGTGCTGGCTATAGTGATGGTGTTCGTATTAATGATCTCATTATGAGCAACTGAATTTGAAGGCTGCGCGTTATCGAACGCGCTGGGCTGGTTTGAGGTGCCTTCTAATCTACTTGTGGTTGTTGTTAGAGGCGAACGAGCTACTAACGGAGGGCGTGCCTGATTTGCTCTGCCAGGAGTGAGTGACTGATGTGACCCACTTGCTCCGGTAGTGATAAGACTACCTGATAAGTCGTGTATGTTATATCCTTTTGATTTTGGAATCGTTCCTGTTGGCCTAACCATGATTGTTACTGGCTGTCCTCGCTAGGACGAAATGGGTAGTAGCAAAAAAACAAATGAACGTTATGTTTTGTTGAAACACTTTCTTACTGCAAGTAGAATTTCTGTGTTCCTTGTTTGTTTGGGAAATGATCTGGTTCTGTTCGTGATCTTTAGTGCTATTTCTTGTTTTGAAAATAGACGGGACTTAGTGACTTGGACGAATCAATTAATATGTTCACAAGCAAGAACAAAAAAAAGAATAATAATATATGTATGTATAAGTAAACGATTGTTATAATATATTATAGTTGTCTAATATTTCATGAATTACATTTTGATCGTTGAGATTCAGGTTTAAATGTGAGAGGGTGGTTGATACATGCTAACGATTTGGTTCATATACGAAAGAAAAAAGATTTCAGAGAATGTTGTACAGGTGTACTATTGAAATGGTATGCGAATAAAGGTTGGAGATTGTCTTCTGGACTACTGTGCAACACACAGTGACTCAGAAAACATATTCATGCTGTTAGCTGCATATCAGAGTCGAGTTATTTCTTCCTGACAGTGAACATATGTGTCACGACTCGGAGCGGCCGATTCTAATTTAGACTTTAACTGACTAAAGCCTAATTAAAACACCTCCGCCTACGACTCTGTCTCAACCTTAAACAAAAGTATAATAAATAGTTCTATATAGTTTCAAGATGAAAACTAACCTCTATCCATGAACGGACTGCTAAGAGCGACTTAACGACTTGTAGGGAAGACTTTTGCCACCATAAGAATTGATAATGAAATACTTACCTATATCTGAAAACCAAAAATAAAATGATTACTTACCATCGTCGCAATACCAAAAACTCATTTTATTTCACCACATCCTACGACAGCATCAGCAAATATAAATCATACTGATGTAAACCGCCCTTAAGGCGCATAAAAATTCACCTAATGATTGAATGACGTAAACCTAAATTCCTCAAACTGTCGTTATACCAAATGACAGCTGACTCCTTTTCGCTATTCGAATACTTCCTGGCAGACAAACCTCCATCATTATTTCTCTTTGCCATTCAACCACCGAGCAGACAACATCTGCTACTTTGTTCATCACGGGTTATTAACAAAAAATATAATCCGACTGCCCAACATCTACATTGGGTAATCTCAAAATATTTGAGGAATCAGCATCCATCAACACCAGGAAAGCCGATAGAAGGTAAGAAGAATGAATATTGGATACAGTGGAGTAGTTATTTAGGATTTATCAAGTTGGATTAGTGGTGTAAAAACCCCAATTCTTAAAGATTAGGTAGTCTTCTTGTGGTTTGGCAAAAATTCTTCCACCCCATCTTCTTTGTCCTTTTAGGTATGTTTAACAAGGGAAATCTGTAAAGCGGGACGAGCCGCGCCGATAATAGAATCCAAATTGTAATCAGAGATCACCGTGGGAGCATCAGACGCCAATCTTGGAAGCGTCCAACGCGGGAGCAACCCAACAAGATGTGCAAAAACGCATATCCAACGCGGGAGCATCACACCAATAATGTGTAATAAGAATTCACATTCAACGCGGGAGCACCTTTTAAATCGATCTACATTTGTGTTCTGGAGCACCTAATAATAAAATTAAAGAAACAGCATTTGCGAGGACAGGATTTATTTGTGTTGGTATTTTTGACCAGGAGTCAAATAAAGGATTTGGTTTTGGAAAAGTATTTATAACCAGTGGTAATCTACACGCTGGAATACCAGGTAACTGAGATATATACCTTTTTTTTTGCAATCTAAATACCTAAATCAGTGGAACTGCTCCGAACGACAAAAAAATCTGTGCCAAAGTGTGTGTGTAGTGCTCCCTACGCATCAAAAGTTCAATATCAAATTTTCGACCCTTCGAAAGTTTTCTTCGATCTTACGCTTCGAAAGGTTTCTTCGATTTTCAATCCCTACGCTTCAAAAGTTCAATATCAAATTTTCGACCCTTCGAAAGTTTTCTTCGATCTTACGCTTCGAAAGGTTTCTTCGATTTTCAATCCCTACGCTTCAAAAGTTCAATATCAAATTTTCGACCCTTCGAAAGTTTTCTTCGATCTTACGCTTCGAAAGGTTTCTTCGATTTTCAATACCTACGCTTCAAAATTTGAGTTTTTTCTGCGAATTTTATGCTTCGAGTTTATTCTTCGATTAAAACGCCACCGCAGACGGTTAACGTCAACGCGGCATTTTTGGAATTCTTTTTTTTGTCAACGCCCTAACCCTACGCACGAATTGGTTCCAAATTTTGTTCTGCATATTACAACCATCATCCTAATAGCAGAATCATATTCGACAAGCACGATAAGATACTACGCAAACGATACCTACCTGGATTTACCCATCCCGATACATTGGGGTTAATAATATTGAGTGGATATACCTACAGTTTTTTTTTTGTTTTGTCCCTTCGATTACGCACAAATATGCACACCGACACCACGCACAATTCAAGAGCACATAATTAATAAACGCATAACATACACATGCGTATGAATCCTTGCCGAGCGCACAATCAGCGCAACAAAATCTACGTAATATAAAGATACTGTTCGCCGCAACAAACATATTCTGGTTCGAGCAGCGTTATTCGTCGAAAAGCAAATCTCTCCAGTGGAGTTATTTTGTGAATGCCGACCAAATCCCTGTTTGTATTTCGTCATCGTCGTCGTCGAATCTACGCAGTAAATCTTCTGAGATTAAGTTAGTTTTAAGATAGGATTTCCTTCTTATTTTAGCATCTAAGTTTCTTTTTCCTTGTTCAACAAAAATACTTAAAAATTAAATACCTACAATCATTTGCACACGGCTGAAATATGCTGACACGATGAGAAGTGATTTTCTTATTACTTCCCACATTTTACTTTATACCTAATTTTAAGTATATTAATCGTCTCCTATTCCTTCACCCAAATCCCATAGCTGCGTGAGACCAGACAAATGTGACCTTAAAAAGTGCAACGTCTGGCCTCACGCGCTGTAAGTAGATACATACACACTGGTCATTTTTGTTCGATTTGCCTTCTGCAATCGTTTTGTTAATGATTATATTTATTATTCCTTCAACAGTTCTCTAAGCGTTTATACGTACTATCAAATAAAGTTAATAGTGATAATTAAATTAAATATAGCTGAGTTATTTATTATTACGACAAAACATTGTTACGCGTTTATACGTACTATCAAATAAAGTTAATTGTGATAGTTAAATTAAATATATCTGAGTTTTTATTATAACGACACAAAACATTGGCGACCGTGACAGGACTAGCTAAAAGAGTTTAGCAGCCTGTAATTGTGAAAGTGAATTATAAAATACAAACAAAAATACAAAAATACCCCAAAAAAAAAAAAAAAAGGCAAAAATTTTCTGTTCTTGATTTAAACTTTTATATTAAAAAAAAAAAAAAAATGGTGTACACGATGGAACAATTAACCACCAGCCAGGACAAGGTCGGAAGAGAGATTTGTAAACTTGCACGCAATTATGGAAAAGATAGTGCAAGCAGAAAAACACTAAAATACCTCCAAGAACGATGGAGCATTTTAGATTCACTTTGGGAGTCATTTGACAACACGGACAGTGAGATCAAGGACAATTATCCAAGTGAAACGGACCACGAATATTTCATAAAAAATTATTATGATGAAGTGCAAGGGGTTTATGAGTCCGTGAGGGAGGACATCAGGAATCGTTTTGATGAACTTAAGAAACTTGAGCCCATGCAGCCACTCTCAGAACCATCCCCAGCAGGATTAACAGCAACGTCCCAAGCAGGACAAACAACGTCCCCAGCAGGACTATCAGCAGTGTCCCAAGCAGGACAAACAACGTCCCCAGCAGGACTAGCAGCAATGTCCCAAGCAGGACAAACCACAACGTCCCCGGCAGGACAATCAGCAGCCCAAAAATTAAGGCTACCACTCAAACCCTTAGCAAGGCAATTAGGACTTAATCAAAAGGCACCAACAGCAGATCCTGAAATGTTTAAAGTGCCTTCATTCAACGAACCAAGCCGATTAACAGTGGTTAGTAAATTCCGGTTAATCGCGAATATATTTGAAACATCTTTAAATAAGTGCTCCTTGGATTTGAAGGAGACTTCACCACAGGAATTTAATTTAAAAACAAAGACACTAATGCGCAACTGGGATGAATTGTCAACAGCTTACCAACGACTCGGAGATGATGCAGATGCTTTCGACATACAACTGTATTTTGATCTCCAAGATAAACTGGACATGAGGATTAATTTACTACCAATTGAGTCCGAGTCAAGTAAGAAAACAGATACTCAAATGAATCAAATATTCAACGCGGCCGTCAATCTCCCGAAAATTGAGATACCCAAATTTGATGGGAGCTATCTTAATTGGCCGCAATTTTATGATCTTTATGCACAAATGGTACATAACCAACCTGTTGCTCCAGCCCAGAAGCTTTATTACCTAAGAGCCAATGTCACCGGAGAAGCCCATAGCCTCATTCAGCATTTTCATGCCACTGACAGCAATTATGAGGTGGCTTGGAATACGTTGGTGGAAAGATTCAATAACAAAAGATTACTGTTAACCGCGCAATTTAATAGACTGCTCCAACAGTCTAGCATCGTAGACAATGCTAAAAGTCTAAAAAGGCTGCATGATACAACAAAGGAAGTCATGCAAGCCATCAGCAACCTTGGATACGAGACAACGGGATGGGATCCTCTGCTAGTGCATTTGCTGCTCGATAAAATGGACAAAGGAACCAGGATGATGTTCGAGGAATCGCTTGAAGCACCAAGAAGCGTTCCAACACTAATTCAGTTACTGGAATTTGTGGAATCCAGGTTCCAAACCCTGGAAGCGGTGAGCCAAGAGGATCGGAAACGGATAGCAGTGACTGTAGCTGAAAAAACTAGGGGAGTAACAAATCATTCTTGTGTATATTGTAAAGCTTCTAATCATAAAATATTTAACTGTAAACAATTTCTATCTCTTTCAGTGGAAGAACGGAACAAATCGGTGCGCAGGCTTCAACTGTGCACCAACTGTCTCCAAGCAGGACATCATTTTTCATCGTGTCAGCAGCAACATAGATGTAAAACTTGCAACGGGAAGCACAACACTCTACTCCATTATCCGGCCAAAAATATTTCCGGTAAGTCGTGTGCAATTGATGGGTCTAAAAATAATATTAGTAGTTCATTAGGAGTAGTGTTAAGCGGTCACGAGGTCTACCTTGCCACCGCAATAGTAAATGTTGTATCTTCAAACGGTGTGCGTGTCCCATGTCGAGCTATGCTTGATTCAGGGTCTCAATTAAATTTCATAACAACTTCTTTAGCTCAACAATTAGGCTATACAAAGCAAAGAAAGGATATTCCTATAAGCGGAATCGGGGGTAAGGAAAGTCAGTCTAGTTTCATAATAAACATTCCAATAGAGTCAAGAACATCCAATTACAAAACAAACGTTGAGGCCTGTATACTGCCCACTATAAGCGATTATATGGCAGCCTCCCCTATTGACCTTCAACTCTTAAATTTGCCTTCCAACATTCAGCTAGCTGATCCTGACACTCTGAATTCACGTCATGTCGACGTATTGATCGGAGCGGAAATATTCTTTGAACTGCTTTTACCTGGCGAACATAAAATTTCCAATAATCTCCCATTATTGAGAAATACAAGGCTAGGTTGGCTTTTAGCAGGAAGAGCCGTAGACAGTAGAAGCAATTCTTACTGTCACTCAGTTTCAAAACCAACATTAAGCTCCTTAGACAAACTCGTTCGTTCATTTTGGGAAAATGATTATTTTGAAACGGAATCAAGAACGTACAGTGAGGAAGAATACAAATGTGAAAAACATTTTAATGATCACGTTGAAATCACCCCTCAAGGCCAATTTATAGTACGACTTCCGTTTAAACAAGAACCAAATAAAATTTTAGGTTGTTCCATGGAAATGGCTAAAAAACGTTTCTTTTCATTAGAAAGAAAACTCGAGAAAAACTCGGAACTAAAAACAAGTTACATTAATTTCATGGCCGAATACGAAAGCCTAGGTCATATGACTTCGATTGAAAATATAACAAATCGACATTATGTGCTTCCGCATCATTGTGTATTTAAACCTCACAGTTCTTCCACCAAACTAAGAGTTGTTTTTGATGCGTCTGCAAAAACAACCTCAGGAAATTCGCTTAACGACATACTCATGGTTGGCCCAACTGTACAACCGGATTTATTTTCAGTCATTGCGAATTTTAGACTACATAAATTTGTTTTTACTGGCGATATAAGCAAAATGTATAGACAAATACTAGTTCATCCGGATGATAGAGCATATCAGATTATTTTATGGAGGGAGAATAACAAGAGTCCTTTAAAAACATACCAACTCAATACAGTGACATATGGAACCGCCTCTGCCTCTTTTTTATCAACAAGATGCCTTGTAAAATTATCTTCCGATTTTCAACACGCATATCCAAATGCATCTAAAATTATTACAAGAAATATTTATGTGGATGATTGCCTTGCCGGGGCAGACACCATCAATGAAGCCAAAATGCTACTAAATGAAACTAGAGCATTATTAAAGCTAGGTAATTTCGATTTAACGAAATTCTGTTCCAATGATCAGCGTATCCTTGAAAATATTCCCATAGAAAGTAGAGAGAAAATGTTAACGATTTACCAATCGGAGGTGATTAAAACACTTGGTTTAGTTTGGGATCCAATTCAAGACGTATTCAAATTTTGTTACGATTATAAGGCGCCTTTTGAAGTACAGGTAACAAAACGCACCGTTCTTGCCGATTTGTCAAAATTCTTTGATCCCTTGGGACTTATTGGACCTGTTATATTATTAGGGAAGATATTTCTCCAAGAACTTTGGAAAACAAAGATCTCCTGGGACGAAAACTTACCCTTAGAGCAGGCACATAAATGGCAAAACTATTTGCAACAATTTTCCTTACTGCAAGAAATTACCATACCCCGTTTTGCTTTAGTAGATTCAGCAGTGAATTTGGAGTTGCATGCATTTTCCGACAGCAGTGAAAGTGCCTTTGGCGCGTGCATTTATTTAAAATCTACTTTAAAGGCAACAAGCATAGCCAGATTGGAACTTCAGGCAGCAGTCTTATTAGTAGATTTAGTACAAAAAATACTCAGTATAATTTGCAAACCAATTTTATCTGTAAGTTATTACACAGATTCAACAACGGTTTTATCATGGATAAAGGCACCTTCGTACACTTGGGAGACGTATATTGCAAATCGTGTGGCTAAAATTCAGTCGAATTCAGACTTTAATAATTGGAACTATGTAAAGGGAGAATTAAATCCTGCAGATCTTATATCCCGTGGATTGGGGATGCGAGATATCATAAGATCAAATATATGGTTTAACGGTCCTGAATTCCTAAATCAAGTTGGAAACCCAAATATCCAAGTGGACTACTTAACACATGATCAGGTCCCTGGGCGTCGCAAGGTCAAAACAGTTTTAACTTTGTCACTTCAAAATGATATATTGAGTTCTATTAATTATAAAAATTCATTCTACACATTGCAAAAAATATTCGCATTTTGTTCCAGATTTCTCATGAATTCTAAGTCCCGTAATGCTAAAAACAATATTAGTGGTTTCTTGACAGTAGAAGAACTACAACAGGGAACAATCCTACTCTGCAGAATCGTTCAGATAAATGCATTCACAGAAGATTATAAAACCCTGCAGATAGGGAAACCTCTCAATAATAATTCTAAAATTTTATCATTAAGTCCCTATTATGATAAAACAACAAAGTTAATACATGTAGGAGGAAGACTTAAAAACGCAGAAATTCCTTCGGAAGCAAAAAATCAAATATTGCTTCCAAAAAATAATGTAATTACAACACTACTTTTAGAGCACCTTCATAAAAAACATCTTCATGCATCCCATAGAACTCTTGTTTCTATTTCTAGACAACAGTTTTGGATCTTGAGCGTAGGAAGAGAAACACGCAAGGTTCTGTTTAAGTGTATTAAATGCTTCCGTGCTAAGCCAAGATCTATTGACCAATTAATGGGAAATTTACCTAAAGAAAGAATCGTGCCTTCAAGGCCATTTTATTATTCCGGGGTCGACTTTTGTGGACCGATTCGGACACATTATAAAATTCGAGGAAAAATGCCAACAAAATCCTATCTAGCAGTATTTGTATGCTTTTCTACAAAGGCTGTTCATATTGAAGTCGTAAGCAATCTTTCAACCGAATCATTTATAAACTGTTTAAAAAGATTTGTAGGTAGAAGAGGTATATGTCACACTATTTTTTGCGACAATGCGACAAATTTTGTCGGTGCTAGAAACCAGCTACAAGATTTTAAGGCGTTCCTTGAATCATGTGAAACTGAATCATCAATCAATTCGAATTGTTTAAAAATGGGAATCAACTGGAAACACATTCCACCTCGCTCCCCTCACTTTGGAGGGCTGTGGGAAGCCGCAGTAAAATCTGCAAAAACATTGCTTATAAAATATTTAGGTGAGGCTTCTTTAACTTACGAAGAGCTATCAACCATCGTGGTTCAAATAGAATCTATCCTTAATTCGCGTCCTCTCACACCTACTTCTTCAGATCCAAATGACCTGGAATCATTGACTCCCGGTCATTTCCTTATCGGGGCACCATTGACCTCACTTCCGGAACCTGACGTGAAAGAAATTAATATCTCAAGATTAGACAAATTTCGTCAGATTCAACATATCCAACAACATTTCTGGCAAAGGTGGTCAAACGAATACCTTCACCTTCTGCAACAGAAGATGAAATGGAAGGTAAAATGCCACAATCTAGAACCTGAAACAATGGTTATTCTCAAAGATGCAAACCAGCCTCCAATGAAATGGAAGCTGGGACGTGTAGCTGAAGTTGTCAAAGGAAGTGACGGATTGGTGAGAGTAGCAAATATTAGGACGGCAACAGGAACTTATCAAAGAGCAATCCAAAGTATATGTCCTTTACCTATTGACAACAATGAGCTACAGGAGAGGGATTCAGAAACTCATTCAGAAAATCAACATTCTATAAAGGTAAGAAAGTCCATCAATGCTTCCCTGTTGTCATTACTGTGTTTCACGTTATTCATACTTCCTTTAGTTGCCTCTTTAAGTAGCAATTCGATATCAATAACAAAGCTTGACAACTCTACAGGCATTTATTTTGAGGACATAGGCAGCGCTAGCACGATAAATAGTTTTTGGAACATATATATCTTCTACAATTTGTCTTCTTATTGGCTAGAATTAGGAGAAGTCAAAACTTACATAAACAGAATGGATAAAATCTGTTTAGACGAATTAAAAACTAATCCTTATTGTTCACCCACCATTGACTCATTTAAGCATAGAATATTCGCAATTGAATCCAACAATGATGTAATTCATAATTATCACACGTCTTACACCAAACGAATAAGGGTTTCTAGATCTCCCTTTGACTTTATTGGAAACGTTGCGCATAGTCTATTTGGAATTCTGGATCAAGATGCTGCTAAAGAAATAGAGCATCAAATCTCTATGGTTGACCAAAACGAGCAACATCTTTTGTATCTCTTCAAAAAACAGAGTTCAATTGCAGACTCAACAGTAAACTTGCTGAAACGTAACAATGAGCAATATCAAGGACTGAAAACCATTTTTCAAAAATCTTTAAACAGCATCGAGAAGCATCAGGAGATAATTGATGCTAGTCAAAGTTTTTCAGCGTTAACTTCATATTTGATATTATCAATAACAAATTTAGAGAGGATGCAAGACACTTTGCTTGATGTTCTACTTAGTCTCAATAATGCCAAAATGAATCCACATTTCATCTCTACGTCCCAATTCATGAAACAACTGCAAATAATAAGGAACAATCTTCCATCTAATATTAACATTCCGACAGCATCTGTTCTTGACGTTTTCAAGCTGTCATCCATCAAGGGACGAAGTCTAAACGACTCAATAGTATTTGAAATGATGATTCCGTTAGTAGACAACCAAGAATTCCAACTTTTTAATCTGATTCCATTTCCAATTTTTCAAAATAACTCAAGTTTCTTATTACAACTTTCATCCCCTTTTCTAGCAGTCACTCCAACTAGAGATAGGTATTTTGAATTAACGGGTAATCAATTAATGTCCTGTAATTTTCTTTCGACAAGAAATTATCTTTGTAACCAACAATTCCCAACAATTATCCATCAGGGAAGTGCGAATATTTGTGAAATTTCATTACTTAATCATTTAAAGAGTGCCCTCAATCAATGTTCTTTTAAAAAATCCATTCTTCAAGATCAATGGATCAGTCTTAAGAATTCGAATAGTTGGATATTTGCTCTTAAGGAAACCATAACTGGTTTAATTATATGCGATGGAGTCACAAAGAGCTTGACATTAAGTGGAAGTGGGTTGATGGAATTTTTAGAACCATGTACACTGAAATTACCCCATATAATTATAAATGGACGAATTCTTAGAAACAGTACGGTAAAAAATTCGTTTGTTCCTTCCATAAAAATCTCCGAAGCAATTAAAATAAAGGTGCCATATAAAGACACGAGTTTAGTTGCATCGTCTGGAAATGATACAAATTATATTGAAGAACAAGAATTAAGCAAAAAAATAAATGAAGTATTTAAGGAATTAGATAGGGATTCATCTCAAGTAAATGATATGAATCTTCATGACTACCATCATTATAGTATAAACTTATTTCTCTTCATTGTTATAATTGGATTCATCATATTCTATTATTTTAAGGCAAGAAAACCTCAACCCCTTCCTAGGAGACACGCACCTAGGTTTGAAGTAGATACACAGTTTTAATTATTTTAATTTTTTTTATTTATTTATTTTGAGTGATTACATCCCTCAAAGGGGGGGAGTATGTTCAACAAAAATACTTAAAAATTAAATACCTACAATCATTTGCACACGGCTGAAATATGCTGACACGATGAGAAGTGATTTTCTTATTACTTCCCACATTTTACTTTATACCTAATTTTAAGTATATTAATCGTCTCCTATTCCTTCACCCAAATCCCATAGCTGCGTGAGACCAGACAAATGTGACCTTAAAAAGTGCAACGTCTGGCCTCACGCGCTGTAAGTAGATACATACACACTGGTCATTTTTGTTCGATTTGCCTTCTGCAATCGTTTTGTTAATGATTATATTTATTATTCCTTCAACAGTTCTCTAAGCGTTTATACGTACTATCAAATAAAGTTAATAGTGATAATTAAATTAAATATAGCTGAGTTATTTATTATTACGACAAAACATTGTTACGCGTTTATACGTACTATCAAATAAAGTTAATTGTGATAGTTAAATTAAATATATCTGAGTTTTTATTATAACGACACAAAACATTCCTCTTTATGGATGTAAATGTGGTCATTTTTATTGAAAAGCCTAATCAATCAAATCAAATATCAGTGCGAACTATTAGTGCATAATTTTGAGAAACATTTTTGAATCGAATCAAGAACAATTTTGTTGAACACGAGAACGACAGAGATCGCATAAATAAACAATTATTTAACCAAAAGAGAAGAATCGCAACGAAAAGAAGTAACGAAAGTCATATCGAAACCAAACATCAATGACCTACCCCAACTTTTTTTTTATTGCCCATACATTTTCATTTGACTTATACATAATATAATACCTTTCATTTAACAGCAATTGCTTTTCAGCTAGTACCTGGACGAGAGCAGTGCACTACCCTCCGGAAGGTCTGGTTTAGTTTTTTTTATTAAATTTCATTTCCATACATAATTACATTAATCATATACATATAATATATATTTATTGAACATAGATATTTCATCCTCATTTTTATACCTTTCCCTTCCCATCCTACTACATCTGAGTGACGGTGCCGAATTGGAATCGTACACGGAATCCTAAATAACGTACCCTTGGACAAACGGTCCATAATTTTTTTTTGAGGGTGCTTGGGTTTCATTTGGTTTTGTTGTTGGAATTTTTGATCGCGTAGCTATACGTTAAAGTTTCATTCGTTTTGCTTCGGGTTTTTGAGAAAAGATTCTTTTTGTTTGTTTTTTGAAGAAGTATATGCATACACATACGCAACAGTCGTCTGTAAATAAAGTAAATTCGGTAAATAAATGAATGGAATCGGACGGAATCCGATATTTTTATTTTCAAAGAGACAATACGTGTTTGAAACAATTAATTTTTTTTTTGTATTGAGTAAATTTTCGCTACATAATAATTACCTATCGGTCGCGAACAGTAAGGCTAGAAAGTAGTGATACTTTTTCGTGTCCTTGATAGTTTTTTTTTATGACAGTTCGCTTAGTTCAGTTTTATATGAAGTTTAGTTATTCATATACTTTTTAATTAACAAGATTAAAGTTCATTCAGACCATATTAGATTTAATTACGAATATAGTATTTCATGATTATATTTCTTTTTAGAAGTAGCGTTTGTAAGATTTTTAGAATTAAGTTAAGTAAAAATAATTAAGTTTCTTTTTAAGAATTTTGTTATTTAGATGAATAAATAAGTTAATTAATACGTTTTATTTTATAACGTTGATGAAAATTTTGCTTTTCATTTTCTTTTTGAAGTTTTGAGTCGTGGACTTCCTGTTATTGAGACAGGACGTTTGGAATTTATTATCCTTGGTTGTACATAGTTATTTCTGATGGACTAAGGTAATATTTTCGTGGGGGATGGGACATTTCGCTGAGTGAACAACGTAGGAACGGACAGTTTAGGATGGTAGCAGTACGCAACGGAGTTATGTGAGCTAGTGAGTTTACATTGCTTGAGTTAGATTGGAGTTAGGAGTTTATAGGATGTTTTGGAGTTAAAGTAACTCGCTTCGGCGGGTTTTCTTTGGTTAAGGGGTTTCGTAAACATTGTTTTTGGTTAAGGTCATACACGGAACCATGGATCCAGTGGTGAAGGAGTTGGTATAATTCCCTCCTCATTGGATATGGGTGGGTTTAGAGACCTTGGGGGTTACATTTCCATCTTCAGTATCCCCCCCCCCCCTCTTTGGACAAATTCAGTCACCCTGTCCAGGAGATCTTCCTATATTAACCGATACTAGGGAAGAATAGATAAATAGGGTATCGCATTATTAATTACATCATTATAGTGCACAATGGTAGCTGAAGGGGCCATGTAGATAGAGATTGTTTATTCGAAAGAGACGTCATTTAGGGTGTTTAAGCTTCAACCGGTAGACTTGATACCTGTCGCCACAAGCGGTGTTTGTATGGGCAGCCCTAGGATTCATAGAAGTAAAGGAGGTTCGGAACATCAGAACCATATGGTCTGCGATATCAAAACGAGGTAACAACCGTCGTGATCGCATTGCAAGTTTCCACCCCTGGACTGAGCATGGCAGGGTGAAGCGCAGGCCAGCCGCGGTGCTAGATCCACGACACCCTTTCGCTGTCCGACGACTTTATGGACCTTCAATTGAGGAAGCTACTCTTGAGAAGAGTGTTCTATGTTGTCGTAGGATTGAAGGGGCATGATTAAATGGAATGTAAGGATGCAGCTTCGGGACTCTTTCGGACTACGAACGGGACATGTACGTACTAACCTCGTCTCTATAATTGCCTATTTGGTCGGGAGGATACGTAGGTATGTCTCCTAGGTACTCACAGGACTGGGCGTGGTTCGAGTTAGGAAAGTATATGATCTTGTTTGAAGTTCGTGGAGGTTTGTTAGTGGTTTTTTCTAGTTCAGTTTAGTTATGGTTTAGTAAGAATTAAGGATACCTGAACATCGAAGGTATAGGAGAGAGTGTGGTCTGGGGGCTAGCCTTCGCCTAGTCATACGATTCTAGTAGCTTGATCGGGTGTATGATAGGTGGGACTAGGTCTCAGCCCGCTCGAAACATTTCGGTAGTGAGATAATTTTTGAGTTAAATTTTAGTTTGAGGTTTGATGCCCTTGGTCCGAGGTGACTTCGGGATCAGTTTTAGTGCTTTGGTCTATGTCTGGTCACATTAGTCACAGGTATGGTGGTCTGCCGTACACGTGATTGAATGGGACCGTCCTCTTACATTTGTATTCTGTTTATTATCTACGTTACAGGTGGCGCTCAACTTGGGCATAAGATTTATATGCCCTACCAGCCCTATTTGTGCGCTCAGATATAATTATCTTAGTTACAGATGGCGCTCAATGTGAGGCTAAGTTTTCAAGTCTCATGGGCCCCGTTTGTGCGTTGGATGATGGATAGAAGCATCTGTTCTGTTCATAATTTCAATTTCCATTTATTATCTTAGTTACAGATGGCGCCCAACGTGGGGCTCGAACAATTACATTAAGGTTTCAAGTTTTGAGATCTACCAATATCATTTTAATCGAGTTTTGAAGTTATGAAGTTTTTTTTTGAGTAAACAATTTTTGGGTGATTTGAGCGATTTTCGCTTTGATCAATAGTAGTTGAAGTTTTGTTGTGGAGTTTTGTGATTTTCATTTGCTAGAGGTAGCACATAGAAGTCTGTGCAGAGGATGCCATTTTGTCCGGAAGATTGGTGACTATTCCCGATCTTTGTCTGTTGCATTGGATCCACTCGCAGTCTCTCAGCCTCTCGAGTAGGAACTTCTCTTCCCTTGTCCGGATTTAGACGCATTGGTTTTAAATTGTCTATTGCTAGGTCAGTGAGTTCCGATTCGTTAGCAGAAAATAGGTTTCCGTGTGAAGAAGTGTTTTGTCGTTCGACCGGTGGTTGGTGATATTTTCCTGACGCACGTCTGTTGCGAAGACAATACGTCTCTTCCACAATTCCTTACTCCAAATTCACTTTCAATTCTTCAGAGATGAAGTATATTTAAGTATTACTCCAGTAGTACAAGAATACAATAATCCTTAATCTACATATTTATGGAATTAGTTTGTTCAAGTTTTTTTTTGAGTTGATGGAAGTAGAGTAGTAGTCATGAAGTGCTATCCGGTGGTTGGGGACGTTTACCCGACGCACGTCTGCAGTAGCATAATGACCTATTCTCTTTCCTACAAAGTCAAACGATTTGAGTTATAGTATTTCGGTCCTGTTTAGTAAAGACGTATATTTTTTTTCTTTTGGACTAAGAAGTTGCCTTAGTCCGCCGTTCCTTCGAAGTTGCTTAGGGGAGTGTCCGTCCCCCGGTATTTTTGATGAAATTTTTGAGATTTTTGAGTTATTTTTGAGTATTTTTGAGATTATAGTTATTTATGAGATTTTTGAGATTTTTGAGTTATTCTTGAGTACATTTTTGGGATTTTTTTGAAGTAAAGTTCAAGTTTAAGTATCTTTAAGTAAGTTTTTGAATTATTATTTTCGAGTAAAGAGTTAAGTTTTTGGTTGAAGTATTTTGAAGGATAGTGTAGTTTTTTTTTGATTTATTTTAGCTATTTTTAGTTTTTTTTTTTTGAAGTTTAAGTTTAGAGTTTAGTTATTCAGTTTGAGTTTTTTTTTGCTATAGTTTAGATTTTCTTTCATTAAGTTAAGTATTGTATTGAGAGTTAGTAATCTATCTTTAGAGTTTTGGAGTATATAGTTAGGAAGTTCATTTTGAGTTATTAAGTCTATAGTTAAGTTTAAATTCAATTTTTTTTTGTAAGGAATTATTTCTGGTTTAGGTTCTTACAATTTTTTTTATATATATTAAGTCGCAGAGTCTCTAAGCACAGCTGAGATATGGTGCGACCACCAAATAGAAAACAAATTGCCGCTGGGGCGCAAGGCCAGGCAATAGACGTTGTTATTTCATCACCACCTGTACCACCAGAAAAGGGGGAAGATAATGCACCCGCACAGGTAATAATTCCAGTCGATCCTGTTACTGATAGGTCGGCGGACGAAGACTCTGAAGGTCAAGTTTTAGACGAGGGAGGCACTGCTGGACGCGATGAAGATCGTCAAGCAGCCATACGAATGGTCGCCGAAAATTCTTCGTACATACAAAATGTAGTTTCTGCTTCCATCGAACTTCATCGTGTCGATGAACGTAGGTTCATCCAAGAACAATTGGCTCTTAGCCAGAAGGCTCTGTACGAGCAAGTCGCTAAATTGTTTAAAGCAAATAGCAACAAACACGAATTTCCGTCTACTTCAAAAGGCATTCAGCCTAGATCGAATGCTGCATTTCATGGACCCCAGGTTCGCCCTAGTGGCGTTCCACAGAGAACAGTAGCTCGAGACATTACAATCTCTGTACCTAAAACTCAAGCACCAGGTCAGCCTGACCTTGCTGACTTACTGACACCAACGTATGATCCAATACCGCCTAGGCCCACGGAACATGTTCTTCCTCCGGCGGCTATGGAACAAGGAGCTAGCGTTGATGATTTCTTGAAGCAACTAAGTGATTTCAATTTCAATGACCATCCTTCTTCATCGCCACTTCGACCAACACCATCCAACTCCAATTCCAATTCAAGGTTACTGCAGTACCACAAGTGGGGAATCAAATTCGACAGTAAAGGTATGTCTGTCGATGATTTCCTATTTCGATTAGACCGAATACGATCTAGTTATGGCGTAACTTGGGATGAATTAGTTGGAAATTTTCACCACTTTGTGGGAGGCAACGCGGAGTCTTGGTACTGGATGTACGTGAAGAGTAATCCAGACGCTCCTTGGAGAGCACTCAAATCGGCTTTAATTGAACAGTTCCGAAGCCTTGAGACCGACTCAGAGTTGTCTCGTAAGATTGCTGATAGGAAGCAGTTGCCAGGAGAGTTGTTTTCCGACTTCTATGACGCATTGATGCTTCTTAACAGTCGTATGCGTGTTCCAAAGTCGGAGAAGGAACTTATCGAAACCATCAAGCTCAACGTTAGACGTAAAATGGGAGAGTTACTGATCACTTATAGTACCCATAGCCTTAGGCAGCTGGCCTATATTTGTCGCTTGATCGAGAAGTCCCTTGACCGACCGGAGAGCACGCGTGGCCCTTTTGTGCCGAACACGCAACGACCACCAGTGAGACGTTACGTAAACGAAGTAAATGACGAACCGAATATTGAATTGGCTGTTGCCACTCCAACTCAAATCGAAGCGCTCAAACGAGATCCGAGCCAAAATAAGTGCTGGAATTGCCAGGGCGTGGGTCATGGTTTCCGGGATTGTAGAGAGCCTAGAGACAAAGACAAGATTTTCTGTTTCCGTTGTGGTCTCGCTGATGTCTACAGTCCAGATTGTCCTCGTTGTGCGGGAAACGCATATCGGAACAATCCACCATCCGGGGGGATTCGTTCCGTGAAGACCGAACCGGAGTTTTAAAAGCGGACGAACCGTCATCTAAAACTCCTATATCCATATTAAGTAGAGATAAGAATAAGTTACCAGTTGTAAATGCTACAACAACACGTTTTATGAATTCTAACAAACCAACTAATGAAATTTTAAGAAAACCTTTCCACGAAAGGTTACAAAACTATTATGAAGTCCGAAAACGCATAGTGACGTTTCCGGAAATATCCAAACGCATTAGGCGCACTAGAGATCGATTTATTGAGAAACGAGTTTTATATCGTAATATAGCTTCGACGACATTGGGCGATTCTGGTGATCCCCGTCCCTATGTCACCGTCGAGCTTTTGGGGGACAAAATACTAGGTCTATTAGATTCGGGGGCCAGTATTAGTTGTATAGGCAACGACGCCTTAGAATATTTATCTGGTAAAGGTGTTTCTCTTAAAACGATCGAATCAAGTGTGTCCACCGCGGATGGCAAGAAACAAAAGATCTGCGGAATGATTACGACCGACGTTAAGTACAAGGGTGTCATTCACAAAATGAATTTTTATGTCGTTCCGACATTGGCACAGAGACTGTACTTAGGCGTAGATTTCTGGCAGAAATTTAAGATTGCACCGAACATTATTTCGGGATTGTCACTAGACGTGACAGATAAATTGAACGATAGACTAGTCAACCAGGTTAAGCTGACTAGTGATGAGTACACCAAACTCGATCGAGTGATCCGAAGTTTCCCTTCGTTCACTGCCAGAGGGCTAGGTAAAACGAGTTTGGTTGAACATTATATAGATACAGGTGATGCCACTCCTATCAAACAGCGGTATTATCCTGTCTCTCCGGCGATTCAAACCCTGATGTATGCGGAATTGGATCGCATGCTTTCTTTGGGAGTAATCGAGGAAAGTACAAGCGCGTGGAGTTCCCCGGTTGTGCTAGTGCGCAAACCCGGTAAGAACCGCCTGTGCTTGGACTTTCGCAAGGTGAATAGTGTGACCAAGAAAGATGCGAGGCCAATTGCGCATATAGAGGGGTTGCTGGCGCGCCTTTCAGAAACACGCTTCATTTCAAGCGTGGATCTGAAGGACGCGTTTTGGCAAATACCGCTGGAGAGGAGTTCTCGGGAGAAGACTGCCTTCACGGTACCAGGGCGTCCCCTGTATCAATTTAAGGTGATGCCATTTGGTCTCTGCAACGCTCCGCAAAGTTTGACTTATCTGATGAACTTGGTAGTTCCTTCGGAGTTGCGAGACCAGGTTTTCGTCTACCTAGACGACCTTTTGGTAGTGTCGAAGACCTTCGACGATCACTTAAGAGTTTTAGATATTGTAAGTCGACGGTTGAGTCATGCAGGACTCACCATCAATGTCGAGAAATCTAAGTTTTGTTTTAGCGAGCTTCAGTATCTCGGCTATAAGGTAGGACAAGGTTGTCTGAAGGCGGATCCAGACAAAGTCGCCGCCATCATTGACTTCCCGGTGCCAACAACCACCCGCCAGGTGAGGCGATTCTTAGGAATGGCAGGTTGGTACCGGCGATTCGTCAAGGACTTCTCCACCTTGGCCGCTCCTTTGACCGATACGCTGAAAAAAGGCAAAACTTTCGCACTCAACGAAGATGCAAAGACTGCTTTCAATAGTATCAAGCAGGCTCTAACTACTGCACCTGTGTTGACTAATCCTGACTTCAATAAAGAATTTGTCATTTTATGCGATGCATCCGCGTCCGGTATCGGATGTGTTCTCTGCCAGCGGGACGAAGACGGGGCTGAACGCCCGATCTATTACTTCTCCCAGAAGCTGAACGCTGCGCAGAGAAACTATTCGGTCACCGAACGCGAATGCCTCGCTGCATTTTTGGGGATTCATAAGTTCCGTTCCTATGTGGAAGGGTATCACTTCAAGGTAATAACCGATCACTCCTCATTGAAGTGGTTGATGAGCCTGAAGGACCCTACTGGTAGACTGGCCAGGTGGAGTATGAGACTCCAAGGTTTCGATTTCGAGGTAGAGCACAGAAAGGGTACACTTAATGTGGTCCCTGACGCTCTTTCGAGGGTGTACGAATCTGATGCCTTAACGACAGAAAGCTACATGGCATGTATTGCTCAAGTCGAAACCGAGGAGGTGCTCCACATTGACCTGGAGGACCCAGCGTTCAAGTCTGAAGAGTACCTTCGGCTCATCAGCCGCATCAAAGAGGAGCAGGAGAGATTACCCGACCTCAAAATTTCTGAGGGTTTCATATATAAGAGAATCAAACATTCAGTGGGAAATCCGTTGTTGGACGATTTGACATGGAAGTTATGGATTCCGACAAAGTTGACGGAATCCTTGATTTCCTTGGCACACCGTCCACCAAGAGCTTCGCACGGGGGAGTGGTTAAGACCATTTATAGGCTCAGGCAGCAGTTTTATTGGCCAGGCTTGTATTCGCAGGTCAAGCAGTTTGTGGACAGATGCGAAACATGCAAGACAACGAAAGCCTCCAATATGACTTTGCGAGCGGAGATGGGGGAGAGCTTTAAGGTAGAACGTCCATTCCAACACCTCTACGTGGACTTCCTCGGCCCTTATCCTAGATCCAGAAGCGGGAATGTATATATTGTCATAGTTGTACACCAACTTACAAAATTTGTGTTCATAAAACCCCTTCGGAAGGCCACTGCTGTAAATGTTATTAAATTCCTCCGGGACGAGATCTTCCTAATCTATGGAGTACCCGAGAGTTTACTCTCGGACAATGGTTCTCAGTTTCTGAGCCACGATTTCAAACAGTTGTTGGAAAAGTTTGGAGTAAAGCATTACCGAACTGCAGTATATGCTCCACAATCTAACGCCAGCGAGAGGGTGAACCGATCAATTTTGGCTGCGATTAGAGCATATATCGACCCTCGACAAACAAATTGGGATGCCCATTTGTCGTCGATTAGCAGCGCGTTAAGGACCACGGTACATTCGACTTTAACAATGTCCCCATATGAGGCTCTTTTCGGCCAAAGGATGATAGAGCATGGTGCAGACTATCGCCTACTAAAAGACCTGGGTGGTTTGAACCATTCAGAAATCGATTGGTTGCCGAAAGTGGCCAAGATGAATATCTTGCACACATATCTGAAAACCGCTCTCGAAAAGACTCATGACGCATACGAAAAAACTTATAACCTTCGTAGTCGCAAGGTTGATTTTAAAGTGGGAGATATAATTTATAAACGTAACACTGTGTTGAGCGACGCCACTAAGCATTTTAATGCTAAGTTGGGGCCGAAATTTGTGAAAGTCACCGTAACAAATGTAATTGGTAAGAACTTATTTGAAGTTGAAGATAATACGGGGTATAGGACGACGTCCCATACAAAAGATTTAAAAAGATAGTAAAGTGTGATATAAGCAGAGGTAGTTATGCCCGGCGCTCAGCTGTGCATGAGACTCTGTTTCCATTTATAGAAATTAAGTAGGTTAAGTTAATATTAAGTTATAAATAGGTATTAGCTCATATCATATATTGGGTATACCTAAGTCTATGTATATTGTTTTATCAGTCTTCGTTTTCTTGTGTTTTTGTCACGAGCGGGGCTCATGTCAAAGTCACAAGCTTTGTAGGGAAGACTTTTGCCACCATAAGAATTGATAATGAAATACTTACCTATATCTGAAAACCAAAAATAAAATGATTACTTACCATCGTCGCAATACCAAAAACTCATTTTATTTCACCACATCCTACGACAGCATCAGCAAATATAAATCATACTGATGTAAACCGCCCTTAAGGCGCATAAAAATTCACCTAATGATTGAATGACGTAAACCTAAATTCCTCAAACTGTCGTTATACCAAATGACAGCTGACTCCTTTTCGCTATTCGAATACTTCCTGGCAGACAAACCTCCATCATTATTTCTCTTTGCCATTCAACCACCGAGCAGACAACATCTGCTACTTTGTTCATCACGGGTTATTAACAAAAAATATAATCCGACTGCCCAACATCTACATTGGGTAATCTCAAAATATTTGAGGAATCAGCATCCATCAACACCAGGAAAGCCGATAGAAGGTAAGAAGAATGAATATTGGATACAGTGGAGTAGTTATTTAGGATTTATCAAGTTGGATTAGTGGTGTAAAAACCCCAATTCTTAAAGATTAGGTAGTCTTCTTGTGGTTTGGCAAAAATTCTTCCACCCCATCTTCTTTGTCCTTTTAGGTATGTTTAACAAGGGAAATCTGTAAAGCGGGACGAGCCGCGCCGATAATAGAATCCAAATTGTAATCAGAGATCACCGTGGGAGCATCAGACGCCAATCTTGGAAGCGTCCAACGCGGGAGCAACCCAACAAGATGTGCAAAAACGCATATCCAACGCGGGAGCATCACACCAATAATGTGTAATAAGAATTCACATTCAACGCGGGAGCACCTTTTAAATCGATCTACATTTGTGTTCTGGAGCACCTAATAATAAAATTAAAGAAACAGCATTTGCGAGGACAGGATTTATTTGTGTTGGTATTTTTGACCAGGAGTCAAATAAAGGATTTGGTTTTGGAAAAGTATTTATAACCAGTGGTAATCTACACGCTGGAATACCAGGTAACTGAGATATATACCTTTTTTTTTGCAATCTAAATACCTAAATCAGTGGAACTGCTCCGAACGACAAAAAAATCTGTGCCAAAGTGTGTGTGTAGTGCTCCCTACGCATCAAAAGTTCAATATCAAATTTTCGACCCTTCGAAAGTTTTCTTCGATCTTACGCTTCGAAAGGTTTCTTCGATTTTCAATCCCTACGCTTCAAAAGTTCAATATCAAATTTTCGACCCTTCGAAAGTTTTCTTCGATCTTACGCTTCGAAAGGTTTCTTCGATTTTCAATCCCTACCCTTCAAAAGTTCAATATCAAATTTTCGACCCTTCGAAAGTTTTCTTCGATCTTACGCTTCGAAAGGTTTCTTCGATTTTCAATACCTACGCTTCAAAATTTGAGTTTTTTCTGCGAATTTTATGCTTCGAGTTTATTCTTCGATTAAAACGCCACCGCAGACGGTTAACGTCAACGCGGCATTTTTGGAATTCTTTTTTTTTGTCAACGCCCTAACCCTACGCACGAATTGGTTCCAAATTTTGTTCTGCATATTACAACCATCATCCTAATAGGAGAATCATATTCGACAAGCACGATAAGATACTACGCAAACGATACCTACCTGGATTTACCCATCCCGATACATTGGGGTTAATAATATTGAGTGGATATATCTACAGTTTTTTTTTTGTTTTGTCCCTTCGATTACGCACAAATATGCACACCGACACCACGCACAATTCAAGAGCACATAATTAATAAACGCATAACATACACATGCGTATGAATCCTTGCCGAGCGCACAATCAGCGCAACAAAATCTACGTAATATAAAGATACTGTTCGCCGCAACAAACATATTCTGGTTCGAGCAGCGTTATTCGTCGAAAAGCAAATCTCTCCAGTGGAGTTATTTTGTGAATGCCGACCAAATCCCTGTTTGTATTTCGTCATCGTCGTCGTCGAATCTACGCAGTAAATCTTCTGAGATTAAGTTAGTTTTAAGATAGGATTTCCTTCTTATTTTAGCATCTAAGTTTCTTTTTCCTCTTTATGGATGTAAATGTAGTCATTTTTATTGAAAAGCCTAATCAATCAAATCAAATATCAGTGCGAACTATTAGTGCATAATTTTGAGAAACATTTTTGAATCGAATCAAGAACAATTTTGTTGAACACGAGAACGACAGAGATCGCATAAATAAACAATTATTTAACCAAAAGAGAAGAATCGCAACGAAAAGAAGTAACGAAAGTCATATCGAAACCAAACATCAATGACCTACCCCAACTTTTTTTTTATTGCCCATACATTTTCATTTGACTTATACATAATATAATACCTTTCATTTAACAGCAATTGCTTTTCAGCTAGTACCTGGACGAGAGCAGTGCACTACCCTCCGGAAGGTCTGGTTTAGTTTTTTTTATTAAATTTCATTTCCATACATAATTACATTAATCATATACATATATATTTATTGAACATAGATATTTCATCCTCATTTTTATACCTTTCCCTTCCCATCCTACTACATCTGAGTGACGGTGCCGAATTGGAATCGTACACGGAATCCTAAATAACGTACCCTTGGACAAACGGTCCATAATTTTTTTTTGAGGGTGCTTGGGTTTCATTTGGTTTTGTTGTTGGAATTTTTGATCGCGTAGCTATACGTTAAAGTTTCATTCGTTTTGCTTCGGGTTTTTGAGAAAAGATTCTTTTTGTTTGTTTTTTGAAGAAGTATATGCATACACATACGCAACAGTCGTCTGTAAATAAAGTAAATTCGGTAAATAAATGAATATAAGTCAATGTGATTAGCTTTGATAGATAATTATATTATTATCAGTCACATTATTGAATGGAATCGGACGGAATCCGATATTTTTATTTTCAAAGAGACAATACGTGTTTGAAACAATTAATTTTTTTTTGTATTGAGTAAATTTTCGCTACATAATAATTACCTATCGGTCGCGAACAGTAAGGCTAGAAAGTAGTGATACTTTTTCGTGTCCTTGATAGTTTTTTTTTATGACAGTTCGCTTAGTTCAGTTTTATATGAAGTTTAGTTATTCATATACTTTTTAATTAACAAGATTAAAGTTCATTCAGACCATATTAGATTTAATTACGAATATAGTATTTCATGATTATATTTCTTTTTAGAAGTAGCGTTTGTAAGATTTTTAGAATTAAGTTAAGTAAAAATAATTAAGTTTCTTTTTAAGAATTTTGTTATTTAGATGAATAAATAAGTTAATTAATACGTTTTATTTTATAACGTTGATGAAAATTTTGCTTTTCATTTTCTTTTTGAAGTTTTGAGTCGTGGACTTCCTGTTATTGAGACAGGACGTTTGGAATTTATTATCCTTGGTTGTACATAGTTATTTCTGATGGACTAAGGTAATATTTTCGTGGGGGATGGGACATTTCGCTGAGTGAACAACGTAGGAACGGACAGTTTAGGATGGTAGCAGTACGCAACGGAGTTATGTGAGCTAGTGAGTTTACATTGCTTGAGTTAGATTGGAGTTAGGAGTTTATAGGATGTTTTGGAGTTAAAGTAACTCGCTTCGGCGGGTTTTCTTTGGTTAAGGGGTTTCGTAAACATTGTTTTTGGTTAAGGTCATACACGGAACCATGGATCCAGTGGTGAAGGAGTTGGTATAATTCCCTCCTCATTGGATATGGGTGGGTTTAGAGACCTTGGGGGTTACATTTCCATCTTCAGTATCCCCCCCCCCCTCTTTGGACAAATTCAGTCACCCTGTCCAGGAGATCTTCCTATATTAACCGATACTAGGGAAGAATAGATAAATAGGGTATCGCATTATTAATTACATCATTATAGTGCACAATGGTAGCTGAAGGGGCCATGTAGATAGAGATTGTTTATTCGAAAGAGACGTCATTTAGGGTGTTTAAGCTTCAACCGGTAGACTTGATACCTGTCGCCACAAGCGGTGTTTGTATGGGCAGCCCTAGGATTCATAGAAGTAAAGGAGGTTCGGAACATCAGAACCATATGGTCTGCGATATCAAAACGAGGTAACAACCGTCGTGATCGCATTGCAAGTTTCCACCCCTGGACTGAGCATGGCAGGGTGAAGCGCAGGCCAGCCGCGGTGCTAGATCCACGACACCCTTTCGCTGTCCGACGACTTTATGGACCTTCAATTGAGGAAGCTACTCTTGAGAAGAGTGTTCTATGTTGTCGTAGGATTGAAGGGGCATGATTAAATGGAATGTAAGGATGCAGCTTCGGGACTCTTTCGGACTACGAACGGGACATGTACGTACTAACCTCGTCTCTATAATTGCCTATTTGGTCGGGAGGATACGTAGGTATGTCTCCTAGGTACTCACAGGACTGGGCGTGGTTCGAGTTAGGAAAGTATATGATCTTGTTTGAAGTTCGTGGAGGTTTGTTAGTGGTTTTTTCTAGTTCAGTTTAGTTATGGTTTAGTAAGAATTAAGGATACCTGAACATCGAAGGTATAGGAGAGAGTGTGGTCTGGGGGCTAGCCTTCGCCTAGTCATACGATTCTAGTAGCTTGATCGGGTGTATGATAGGTGGGACTAGGTCTCAGCCCGCTCGAAACATTTCGGTAGTGAGATAATTTTTGAGTTAAATTTTAGTTTGAGGTTTGATGCCCTTGGTCCGAGGTGACTTCGGGATCAGTTTTAGTGCTTTGGTCTATGTCTGGTCACATTAGTCACAGGTATGGTGGTCTGCCGTACACGTGATTGAATGGGACCGTCCTCTTACATTTGTATTCTGTTTATTATCTACGTTACAGGTGGCGCTCAACTTGGGCATAAGATTTATATGCCCTACCAGCCCTATTTGTGCGCTCAGATATAATTATCTTAGTGACAGATGGCGCTCAATGTGAGGCTAAGTTTTCAAGTCTCATGGGCCCCGTTTGTGCGTTGGATGATGGATAGAAGCATCTGTTCTGTTCATAATTTCAATTTCCATTTATTATCTTAGTTACAGACTCGCTCATTTGTTTTGGATGGAACGTGTTATCTACTATTTATTGATGATCTCACACTCCCACGAGAGAGTATGGTGTGGAATTTTCAAAGTAAGGTGTTTGTACTACTTAGTCATCGCCGCGATGACTTCGGTTCCACGTTTTTGGGCGCCAATTGTAGGGTACTTGTTATTTTTAATTGGTTATGATACTAATATAACCTAGCAGCGGTGGCACGCTCGCGGGTTGCACGGCCTCCTAGCTCGCCGGAGGGGTGGGTTCTTGCTGCTTTAGGTTCCTACAATACTTTTCGTGCCAATGATTATAGGGGAAGCCTTTATTATGGTTGACGTACCAGAGTTCTCGCATACCCGAGAAGTTTCGGAACGGACCATACGAAAAGAAATATAAAAGAAAAAGAATAACAAGATAAAGGAGAATATGTGGAGAAGAAAAGAAGTAGCGTATCTGAACCCGGTTGAGACCTCGTAGCATGTATAGGCGCTTAGCTGGACTTGCGCCGGCCAATATCCCCCCATATACCTCGTGGTCTATGATGGCCCCATATAAAATGCATAGACCCCCTTAACAGTAGCACCCTCTACATCAAGCCGTTCTCTCAATGATCAAAATAGAAAAATAATCTTAGTTATTCATGGTCTGCGCAGTTGGCACTTTATTAATATATGATAGAAAAACATCTGAATCTTTTAATAATTCGCTTCAACTTTTAGTAACAAAAATACAAATTCTTAAATTAACAATTCAAAACATTACATGAAGAGAAGCGTACGGCTCCGGTCTCGCAAGAAAGAAATGACAAACACTACAGCGTCCGCGAATCTCGCCTGATTTAAGGTGGCGAAGGAAAATCAAAAAAATACAGTATGGGAACTAAAACTTCATTCGATCGGTATGTTATGGTATATACTGACAAAAAACGTGTTCAAATATATAGAAATTTAGGGGTACTCACTTGAAAATCCGGAAAGTCGATGATCCTCGTGCACGACGATACTGCGGCTTCCTGGAGGCTGTGATTAATTAAAAAGGGGCGAAATACAAGGTTTCCGTTTTTTTCGTGCGTCACTAATGTCTCGCCGACTGACCGCGCTTCGCTTTTACAAAATATTACTTAATGATTACTAATTATCACTTTAAAGTTACTAACTATTACTTAATGGTTTTAAAATATTATAGGCAAAATTTATGTCCTTTTTCGGATCTTAAAGATTACTATATGTTACTTAACAGTTTCTAAGCGTTACGAACAAAATCTTTTCCGTGACTTAAAGGTTATGCGATTTGTTGATTAAAATTAATTTTTTTCTTTTTGATTTCGGTTTTTTTTCCTTGTTTGCTCTTTTTATTTGCAAGGGAGCACCTGGCTGGAATATGTGAAGGGTTGGGAAGATGTCGCTACGCTGCCCCGTTAAATTCCACGGTATGCGTCCACGTGCGAGGCAATATTACCGCCCCTTACTATGCGAGGGTCGCCTCCCAAGGCAGGGAATCTTGGTTCGGTTACCACAACCTCCTCCGTACCGTGACCGAATGGATTCTTTGCGATGATCACACAAGGCGGGTTCCGAATGCGTCCCTTGGATTTC
Organism: Platycheirus albimanus; assembly: GCA_916050605.2. Classification (NCBI taxonomy): domain Eukaryota; kingdom Metazoa; phylum Arthropoda; class Insecta; order Diptera; family Syrphidae; genus Platycheirus; species Platycheirus albimanus. The sequence continues at coordinate 224,630,005 of OU696696.1, read as the reverse complement.
CTGGGGTTTGTGGGCGACTTTATCACCGACGCTAGTCGAGTACGGCAGAAAAAAAAGGTTTTGGGCGACGAAATGGGATTTGGAGCTACAACGAATATATATTTAGCTTTATTAAAAGTTCTTTTAATGGTGCCGTGAAATAAGGTAGATAGTAATAAGGCCGAATGAGATTAAATCGACCTTATTTCCATCGCAGTGGAAATAAGGCCGAATTTACTTTTTCGTCATTATTGCCTAAACCGAAGGAAATAATGTCGAATTAAAAAGGTAGGCAATAAAAGCGAGGGAAATTTGTGTAATACCTGTTTTGGTGGGAAATTTGAAATTGGTAATTACATAGAAACATATGGAAATAAAACCGAAATATGTTTTATCCAAATGGTAATAATGACGAAATAGTATGGAATAACGCTGTATGCAAACAAATTGAAATTGGTGTTGATATCTGGTCAAACATAACAGGATATTTTCCGCACCTTCCTAATTCGTATATTAAACAATTGTTAAAGTTAATATATGTATATGATTATGGAAAAATAATTTTAGCATTATTAAGAAAGCTTGATTTAAAACTACGATTTATTACTATTTATTCGAAAGGCTTGATTGCAAACTCAAATATATAATTCACTACCTACTGTTTATTTCCAAAATCCGTAATAAATCGTAGTTTTAAATCAAGCTTTCTTAATAATGCTAAAATTATTTTTCCATAATCATATATTTTAACTTAAACAATTGCTTAATATACAAAGAAGGAAGATATAAACATAAATTTTATTGGTAATAATGTAGAATTGTCTTTTTTTTTAAATGGAAATAACATCGAACAAAATGGAAATATCATCGAAAGAAATTCCCTTGTGCATTGACTGGAAATAAAACCGAAATGGTGATCGACATTATTACCATTTTTGTTGGAAATATAGTCGACTAAGAAAAAAACGCAAATTCGCCTCTATTTCCATTTTTTTGCGAAATAAAACCGATTCGACCTTATTGCTATCTACCTTATTTCACGGCACCCTTTTAATATATATAGAAAGGCTCGCAATACTAACCTATCGATCGTTCGTCTCCCACTCGCTTTCTCGGTCGCAAAACGCAAAATGAATCCAAAAATGGTTGGCATCCACCAACAAAAAAAAATGGTTGTCGCAACCCGGAAAAAGAAACCTCGATTGGGTGCGTTTAACGCAATTTCGACGATGCCCGATTATGATGGCCGTGTTCAGGTCAGGCAATAAATGTAATGGGTGTCACAACTAGATGGCGTGCGCGAATAGCACTGGCTTGTAAGTGCGTTTACATGACCCGTGCACGCTACACATACCATCACTTACATCATCATTGAACCAAGTGTCGGTAATGCAGATAATATCCATATCCGATCCCTCCGGTCCGTCAAAGATGTACTTCAGAGAATAATGCCATCACGCAATCCGACCGATGAATTATTACGAGGTATGCTAATGGAGGTGGAAATGATCATCAACTCTAGACCACTCACATACATCCCGCTTCATCACGAAGAAGACAAAGCCCTGACACCTAACCACTTCCTGTTTGGGAGCTCTAGCTGTGCAAAGCCATAAGCAGATGATAGAAACGAAGACATTACACATCCCATAAGTTGGAATACAAAACAGCTACTTTCAAATGCTTTTTGGAAGAGGTGGATTACCGAATATCTTCCCGTTATAAAACGCCGTTGTAAGTGGTTTGAAGAAGTTAAACCAATTGAAGTTATAAAAATTGTCTTTACTATGGATCCACATAATCCCAGACTCTGTTTTTTTTTTTTTTTTTTTTTTTTTATAATGCACACGCGCTCAAGGGGTTTGTTATAGCCCTTTTAATGATAAGTCACAGCGCGAGCGATAGGAAGTTAGGAACGAAGGGAAAGGAGGTGTCGATGAACATTGATCTTGAATGTTTGAAGATCAAAATGGCAAGGAAAAATTGTGCCAGGCAATCCATTCCACATTCGTGTTGTACGGCTAAAGAAAGAATCTCTATATTTCACGGTACGTCCGAAATTGGGCTCAAGTGTAAACTGATGAGCGTTCCAAGCAAGACGAGTATTACGGGGGAAATGTTTAAGGGGTGGAACGCAGCTGGCTACCTCGAGTGAGCATTTTTTGTAAAAGAATCTGTAAAATAAGGAAAGACATGAGACATTTCGACGATGTTCGAGTGACGGAAATGTTTCCATACTGTTTCTCTCTCCTATCAATTTTAACGCTTTTTTCTGAACTCTGTCGAGTAGGTGGAGAAAAGTTTGAGAAGCACCTGTCCAGAGATGGGAGTTATACTCGAGTTTAGGGCGTATAAACGCTTTGTAAATTGTAGCCAGATCAGAAGGGGTGAAAAACTTCTTGCATCTATTAAGAAAGCCTAAGCATCTTGCAGCATTCTTGGCAATCTCAAGTATATGATCATTCCAACGAAGATTGTCACTGATACACATACCGAGTACTGATAGCTTTTCGGCCTCCTCGAGGCAAGTACCATTCATGGATAATGGCATAGGGGGTATGTTTAGCTTCAACGACAAAAGACAGCATTGAGTTTTCGACGCATTAAACTCCACACGATTTCTAGTACCCCAATTCACAATGCTGTTTAAATCGGAGTTTAATGAGCTTATCATACGATTTCGTTGTAATAACACGTCCGAAGGCGAAGGCCGTGAATTATCAAACGTATATGAAAAGCCGAGGGTTGAGTCGTCAGCAAAACAATTTAATGGATTAGAAGTCACAGACAAGAGATCATTTATAAAAATGAGAAAGAGAGTCGGAGACAGAACGGAGCCCTATGGCACACCAGCATTTATTTTGTGGAGATCAGACTTGAAACCGTCTAATACAACTTGTATTGAACGGTCCAGAAGATAGCTTCTAATCCAACGAATCATCGATACCAAATGCACGCATTTTCGATAAAAGAGCTTCATGCCAAACTCTATCAAATGCCTTTGAAATATCAAGCGGAATAATCTTGCTTTCGCCAAAGCGATGCACAGATTTGTTCCACTGTTCGGTGAGATATGCCATCAGATCACCAGTGGAACGATTGCTGCGAAAGCCGTATTGCCGGTCATTTAAAAGCTCCCGATCTTCGAGATATTTCTTCAGCTGACGATTTATCAGCGTTTCCATGACCTTGGAAAGAAGGGACGTAAGTGCAATTGGTCGGTAGGAGGAGGGGGAGGAGGAGTCACCTTTTTTGGGACGGGCTGGACAAATGCCGTTTTCCATCTACTAGGAAAGATTCCTGAACGATAGGAGCGATGGAAAAGCTTACGCAGTGGTTTTGCCAGCGATGAAGAACACCTCTTCAGAAGAATAGGGGGTATACCATCCGGGCCTGCGGATTTGTGTATATCAAGATCTTGAAGAACTCTTGCTACTGTACGAGTGCGGAAAAATACCTGTCCCATAGAAAAATTAACGTTCTCAAGTACAGGAGGGGCATTGTTGCTTGCAGGCAACGTAGAACTTGCAGCAAAATTAGCTGCGAGCATATTCGCCTTCTCTGAAGAGCTGACGATTGGTTTATCGTCGACGATGAGCGTTGGAACTGATGATGACGTTGAGTTCTTGACGTTTTTTACAAATGACCAGAAGTTTTTACTGCCTTTGGGACATTGCAGAATTTTTTGCCGTAACTTCTGGTCATGTAAAAATTTCGTTTTATGAATAACGGAGTTGCACGAGTTCCTAACTTGTTTGTGTTTCTTCCGATTTTCCTCAGTTGGGTTGGCTTTATAGGATCGGAAGCTTACTTCTTTCAACCTGATAGCTTATTTACACTCTTCGGTAAACCAAGACTTTTCTTTTGGTTTGATACATTTTGTTCTGTGAGGGACAAAAGTTCTCATTCCAAGAAAAATCACTTCTGTAATCATTTCAGCACTGGCATCAATGTCATTATCGAGGAAGCATAATGACCAGTTAAAGTTGCGAAAGAAATTATTCAGACCGTCCCAGTTGGCTTTCTCGTATTGCCAAACGGTCCTAGTGGGAATTTTTTCTTTAACTGGATGGTTGGAGATCGAGAAATTAGCTGAAATGACACAATGGTCCGAGGTGCCAAATGGAGAAGTTACTTTAATAGTATATTTATCAGGGTGGGAAGTAAGGAACAAGTCAAGAGTATGGGCGGAATGCCCATCAACATCCGGTATACGAGTAGGCTCATCGACAAGCTGGGTAAGATGGTTATACTCAGCAAAGATCTCGGTATACCTTCCTTCGAGTGTTGTCTGGCCAGAATAGCGGAGCCAACTTGAATTGTGTACATTGAAGTCGCCCGTAATCACGACTTCAGTGTGAGGACAATGGGAAACAATTCGGGAAATTGAATCTGACAAAACATCTAACTCATCACAAGTAGACATGCTGTCAAGATTCGGCCTCCTGTAAAGAAAACAGTAATGAATGATATGCTTGCGGACAGTGAATTTGAGCCACAGGAAATTAAAGTTCGTATTAGAACAATGCCCATATTGGGGAAGGCTCTGGCAAGCAATATCATTCCTAACATAAACGACAAGACCATGGTGGGAAAAAAGTAATGGCACTAAGTTATATCCAAACAAACAAAATTCTGATAAATCAGTATTCTGTCCAACCTGGGTTTCACTTAATGCCAAAACAGCTGGCCTGTATTGCACAGTATGGGCGTACACAGAAAAGGAATTCTTCCTTAGCCCACGAATATTTGAATATACAACACAAAAATCACTTACCATTCTGAAAAACTAAACACAAAAAATTCAACTTTGACGAAACTAATTTCAGCCGTGCAGTATAGGCCCATATTAATTCCAATTATAAACAAACTGTCCTAGGTGTTATGCCCATAAAACAATTTGCAAACGGGAATTAATATAGACAAAAAAAAAAACACGAAAGAAATATACATCAAATGCTACTCCCTATCCAATGCAAAACCTCTTGCGATAAGCCTCACAAGAGGCTTGCATTGCATAGAAAGCAACAGTTATGGGTGGCGCGGGTGGAGAGGATGGGTATTGTTGGATGCTGTGCTGCGAATGCGAGCGAGGTATTTGATGTATATGTTTGTTTTCTTTTTCTTTTTAACTGGCACTGATTCTATTTATTTTTTTCGAGTTTTGGGCTGAGTTTTATTTATGGTTTTAAATTTATTGCACTATGGATGGTATGTGAATTGGTTTGGTTTTTTTTTTATTTTTTTTTTTTTTTTGATGACACGCGCACAGAAGCAACGCGACCGCACACGACGAGTAGTTGATCGACACGACGAGTGGTTGCTGTTAAATTTAGTGCTGACGGGAGAATAAAAAGCGCCTTTGTTTAAACTGTCACTGGAGTGTATGAGCGACCAGGCACAAAAATCGCTGTGCTCGATGTCCGATATGAAGTTAGCTACCGTATAGACGTCTTTTTTTTGGCTGGCAAATTGTTCATTAAAATTCTATACCCAAGTGTACATTTAGTAAAGGGACCATTGTGTTGAGGTCAATAACATTAAAATAATTGGTTTTAAGTGAGTGTGAAGACAATGAGCACTTAATTCTAGAAGCAGATTTTGTCCAAAAAAAGTTCAAAAAAGTCGCCAAAATCGTGTATGAAGTTAGAATTGAAATTGAATTTTTTAAAATTTCATTTTTTGAATTCAGGTTTTCAAAATTTTGTTGAGATAATGCAGCATTTAATTCGTATTAAATTTTAATTGATTAAGTCCAAGGGAGGCCATTCCATCGATCACAAGGAATTCGTTATCATTTGTCGCGTTGACGGGTAGAAATACATCACATTCAGTTGATTAAGTCCATCTCAGGTTGGGTAGATTGAAATCTCCGATTACTATAAACTCATCTGTATCATCAATTTGTTCATGAATAGTTTCCAGCCAGTCAATAATCTTAGTATAAGTATCGTAGTTTGAAGAAGGTGGAATGTAACAGGCAACAACATATAAATGACCAGACTGAATTTTTATTTTCACGCACAAAATTTCCAAGTTGGAATCCAAAAAATCGTTGACTAAACTACATAAAAGATGGTTAAGAACAGCTATCAACAAGCCTCCGCCAACGGTTGTTGTAGTAGAATCTGAATGGCGATCACGGCGGAAAATTTGAAAGCTGGGATCAAATATCTCTGCGTCCAGAAAAGATGAATTTAACCAAGTTTCTTTGAGAATAATAACATCGTGGGGAGTATTGTTAATATTCATATAGACCTTATTGGTCTTTGTCCGAAGTCCATTTACATTTTGGTAATACATTAGTAATTGTTGTAGCTGCTCTGATTGAGGAATGGCATTGTCAGATGTTGTGGAAAATGGTGAGAAGTTTTCCTCGACGATCTGTTTTGAAACTCATGTAGAATGATTCCATTTGGCCAAAACGACGGTGAGTTCAGTAAATAGAAAACTGAGTCAGGTACTTTTATCTTAAACGAAGAGTATTTCGAATAGTTACGATGAAGCATTTTCTCGACTAGTGTTGAACGTAATGTACCAATTTTAGATTTAATAAAATTTTTTATGTCTAGAGCATGCGTTGCTGGTTCAAGTTTCGAGATAAAGATTGTTTTTTGACCTTCCACAATTTTTAATCCAGATTCCAAAGGCGAAGTAAAATCATTTTGTAATATCGTCGATAAGTTAGAAGGTGTTTGGACGGGGAGAGAAAGTGGACGATTAGAATGATGGTCAGTTATAGGTGATGTTAAGTTTGCTGATGTTGACGCTGTATGCTCCTCCGAGGGGAAAAGTGATGCAGTATTAAGTTGAACGGATTCAACTAAAGGTTGATTCATTGCAGCTGATTGTTGAGTTGAAGCGGGTTGGGTCGGTGAAGCAGGAAAAGGAGTTGGTGTCTCAGAAGATGAAGCAAGCAGAGGTGGGGTATCAAGACCGGAATTATTATTTTTGTTTTTTGTTTTTGAAGGGATTGGTAATGTCAGATCGAGCTCACCGCCTTTGCGTTTTTGAGATTGGACATCAACAGGGGCATTTTGAAATTTAAGTGCACTTCTCGTTTGCTTACGTTTTAAAATTGGGTTATTAGAGATAACTTCAATTGTGTCACTAAGTAAAAGTAATTGATTTTGAAGTTTATCTATCATTTTTGTATTGTAGAGAACGTCACGAATAATGTTAGATTGCGCAAAAGGATCACACTCATTTTTAAGCATTTCCCACATTCAGACATTATGTTAACTTTGAATAGTAAATTTATGTTTTAAGTGTTTGAAAAAAAGGACTGTACTGTAAACAAGATTGAAAAACTTGAAGTATGCAGTACCTCCTAAAAGTATGCAACAAATATTTAACAGAACCGACACTGGTAGTCTATTGTTACCTAGACTTGAATGACAGGTAAGAGAATGATTTTACTAAGTGTATTTATGTTTTAGTAAAACCTTAAAAAAATCACTTATCACTGCATAAAAAGCCGATATTAATGTTTTAAAATACGAACAAACGGTTTGCCAGTCAAACGAAATAATTAACACAAATTAATGTCCCTGAAGTTAGCAGAACAAAGTCAGCAGAACCAAAATTTTTTGATTGCATAATTAGACGCTTATTAAATGCTAATTAAATGCTGAAGAAAAAAATTTAATGCTCTAACGGTTTTCGAAAAAATTAATGTTCTGCTAACTTCACAAGAAGTTAGCAGAACAGTATCTCTAAAGTACACTAAATTAAAATTTAAAAATACGAAATTGGTCCTTGAATGAAATGCTAATTAAATGCTCTACAAAAACAAAAAAAAAAATTTAAAAAAATTAAAAAATTTTTTTTATCAAAATAAATTTTTTTTTTAATAATTTTTTTTTTTCTTATTATTTTTTTTTCAATACCTGCTCATTGAATACGAATTAAATGCTGCATTATCTCAACAAAATTTTGAAAACCTGAATTCAAAAAATGAAATTTTAAAAAATTCAATTTCAGTGTTCTGCTAACTTCATACACGATTTTGGCCACTTTTTTGAACTTTTTTTGGACAAAATCTGCTTCTAGAATTAAGTGCTCATTGAATACGTATTAAATGCTGCATTATCTCAACAAAATTTTGAAAACCTGAACTCAAAAATGAAATCTTAAAAAATTCAATTTCAGTGTTTTGCTAACTTCATACACGATTTTGGCCACTTTTTTTTAACTTTTTTTGGACAAAATCTGCTTCTAGAATTAAGTGTTCATTGAATACGAATTAAATGCTGCATTATCTCAACAAAATTTTGAAAACCTGAATTCAAAAAATGAAATCTTAAAAAATTCAATTTCAGTGTTCTGCTAACTTCATACACGATTTTGGCCACTTTTTTTAACTTTTTTTGGACAAAATCTGCTTCTAGAATTAAGTGTTCATTGAATACGAATTAAATGCTGCATTATCTCAACAAAATTTTGAAAACCTGAATTCAAAAAATGAAATTTTAAAAAATTCAATTTCAGTGTTCTGCTAACTCCATACACGATTTTGGCCACTTTTTGGAACTTTTTTTTGGACAAAATCTGCTTCTAGAATTAAGTGCTCATTGAATACGAATTTAATGCTGCATTATCTCAAAAAAATTTTGAAAACCTGAATTCAAAAAATTAAATTTTAAAAAATTCAATTTCAGTGTTCTGCTAACTTCATACACGATTTTGGCCACTTTTTTGAACTTTTTTTGGACAAAATCTGCTTCTAGAATTAAGTGCTCATTTAATACGAATTAAATGCTGCATTATCTCAACAAAATTTTGAAAACCTGAATTCAAAATATGAAATTTTAAGAAATTCAATTTCAGTGTTCTGCTAACTTCATACACGATTTTGGCCACTTTTTTGAACTTTTTTGGACAAAATCTGCTTCTAGAATTAAGTGCTCATTGAATACGAATTAAATGATGCATTATCTTAACAAAATTTTGAAAACCTGAATTAAAAAAATGAAATTTTAAAAAATTCAATTTCAGTGTTCTGCTAACTTTATACACGATTTTGGCCACTTTTTTGAACTTTTTTTGGACAAAATCTGCTTCTAGAATTAAGTGCTCATTGAATACGAATTAAATGCTGCATTATCTCAACAAAATTTTGAAAACCTGAATTCAAAAAATGAAATTGAATTTTTTAAAATTTCATTTTTTGAATTCAGGTTTTCAAAATTTTGTTGAGATAATGCAGCATTTAATTCGTATTCAATGAGCACTTAATTCTAGAAGCAGATTTTGTCCAAAAAAAGTTCAAAAAAGTGGCCAAAATCGTGTATAAAGTTAGCAGAACACTGAAATTGAATTTTTTAAAATTTCATTTTTTTAATTCAGGTTTTCAAAATTTTGTTAAGATAATGCATCATTTAATTCGTATTCAATGAGCACTTAATTCTAGAAGCAGATTTTGTCCAAAAAAGTTCAAAAAAGTGGCCAAAATCGTGTATGAAGTTAGCAGAACACTGAAATTGAATTTCTTAAAATTTCATTTTTTGAATTCAGGTTTTCAAAATTTTGTTGAGATAATGCAGCATTTAATTCGTATTAAATGAGCACTTAATTCTAGAAGCAGATTTTGTCCAAAAAAAGTTCAAAAAAGTGGCCAAAATCGTGTATGAAGTTAGCAGAACACTGAAATTGAATTTTTTAAAATTTAATTTTTTGAATTCAGGTTTTCAAAATTTTTTTGAGATAATGCAGCATTAAATTCGTATTCAATGAGCACTTAATTCTAGAAGCAGATTTTGTCCAAAAAAAGTTCCAAAAAGTGGCCAAAATCGTGTATGGAGTTAGCAGAACACTGAAATTGAATTTTTTAAAATTTCATTTTTTGAATTCAGGTTTTCAAAATTTTGTTGAGATAATGCAGCATTTAATTCGTATTCAATGAACACTTAATTCTAGAAGCAGATTTTGTCCAAAAAAAGTTAAAAAAAGTGGCCAAAATCGTGTATGAAGTTAGCAGAACACTGAAATTGAATTTTTTAAGATTTCATTTTTTGAATTCAGGTTTTCAAAATTTTGTTGAGATAATGCAGCATTTAATTCGTATTCAATGAACACTTAATTCTAGAAGCAGATTTTGTCCAAAAAAAGTTAAAAAAAAGTGGCCAAAATCGTGTATGAAGTTAGCAAAACACTGAAATTGAATTTTTTAAGATTTCATTTTTGAGTTCAGGTTTTCAAAATTTTGTTGAGATAATGCAGCATTTAATACGTATTCAATGAGCACTTAATTCTAGAAGCAGATTTTGTCCAAAAAAAGTTCAAAAAAGTGGCCAAAATCGTGTATGAAGTTAGCAGAACACTGAAATTGAATTTTTTAAAATTTCATTTTTTGAATTCAGGTTTTCAAAATTTTGTTGAGATAATGCAGCATTTAATTCGTATTCAATGAGCAGGTATTGAAAAAAAAATAATAAGAAAAAAAAAATTATTAAAAAAAAAATTTATTTTGATAAAAAAAATTTTTTAATTTTTTTAAAATTTTTTTTTTGTTTTTGTAGAGCATTTAATTAGCATTTCATTCAAGGACCAATTTCGTATTTTTAAATTTTAATTTAGTGTACTTTAGAGATACTGTTCTGCTAACTTCTTGTGAAGTTAGCAGAACATTAATTTTTTCGAAAACCGTTAGAGCATTAAATTTTTTTCTTCAGCATTTAATTAGCATTTAATAAGCGTCTAATTATGCAATCAAAAAATTTTGGTTCTGCTGACTTTGTTCTGCTAACTTCAGGGACATTAATTTGTGTTAATTATTTCGTTTGACTGGCAAACCGTTTGTTCGTATTTTAAAACATTAATATCGGCTTTTTATGCAGTGATAAGTGATTTTTTTAAGGTTTTACTAAAACATAAATACACTTAGTAAAATCATTCTCTTACCTGTCATTCAAGTCTAGGTAACAATAGACTACCAGTGTCGGTTCTGTTAAATATTTGTTGCATACTTTTAGGAGGTACTGCATACTTCAAGTTTTTCAATCTTGTTTACAGTACAGTCCTTTTTTTCAAACACTTAAAACATAAATTTACTATTCAAAGTTAACATAATGTCTGAATGTGGGAAATGCTTAAAAATGAGTGTGATCCTTTTGCGCAATCTAACATTATTCGTGACGTTCTCTACAATACAAAAATGATAGATAAACTTCAAAATCAATTACTTTTACTAAGTGACACAATTGAAGTTATCTCTAATAACCCAATTTTAAAACGTAAGCAAACGAGAAGTGCACTTAAATTTCAAAATGCCCCTGTTGATGTCCAATCTCAAAAACGCAAAGGCGGTGAGCTCGATCTGACATTACCAATCCCTTCAAAAACAAAAAACAAAAATAATAATTCCGGTCTTGATACCCCACCTCTGCTTGCTTCATCTTCTGAGACACCAACTCCTTTTCCTGCTTCACCGACCCAACCCGCTTCAACTCAACAATCAGCTGCAATGAATCAACCTTTAGTTGAATCCGTTCAACTTAATACTGCATCACTTTTCCCCTCGGAGGAGCATACAGCGTCAACATCAGCAAACTTAACATCACCTATAAATAACTGACCATCATTCTAATCGTCCACTTTCTCTCCCCGTCCAAACACCTTCTAACTTATCGACGATATTACAAAATGATTTTACTTCGCCTTTGGAATCTGGATTAAAAATTGTGGAAGGTCAAAAAACAATCTTTATCTCGAAACTTGAACCAGCAACGCATGCTCTAGACATAAAAAATTTTATTAAATCTAAAATTGGTACATTACGTTCAACACTAGTCGAGAAAATGCTTCATCGTAACTATTCGAAATACTCTTCGTTTAAGATAAAAGTACCTGACTCAGTTTTCTATTTACTGAACTCACCGTCGTTTTGGCCAAATGGAATCATTCTACATGAGTTTCAAAACAGATCGTCGAGGAAAACTTCTCACCATTTTCCACAACATCTGACAATGCCATTCCTCAATCAGAGCAGCTACAACAATTACTAATGTATTACCAAAATGTAAATGGACTTCGGACAAAGACCAATAAGGTCTATATGAATATTAACAATACTCCCCACGATGTTATTATTCTCAAAGAAACTTGGTTAAATTCATCTTTTCTGGACGCAGAGATATTTGATCCCAGCTTTCAAATTTTCCGCCGTGATCGCCATTCAGATTCTACTACAACAACCATTGGCGGAGGCTTGTTGATAGCTGTTCTTAACCATCTTTTATGTAGTTTAGTCAACGATTTTTTGGATTCCAACTTGGAAATTTTGTGCGTGAAAATAAAAATTCAGTCTGGTCATTTATATGTTGTTGCCTGTTACATTCCACCTTCTTCAAACTACGATACTTATACTAAGATTATTGACTGGCTGGAAACTATTCATGAACAAATTGATGATACAGATGAGTTTATAGTAATCGGAGATTTCAATCTACCCAACCTGAGATGGACTTAATCAACTGAATGTGATGTATTTCTACCCGTCAACGCGACAAATGATAACGAATTCCTTGTGATCGATGGAATGGCCTCCCTTGGACTTAATCAATTAAACGGCATCAAGAACCAATTTGGTAAGACCTTGGACTTGGTATATTTTTCTGATGTCATTAACTCTGATGCTGATGTATTTTTATGTGATACGAAGCTTGTAGAGGAAGATCGTCACCATCCTACTTTATCTATTTCACTTAGCCTAAATATTTGTTGCTTATCTGATATTTGTAAGGATCAGCATGAATTCAATTTTAAAAAATGTAATTTTACACAATTGTACAATTTACTTAATAGTCTTAACTGGAATATGTTGTTTCTTAATATGGATCTTGACAAGATGATTTTACGTTTCTATGAAATACTATTTGACTGCTTTTTAGAAACCGTTCCTTTGCGCAAAATACGAGTCTTTAACAACACCCCACCATGGTTTGATCTTCATATAAAAACACTTAAGAATAAAAGAAATAAGGCTTGGTTAAGGTTTAATCGATACAGGACTGATAAAGCTCTTGATAATTACATCAAACTAAAAGATGAATTCATTAACTATTCTAATTTTCTCTATTCAAATTTCATATATAAAACAGAAAACGGACTTAAATCTAATCCTAATAATTTCTGGAAGTACGTTAATTCTAAAAGAAAATGTGACGGGTACCCAGCCAACATGAGCTATATTAATTCAACTAGCCACTCACCAGAAGTTATAGCAAACATGTTCGCCGAATACTTTCAAAGTGCTTTCAAAAATACTTCTGCTAATGATCCTAACACAACTCCAAATTTTAATATTGACCAATTTCCACACCTTAATTCAATAAACTTTACTATCTCCGAAGCAACTATACTTGACTACATAGAAAAGTTAGATGAAAGTTTTAGTCCTGGTCCTGATCGCTTGCCTTCATTTCATGTTAAAAAAATGTGCAATATATATGTCGTGATGTATTGTCTTTTCATTGCACCTCTGTTATATGTGAAAACCAACATGGTTTCGTAAAACAAAAATCTACGGTCACAAATTTATTACAATTCACGACTTTCTGTATTGATTCATTCGAAAAATTTCAACAAGTAAATTGTGTTTTTACTGACTTAATTTAATAAGGCATTCGACAAATTGAATCATAATATACTGCTCCACAAACTACATACTATTGGACTAAATGATCGTTTTGTGGATATCCTCATATCTAAAAGATAGATTATATAGTGTTGTTTTTAAAACTGAACGTTCTAAATGTTTTCGAGTCAATTCAGGTGTGCCACAGGGCAGTCACCTTGGTCCGTTATTATTTGTGTTATTTATTAATGATCTCCCTTCCGTTTTAGTAAACTCTATGTCTTTAATTTATGCCGATGACGTGAACATTTTTCGAAAAATTGACTCAACTGTTGATTGTGAACTTCTTCAAGACGATCTTAATAGATTTTGGAACTGGTGCAATACAAATAGTCTGTTTTTAAATATCGACAAGTGTAAAACCATGTGTTTTACACGCAAACATAATGTATTTTCTTATAATTATATGTTGAATACGTCACTCTTGTGTAACTTGTCAAGCTTTACGGACCTTGGAGTAGTGTTAGACTCAAAGCTTTCCTTTACTGATACTACAATTACATAATTAAAAAAGCTAACATGGCACTTGGTTTCATTAAAAGGTTTGCTCGCGAATTTCGTGATCCTTATGTCCTAAAGACTCTTTATGTCTCTTTTTTGAGATCAATTCTGGAATATGGGTGCATCGTATGGGCCCCTTACTACGCTGTTCATATCAACAGAATAGAGAGTATTCAAAAAAGATTTTTGAGATTTTGTTTGCGTTTTCTTCCATGGTTAATAGAATTGTTTTGCCACCTAACTCTCAAAGACTTCAACTAATAAAACTTCCATCCCTTTTAAGTCATCGTGAGTACCTACAATTCTGTTTTATTGTGCGGTTAATTAATGGATCAATTACAGCCCCATCAGTCCTTTGTCGTATTAATTTTAATTTTAGTCGTTCCAGTTTAAGAAGGCAATTGCCTCTGTGTAACATTTTCAGTAGATCCAACTACGGCGCCAATAGCCCTCTCAATCTCTTGATCAATATATTTAATAAGAACTATGCCATATTAAATTCCACAAATGATAATATTAAATCTCACTGTTTTAAAAATAGATTTTTTTTCCAATATTTATAATATACTCGTAGAAATAAGATTTATGTATGTATCAATTTATGAAAATATTTCTAGTTTTAATTTAATTTAAGAATGTACCGTTAGTATTTAACGAATTCAAATAAATAATAAATAATAATAATTGAAACTCTATCGTATTCTCATTCTCACCGTCCAACACAAACTTAAAAGTCAAATCGAAACCATTACATCAAAGCTCACCTCGATCTTCGCCGCAACAGAAAACTCCCAAAATGGAATTGGTTGGTAGCAACATGTTGAATATAATGGATGAGAAACTCAAACTACAAAGTGAGTTCATTATTTCTTTATTTACCGCACAATTAAAAGAAAGAAACGCTAAACTTGTGCTCACTATACAAGACCAATTCGGGGATATAAACAATAAAATCTCTGAAATTACTGCCAGAGTCATACAACTCGAATCTTCATACACCACTAGTAACACTGTCATCGATTCACTGATATCCGAAATTGCTCTGCTTAAATCATCTGTATCAGATAATAAACACAACATTGCGGTAATGAAATCCGAACTTTCCATCACATCTACGAAAACACTCGAAATTGAAAACATTCAAGAAGATTATGATACTAAGAGGGTAGCAGGAGATGCTGTGCTGTTTGCAGTTCCTCATGTTCCGGAAGAAAATCTGCGAAGTTACTTTAACCACCTTTGCCATGTTATTAATATAAAACAGCCAGTTTTAATCGATATTTTTTGTACGCGCCCGAAAACAAAAAATAACAATAATAACACAACTATATTTGTAAAATTCCGATCAGCGTTATGTTCTCACTTCTATTGCAAAGTATCGGAACGCGAAAAAGAAACAACTTTGCCTCATCGATTTAGAGCTTAAAGCTCCCAATTCCAGGGCTCAATCGCTTATCTACATGCGAGAATGTCTTACAAAAAAAACAATTCAATGCTTCGCCAATCACTCGCACTAAAAAAACAAACAAAAAATTGCATCCGTGTTTACCGTACGAGGTCTTGTTTACATCAAGCTTCGCCCTGAAGAGGATGCAATACAAATCAAATGCCTAAGCTATTTTAATGACATTGCCAGGTCACATATATGATCACTTAATTTATTTGAAAAGCTAATTTTTTTTTAAATTTATTTGTATAACTCAATTCTTTTTTTCCCCCTTCTAGGTTCTTAATATATTTTATTTTTATTTTTCTTTGCTTGTTCTGATATTAATTTATTATTACTTATTATCATTACGCATCATTGCTTTGAGGAACTTTATCGCAAGACGTGGAAGTCCTATTGAAATTTGGAGCGATAACGGAACAAATTTCAAAGGCGCAGAACGAAAGTTGACTGAAGCATTCACCTAAGTTGACCAAAACCGAATAACCAAAGCATTTACGAGTTCTTCCATGAACATGAAGTGGCGCTTTATACAACCTACTTCACCACATATGGGTGGTGCTTGGGAGCGTCTGGTACGGTCTGTCAAAGATGTACTTAAGAGAATAATGCCGCTACGCAATCCGACCGATGAACTGTTACGAGGTATGCTAATGGAGGTGGAGATGATTGCCAACCCTAGACCACTCACATACATACCGCTTGATTACGAAGAAGACGAACATGAAGTGGCGCTTTATACAACCTACTTCACCACATATGGGTGGTGCTTGGGAGCGTCTGGTACGGTCTGTCAAAGATGTACTTAAGAGAATAATGCCGCTACGCAATCCGACCGATGAACTGTTACGAGGTATGCTAATGGAGGTGGAGATGATTGCCAACCCTAGACCACTCACATACATACCGCTTGATTACGAAGAAGACGAAGCTCTGATACCTTACCACTTTCTGCTTGGCAGCTCTGGCGGTGCAAAGCCATTAGCAGATGATAGAAACGAAGACATTACACATCCCAGAAGTTGGAATAAAACTCAGCAACTTGCAAATACTTTTTGGAAGAGGTGGATTACCGAATATCTTCCCGTTATTAAACGCCGTTGTAAGTGGTTTGAAGAAGTTAAACCAATTGAAGTTATAGAAATTGTCTTTACTATGGATCCACATAATCCCAGACTCTGTTGGGCGAAAAGACGAGTGGTTGCTGTTAAATTCAGTGCTGACGGGAGAGTAAGAAGCGCCTTTCTTAAAACTGTCACTGGAGTGTATGAGCGACCAGTCACAAAAATCGCTGTGCTCGATGTTTGATATGAAGTTAGCTACCGTATAGACGTCGTTTTTTTTTGCCTTGCAAATTTTTCATTGAAATTCTATACCCAAGTATAAATTAAGTAAAGTGATCGGGATCATTGTGTTGAGGTCAATAACATTACAATAGTTGGTTTTAGTGACTAATTGAAGCTATTGTCGATACATTTCTGTCAGTAACAAAAATTAAATCTGAAGATCAGATAAAAAAAAAAATTAAAAAAAAAACATTTCATTTCTTTCTCACCGTCCAACTCAAACTTAAAAGTCAAATCGAAACCATTACATCAAAGCTCACCTCGATCTTCGCCGCAACAGAAAACTCCCAAAATGGAATTGGTTGATAGCAACATGTTGAATATAATGGATGAGAAACTCAAACTACAAAGTGAGTTCATTATTTCTTTATTTACCGGTCAATTAAAAGAAGAAAACGCTAAACTTGTGCTCACTATACATGACCAATTCGGGGATATAAGCAATAAAATCTCTGAAATTAATGCCAGAGTCATACAACTCGAAGCTTCATACACCACTAGTAACACTGTCATCGATTCACTGATATCCGAAATTGCTCTGCTTAATGGTGGATTTACATTAATCTGCATCCTTACTTCTTCAAAAAAGAAGGATACAACATACAAAAGTCATACGCGTTCGATAGAGAGGGGCGATAAAAATGAAGAACATCTTCATAAATCTAGATTATAGGAAATAGGAGAAATGAAGATGAAGATTATGGTGAAGACAAACATGTTCATCTTCATTATAGCATGTTCTTCTGCATTTCGAGGTTCCTATAATTACTATAGTTCAGGCCAACAGTTTTTCTCGTTTTGACACCAGTTTTCGAATTTTCATATTCAAAAATTAAATTTTCGCTATTGAATCCTAATAACCTGAACGCAACAAAGTCATGTTACTACAACTGTCAAATTTTTTTTTTCATTGATTGTCATTTGCCAAACAACAATTAAATAGCGGCAAAATGGAAAACATACAAAAAGGTTAAAAAGTAAGTAATAATATCTAGAAGATTATTATTAACTATTATTCAAAAACTTTTTTTTCAGAAGATAAACATTCCTGCCAGGATAGCTTTTGAAATAACCCCAACGAAGATGATGGTTTGTTTTTCTTAATTGTTTGTGCAGCATGTTTTATATCAGTGTATTATTTTCAGACTTAATTTGAGCAAAGTCAACAAGCACATCGACGGCTGGCTCGTGGAAGGCTATTCCCAAAGACAACTTCTATTTTGTAGATACTATCGTTGGGCAAAATACATTGCCGCTGAAGATACCCAATGTCGTCGAGAAAGCCATGATCTATTAGTGTATAAAGTTCCGAGTTCGATGAAGAGAAGGTTGCCCAATCCACGAAGTGAAAAAAAGGAACATTACGAAAATGATTAAGTTCTCTAACAAGACATGTATTTAAATGGTATCAATTACGTTCTTACTATATTTTTGTGAACCGATTTAAAACATATCCTTGGCAGCTGGACATTGATACCAAACATCTGGAGACAACCTTACATCAGTGTTAACAGACACGTCCACACGGCACGTCCTAAGCGCGAAGCAAAATTCATAATACCTACGAGGTCCTCTAAAAAGTCCTCCGAGTGATTAAAAATATATCTCTTTTATTATGTGCCAGCAGAGAGAATTGCCAGCAACTCCAAAAACAAAACCCAAGAAGAGGAAGATGAAGCAACCAATTAAAACCAAAATTAACTAAAATATAAGACAAGGAGTCAGTTTAATATAAACTAGTTAATATAATTAAACAGAATTGTTAAATAATCTTGCGATTTGATTTTTTGTTATGTTGTTGTTCTGTTGTGGAGTTGGTCCATTTTTACTTGTCTGTGCACTGCCTAGCAGCACAATAATTACGTTTGTTTAGGTGTACAGGCCTTAGCTGTGCCGGAAATGTGCGTTAATGTGAAGTTACCTGAAAGTGGGTGGTTTAATTATTTTCGTATAAAAATAATAAATATTTTTTGTTACCTTTGGATTTGATTTCTTTGTACTTCGGAGTACTGTTTGGCTTCACAGTTAGGATCTTCACAAGTTGGAAACTTAAAATACAAAAGCATCATTGAATCCGTAGGTTCTACCAACGCTTGTGCTGGTGTCGGTGCCGTTGCTGCTGCTGGAAGGAGATAGATTTAATGCTTATTTATGTTAGGTGAACATTCTGTTGAAGGAAAACCAACTGGAAAATGCGTCCAGGGTTCTTCTGTGGTATTCTTTATCCCTGCCATTGGACATAATCGACGACGACCACAACCACGACGACACGGGCACTTGGTTTTTTTTATCTAGTTCCATCGATATGTCTTTTCTTTCTTCTTTTGAAGATCTTTTGTTTCGGCCGGTGGAAGGTGGATGCCGGGAACTTATGTACTGATTAAGAACTTTACCATCTCTTACAAGAGTTTTGATTGGGAAGTCTGTAACAAGTAATAGCTCTATTGAATGCTTCGACTATGTTTTTTGGTATGTTGAGGTTTCCTTTCTTAATTATACCTGTATATATGATGTCGATGTTTTAATTCGTCTTTGTAGAATTTTTCATTTAATTTTGGATCGATTTATTTGATTTGAGGTATAATTGATAGATTTGAGCTGAGAGAAGACTTCTTGTTAAGATTTTATTAAACTCATTTTAAAAATATATTAGTTTTGGAGTAGAGAAAATTGTTGACGCCCATTTTCTGCGAAGGCGATTTACTGCGGGATACACAAAACTATATTTTCCTATTCCAGAATCTATTCAAAAAAACATTTTTGTACACAAATTTTAGAAACAAAAATCAGAAACGAACAAAAGTTATTTTAAATTATCTCACATCTTATTAATAATTAATTGTCTCTTTTCAATTGAAATCTGAAATATTTTTTTGACAGCAAAATTAAATGACTCTGACTTCCGTCAAAGAGCTATAAAACATGGCAAGGAAAAACGAGTACGTATAATGTGTATTCTTTCACTCTTGTGTATAATCACGTATATCTCCCCCGCTTTACCTTTCTTGAAATTTAAAGATGAAGATGTCGCAGAATAATGTAAATCCACCATAAATCATCTGTATCAGATAATAACCTTGCGGTTATGAAATCCGAACTTTCCATCACATCTACGAAAACACTCGAAATTGAAAACATTCAAGAAGATTATGATAATAAGAGGGTAGCAGGAGATGCTGTGCTGTTTGGAGTTCCTTATGTTCCCGAAGAAAATCTGCGAAGTTACTTTAACCACCTTTGCCATGTTGTTAATATATTAACAAAGCAACAAAGTCATGTTACTACAACTGTCAAATTTTTTTTTTCATTGATTGTCATTTGCCAAACAACAATTAAATAGCGGCAAAATGGAAAACATACAAAAAGGTTAAAAAGTAAGTAATAATATCTAGAATATTATTATTAACTATTATTCAAAAACTTTTTTTTCAGAAGATAAACATTCCTGCCAGGATAGCTTTTGAAAGAACCCCAACGAAGATGATGGTTTGTTTTTCTTAATTGTTTATGCAGCATGTTTTATATCAGTGTATTATTTTCAGACTTAATTTGAGCAAAGTCAACAAGCACATTGACGACTGACTCGTGGAAGGCTATTCCCAAAGACAACTTCTATTTTGTAGATACTATCGCTGGGCAAAATACATTGCCGCTGAAGATACCCAATGTCGTCGAGAAAGCCATGATCCATTAGTGTATAAAGTTCCGAGTTCGATGAAGAGAAGGTTGCCCAATCCACGAAGTGAAGAAAAGGAACATTACGAAAATGATTAAGTTCTCTAACAAGACATGTATTTAAATGGTATCAATTACGTTCTTACTATATTTTTGTGAACCGATTTAAAACATATCCTTGGCAGCTGGACATCGATACCAATTATCTGGAGAGAACCTTACATCAGTGTTAACAGACACGTCCATTCGGCACGTCCTAAGCGCGAAGCAAAATTCATAATACCTACGAGGTCCTCTAAAAAGTCCTCCGAGTGATTAAAAATATATCTCTTTTATTATGTGCCAGCAGAGAGAATTGCCAGCAACTCCAAAAACAAAACCCAAGAAGTCGAAGAAGAAGAAGAAGATGAAGCAACCAATTAAAACCAAAATTAACTAAAATATAAGACAAGGAGTCAGTTTAATATAAACTAGTTAATATAATTAAACAGAATTGTTAAATAATCTTGCGATTTGATTTTTTGTTATATTGTTGTTCTGTTGTAGAGTTCGTCCATTTTTACTTGTCTGTGCACTGCCTAGCAGCACAATAATTACGTTTGTTTAGGTGTACAGGCCTTAGCTGTGCCGGAAATGTGCGTTGATGTGAAGTTACCTGAAAGTGGGTGGTTTAATTATTTTCGTATAAAAATAATAAATATTTTTTGTTACCTTTGGATTTGATTTCTTTGTACTTCGGAGTACTTTTCGGCTTCACAGTTAGGATCTTCACAAGTTGGAAACTTAAAATACAAAAGCATCATTGAATCCGTAGGTTCTACCAACGCTTGTGCTGGTGTCGGTGCCGTTGCTGCTGCTGGAAGGAGATAGATTTAATGCTTATTTATGTTAGGTGAACATTCTGTTGAAGGAAAACCAACTTGAAAATGCGTCCAGGGTTCTTCTGTGATATTCTTTATCCCTGCCATTGGACGTAATCGACGACGACCACAACCACGACGGCACGGGCACTTGGTTTTTTTTATCTAGTTCCATCGATATGTCTTTTCTTTCTTCTTTTGAAGATCTTTTGTTTCGGCCGGTGGAAGGTGGATGCCGGGAACTTATGTACTGATTAAGAACTTTACCATCTCTTACAAGAGTTTTGATTGGGAAGTCTGTAACAAGTAGCTCTATTTAATGCTTCGACTATGTTTTTTGGTATGTTGAGGTTTCCTTTCTTAATTATACCTGTATATATGATGTCGATGTTTTAATTCGTCTTTGTAGAATTTTTCATTTAATTTTGGATCGATTTATTTGATTTGAGGTATAATTGATAGATTTGAGCTGAGAGAAGACTTCTTGTTAAGATTTTAAGAAACTCGTTTTAAAAATATATTAGTTTTGGAGTAGAGAAAATTGTTGACGCCCATTTTCTGCGAAGGCGATTTACTGCGGGATGCACAAAACTATATTTTCCTATTCCAGAATCTATTCAAAAAAACATTTTTGTACACAAATTTTAGAAACAAAAATCAGAAACGGACAAAAGTTGTTTAAAATTATCTCACATCTTATTAATAATTAATTCTCTCTTTTCAATTGAAATCTGAAATATTTTTTGACAGCAAAATTAAATGACTTTGACGTCCGTCAAAGAGCTATAAACCATTATGGCAAGGAAAAACGAGTACGTATAATGTGTATTCTTTCACTCTTGTGTATAATCACGTATATCTCCCCCGCTTTACTTTTCTTGAAATTTAAAGATGAAGATGTCGCAGAATAATGTAAATCCACCATAAATCATCTGTATCAGATAATAAACACAACCTTGCGGTTATGAAATCCGAACTTTCCATCACATCTATGAAAACACTCGAAATTGAAAACATTCAAGAAGATTATGATAATAAGAGGGTAGCAGGAGATGCTGTGCTGTTTGTAGTTCCTTATGTTCCCGAAGAAAATCTGCGAAGTTACTTTAACCACCTTTGCCATGTTGTTAATATATTATTATTATTATAATATATTAACATATAATTAAAATTACAAGTCGAACACAAGCAGCTGAGGCTTTCGGCTCTTAGTTGAGAAAAACATGAACTAAAATATAAAAAGCTGGAAAAGTTGAGTGAGGAGAAGTTATAAATAAAATTAAGAAGGATAAGGAACTTACTGTTTAGATATCTAATTTGTGCTTTTTTATAAATGAATAAACTTTAATAATGTTTGTTATGACTAGGGGTTTTTAAGGCATCATAGATGGCTGCTGCTTGCTGTCGTTGCAATGGTACAGATGAACAAAAGTTGGTGTTTAGGATATGATTGATGTCTATTTGAGCGTTGCAAGTAGGACATATGGGTGGAGTTTCTTTGCGGAGGAGGTGTTGATGTGAAATGATTGTATGGCCCAAACGCATTCTTATGTAACATGAGTTCATTGGTTTAGATGTTGTCGTTGGAAATATGGGTTTTGATTTATCCCGGTTGATGTTGGCTTTATAATGTTGATAGTTGCTACATTCTGCTCTGGTTTTGGACTTGAGTTTTTGGTTGATGAATCGAAGGAGATAAAGACGAGTGTCAGCTTGAAAAGTGCAGGTAGGTGTACGATAGGCTACAGCAGCAGCTTTATCAGCTTCTTCGTTTCCACTAATACCCTTTTGGCTCTGTACCCACATTAGTTTCATGGTTGTAGGGAAAACTTTCTTGCCACCTACTTGCAAATAGCATATGCAACTGGTGCCATCTACCAGAGAAACCTCACGGTAACTCACATGGTGCTGAACGCACCAAATATGATCCACCAAAGAAAGAGTCAACAACTAGAATCCACCCCGACAAAGAAATCCACTTCCAGAAAGGAATCCACTTGATTTCCAATTTCAATTGGAATTTCCAAGACATGCGCATTCCCACCATTTCAATGGAAGCACTTTAAAGCGACAAGTATGCACTACTCTGGAAATTATGGCAGGTCCGCACCCAAAACTGCAGACGAGTCGTTTACACTAGTAGTTGCACAATGAAGTGAACACACTAGCGAATTAGTGAATGTCATTTCAAACGAAAATCTGACAGACAGCTGCCAGGTACGAATCAAGTACAGGCGAAGACTATGAAAAGCATATCGAATAAAGGAATTGACATGACTGTTTGTTTTACATTAGTTTGGTCGAAATCAAACTAATGGATACTCTAGCTGTGCTACTGAAGCCGTTCAACATTGTTGTCAATGATATGTATGGTCCGAAGTGAATGTAAGTGGTAAAATTGTCACCTTTGACGTCATCCGTGATTTGAGTTTCATGCACACTCCCTATTGCCCAGCGAATGTTATAAGTCCAGAATTATTCCTCTTGGAACAATTATTCTAGCAGAGACGTAATAAATCTTAATTCGAGAAGTCGTCAAGTGTCAACAGACCCGGAGTGATATGTGTAGATATGTCACCATCTCAATACACATCATTAAACTGTCATCTGTCACAACAAAATGGTGCGACTAATTTAATGCCGTATCAGGCATTTCACTAAATTTGACTAAATACCCGAAGTAAACATATTCACACCTTCAAATCTGACATTCCATTTATCACCGAATACGGTAAGAAATTGTTGCGAGTCTAGGTTTGACCACAGGGGCATCTTTTGGTGTTGGAGAAGAGCTGCGCTACGCTTGCTCTTGCTCGGCTAAGCTCGAAGGATTGGGTGTGGATTGTGCCCTTCTCCAAACGCCACCTACTCAGCAAACAAAATTAATCTCGTACCGAATAAGGATGGGAAAGGAAAAGTGAAAATAGGAGTTGGAATAAGGATCTGGAAAAGGAAGTGAAGGAATCGCACAGACTTAGTTACCTTTGCCACTGCATTGGTAAAAGGATGGCGTCAATGTAAGGATTCCTGGTAGATGGAATATAAAAATTCGAAGTTCTAAATCTAATTTAAACGCTAAGCCCTTAATATAATTTTTTTATATCGTTAGAGATATAACCTAAACCTATCTAATCCTATACTAAGCCTAAGAATAAGTAATTTTATTTTATATTTCCCACCAAAATCCACCATCGACCCCACTGTCTCACCAACACAATGGTTCGCCGAGCCGTCAAAAGCCCTGCCAGATGTTGTTGGCAGAAGATTGGCCTACCCCACCCTTGTATCAAAGATACAACCATTGTCATCCCCGTGGCCGTAAAAATTGTTATGAATGCATGTATCGTTATGTGAGTATGTAGATATGTAAGTACGTAATTGTAATGAAGTATGTATGTAGGTAAGTAAGTATCTTAATTTGTAGGTAAGTAAGTTGGTAAGGTAAGTATCTATGTAAGTACGTCATTGTCGAAGTCTTCGTAAGGTGTTGTATACACTACGCCGAAATCATGCCTCGTTCATCGCTGGCCCAGCCGATCCCGCCTCACACACCCTTGATAAAAACTTAGCACTTAATTTTTTTAAATCTAAAAACTATTTCAGTTGAAATTTTGGGTCAAAATTTATTATTGACATAACTTAACACTAGAAGATTATAATTCAATATATGTTTATAATATGATTGATTGGAAAGAAAGAAAGAAAGTTAATAGAGAATAAAAAAAACTGTCTTTTCTTGTTATTTTTCAATTGGTTTAAATTCAATTATGGTTCAAGGAAGAACAGTAGAACTTATAAAAAAAATGGCTTATTTCAGATGACGAGAGTGTCTTATCTTCCTTCCTCCACTCAAATATTAGTTGTTATGTATGTATATATATATATGTATATGTAATTGTATATATTTGAATGAATTTAAATGAATGTTAAAAGTCACTTACTTTGAATGTCCCTCGAGGTCCTGCCGGCAGCACGTTCCAGGATACATTTGTTGCTTTTGTTAACTGGATTTATCCAGGTATTTCAAAATCGTTGATTACTTTTATATATATATATATATATATATAGATAGGGGTTGGAAAGTCTGACTCTTCACTCACTTTTGCACTTTTCTGTTTTTGTATCTTTACTTTAGAAATACTAAAAAAAATTGATCAGAAACTAATTTTCTTTCTTTTTAACACAAAAAAAAATTCAAAATTAATAAAATTCAAAATTAATAAAAAAAACTTATAAAAAAAAATCTCTATCAAATTTAAGCGTTGTCCTTAAGGGACCACAAAAAAAATATAGATGGAGCACCCTGCCGCACTTTATATCGGTGCCCTTGAAGTGTCCTTGAACAGGGTCAAGGGCGACATACCCTTCACTTGCCTCCGGTACTGAATACGGTGGTATACCCTCTTCAGAGTATCGTTTAAGGATTCGACCTTAATTCGGGAAGAAAATTTGGCAGAGGCTCAGATTGTTGTAACCTTGAATCGAGCATTCAAATAAAAAACTTCTGGATTGCCTTGCCGAAAGTTACATATATATATACATATATATTATGTATATAGATGATGAGGGGATATTATTTCAATCTTCATCTGATTTTTTTTTTTTTTTTTTTAAAGAAGATTTGTTTTAGTATCTTTGAATACAAAAAGTTTACTTGCCACATACCTCTGCCTTTTGATGAATCTGAGTGGAAATAATCGTCGAGCCTTCTTCCCAACCTTGGTACACTATTATAATAGTGTATCTTCCAAGGTCCTTTTTTTGTTGTAGCAATCTAAGATTTAATTTTTCTTAGTTTTCTTTTTATTTTATTATAAAAAAATATCCTATTTCTCACCTATTAATGACTAAGATCAATTATTATAAATCGATATTGATTCGATTTTTCATTTACACTTTTTAACAAAGAAAAAAAAATCCCGCACACTACGGTTCAATCATTTTTTTTTTCTTGAAACCACTAGTTCAGGTACCACTATACGATTAAGTCAGCTGCTACTTTCTTTTAAAAATCTCGAATGCAATTCCTAAATGGCCAATGATCTTTTGCCATTTTCTTTTCAGATTTTCTTTGCAGATATAAAATTTCAAGTTCAAGTTCAACTTCCTTAGTTACTAATACTATTGTTTTAAAAATTATTGTCAGGTCTGTGTATGTACTGTACATATTATGTGTGAGGGTTCAGGCCTACGCTTACTCCGAATGTTGCGGAGCGAATTCAAGTTACGATAGTCAAAACTTGGAAATAATACCTAATAATTTAATATCATCAAGTAAAAACAGAATAAATACTAATCTAAATACTTAAAATTACTATTGTTGCACAAATCCCACATTTTTTTTAATAAACTTTTGACGCATTCAAACTCAACGGACGACAAAACCTTATCACTTCCGGGGCGAATTTGGGTCGACGCCATCATTCTTCTTTTTTTTCCACTTTACTCGCGGCGAGTCTGTATACTGTCAAAACTTGAGGGGGTTTGACGTTTCTCAGTTCATAAAAATAAAAATGTAAACAAAGTTTCCTCGTGTCGCGATTTTATTTCTCGTTTGTTTAAAATTAGTGTTTATTAATGAAATATTTATTGAACTTGAACAAAAAAAAAATAGAAAAACAATACCTAGTGTATAAGACAATTCACGTAAGCAAATTTACACCTGGACTTACATCACACCCCAAACTACATAGTGCAATCTGCATTGCATCTTTTGAGAGCTGGTAGGTTTTTATATCTTTTGTAAACTTATTATATCTAATTAATTTAATTCTATTTATCTTTATTGCTTTTAGTCTTACGTCCTATGGTCAACATAACTTATCATTGCATCTATAAATCCACAGATAAGTGATTTTTGTCATGTGGGAATGTCTTTGAAACTAACTTCTTTGAAGGGTGGTTCATGTGACAGACTCAGGTGGCAATTCTTTTTCCAAAAATCATTTTTAATTTATTTTTTTTTCTTTTCAGGTCGGTAGGCATTATTGCTACTTATTTGGATATGGATGTATGATCCTGGGGCTATGAAAAGAATCATACAACCACCCCAATTTGGAACGACAGATACCACCTTGTTTGAAGATCCACGACACGGGTAATGTATCTGTAGCATGATTTTTGTGTCTTAAGTTTAACCGATTGATCGCCTGCGCAACAAAATGATTGCCTTTAGGGTATAACAGTTTGCTGAACTATGGTATTTATAATATAGTTTTATACGAAAACAACACCTTTTAGTGTAGCCAGAGCCTTAACTTAAAGTATTTCGCCCGCGTATCCATTTTGACGTACTAGATATTCAATAATAATAAAGGTCAGCAAAAGTAGTGCAGTGCGCACTGCCCATTAGCATTCTCAACTTCACTCCATTCGACTCACTACAAACGAACATAACTAGTACTTGAATGGAGGAAATGAGAATGGAAATTAGGGCGTTGGCTAACTGGAAAGTGGAAGCATTATGCAGAAAGCCGACAACGGACTTCTTTTTGAAGAAGGATCTGGACGAAGATACAACGCAGCAGTAGAACTTTGGCGAAAGTTTTTTTTTCTGCCGCGGCCATACTGAATCTCCTCTGAGGAGATAATATTACTTTTATTGATACGATATAAAAAGATATTACTGAATAACATAGGGAATCATAACATCAGACGAGGTAAGTGGAATAAGTTAATCACGTTTTCAAACAAAAAGGAATATTGTACCTTTTTGTCTGAGAAGTGATCAGGTACGGCGTCATACGGCCAAAACGTTAACCGCATATCTATCTTTTATGGTGCAGGATTACTCGTCTCCGGAGGCACAGCAGACGATCTTTCTCATCAACTGGACGAAGTAGGTGAAGACGCAGGATCCTTTAGAAGATGGAATTTGTCCAAAAGCGGATTTACTCCACGTGCCCGAGACACTACATATAGACCTGTGTAATGCATCCATAAATAAAATATATGCTATTGCGCAACCCGTGCAGTATAGATAACCTTCGTGTTGTGTCTCGTATTTTCAAGACAGGCAGCGGAGCAGTCTGTTGAGCACAATTTATTAAGTGCAATCAGGATATATATACGTATATCCTCACCAGTTAGGTTGGCTGAAACATACACGTGGGTCAAAAGGCGTTGATCCGCAAGCCAGCTCGTCGACAGACCCAACGACGCCCTACGTTTCAGCCACACGTTTATCCGTTGTTGGAGCATTATTCCAATTTTATTTTATAACGCCCTCTCGGCGCGTTTTCGAGTAGCTCTTCAGAAAAGATCATCTCTACTCACTTAGAACACTGACAATACCCAGCCACGACAGGCTGAAGCACACGCCGTGGGATTTCTTAAGCACACGCCGTTGGATTTCTTAGACACACACCGTGGGATTTTACATAAACACCTCTCATCGCGGGATTTTACACCTAGACGTCTGGCGTGTGCAGCAGCACAGATGCCGGTCCCTCAAGTATAGCAGTTCTGCAATCCAAAGTATGAAGCAACGTTGGACAAGACCACTGAATTATACTCACCACTGCACCACTCACCTGTTCCTGAATCCATATATATATAATTATAAAGAAAAGTATACATCAATACCAGTACCAGGTAACATTCTCTGTGTTTAATCATTTATATTGTATGAGAGAGCGTTGAAGCTCAAGCGCTTGGCCATAAATATACTCGGCAAGCGCAGCGTAGCCACATTCCCCGCGTTTAACGCAGGCGTATGAAGACAACAACCACGGACGGTGGTACTACGGGATGGATACATGAATCCAAGCTACTCACATCCTGATTTAATTTATTTTTAGTGTATCCTTAAGACTTCTTCTTTTAGTAGCGATTATTATAAGTTACAATTGAACATGTACATGATATAGTTCGACATCTAAGCTGATACAAATCGAGAACTAGTGAATTCTAATATCGAGAACACCTTATTCGTTATCGTGTTGAGATCGGTTCCTTTGAATAAAGTATCTTTAGAGCCCGTGCTCTCAGCTTGCTTATATATTCATAAATTGGCTACTGCATCCGAAAGCATATTCGTTCGTAATTGAAGATGTACTTTTAAACCTTGTTTCTTTGAATTTTTTTATTACTATCACTCAGTTGTTAAGACTTCTCAGTTTCGTGTCGGTAGCGACCAACCGCGTCAGCGTCATATACGCCGCGTTACTTTTTCATTATTCATTTACTCGGCTTTCAGCTACTTTTTCACTCAATGTTCACTCTCGCGTCAATATTAACAAATTCCTTTTGTTTCACTCGATATCTTGAAGTGTCTGATATTGATAGACACATTAGAGTAGTGTTAGTAACACAGTAGATAAACATAATACGTAACTATTCCTTTTCAGCAGTTCCAGAAGTGCACTTCCGAAACATCGCTAAGTGGAAAACTATTCCCCACTGCCCCATTGGCAGTGCTGTATTTATTTTGCTATTTTTTATTTTTAAAATTTAACACTATATTGCTAACTACATTCTTTAAATCGATTATACGAGTATGTGGGAAGGCGAATTGCATTCTCATATATATGGTACTTTTATTTGAACATTGACTTTTTATCGTTATTATGGGTAGAATACCCTTAACAGATCCCTTATTTGTCTGTGGAATTGGTTTACCTTCGGTTGAATTTTAACATTCCTAACCTGGAAGAGTACTTGTTGTACGTCGTTGATCTAAAATATCATTGAACGTTTGTTTTTTTTTTATCGGCAATATACCAAAAGTATTCTTTCGGTCTACTGATAAATACAGTCGACGGTAGAATTTCACCGTCGCGTTGAATCTCGAATACAGATTCGTTCATTGTATTAGTACTTTCGGTCCGCGTCTCTATTTTTCACTCACTTACCTCTTTAAAATTTTGTTTTGTATATTTTATTTTTTTTAATTTTGATTTTTGATTATCACTTATCACTCTAGTAAATTTAAAGTAGCTCGTTAGATAAGAATGTAATGCTAGTTTTCAACTACGAACAAAAGAAATTAGTAGATTGAAGCTCATTAGTAACTAAATTTTATAGTTGTAAAATTCAAAACAAATTTCCTGAAGATTTTGTATTAAAGTATCTCAAGGACTCAGAAAAAAGAGATCCTTATGATTTACAGTTAAGGACAGTAAGTATTTCCTTTTGTTTTAGTAAAGTAATATTAATATTTCCTAGTAGATGGAAAACAGCATTTGTCCAGCCCGTCCCAAAAAAAGGTGACTCCTCCTCCTCCTACCGACCAATTGCACTTACGTCCCTTCTTTCCAAGGTCATGGAAACGCTGATAAATTGTCAGCTCAAGAAATATCTCGAAGATCGGGAGATTTTAAATGACCGGCAATACGGCTTTCGCAGCAATCGTTCCACTGGTGATCTGATGGCATATCTCACCGAACAGTGGAACAAATCTGTGCATCGCTTTGGCGAAAGCAAGATTATTGCGCTTGATATTTCAAAGGCATTTGATAGAGTTTGGCATGAAGCTCTTTTATCGAAAATACGTGCATTTGGTATCGATGATACTCTTATTCGTTGGATTAGAAGCTATCTTCTGGACCGTTCAATACAAGTTGTATTAGACGGTTTCAAGTCTGATCTCCACAAAATAAATGCTGGTGTGCCCCAGGGCTCCGTTCTGTCTCCGCCTCTCTTTCTCATTTTTATAAATGATCTCTTGTCTGTGACTTCTAATCCATTAAATTGTTTTGCTGACGACACTACCCTCAGCTTTTCGTATACGTTTGATAATTCACGGCCTTTGCCTTCGGACGTGTTATTACAACGAAATCGTATGATAAGCTCGTTAAACTCCGATTTAAACAGCATTGTGAATTGGGGCACTAGAAATCGTGTGGAGTTTAATGCGTCGAAAACTCAATGCTGTCCTTTGTCGTTGAAGCTAAACATACCCCCTATAGTAAAGGGAAACACCTTTACTCCCTTTAAATTTTAAATAAAAGATTCTTGCATTCTCAGATTGCAAGACTGCATTCTGAGAATGCATTACAAATAATGTATACATGATGCTTTTCTATCCGATCATGATAGCATGCATTCGTGGGAACAGACACTACGTCAGCAATTTAAGCTGTCGATGTTGTTTCCACTATCATGCTCTGTGTTCGTGATCGCGATAGAAAGGTACCCATCAAAATATAATTAAGAAAAAATAAAGTTTTAGTTTGGATTTGAACACAGAAAGAGTTGTTATGATTTCATTTACTGGCGCAGTCGGGAAAATACCTATTAAAAAATAAAAAAGCAACTAAAACGCGTTCACTCAATATCGCAGCATATATTTTCTGAGGTTCTGTTAAAGTATTTTGTGAGAAGAAATTGTCGGTGAACCAAAGTAAAACCTAACTAAATTTTAATTTCTTTCTTCAAAAATGATAAAACCTTTAAATTAATACTTGTCAAAGTGTTTTCTGCTTCAATAAAATTTTATAAATTAAAACAATCGAAACCTTTACTGATTAAAACTATAAATTATTATACAAAAAAATCAATGCAAAAACTATACCGAAGCTATCAAATGTGAACAAACATTTTTTTTACCAAATAACTACACAAAACAAAAAATATCCATCAAACAATAAATCACAAAAATCAAAGAGAAGAGAAGACAACAAAAAACAAGAGGAGCAACTGAACATCAAGGACACCTTTTTCTTCAAGTAAGCAACACCAACAATTCACTATGGAAACCTTCAATGCTGTAGATAAGTTTAAAGTAGTTTTAGACCTAATTAATAAAATTCCAGAGTTTAATGGAAATAAAAGTTGTCTTGTACATTTCTTGGACAGAGTAGATTCCTTGACACCTATTTTGTCAAAACTTGATGCAGGTTCCTTGACAGTTATTTCAGGGTTTCTCATAGACAAAATTGTAGGGAAAGCTAGAGTTGAATTACAGAAGCATGGCAGAGTTAATGATTGGGCACAAGTTAAGCAAATTTTGATAGATAATTTTGGAGAAAGGCTTTCAACAGACAAATTAATTGACCAAATAAGAACAGCACGAGTTAAAACTACAATATCAGAATATTACAATAATATTAATTATTTATTGAGTAGAATTAATAATAAACTTTTATTAAATAATGAAAATAACGAGTTAATTATTGCTTCTAACAATAGGATAGCCCTAGAATCTTTTAAAAATAATTTACCTGAGCCCGCCAAATCTATTGTACTCAGTCGAAATCCAAAAACACTAAACGACGCCTATAAAGTCATCTTAGAAATCGATCACCAAAATTTAGGACATCAAAATTTTTTTCAAAACCTTAGGCAAAATCAGATCTATTCCAACCAGGACAATTATTATAATCAAACTTATAGTAATAGAAATAACAGTCAAAGTAATAATTCATATTTTAGAAACAGTAACAATTATAGAAACAGTTATTCAAACTTCAGGAATAATAATTATAACAATGCAAACAATAACAACGCATTTAATAATAATAATGCACACAATAGTTATTCATACAACTCTTATTCGCAAAGAAATCAAACACCAAGACAAAATAGAAATAATAGTTATAATACACCACAACAAAATCAAAATGACACTAGAAGTGACCAAACTATGCGTAGTAATGGTAACACACAAAGATGTCAACAAGGTCAAAGCGGATACACACGTCAAAGTCCTAGAAATTCAAGAAATAACAATATTATGGAAATTGACCATATTGCAAACGAAGAAAATTTTCACATACCTACCTCAAATCTTTACCCTGCATAGTAGTAAAAACTAAATCTTCTCCAATTAAATTATTGATCGATTCTGGAGCAGCTACATCTGTAATACAGAAAGGACTGTTTCACAATAATTTTAGAACCTTATTAAATAAACCTTTATCCTTAAAAACCCTAAATTCAAAAATAACAATCGATTCAAAAATAAAAATTCCTCTTTTTAAAGAATTCGGTTACCCGTCCAATATGATAGAATTACTTGAAACAAATATAAATTCTGATTTCGATGGTATTTTGGGATGTAATGTATTAAAGCCATTACAAGCAAAAATCGATTTTAAGAATTCAAGAATTGTAACAAATAATACAAACTTGCCTTTGATATTTGATACCCCGTATTTTCCTTCAGTAAAAGAAATAAATATTTTAGCTGAAGAAACAAAAGATATAGATTTTGAAAATCCAGACATTGATAAAATTACTAAGAGATACTTGACGATTTGAATGCCGAAGAAATTTTTTACTTAACTAAGTCTATCAAAGAATTCAAAAGTGTGTTTCATAGTAAAGATGATCATTTGTCTTCAATGGTTGGATATACGCATAAGATTCCAACTAAAAATGATATCCCTATATTTTCCAAAGCATATAGATATCCTGAAGCGCACAAGGAGGAAGTGAATAAACAAATAGCAGAAATGCTTCGTTCGGGAATTATCACTAAATCAAATAGTCCATACAACGCCCCAATTTGGATAGTGCCAAAGAAATCTGATAACTCAGGTTTACAAAAATGGCGCATTGTAATAGACTACAGAAAGCTTAACGCAAATACAGTTGATGAAATATTTCCAATACCCGATATTACTGAAATACTTTCAAAGCTTGGAAACGCACAGTATTTCTCAACATTAGATTTGGCAAAAGGCTTTCATCAGATTCCTATAGATATAAAAGATAGACATAAAACAGCCTTTTCAACGGCAGATGGACATTACGAATTTACTCGTATGCCATTCGGTGTAAAAAATGGTCCTGCATCCTTTCAAAGGATGATGAATGAAGTCCTTCATGACTTCATTAATAAAATTTGTGTCGTATATCTTGACGATATACTTATCTTCTCAACATCTCTACAGGAACATATTGATTCTTTGAATAAAATACTTAAAAGGCTTCAAGAATTTAAACTCAAAGTACAAATAGACAAGTGTAATTTCCTAAAACGGCAAACAGAATATCTTGGTCATGTAATTTCTGTAGATGGTATCAAACCCAATCCCTCAAAAATCGAAGTAATAAAAAATATAAAGGTTCCTCAGACAATTAAACAGATAAAATCGTTTTTGGGCATTACCGGTTTCTACCGGAAGTTTATAAAGGACTACTCAAAGGTAGCCCTTCCATTGACTAAATGCCTAAAGAAAAATGTCAAAATTAACATCCATGACAAACAGTATATAGACTCCTTTAACAAGCTTAAAGAACTCATATGTACTTGCCCTATATTGACATATCCCGATTTTAAAAAACTGTTTACCTTGACTACTGATGCTAGTAATGCAGCACTCGGAGCTGTTTTGTCCCAAAACCAACATCCAATCGCTTTTGCATCAAGGACATTGAATAAACACGAATTACACTACAGCACAATAGAAAAAGAACTTTTGTCTATAGTATGGGCAACTAAATACTTTAGACCCTACTTATTTGGGCGAAAATTCAAAATACAAACTGATCATCGACCACTCGTTTGGTTAAATTCCTTAAAAGAACCGAACATAAAATTACAGCGTTGGAAAATAAAACTAAACGACTTCGATTTTGACATTGAGTACTTAAAAGGCAAGGAAAATTGCGTAGCTGATTTTCTAAGTCGTATACAAGCAAACCATATGTACACGAATGATATTTGTGAAGCCCGATCCGATATCGCAACAATTCATAGTGGGATTGAAAATTTAAATGACCATATTTACATGACAGAAAATCCATTAAATTTGTACAAACACCAAATAATTTTAGAAAAAACAAACACGAATTCTTATAAAACAAAAATTTTATTCAAAAAAAAGAGAAGATCTATAATTTCACAACCAGAATATAATGACACTTACATATTAAACATACTTCAAGCATTATTGCCAATTAAAGGAACGCTAGGTGTTTATTGCAAGGATGACGATATGTTTAATAAATTTCAAGGTACTATTGTAAATTATTTTTCAAATGCCCCAAAAATGAAAATTTTAAGATGTATGAATTTTATTGCTGATATTACAAACAAAGAACATCTTTTAGAACTGATAGAAAAAACTCATGTTAGTAAAAATCATAGAGGAATAGAAGAAACATATTCAGAACTTAAAAGTCAAATTTATTTTCCAAATTTAAGACTAGAAATACAGAAATTCATAAATAACTGTATAATATGTAATATGTGTAAATTCGACCGCAATCCAACAAAACCAAAGTTAATGATATCAGAAACTCCAGACAAAGCTAATGAAATTGTACACATAGATATTTGGTTTTTAAATAAAAGTAATATGTTTTTAACCTGTATTGATAAACTAACTAGACATGTCTCAATCCACTCTGTTACAGATAGAAACTCTATAACCATAGTCAGCTTACTTAGACAAAGATTCGCTTATTTAGGAAAGCCATCCAAAATTGTCGCAGATAATGAATTTAACACTGCGTACATTAAAAACTTTCTTGATGGAGAGGGTATAGCTTACCACTTTACATCACCAAATACACACACAGGAAACGCTATTATAGAAAGGTTTCATCTAACACTTAATGAGCACATAAGATTGCTTAAACTTAGTAATGGAGGAAAAGAAACATTAAACAATAATGATATGGTCTTTAAAGCAGTCGAAATATATAATAACACAATTCATTCTTCTACAAATTTTAAACCAATCGAACTTTTGCATTCAACTTTAAATAAAAAGCAGTGGGAAGATCTTAAACAAAGATTACATCAGATTAAAGAAAAACAAATAAGAAAATTAAATGAATCACGAACAGAACGGCAAGATTTTAAGGATCATGAATTAGTAAAAAATTTAGGCTTTTATAATAATAAATATTTACCAAGATATATAATAAAAAAAGTAAAATCAAAAAAACAAACTCATTTTACCGACGAACAAGGAAATAAACGTGACAGGCAAATAGTTAAAAGAAAATTTAAATACCAAAATTCAGTTCCAAGCATTAAATTCGATAGAAATAAAACTGGAAGAACTTACTCAAAAATAAAAAAAAAAACAGAAAAAATACGAAATAAAATAAAACAAACAATATTTTAAACTGAAACTTATTCTTTGTTTCATTTCTTTCAGAGATGAAGATTGCATACATTTTAGCTATTGTCGGCTTTTTCAATTGCCAGGCATATCTTCACGTCGAAAAAGTCGTGGAAGAACACGGTTTTCTTAAACTAAGGGACGAACCGATGAAAGTAATTAATAAAACACATAAAATTCTACATTACATCGATTTAAAACAATATGACTATATAATAGACATCGTTAAAATGTCTATAGATAGTTTTGAGTCTAAATTTAAAGACAAGAAAATATCTTCAGTTCTTCTAAATAGTCTCAGGAGAATTAAATTTAAAATCAGATCTTTGATTCCTCATAATAGGCAGAAGAGAGGAGCAATTAACATTATAGGTTCAGGGCTCAAATTTATAGCAGGAACTATGGATGATGAGGATAGACAAGAGATTATGAACCATTTAGGAAATATAGATTTTAATAATAGGAATCTTATTGAGCAAAGTAATAACCAAGTTAGATTAAATGAACAATTTCATTTAGAATTAGGAAACATCATAAACCAGCTTAATATTAATCAAAATGTTACATCGTTTTTATATAACAATTTAACTAGAGAGTTCAATGATATTAAATTACAACACCTTAAACTAATAGAAAAACTCCACGTTGAAAGCAATATTAACCTTATTCAAACACAAGTCGAGAAAATAAGAGAAAATATAATGCTAAGTAGACTAGAAATTTTAGGAAGAGATTTGCTTTCCGAAAAAGAAATAGTTGACAATGATATAAATGAAGAAACCCTAAAATATCTCCGAAGTTCCGTTATATATAAAAATGAGTTTATTGCATTCATTGTCTTTATACCAGTTTTTTCCGAAAACAAATATTATAAAATATTTATTGAACCGGTGCCAAACTCGGACGGTTTCCAAATTATACTAGATGATAAGGTGTTCATAACGGACAACCAAAAAATATATTAATATAATGGAGAATTTTTAATATATGAAAAATAAAATGCACGACTGGGTCGCACGAACTTGCTCTTATGATAAGCAATTGCGTAGTGGCTGCATATATGGATATTAAAAAAAATTTAATAATTTCGAAAATTCTTTTATTTTTTAAATTTGTTTAAGAGTTTTCTCGGAAAAACTAAGTATGCAATAAAATTTCAAAACTATACGTCAATCTAGGAAAAAAAAATATTGAAAATCGTTGGACCAGTTTTTTTATTAAAAGGTTATTTTTGAAAAACTTTTTCAAAAAATATTTTGAAATTTATTTGAGTATGCAAATATATGGCAATCTGTAGCTTACATTTGAAAAATAATTTTTAAAAAAATCAATGTACCCGTTTCCAACATATTTCGAAAACCAAAAATTTTTTTGAAAACATTATAAAAAATCAAAAAAAAAAGTTTTTGAAAATTTTGAAATGCCATATTAATAAAACTATGAATGACTTCCTGTGGCCAAAATTTTATTGAAATCGAATGTATAGTTTACGAGAAAATTTGATTTGAAAATACTGGTTCTATGAGAGGTACCGTTATTAGACAAATTTTGAAAAAAAATTTCAAACCAATAGATAGATTGTCTTGCAAAAATAGCATTCTGAAAGTTTTATCAAAATCGTTAGAGCCGTTTTTGAGAAAATCAATTTTTGTCTTCAAGATTGTATGGCAGGTGCCGTTATTTTTGGACCTAGAGCAAAAATAAAAAATATGTTCCGAGGGACGGCCAAATAAATCCTAAATACCAAATTTGAAGCAAATCGGCCCACCCGTTCAGCCTCCAGAGGCGCGAACAGACAGACAGACAGACAGACAGACAGACAGACAGACAGACAGACGGACGGAATTTCCAGACCCACTTTTTTCGACTTCTCCATCATCGTAATGTCATGTGTGATTGTTATCTCAATTTTTTTTTTCTGCACGAATCCATAACTTGCCTTATAGTACCTATAATCGCAAGTAAAAATTAAAGGAATCAAGGAACAAATGTATTAAACATATATTTCAAACAAATAAGTTCTGTAATATAGAAAAAATGGTTGAAGAAGAAATTAATGTTATAAATGATGGTTTAATAATCTTGAAAAATATGAAAAATGCTCAAATAATGCAAAATTGTAACGATATAAATTACACTGTTTTTAATAATAATATTATAAGATTTTCAAATTGCTCTATTCAAATAAATAATGTTAAATTTTCAAACGAAATTCATACATACAATGAGTTATTAACCTTGCCAAATAGTTATAAAACTGAGAATATATCTATCTATGAAACGAATTTATTGTTGAAAAATTTAAAACAAGAGCATTTTACAAACATAAAAGAAATTAATTATATTAAGACTATGCAAATTGTTAATCATTCATTAAGTTTTTTGTCAATAATTTCTATTAGTTTTGTTATCATTATTATTTTTATTTTACTCAAAAAAACAAAAATATAAAAAAAGAAAATATAGAATTAAATATAATGACTCCAACAGTTTCAACAGGGACTGTTGAAAGTAAGGAGGGAGGAGTAAAGGGAAACACCTTTACTCCCTTTAAATTTTAAATAAAAGATTCTTGCATTCTCAGATTGCAAGACTGCATTCTGAGAATGCATTACAAATAATGTATACATGATGCTTTTCTATCCGATCATGATAGCATGCATTCGTGGGAACAGACACTACGTCAGCAATTTAAGCTGTCGATGTTGTTTCCACTATCATGCTCTGTGTTCGTGATCGCGATAGAAAGGTACCCATCAAAATATAATTAAGAAAAAATAAAGTTTTAGTTTGGATTTGAACACAGAAAGAGTTGTTATGATTTCATTTACTCTATGCCATTATCCATGAATGGTACTTGCATCGAGGAGGCCGAAAAGCTATCAGTACTCGGTATGTGTATCAGTGACAATCTTCGTTGGAATGATCATATACTTGAGATTGCCAAGAATGCTGCAAGATGCTTAGGCTTTCTTAATAGATGCAAGAAGTTTTTCACCCCTTCTGATCTGGCTTCAATTTACAAAGCGTTTATACGCCCTAAACTCGAGTATAACTCCCATCCCTGGGCAGGTGCTTCTCAAACTTTTCTCCACCTGCTCGACAGAGTTCAGAAAAAAGCGTTAAAATTGATAGGAGAGATAAACATTATGGAAACATTTCCGTCACTCGAACATCGTCGAAATGTCTCATGTCTTTCCTTATTTTACAGATTCTTTTACAAAAAATGCTCACTCGAGGTAGCCAGCTGCGTTCCACCCCTTAAACATTTCTCCCGTAATACTCGTCTTGCTAGGAACGCTCATCAGTTTCCACTTGAGCCCAATTTCGGACGTACCGTGAAATATAGAGATTCTTTCTTTAGCCGTACAACACGAATGTGGAATGGATTGCCTGGCGCAATTTTTCCTTGCCGTTTTGATCTTCAAACATTCAAGATCAATGTTCATCGACACCTCCTTTCCCTTCCGTCCTAACTTCCTATCGCTCGCGCTGTGACTTATCATTAAAAGGGCTATAACAAACCCCTTGAGCGCGTGTACATTATAAAAAAAAAAAAAAAGATATAATGTCAATAAAAGAACATAACCTTTTATAACGTTTCACATAAATTTGGAGTTACTTATTTCATTCATAGGAGGTTTAGTTTTCTTGAAGAAGTTACAGGTATTCTATGATGATGGAGTAAGTTTTTCTAAGGGAGGGTGGTACCCCTCTCGCTTCTTTGGAAGGAACATGATAGTGTGTGTGTGTTTACCTTTTAGATGTAACGTTAAAGTTTAGATTACCGTATCTTGTTTAGATACTATGTATTAGGTAGGATGAGAGAGTAAGCAGGCAATCTTTTTGCTTTTTTTTTTTTTTTTTTTTTTTTTTTTTTTATAATGCACACGCGCTCAAGGGGTTTGTTATAGCCCTTTTAATGATAAGTCACAGCGCGAGCGATAGGAAGTTAGGAAGGAAGGGAAAGGAGGTGTCGATGAACATTGGTCTTGAATGTTTGCAGATCAAAATGGCAAGGAAAAATTGTGCCAGGCAATTCATTCCACATTCGTGTTGTACGGCTAAAGAAAGAATCCCTATATTTCACGGTACGTCCGAAATTGGGCTCAAGTGTAAACTGATGAGCGTTCCTAGCAAGACGAGTATTACGGGGGAAATGTTTAAGGGGTGGAATGCAACTGGCTACCTCCAGTGAGCATTTTTTGTAAAAGAATCTGTAAAATAAGGAAAGACATGAAACATTTCGACGATGTTCAAGGGATGGAAATGTTTCCATAATGCTTCTCTCTCCTATCAATTTTAACGCTTTTTTCTGAACTCTGT
Source organism: Platycheirus albimanus (assembly GCA_916050605.2). NCBI lineage: Eukaryota > Metazoa > Arthropoda > Insecta > Diptera > Syrphidae > Platycheirus > Platycheirus albimanus. The sequence goes on along the minus strand of OU696696.1, from coordinate 224,589,215 downwards.
CGAGCAGGTGAAGAAAAGTTTGAGAAGCACCTGCCCAGAGATGGGAGTTATACTCGAGTTTAGGGCGTATAAACGCCTTGTAAATTGTAGCCAGATCAGAAGGGGTAAAAAACTTCTTGCATCTATTAAGAAAGCCTAAGCATCTTGCAGCATTCTTGGCAATCTCAAGTATATGATCATTCCAACGAAGATTGTCGCTGATACACATACCGAGTACTGATAGCTTTTCGGCCTCCTATGCAAGTACCATTCATGGATAATGGCATAGGGGGTATGTTTAGCTTCAACGACAAAAGACAGCATTGAGTTTTCGACGCATTAAACTCCACACGATTTCTAGTACCCCAATTCACAATGCTGTTTAAATCGGAGTTTAATGAGCTTATCATACGATTCCGTTGTAATAACACGTCCGAAGGCAAAGGCCGTGAATTATCAAACGTATATGAAAAGCTGAGGGTTGAGTCGTCAGCAAAACAATTTAATGGATTAGAAGTCACAGACAAGAGATCATTTATAAAAATGAGAAAGAGAGTCGGAGACAGAACGGAGCCCTGGGGCACACTAGCATTTATTTTGTGGAGATCAGACTTGAAACCGTCTAATACAACTTGTATTGATCGGTCCAGAAGATAGCTTCTAATCCAACGAATAAGAGTATCATCGATACCAAATGCACGCATTTTCGATAAAAGAGCTTCATGCCAAACTCTATCAAATGCCTTTGAAATATCAAGCGCAATAATCTTGCTTTCGCCAAAGCGATGCACAGATTTGTTCCACTGTTCGGTGAGATATGCCATCAGATCACCAGTGGAACGATTGCTGCGAAAGCCGTATTGCCGGTCATTTAAAAGCTCCCGATCTTCGAGATATTTTTTGAGCTGACGATTTATCAGCGTTTCCATGACCTTGGAAAGAAGTGACGTAAGTGCAATTGGTCGGTAGGAGGAGGGGGAGGAGGAGTCACCTTTTTTTGGGACGGGCTGGACAAATGCCGTTTTCCATCTACTAGGAAAGATTCCTGAACGATAGGAGCGATGAAAAAGCTTACGCAGTGGTTTTGCCAGAAATGAAGAACACTTCTTCAGAAGAATAGGGGTATACCATCCGGGCCAGCGGATTTGTGTATATCAAGATCTTGAAATACTCTTGCTACTGTACGAGTGCGGAAAAATATCTGTCCCATAGAAGAATTAACGTTCTCAAGTACAGGAGGGGCATTGTTGCTTGCAGGCAACGTAGAACTTGCAGCAAAATGAGCTGCGAGCATATTCGCCTTCTCTGAAGAGCTGACAATGGGTTTATCGTCGACGATGAGCGTTGGAACTGATGATGACGTTGAGTTCTTGACGTTTTTTACAAATGACCAGAAGTTCTTACTGCCTTTGGGACATTGCAGAATTTTTTGCCGTAACTTCTGGTCATGCAAAAATTTCGTTTTATGGATAACGGAGTTGCACGAGTTCCTAACTTGTTTGTGTTTCTTCCGATTTTCCTCAGTTGGGTTGGCTTTATAGGATCGGAAGCTTACTTCTTTCAACCTGATAGCTTCTTTACACTCTTCGGTAAACCAAGACTTTTCTTTTGGCCTGATACATTTTGTTCTGTGAGGGACAAAAGTTCTCATTCCAAGAAAAATCACTTCTGTAATCATTTCAGCACTGGCATCAATGTCATTATCGAGGAAGCATAATGACCAGTTAAAGTTGCGAAAGAAATTATTCAGACCGTCCCAGTGGGCTTTCTCGTATTGCCAAACGGTCCTAGTGGGAATTTTTTTATTTAACTGGATGGTTGGAGATCGAGAAATTAGCTGAAATGACACAATGGTCCGAGGTGCCAAATGGAGAAGTTACTTTAATAGTATATTTATCAGGGTGGGAAGTAAGGAACAAGTCAAGAGTATGGGCGGAATGCCCATCAACATCCGGTATACGAGTGGGCTCATCGACAAGCTGGGTAAGATGGTTATACTCAGCAAAGATCTCGGTATACCTTCCTTCGAGTGTTGTCTGGCCAGAATAGCGGAGCCAACTTGAATTGTGTACATTGAAGTCGCCCGTAATCACGACTTCAGTGTGAGGACAATGGGAAACAATTCGGGAAATTGAATCTGACAAAACATCTAACTCATCACAAGTAGACATGCTGTCAAGATTCGGACTCCTGTAAAGAAAACAGTAATGAATAATATGCTGGCGGACAGTGAATTTGAGCCACAGGAAATTAAAGTTCGTATTAGAACAATGCCCATATTGGGGAAGGCTCTGGCAAGCAATACCATTCCTAACATAAACGACAAGACCATGGTGGGAAAAAAGTAATGGCACTAAGTTATATCCAAACAAACAAAATTCTGATAAATCAGTATTCTGTCCAACCTGGGTTTCACTTAATGCCAAAACAGCTGGCCTGTATTGCACAGTATGGGCGTACACAGAAAAGAAATTCTTCCTTAGCCCACGAATATTTGAATATACTAGCTTGCTTTTCATATCAGGGGCTGCCCAATAAATTTATCGAGTCGTGGGGACTCATAGGTCCGTGGACAGCCAAGGTCGTGATCGGGAGAGTTGGTTCCTGAGATCGTTTTGGGTGGGTTGAGAGACCAGGGGGATCACATAACAGCTTTGATCCTCCCTCCCCTCCAGGTTAGACACCTCTTCATCTACATTCAGCATATCATCGTGGCAGCTGAATGATTAGATGTTAAAAATACGCCATTGCCACGAAAACCTATGGTTTGCTTTTGTCAAAATACTTGCGAGTCGCGTTTTGTGTGATAGTAGAATGATTTCAGTAGTGAAGTTCCTATTTCAATCTGCGATTACACTCTATAGCTATTAGGAGGTGCGATCATGAATTAACTTCTATTGTCATTCAATTCTGTCAAATCTTTTCATTAGTAACCATGAGGGCCCTTAAGCATTTTAACATTTTTATTCGAACTCGAACATCTTGCGTTCAACGGTCGGCAGAAAAAAAGAGGTAACACCGGTTTAGCAGATCCCGGAGCATGTGCATGAAAAGGGGGGCGTTGCCGGCATAGGATTACTATTTTATTTTATTATTATTAACTAGATTATCGGATGTATTCTGGAGAGGAGTCTCTGGAAATGAGTGTATCGAACTTTGAATAGCATCTCAGTTCTAGTTAGGAATGTGGGGATTTAAGTAGGTTCCACGGTTTTTGGTGTAGGCTATATTATATAGGAGCTGCAAGGAAAACATCTAATACTTGTAGTGGATAGGCGCGAGCATGCCAACAGGTACCCTCTAGGCTGTTCTACGGAACTTTGTAGTCAGTACCTATGGTAGGCTATTGGGTGGCTCGTGCTTCTGTGACAGGGATGGATAGGAAATATGAAGAATGATAGAGAAGTAGGAAGAGCAGGAAGCCGTGTTAGCTAGGTGTAAGTATGTCTAATATAGGGGTGCTGGAAACACAGATACACGGACGGTTGACGATGGAGATGCTGTTCCTTGGTATAGGAGTCAAGGATGTATGGGTTGCTTATCTCTTCTTGCTTCCTCTTCAATTTGGTTTGTTGATGGGTATTGGTTCTGATATTGGGTATTCATAGGATATTCAATGACGATACTAATGTCCATTTACAATTTACAAAGTTTTATTGCTTTATTTCTTTATTTCCATATTATTTACGTTACAAGGAAAACAACAAGACGAAGAGCAATATAACCAGCTAGCAAAAGAAGTTGAGGGTTCTTACCTAGAAGCGATGGAGTTATTGGTGACGCGACTAACAGAGTTGGAGTTGATGCAACAGAGCGAAGAGCGTGAGCGTACCGAAAGACCAGTGGACACCCTTGGGCCACCAGTAGAAGGGAGCGTTGAACAGGAACAAAGCCAACCGGCTGCAATAACGAACAGCATAACAACACCGGCCATGTCACCGCGCACATTTGCGGCGGCACCGGCGGAAACTCGTTTAGAGCGCATATCTCCAGGCATTTTCAACGGAGAATATTCCAAATAGAGAGAATGGCGAGCGATGAACGATAGCTTGGTCAATAAAAATATGGCCTTATCAGATACACAAAAAGTTCATTATCTGAAGAAAGCGTTATTTGGGGCGGCAGAAAGAGTTCTTTGTGGTTGGCGAACCATTGGAGAAAACTACCAAGCGACATATGATCAGCTGGTAGAGGTCTATGAGAATCATTATCGAATCATCATGGCACATCTAGATGAGCTAATGAAAATTGAGAAGAGTGCGAAAGAAACATACGAATCATTGAGGAAACTGATTGATACAACTAATCGAGTAATGCGACAGTAAGCGGTGGTGGGCTGCCCCGTTACAGAATGGAACCATGTGTTTGCGCACATATTAATAACTCGGATGGCTCCACATACGCTTGAGATATGGGAGACGAGTCAGGATTTGCGCGAAATGCCTAAAGCGAGCGATGTATTAAAATTCCTAGAATGACGAGCGAGAGGTACGGCGAATCTGTCTCAGAGTCAGAATCAGCAGCTGCAATCAGAGCGACAGCAGACATCGAGAACGTATGAAAAACTGCCTAACAGTACAATGGCGACATCAAGCCAGTTTAATCAAAAACAGAATGCGATATCACCAGGACAAGGAATTGAATTGATATGCTTTCATTGCAAGGGAAGGCATACACTTTAAAAGAAAATGAGCATAAATGAGCGGCGTGAGCGTGTGAGGAATTTACAATTGTGCTACAATTGTTTAATGCCGAATCATCAATCGGGATCTTTGAGCTGTAAGGGAGGACCTTGTAGAAGATGCCCACATGAGCGACATAATAGTGTGTTGTGCAACAAATCGTCCATGAATAGTGCCGTGGGTGTTTAAAGTAATAGACGAGAAGGTGTTCAGTTAAACGTAGCGGCTCCATCGTATCAAACGGCTACAGCCTCACAAAAAACACCAGCGCGTCAGCCAACACCAGTGCTCGCAACTATTTTTGTACAGCTGCAAACTGAACAGGGCATTAAATATCAATTACGAGCGTTATTCGATACCGGCTCCGAAGTTAATCTAATTACGGAGAAAGCAGTGCGGACGATGAAATTCAAAAGAGAGCGTTTTTCGGTGCAGATTATTGGGATCTCAGGCAAGAATTGGTGCAGTGGAGGTTTGATTTACGCATTAATCAAGCCTTGGTTTAATTCGACAAACGAACAATGGACGGATTTGGTCATTCCATTATTGATCGTAGAGAGCATACCACAGCCAAAAGGGTTATTGAGCATACACAAGATACCAGAATTTGAGGGCATTATTCTGGCAGACCCAGAATTCGACAGAGCGATTCCAGTAAACCTGTTACTAGGAGTTTCGATTTGGGCAAAAGTAATTAGAGGCCACATCATTCAATGCCAGTGGGCTAGTGGCACAATCATCGTTGTTCGGTTACATTATCTTGGATGCGGTAACCATGGGCGACACAAATTTGAAGAAAACTCATTCACTAATGATGAGCATGGGCGAAGAAGAAATTGACACTATCGATCAGTTAGTCCATCGATTTTTGCAGCTACGAGATTCCTCGTCCAAGGATCTAACACCGTTGGAAGAAAGTGCAGAGCGACAATATGCAAATTCAGTGGGGCGTAACAACGAGGGAAGATTTATAGTGCGAATTCTATGGATGGATGGCGACAAGGAACTAGGAGATTCAAGAAGGATTGCGTTTCACCGATTGACGCAACTAGAGCGGCAACTGGCTAAGGATTCAGAGCTAAGAGAGAAGTACAACGAATTTATGAGCGAGTGCTTGGAATTGGGACATGCGTAGAGCGGTTGGGCAAGAATTAGTGGGTGGATACTACATTCCACACCATGCCGTGATTAAGAAGTTTAGAGTTGTGTTTGACGCCAGCTGCCTCACAACGAACGGGCGTTCTGTAAACGACATCCAGTTAGCAGGAGCGAATCTTGAAGAGCATCAAGATTGTAATTGTTATGCGTTTTCGATTTCATCGATTTGTGTTGGCGACAGATGTGCGTAAAATGTTCAGACAATTTCTCATTCATCCTGAGGATGTGAAATACCAGAAGATCTTATGGCGTTTCAACGAGATGGAGCGGCCTATAGATTATGTGCTGTTGACGGTGACATACGGTCAAAAGTCAAGTCCGTTTTTGGCCATTCGGACTATGATAGAAATAGCCACGATATACAAGCATAAGTATCCGTTGGCATCGAGAGCAACGGTGCGTGAGCGTTATGTAGACGACTATTTTTCTGGTGCAGATAACATACAAGATTCAATGCAACTGTATCACGAATTGAGCGACATGCTAGGCCAAGCTGGTCTTGAGTAAATGAAGTAAATGGCGAACAAATTCGATAGAGCTGAATGAACACATTCAACAGGAAACCTCAGACGTGAGTAACTTGGTTGAATTAAATTAAACAGCCGTGTTGGGTTTGAAATGGGATCCAAAGAGCGACCAATTTTTGTTTTGCGTACACATTGACTTAGATGGAGATGACAAAATAACAAAGCGCGTAGTGGCAAGCGAAGTAGCGAAATTATATGATCCAAATGGTTATTTGGCTCCGTCATCGTTAGAGCGAAACTCTTCATACAAAAACTTTGACAACAAAAGTTAGACTGGGATAAAGAGCTGTCATTCGAACTCAGAAAAGAATGGAAAGAATTCTACAAGCAATTAGAATTTTTAAACGACGTGCAAATTTCCCGTTGGCTGCAGACATCGGTAGGAACAACGATTGAACTTGTTGGCTTTGCTGATGCTTCACAGAAAGCTTATGGTGTGGTGATTTACGTGAAGGTGTGCGATGGGGCGGTGAGCAATTGTCATCTCTTGACATCACGTTCAAGAGTGGCACCAGTTAAAACTGTATCTATTCCGCGTTTGGAATTGTGTGCGGCTGAAACATTAGCAATCCTAATGGAACTTGTGCGTAAGGATTGCAACGTCGTGTATGCACGTTATCATTGCTTCTCTGACTCAACGATAACATTATCTTGGATCAGGAAGGAATCTACACTGTTTAAAACCTTTGTCTCAAATCGTGTGGCGACTATTCAGCGAAGTACCGAAATAAAATGTTAGACCAACCAGAATCCTGCGGATTTATTGTCACGAGGATTACCAGCGAGCGAATTGTCAAGAAGCGTTTTTTGGTGGAGCGGGCCAGAATTTCTAAGGCAACCGTACGAGTGTTGGGCTAAGGACGAAACAGAAGTATCAACGAATCAACTAGAAGAATTCCACAGTGAATTTACCTGTTGTATGTGCGCGAGCGTCTGTGAAAAGTTTTTATTGGCTTCAAATCAAGGACCAATATCTAATAGAGCGTTATTCATCGTTGACTGCATGCGTATTCTCATGGTTACATAATCATCGAGAAGGGAATGATAGAGAGGATATGGGATACTCCAACGAGCTGCTCAATAAGGCTCTGGAATATTGGATAAGATTCACTCAGCTGAGCGCCTTTGCGAAGGAAATCGATTTAGTGCGACATGAGAAATCATTAAGCAAACATAGCGTATTATTTAGATTTAGTCCATTTCTCGATGAGCGATCTATACTGAGACTTCGTGGAAGAATAGCGAATGCCAATGTGAGCTATGATGTGCAGCATCCGATTATCATACCGGCTCATTCACATTGTGCGTTTATTGATGCGTGAGGCACATGAAAGAACACAACATGGCCATACTCAAGTCATGTTACATTATGTGCGTTCAAAGTATTGGGTAATACAGGCAAAACGAGCGGCTTTAAGAGCGATCAAGACATGCGTAACTTGTCTTCGTTATGCGCATGAAGACAGAGTGCAGCTAACGGCAGACCTGCCAAAAGAGCGTTTGACATTCGCACCAGCATTAACTTATTGCGGTGTCGATTATTTTGGACCCATTTCATTGCAGAATGGGAAGCTGCAACACTACGATAGTAGCCTACGTAGCTATTTTTGTCTGCATGACTACTAAAATTGTGAACATGGAATGCTGCACATTCATTACTGTGGTCATTCATTACTCCAAGAGCGCCTTTCCATGGAGGATTATGGGAAGCAGCCGTCAAGTCTGCTAAGTTCCACCTTAAGAGAGTCATTAATGGACAACGTTTTACATTTGAGCGGTACCAAACGATTTTAATGCGAGTTTCAGGTACATTAAATATCAGACTGTTAGTGCGATTATCAGATGACCCAATGGATCTGAATTATCTTACACCATCTGGCATTCACCATGGTGGCAGAGCGGTACAACCACTAACCAGAGAGATGAGCGACGGAAAACTGAAACTACTAAATTATAATAAGCAGATGGAACTTATTCATCAAGATTTTTGGAACGGCTTCAGGAAGGATTACTTGAGCACTCTTCATACTCGATATAAATGGAATAGGGTTAAAGAGAATTTAAAAATGGGCGATTTAGTGTTGATTAAAGAAGACGGCACCTCACCCAACGCTTGGTGTGTGGGACGGGTCATCGAAGCGTATCCAGGAAAAGATGGGCTTGTGCGTTCAGTGAATCTAAAAACTGCGACTACTGAATTAAAACGACCTGTTCAGAAGCTAGTGCGATTACCAATTTTGGATCAAGATCAAGATAACCAAGCTAATTGAGAGCGATATTCTTTCACTCCGTTCAGGGGGGAGGATGTTAGAATTCATACTACACTACATAAAAGATAGAAAATGAAATGTCAAAAAGGCAAAATTCACCTCATCGTTTCTTGTTGTTGTTTTACACGGACAATGAATACAATAGAAAAGAGACCACGAACATTTTAGCAGAGGAGGATTGAACGTTGGAAAGATTGGACTCTATATATATATCCTCTTTAGTTGTGTTTTGTAATGTGACACTTGTGATTTGAGATGAAGAAAACAAATAAGAGAAGAGCAACTCTTCAGTCTACGATTCAGTAGTGCGTTCGTTTTCTTCGAATGGTTATGTCAGAAAGAAAAAATAGAACAGTAATAAGTATAATTTAATAACCATGCTCGGCATTGCAATGCCAAAGCTCTCAAGTTATCAAATATGCTCTCTCCTTTCCTAAGACATGACATGCTCAACAAGAAAACGAAGCTCCTCTTTTATAAAACCCTTATAAGACCGATTCTGGTATATGCATTTCCGATCTTGTTCTCGATTTCTCCAACGGTAGTCAAAGATCTTGAAGCGTTTGAGAGGAAAATCCTTCACCACTGCACTAACATGAATTTTAAAAGCAGGCACAAAAGACATTCTAAGCAAGTTATTTATAATGAGTCTAAAATAACACCTCTTATAAGCTATGCTCATAACCTTATGCTTAAAGCCATTGAAAAAACTCAGTTCTCTGAAAACGAATTAGTTAAAAACCTTATAATCCAACAAAATAATGTGGACTGGACATCTACTCCATATCCTTCTCCGTTTGGGGTGATGGCAGAGGGTCTCCATGAGGACCTCACTGGGACGCCGGCTTTCTACTCTCTGGTAACAAGTGGCCAGAATCGTGGTAAAACTCCAAGGGTGGTTGAGGATATATATATAGATAATAGAGATTATATTATTCTTACTGACTTTGGTCTCGGTAGAGCTAGAAATATTTGTGCCATGTACTGTGAGAAGATTTTTGCTATTCTGTTTACCAGTACCGGATGACCCAACGCCAAAACTAATCCCCGCACCAGAAGTATGGGGAAATGGATAAGACCTATCAGAGCTGCAAATAAATAGATTATCAGTGGGCTTTTGCGATAAGAAGAATTCTTACGATGTTTCGGCGTCCATAAGTCCTTTATCTTCATGTTCTTCATCATGACTATTATCATCGTCTGAATCACCTGCAGCACCAGTTCCTTCTTCATCAGAGTCTGACGTGACTCCAGGCCGTTTGGGACCATACTATCTTTTTATGGGTGGTGGTTCCTCAGGCAAATGCTGAGGCACCTCGATTTTTGTCTTGACTGGTGTTGTTTTGACAGAGGCAGAGAGGCAGCAATATTTCTATGAATTGCAAGAGTAGGACAATGAATCATAGGAGGAGGCACTGAAGATGGCGGCGGCTCATTGATTCCTGGAGCAGAAATTTTCGGGGAGGTTGGACAACTTCGATAATCTTATCCGGTGGGCCAACTTTGGACCTTGATTTTGGTGCAGTTTGATTCCGTGGTGAGTGTCTACGTCTATCTCCTCCTCGATATCCTGATGATGAGCGGCTGGATCTATTGGATGATGAACTGTATCGCCTTCGACGATGAGACCGAGATCGTCTTGATCTCGATCTTGAACGTCGATAACTCCTGTCTCGAGATCTACTGCTTCTTCTGAGTTTATGTTGAATTCCTGATGCTCACGACCGACGCGACGCACGCTAGGACCGCCACGACCACAACGACGACGTGAGAGTGGATAACAAACATTATATTGTCGATTGTTGTCTCTAGTGAGCGTTGATCTTATGGTCACAAATCGTTCGTTGGAGAATACAATATATTCCGGTGATGACCGGGATCTGAATGGCCAGCTGGCAATTCTTTTAAAAATGAAAAATCGAAAATAAATTATTTAGCACTTTCACTAGAAAATAGAAAAAGAAAAACTGACAGCTGCCAACAAGAAACAAAATGAAATGTCAAAAAGACAAAATTCACCTCATCGTTTCTTGTTGTTGTTTTACACGGACAATGAATACAATAGAAAAGAGACCACGAAAATTTAGCAGAGGAGGATTGAACGTAGGAAAGATTGGACTCTATATATATATCCTCTTTAGTTGTGTCTTGTAATGTGACACTTGTGATTTGAGATGAAGAAAACAAATAAGAGAAGAGCAACTCTTCAGTCTACGATTCAGTAGTGCGTTCGTTTTCTTCGAATGGTTATGTCAGAAAGAAAAAATAGAACAGTAATAAGTATAATTTAATAACCATGCTCGGCATTGCAAGGCCAAAGCTCTCAAGTTATCAAATATGCTCTCTCCTTTCCTAAGACGTGACATGCTCAACAAGAAAACGAAGCTCCTCTTTTATAAAACCCTTATAAGACCGATTCTGGTATATGCATTTCCGATCTTGTTCTCGATTTCTCCAACGGTAGTCAAAGATCTTGAAGCGTTTGAGAGGAAAATCCTTCACCACTGCACTAACATGAATTTTAAAAGCAGGCACAAAAGACATTCTAACCAAGTTATTTATAATGAGTCTAAAATAACACCTCTTATAAGCTATGCTCATAACCTTATGCTTAAAGCCATTGAAAAAACTCAGTTCTCTGAAAACGAATTAGTTAAAAACCTTATAATCCAACAAAATAATGTGGACTGGACATCTACTCCATATCCTTCTCCGTTTGGGGTGATGGCAGAGGGTCTCCATGAGGACCTCACTGGGACGCCGGCTTTCTACTCTCTGGTAACACGTGGCCAGAATCGTGGTAAAACTCCAAGGGTGGTTGAGGATGAGTCAAGACTCGTCCATTCATTTGAAACCTGATCAGTAATATTTTCATAAACTGTAATTGATGTACAAAACTTTCCGTTTACCAATCAACTTCCTAAGTATTCAATAATTGTTAGCTTATTTCTAAGGAAACCATCAAAAATATAAGTCAATGTTTATATAATTGAAAAATATAAAACTACAAAATAAAAAGTGATTTCCTACAAAAACACAATCGATGTATATTATGCTCACGCACTAGACTAAGTTGCAAAACAAATAAATACAAAAAAAAGAAAAAGAAAAGTATCTTTCATAAATGCTATCGCATTTTCTAAACATAATTAACACAAAATAATAAACCACACTTCATGTACTAAACAAATTGTATGATGTTTCATCAATCGATAGTTGTAAACCTAAAAGAAAAAAGAAAAAGAAGAAATAAGAAAAGAATATTATTTGTATTAATCAAGACGCGAGATTAAACGTATCTTTAATATTTTCAATCAACAGTGAAACAAAATTGTGTATTAGTGTATTATTTTATGTATATATCTTATCGAAGGTAACTCCCTAGCTTTAGTTTTGTAAACAATGTAAATAAAAATAATTTATAATGACAATACGTCACACGCAACAGCATACCACTCCGTGAGCAAGAGCAAGTAAAACATATATTCGGCCTTATCGAGGTAACAGTCGGAGCGAACAGTTGTCTGCAACGCATACATTTGCGAAGGCTCAAATTGCGTTCGATAAATTGATTTGACATGCGACAGATTTTTAATTCAAAGAGAGATGTGCAAAGTATATTTATATATCGATGATTCGATACATCTTTCGATATTTGTATAAATATATATACCAAACCAGATTAAAATTATGTTATATCAAAAAAATTGAAAATAATTGTTAATAACTAGTTAGAATCATAAGATTTGAATAATTTTATACGCTGGTGTAAAATAGAACAAACATTTAAACATATTTCTTTTCATTCGAAATATATCGAATCGGTGAATATTCGGCCCTATCGAGGTAACCGTCGGAACGGAAAATGCTAACATTTTGAACGATTCCGAAAGTTTTTGCTTCGAGGTATTCTTCCGACCGAATGTTTCTACGCACTTTTTAAAAAATTTGTCTCCTTTCAACTCAGATGTGGGGTATATTCACCTATTGAGCAACCAACTAAATAAAAAAAAAAATAAAAACAATTTTAGTACCCAATGGCTGACCAAGCAACAAGAAAGCAAATGATGGACGCGCTAAATGCATTAACGTGCCCGCAACCATCACCATACCTCGGCTTTAACAGATGTATTGACACCTAGCTACCATAGCTGCTGGCCCTTCAACCGCTGCCGAGAGTCAGGACGACGCCGCTGCCCGCCCGACCCAAGAGAACAATGCCACTGACAACACTGATGCCCGACAAACACCGAAAGACAACGAACCAGTCGAGGAGCCTGCTGCCACTGAGGAAACCGAAGCCGAACCTGCTGCCACTGAAGAAACTGAAGCCGGACCTGCTGCCACTGAGGAAACTGAAGCTGAACTTAACCACAAATCGGCCCTACTGCGCAAACGCCATGAAGTCATTTTGCTGCAGCAAGTGATAGCTAGGTTGGAGCTAGCTGAGGCACCATCCACAATGAAATTCGATGGCGAATCCAGAACCCATAATGTGCGTGATTTCTTAAGAAGTTTTGAGAGAGTCATGAACATGGTTGGTGCGGACAACTTATTCCGCTATACATCATTATGTTATTCACTAGTTGCTACCGCCAGGCTGCTCCTTAACAAGGATGCACTTAGTTATGACGACCTGAAGACGATGTTACTGAAGGAATTCGGCCGTGTAATAGGCAGCAATGAAATTTACCAGGTGCTCACGAAACATAAATGGAACAAAAAAGACAACGTTCGCCGGTACGTGCTAGAGGACATTGCTGCCCGCTGCAACTATATTGACGAATTCGAACTAATGGGATTTATCATTGATTGGATGCAGGACACCACACCAGAGTCACATTTACTAATGAACGCCCGAACAATGGCTCAGTTCAAAGAGTCTGGATCTGTATGAACAGCGACGCTCTAATCGACTCGCTACCAAACCTGAAGTCACCGCCGCCCCAAGAGCAAGTGCCCGTATGATAAAAGACCAGATAGTAGCTGCTTCCGCTGTTGGAAGACGGGACACGACCACCGTAGCTGTCCTAACCCGAAGAAAATATTGAAACCAATCAGGAGTACCGCTGCTGCTGTTGCCGATGCCACTGATGAACGGAGTTGCCCTAGTTACCACGGTGACACCGACGTAGAAGACGTTGTAGATGCTGTAAATTTGGTAAGCGTTGCCTACTTTATTAACAAAGTTAAGCGCAGAGAATCTAAGGAATGCTTATCTCTTTTTGATACCGGTAGTCCAACTAATTTTGTACGGAAATCTGAGGTACCGTCGCCAGTTTGTATTTCGAATATTGCTGTCCAATCACGATATACTGGTCTTGGAAAACAAAAACTGATGACGTATGGAAGAATTAAAGCCGAGATAACATTCAAGAACATCAGTAAAAATGGAATTTTAAATGTAGTACCAAACGATACAATGAATATTCCATTAATCTTAGGCCGTAACTTCTTAGATACCTTCAGTATACACTTATGTCAATTGAAAAATGAATGTAAATCTTTAAGTTATTTAAATAAACATCCTTTCGATAAACAATTGCATTTCTGTGCGCTTAACTCAAACATTGTTGATAACATAAAAGTAGTAGAGGATCATTCAGTTGTGGATGAAACAGTTGTCCAACCGAGTATACGATTTGATGAGAATGGGTCCCAGGTCACTGCAGTACAGTCGGTGGAGGTTTGCATCGCGAATGATGAAGGTCTGAATGACATTATGTCAATCGAAACTGAAGCAGTGTCAACCGAGGCAGATGTTAATCCTGTTCAGGATAAGTTGCGCTTCGAGGCATTAAGAGATACAATTAGGGATAATTATTTAGAAGCAAAGCAGATTAGTTTCAAACCATATTATTATGAAATGCATATAAGTTGGACTAGCGATACGTCCTTTCATTCTTTACCACGCCGCTTGTCGTTTTATGAGAAGAGTGAGTTACGCAAAATTACAAATGATCTGTTAGCAAAGCATATTATTAGGCCAAGTGATTCTCCATATGCCTCCGCCATAGTATTAGTGAAAAAGAAGAACGGTGAAATTCGGAAATGCGTGGACTATCGTCCGTTAAATAAGCTAACCATTAGAGATAACTATCCGTTGCCCCTGATTGAAGACTGTATAGAATTTGGGTGGAAAAAATTACTTTTCAACCCTCGACCTACGAAACGGATTTTTCCATGTAAAAATGGCTCCTGATTCCATAAAATATACAGCTTTTGTCACACCTTACGGTCAATTCGAATATATGCGTATGCCCTTTGGTCTGAAGAATGCACCAGCGATCTTTCAGAGGTATATCCATAACGTCTTTAGAGATTTGCTTGATGATGGTCTTATTATCATCTATATGGATGATATCATCAAAGGGACGGTTGATTTTGAATCGCATTTGCAATTAGAAGCAAGGGTCTTACAACAAACGAAAGAAAGTGGTTTAGAGCCTAGGTTGAGAAAGTGTAAATTTGGTTATAATGACATAGAGTATTTAGGCTATCGCGTCAACTACGAAGGGATATGTCCAAGCGATTCGCATGTAGAGGCCATTCGGGATTACCCAATACCGACGAACCAGAGGGAAGTTAAAGCATGCTTGGGGTTATTTTCTTATTTCAGGAAATTCATTCCGAATTATGCAAGGACTGCTAAGCCCTTGCTTTTCACTGAGGAATGCAAACGAACGTTTGACGAATTGAAAAGAAGATTGTCTTTGACGCCAGTTCTCTCCATCTATGACCCAGAGAAGGAAACTGAATTGCATTGTGATGCAAGTTCTGCTGGTTTTGGCGACGTGCTCTTACAGCGTCAATCGGATGGAAAACTACATCCGGTTATGTACTTCTCCAAGGCCACAACCGCCTCCAAAGCACGATGTCACAGCTTCGAGCTAGAGACATTTGCGGTCATATACGCCTTGCGACGCTTTGACGTTTATCTAGATAAGATTCCGTTTAAGATTGTTACTGATTGCAACTCGCTGATAATGACGCTAAATAAAAAAACAACTTAATCGGAAAATAGGTCGGTGGGCGTTAGAACTAGAGAATTATAACTACACCATCATCGTGTCGATCAAGTGCTCGTCGTGTGCGGTCGCGTTGCTTCTGTGCGCGTGTGTCACCCAAAAAAAAAAATTAAAAAAAAAAAATAAACCAAACCAAATTTAAATACCATACATAGTGCAATAAATCTAAAGCCATAAATTAAATTCAGCCCAAAACTCGAAAAAAAATAAATAGAATCAGTGCCAATTAAAAAGAAAAAGAAAAAAAAATATACCAAATACCTCGCTCGCATTCGCAGCACAGCATCCAACAATACCCATCCTCTCCACCCGCGCCACCCATAACTGTTGCTTTCTATGAGGTTTTGCATTGGATAGGGAGTAGCATTTGATGTATATTTCTTTCGTGTTTTTTGTCTGTATTAATTCCCGTTTGCAAATTGTTTTATGGGCATGACACCTAGGACAGTTTGTTTATAATTGGAATTAATATGGGCCTATACTGCACGGCTGAAATTAGTTTAGTCAAAGTTGAATTTTTTGTGTTTAGTTTTTCAAAATGGTAAGTAATTTTTGAGTTGTATATTCAAATGTTCGTTGGCTAAGAAAGAATTTCTTTTCTGTGTACGCCCATACTGTGCCATTACTTTTTTCCCACCATGGTCTTGTCGTTTATGTTAGGAATGATATTGCTTGCCAGAGCCTTCCCCAATATGGGCATTATTCTAATACGAACTTTAATTTTCTGTGGCTCAAATTCACTGTCCGCAAGCATATCTATCATTCATTACTGTTTTCTTTACAGGAGTCCGAATCTTGACAGCATGTCTACTTGTGATGAGTTAGATTGTTACGGTAAATTTTACTGCAACAAAAACTTCCCTTCGGTCGTTCCTTTTTCCCTTTTCTTTTTCTCGTTGTGGCTGCAAAATATTGGCGAAGTTGAGGGCAACCATGGTCTCATCAACCAGTGGTGTACCTAGCCTTATTTTGCAAAAGCAACTCAAGCAGGTGTTCGAGTACGACGTAATAAAACGAGAAGAGAGCCGGCGGATGAGCCGAAGAAGTCAGGCGGACTCTTACTTACTTAAAACGACCAACAACAACTTAACATCTTTTTATTAAAATCTTTTCATTTTAACGTAACGTAATTTTAACTTTAACTTAAAATAACGTTAATTTGTTTAATGTACAAAATGGGGTTTTAACGCGATTAGATTAGTATTGTAGAATTTTTAAAAAACTTTAAAGTAACGCTCCTCTCTTTCTTATCAATTTTTCTCGAAAATAGTTTTAGTTGTAAAATAGTCTGAACTCGTCCATAATGTTTCGACAAGTTTTGGAAACACATCCAACAACTTGTCGAAACGTTGTTTGTGTGCGTGAGAGTATGTTTTGGCAAGTTTTGGAAACACATCCAACAACTTGTTGAAACCGTGTTTGTGTGCGTATGAGTATGTTTCGTTAGATCCCACGACGGTTGTTTTCTAGGAGAGCGTCATGCTTCCAGAAAGCCGTGACCGATGATCTCGAAACGAATGGTTGTGTTGTAGCGTTGTATGTATTAGTGAATGATTGGAATGGACGAGGGAAGAAAGTGGTTGATGAAAATGAGCTTGGAAGGCACTCTTGTGAGAGCCTTAGAAGCGAAGACAAAGTTTTATAAAGGATTAAACAAGAAAAGAGTTTCGAGAAATTTTGGTGAAAAAAAAATCGAGTAGGAGAAATTTTTTTTGTTTTGGAATTAAGCTTTGGATCGAGGATTAGAAAATCGGGATTCGAGTCGTGAAGGATTTTAAAAGGAGATAGGAGAAAGGAGACAGGAGACAGTAAACAAAGATAAGTAGTTCGTGTAAAATTCTGAATATAAATAGATATTTACAATTTCGAAATATATGTTTATATTCCACCTATTCGTGTTCGAGACGAAAAACCCATTTTTCTTTTGATTCACTTTCCTTTATTTTACTTTATTGCGTTTCCTTGCCTTTGAGCCGAACGGCCATATTAAATTGTACCACCCCTATTTATTTGAAAAGACTTTTGGGTTTTAGTCCAGGGATCTTCTGTCCCATGGTTTCCCAAAACAATAAAATAATTACATTTTTAAACATAACTCTTTCTTTTTATTCCATTCATTCGGTTCTTTAATTTCTATAATTAGTTTTGGAATTTTCTAATTCGGTTTTAGAAAAAAAATTCCTGGCGCCCGCTTTTTTTTTGCACCCTACTGTGCAATCATATACTTTCTTCTTTTGATAAACTGTTTTGATTACGAAATCAATCAAGCTTATCAAAAGAAATACAAAATTCTTCCACCGAACCCACCCCAGCTGAGCAGCCGTGGTGACAGCTTCTTTAATCAAGCTGTATATTGCACTTTTTTTTTGCATCCTCTTTTCGCGTTATTCGTGTATGGCCTATTGATAGTAGGTACCAGTAAATTCGTGTCGTGTGTCGCCGTCGGTTCGCGTTGAATTCTTTTTTTTTGTTTTCTTAATAAATAAATTGATCGCGAATAAATAGATCGATAAATAATTTTAATTAAATAAATTCCCCTACCCCTATCGTGTTCGTGTCGCGGAAAAAAGTGCAATAAAGTGGTGCCCAACGTTTGAATCCCAAAGTGGAAGAATTTTTTTTATTGTATTGTGTGTTTTTTTTTCATCAAAAGATTGATTTGAAAAAAAAATTCTAATTAATTTTTTTTATTGGTGTAGTTTTTCGTGGCCAAACAAAGTGTTTTGGAAGGAGTAGGCGGAGCAGTCAAGGAACCCAGTCAAGGAGACAAGAGAAGCAGCACAGTTTTTTGGTGATATTGTTTTTTTTAGTGTTATAACTTGTAAACTCGTTTTTAATTCTGTGGTGTCTTTTGTGTTACATTCATATATTTTTTGTTCTCAATTTCATTTTATTAATTTTTGTTTTTCTTTTGTGTTCATAATCCTTGGTTAGAGTTTTTATCATTAGATATTGTTTTTTTTCGCATGGGATATTTCGTGGTATTATCTTGTGTTGGTAGGTAAATAGAGTGAAAATTACATTGAGTTATTTTCATTGATAGGTAGATGATAGTTTTTTCTTGTTGCTTTTTTTCACGCGTGGGATATTTCGCGATATTTATATTGGAAATTGAGTGATCATTAAGTTGAGTTTTTTTTTCTTGGTGATATATTAATTATTTTTCTTAGAAGAAAACAATAATTCGGGGTTATAGTTTATCGCTGGAAGTTATTGTTTTTTTTTTCTTTAGTTATCTTAAAAAGAAGTGATTCGTGTTTACGGTTCCCACCTATGCGTGTTAAATTTCTGGGTGACAATTTTAATAGAGTAGTAACATATAGCGAGTTAAGAATTTAGTGTTTCTTGTTTCTATTAATAACTTTAGAAAACTTTGGATTGAAGTTTTTTTTTTTATATAAATTGATAAGGGTTTCCAAGTTTTTTTTATTTTAAATAATTCTTTCTCGGTTTTTTGTGTGTGCTATCTATTAATTTTTTTTTGAAGAAAAATGAATATAGGAAGATTAGCGCAGGACGAACTGGCCTATGAGATGAAGGTCAGGGGTTTAAAAGTAGGGTCGGTAGATGAAATGCGAAAAGCATTGAGGTCATCGAGGTTGCTCGTTAAGAGAAACTCGATGGAGGTTAGTATAGTGTACCCTTTTACATACGATGAGGATAGAGATGCTATCGAAGCAAAAATTGAGGAGATTAGGGGCCTTCTTAAAGTACCTCCGAAGAATCCAAAGTCTTCGGAGTACATTAAGATTGTAACAAAGATTGAGTGGTGTATAGGTAGGTTAGCTAGGACACCTTGTGAGACAGACGACGAAGAAGATGCGATTAGCTCACTTCGTAACAAGGTTTTGTGTTTATTAGGAGATCTCACTGGTGATAGTGAGAATAGTGATAGGGAAGAAGAAGTTGAGAAGGAAAAGACTCCAGTTAAAGGGCAAACCCAACTTCAGGTACAAGTTGGTGAGACCCCAAGTGGTGTGCGGTCTGCGTTAGGACTGGCTGGAGGTTCATTGCCTAAACCAAGTCGTTTTGGCAGTAGTCCTTCAGTCAGTGGTATTAGTGTTAGGGTCCCATTGGGACATAGGGTTGATAGAGTTCGTCTGGACAACACCGAGTTGCGGCTGTTGCTCCAGTCCCAGAGAACCCTTTTAGGCAGGTGGTTAGGTGTTACAATTGTAACAGGCATGGGCATTTGGCACAAAACTGTTCAGTGCAAAGAAAGTGTTTTGGTTGTGGGGCTGTAGGTGTTTATCGTAGGGATTGTAGGCGGTTCAAATTCGCTTCGGAGCTTTTGTCGGGTAGGGCCCTTATGTGGTATAGGACGGTTAGGGAAGATTTGGGGGATTGGCAGGAACTCGTCAAGGAACTCAAAGCGGAGTTCCTTCCTCCGAATTACGATGATCTTCTACTAGAAGAAATAAATCGGCGTTCGCAGGGAAAGGATGATACTTTCGGCGCGTATCTTGCAACCATGAGGACATTGTTCCGAAGATTGTCGGAACCTTTGTCAGAGGGAAGAATGATTTCTATTTTGAGGAAGAATGTAGATCCGTTTTATCAGGTGCAGATAGCGAGTTCCAAACCAAAGACGGTTAAGGAACTTGCTGTCTTAGGTAGAGAACTAGATACCCTTAAGGTAAATGTAGATAGTTTTATTCCACCAAGTAGAGGTAGGCATTTGTTGGAACCAGAATGTGGTTACCAACCGAGTTCGTCTGGACAACACCGAGTTGCGGCTGTTGCTCCAGTCCCAGAGAACCCTTTTAGGCAGGTGGTTAGGTGTTACAATTGTAACAGGGATGGGCATTTGGCACAAAACTGTTCAGTGCAAAGAAAGTGTTTTGGTTGTGGGGCTGTAGGTGTTTATCGTAGGGATTGTAGGCGGTGTTCGGGAAATGGGGAACGGGCTCTTGTGTCAGCAGGACAGGAGACCCGTCGGCGTTAGTAAGGTCGTCTGCTGACGATCAGCTGGAACGTCAAGTTCACTTAAGTTTCACGTTAGCGGCAAGCGGTAGGGACAGTAGGCCATATTTAGGAGTTAGGGTTTATGGAATCAAGTTTTTGGGTCTACTTGATTCAGAATCCTCTCGCACCATTGTGGGTGGTGACGGGTGGAAAATTTTAAAAGAATTAGGACTTAGATTAGAAAAGAGTAGTGTTGGGTCAGTAGCGTTAGCAGATGGGGCAGGTGTAGAAGTAGCTAGGTCTATTTCTCTACCAGTGGAGGTTGAGATTAGATCCATTTTGATAGAATGTCTGGTTATACCGAATCTCCCACACCAATTTATTGATCTTGGGTGCCGACTTTTGGGCACTATCGGGCATAGTCCCGGATTTGAGATCTGGTATGTGGAGTTTTTCGAGCCAGGAAATGGTGGCTTCGGTAACAGACACGGTAGCGATTAGGGAAAAATCGGATTTGGACGATTTCGAAAATAAGAAGTTAGAACACTTGTTAGGAGAACTTTTTGAATCAATGACCGAGGGATTAGGGTGCACCAACTTAGTTGAGCACAACATTAGGACGTCCGCAGAACCAATAAAACAACGATATTACCCTGTTTCGCCAGCGATTCAGAAACATATCGATCAGGAACTCCAAGAGATGTTGGAAGCTGGAGTGATCGAGAAGTCGAAGAGTCCTTGGGCATCGCCGATTCTTCTCGTTAAGAAGAAAGACGGCAGTTATCGGTTCTGCGTTGACTATAGAAAATTAAATGAGGTTACTGATAGGGATGCTTATCCACTACCATTTATTTCGGCGATTTTGGACAAGCTTCGAAACGCGAAGTATTTGTCCTCATTAGACATTAAATCTGCTTATTGGCAGATTCCAATGGAGGAAGAATCGCGTAAGTACACAGCCTTTACCGTGCCAGGGAGGGGTCTTTTTCAATTTTGTAGGATGCCATTCGGGCTCCATAATTCACCAGCGACATGGCAGAGGTTTATTGACGACGTTCTAGGTCCCGATCTAGAACCGTTCGTCTTTGTGTACTTAGATGATATTATCATTGTCACCAATTCTTTTAAGAAACACTTAGAAATTCTCAAAGAAGTTTTTAAAAGGTTAGGAAAGGCGGGTTTAAAAGTAGGTAGGGAAAAGTGTAATTTCTGTAGGCCTTCTTTGAAATTTCTAGGTTATGTAGTTGATAGGAACGGGCTTCATGTAGACCCGGAAAAAGTGGAGAGCATGATGAGGATTCCTCCACCGAAAAATGTGAAGGAAATTAGGAGTTTTGTAGGGACTATTTCTTGGTATCGAAGATTCGTGCCAAATTTTGCAATTCTAATTAGACCTCTTACCGATCTCTTAAAGAAAGGTAAGAAGTTCGAATGGACACAAGAGTGTGAGGAGTGTTTCAGGAAAGCCAAAGAGTGTTTGGTTACGGCACCGATCTTGACATGTCCGGATTTTTCCCGGCCGTTTGTTGTTCAGACAGATGCGTCAGATTTTGGTATCGGGGCCGTACTTTCGCAGGAGTTTGAGGATGGCGAAAAAGCTATTTGTTATTTGAGTCGGTCATTGAATAGGAATGAAAGGAACTACTCTACGACCGAAAAAGAGTGCTTAGCGGTTCTTTGGGCGATCGAAAAGTTACGGCCGTATCTCGAAGGTGTTCGATTTACGGTTGTGACGGATCATCACTCACTGATCTGGCTTAGCAATCTTAAGGATCCGCAGGGTAGGTTAGCTCGTTGGGCCATTCGGCTCCAACAATTTGATTTCAAAATCATCCATCGAAAGGGCAAAGAACATGTCGTTCCTGATATGTTGTCGCGAGGAGTCCCCGAAGTAGCCGGTGTCTCTGAAGCGGATTCGGACCCTTGGGTGATCAAAATGAAATCACAGGTAGAAAAGAGCCCGTTAGAATAACCATCCTGGCGAGTTGAGGATGGGCGGCTCTATAAGCATGTTAGGGTGAACCATATTGTTGTTCACAACGAGAATGAGGAGTGGAAATTAGTTGTAGGGAAAAGTGATAGGGCAAAGATTTTAAACGATTGCCATGATGCTCCGCTTTCAGGACACATGGGCGTTAAAAAGACTTTTGCTAGGGTAGCAGAAAAGTATTACTGGCCCAAAATGAGGAGTGACATAACGAAATATGTTAGGTGTTGTAAGACTTGCCAAAAAGTGAAACCGGTGAATGAGAGGCCAGCTGGTCTTATGACTGAGAGGGTGGGAAATTCCCAACCGTGGGATATGATTTGTGTGGACTTAGTTGGTCCATTTCCGAAGTCGTCGCGTGGTTTTATATATATTTTAACGGTCGTCGATTATTTTAGTAAATTTCCCCTGTTGTTCGCGTTACAGTCCGCAACGGCAAAAGCGGTTTGTCGAGAATTGGAAGAAAACGTTTTTCTTCTCTTCGGTGTTTCAAAGTGGATCGTCTGTGACAACGGTCCCCAGTTCCGTAGCAAAGAACTGAAGACGGTTAGTGAAGCGTACGGGTCACAACTTCGGTATACGGCGCATTACCACCCACAAGCGAATCCTGCGGAGCGCATAAACCAAATAATTAAGACTACGCTCCGAGCGTATGTCTCGGAAAACCAGTCTTAGAGATAGTGATAGGGACCAAGATAGAGGGGATACCGTTAGGCAGTTTCAGAAACTGAGACAGGAGATAGCTAGGAAGTTGGAAGCGGCGAGAAATAAGACCGCTAAAACTTATAATTTGAGAAGAAGAGACATACAGTTTCAACCTGGTGATCTCGTTTGGCGTAGGAATTATGCTCTTTCCGATGCGGCAAATTATTTTGCTTCTAAGTTAGCGACCAAATTTGTTGGTCCATTTAGGGTCAGTAGGAGGAAGTCACCTTGGACATACCTCCTGATAGACGATAAAAGGAAGGATCGAGGGACGTGGCACGTAAAGGATTTAAAGCCATTTATTGACACTTAGTCAAAAGTCCCTTAATTTTTCTTTTAAATCGTAATTTTTTTGTACTTTGTTTTTTTTTTTTTTTGTAAATTGTCCAATTATATATTTTCAATTCGTACCACTATTTTTTTTTTCATTACAAATATTTATATACAACAATATTTAAAGGCATGGCCTTGGCCGTCACCCTGGTTGGCAATTAAAATTTATAACAGTTGCAAATCTTGAAAAATAATTTTATAAATTAATAAGCTATACAAAAAAGATACATATATCAGAACAATTTGTTGAAAAACTTAGTATTAGAATGCTTCTTCGATTATTCTGCTTCTATATTGAAGAGCTCTTTTGCAATAGAAGAATAACTTGTCCCAGCTTTCTACACCATTTAGTATATTAACTGTCCTTTCCATCGGCATTATATTGACACCAAAGTAGAGCCTTCTAAATTCCTTAAGTATTGGACAGACAGCGATAAAGTGGAACATATCCTCACGAGTTTGCATATTACAAAGAGTGCAGAGAATTGGAAGGTCCTCTCTATGCAGGATATAATTTAAATTTAACATTTCACCTCTAGCTTTTAAAATCATGGATATTGTTTCAACGCTCATATCTTCTTTGAAATAGTTTCTTTTTTCCAAATTGTAATTAAGCTGGCTGTAGTAAGCTCTAAAAATCGAAGACCGAGCTTCTTCTTCAAATCCTTCTCTTAATTTTTCATCCAAGCTTCGTAGAAAAGCATATAAATTTTCTCTCCAGCAAGCAACATTGTTTATTGAGACATTTAGATGTATGCCATATTTCTGCCCTAAGTTCAACCATTCTTTAAAAAATAGGCTGTTGGTATTCACCGCATGTAGTATGACTAGCTTTGGTAGGCGGGAGTCCGGTGCTGATATCATTTTGAGCACATAATCGAAATGAAGCTTTATAGTATTGATGAAAAGTGGGGCTAGTCCCGTTTCCAAATACAGCATATAGTTTGGGGTATTGTAAGGAAGTTTAAATAATCGCTTCAGGAAAAAACGTAGTAATTTTTCCGTTATATCGTACCATCGATAGCCCCAGACTTGAGCACCGTAGAACATCACTGACCTAGAAGTTGCTTCAAACACGTTATACTTGGCAGCTAAACTCAGATCCTTTGCACACATACAGTTTTTCCATGCTGAGTTGATAGCCGTTTTGGCTGTATTTAGTTTTCCAGAAAGATGGTCCTCAAAATTAAGATTGGATGTTATTTTTACTCCAAGGTAATTGTATTCTTTAACTACTTCGATTTCTTCAAGTCCAAATTTCCATCGCTCGTTTTGAGCATATCTCCCGCCACCTCTTCTGAAGACCATCACTTTGGATTTTTGTAAATTCACTGTGAGATTCCACATTGCGCACTATGCTTCGGTATCTCTAATCATCTGTTGAAGTCCATTTGGCGAGTCAGAAAACAGGACAATATCATCCGCATACAGAAGCATTTTAATTCTCCTTTCATTCCATCGGATAGGTGCTCACCATTCCATACTGCTGATGTAGTGTTTTCATACATCCTGTACAGGATCTTCATCATCTTTGTTGACATTCCTTTGGTCGAAAGCTTGTAAAAAAGGGCATTTCTGTTGATAGAATCAAATGCCGCCTTGAAATCAACGTAAAAAACATAAAGCTTTGACTTCCTTTCCAGAAAAGACTGCGCGATATTTGTTAGCGTGAAAATATGGTCGATTGTTGAATAGCCTCTTCTAAAACCGGCTTGGAAATCGCACAATAATTTTTCGTAGTCAACCCACTTTATAAGCCTGTCAAACAATATAAAAGCAAATATCTTCATGGAACAGTTTATAAAGGATATACCTCTATAATTTTCGGGGACATTCGGATCCCCTTTTTTATGTATAGGGAACAGAATTGCTTTTCTAAAGCTCTCGGGTACTTCTCCCGATTCAAATATTTTATTGAATGCTTCGGTTAGAGCACAAATCATTTCTTCCGTTGCAGCTTTGCAGAATTCGAATGGGATTCTATTGATTCCAGGCGCCTTGTTTGTTTTTGATTTTGCGATAGCTATCATCACTTCTTGCCTGCTGATCAAACCATCAAGGTTTTCATTTTCCACGTAAGGACTGGCAAATTGAATCTGTAGGTTGTTACTTACTGGATTTAACAAAGAACAGAAATGCGTTCGAAGTTGTTCAATGTGCATACTTTTCCCTATAGTAAACGTTTGCTCATTTATTAATCGAATTGCTTTCCAGAATGTTTTTGGATTTGTTGCGTTTGATGCTTCTTTTGCTAGGCTAGTAAAATAAATACTTTTTTTATTCCTGCAAATTTCTTTGTAGTTTTTGTTGGCCTCAAGGTAAAGCTGTCGAAAAATATCGAGGCTGTATTTTCTGTAGCGTTTGAGAGCCTTAAAAGCTTTTTCGCGACCCTTAACACATTCAAAATCAAACCATCTTTGGCAGCAAGCGGATTTTTTTGTTTGATTAAATACAGGGGCTGACCTAATAATTATATTGTCCAATGTTTCCAAGTCGTAAAGGTTACCATTACAGCGTTCTTCCTCTATTGCTGCATTAATATTACTTTGGTAGGTTTTAACTTGATCCTCATTCAGAGATAATTTAGGTAACATCTTCATATAATTAACTTCCGTGCTTTCTTTTCCCAAATAATCTATTTTGAAGGAAATTTCTCTTGGCATATGGTCCGTAAATGTTTTTGTCTCTACTTTGAAGTCCGCAATTCGGCCCAACAAAGTATTTGCCACAAAACAGTAGTCGTTAGTTGATGCGCCCTGGCCACCCACAAACGTTAATTCCCCGTTCATATCACTAGCACTCCTTCCATTCAAAACTGTCAGATCAAGTTCTTTACAAAAATCCATCAATTGTTTCCCTTTAGCGTCTAGAATTTTGTCTTTAGCATTCCTCTTCATAAGTAAACTTGATGATAAACGGGACATATCCTCAGAAATGCATTGTTCCTCACCTATCCTCGCATTGAAATCCCCCATTATCATAATATTCTTTTTTCCAAATATATTAAGGGTATCCTGCAAAGCTTCAAAATCAACTGTCCAATGGCTGCAGTTTAAATACAATGGCACTATAAAAAATTTCTTTCCTTTAAGTTCCATTTCCAATAGCGTTGTATCCCCGATGTTCAAAAAAAAGAAATTGCAAATTTCCAGATTAATTATGTTATGACTAATTATGTTTTTTTTTCTTTTTTCTTTTCTTATATGATGGTAACCCTGTGTTGTGTTGTACACCCTGCTCTTTTACCCTCCAATCCTGGCCGAGCCTGAAGAAATGGTTTATTTTTCCTGAAAAGTAAACACATTTCTTGGGAGGTAAGGGTGGAATTTGTTACGGTAAATTTTACCGCAACAAAAACTTCCCTTCGGTCGTTCTTTTTCCCTTTTCTTTTTCTCGTTGTGGCTGCAAAATATTGGCGAAGTTGAGGGCAACCATGGTCTCATCAACCAGTGGTGTACCTAGCCTTATTTTGCAAAAGCAACCCAAGCAGGTGTTCGAGTACGACGTAATAAAACGAGAAGAGAGCCGGCGGATGAGCCGAAGAAGTAACGAGTCAGGCGGACTCTTACTTACTTAAAACGACCAACAACAACTTAACATCTTTTTATTGAAATCTTTTCATTTTAACGTAACGTAATTTTAACTTTAACTTAAAATAACGTAAATTTGTTTAATGTACAAAATGGGTTTTTAACGCAATTAGATTAGTATTGTAGAATTTTTAAAAAACTTTAAAGTAACGCTCCTCTCTGTATCTCCAAAAATAATTAGTTAAATAATTCACGCTTCGAATCCCGCGCGATAGTTGTAGAGTAGTAGGAAAAAGCCTATTTGAGACTTCTCCTCAATTTTGTTTCTTATCAATTTTTCTCGAAAATAGTTTTAGTTGTAAAATGGTCTGAACTCGTCCATAATGTTTCGACAAGTTTTGGAAACACATCCAACAACTTGTCGAAACGTTGTTTGTGTGCGTGAGAGTATGTTTTGGCAAGTTTTGGAAACACATCCAACAACTTGTTGAAACCGTGTTTGTGTGCGTATGAGTATGTTTCGTTAGATCCCACGACGGTTGTTTTCTAGGAGAGCGTCATGCTTCCAGAAAGCCGTGACCGATGATCTCGAAACGAATGGTTGTGTTGTAGCGTTGTATGTATGAGTGAATGATTGGAATGGACGAGGGAAGAAAGTGGTTGATGAAAATGAGCTTGGAAGGCACTCTTGTGAGAGCCTTAGAAGCGAAGACAAAGTTTTATAAAGGATTAAACAAGAAAAGAGTTTCGAGAAATTTTGGTGAAAAAAAAATCGAGGAGGAGAAATTTTTTTTGTTTTGGAATTAAGCTTTGGATCGAGGATTAGAAAATCGGGATTCGAGTCGTGAAGGATTTTAAAAGGAGATAGGAGAAAGGAGACAGGAGACAGTAAACAAAGATAAGTAGTTCGTGTAAAATTCTGAATATAAATAGATATTTACAATTTCGAAATATATGTTTATATTCCACCTATTCGTGTTCGAGACGTACCTTAGTTTTTTTTTATTCTTAAAAACCCATTTTTCTTTTGATTCACTTTCCTTTATTTTACTTTATTGCGTTTCCTTGCCTTTGAGCCGAACGGCCATATTAAATTGTACCACCCCTATTTATTTGAAAAGACTTTTGGGTTTTAGTCCAGGGATCTTCTGTCCCATGGTTTCCCAAAACAATAAAATAATTACATTTTAAACATAACTCTTTCTTTTTATTCCATTCATTCGGTTCTTTAATTTCTATAATTAGTTTTGGAATTTTCTAATTCGGTTTTAGAAAAAAAATTCCTGGCGCCCGCTTTTTTTTTGCACCCTACTGTGCAATCATATACTTTCTTCTTTTGATAAACTGTTTTGATTACGAAATCAATCAAGCTTATCAAAAGAAATACAAAATTCTTCCACCGAACCCACCCCAGCTGAGCAGCCGTGGTGACAGCTTCTTTAATCAAGCTGTATATTGCACTTTTTTTTTTGCATCCTCTTTTCGCGTTATTCGTGTGTGGCCTATTGATAGTAGGTACCAGTAAATTCGTGTCGTGTGTCGCCGTCGGTTCGCGTTGAATTCTTTTTTTTTTTGTTTTCTTAATAAATAAATTGATCGCGAATAAATAGATCGATAAATAATTTTAATTAAATAAATTCCCCTACCCCTATCGTGTTCGTTTCGCGGAAAAAAGTGCAATAAGATGTTTTGTCAGATTCAATTTCCCGAATTGTTTCCCATTGTCCTCACACTGAAGTCGTGATTTAGGGCGACTTCAATGTACACAATTTAAGTTGGCTCCGCTTTTCTGGCCAGACAACACTCGAAGGAAGGTATACCGAGATCTTTGCTGAGTATAACCATCTTACCCAGCTTTTCGATGAGCCTACTCGTAAACCGGATGTTGATGGGCATTCCGCCCATACTCTTGACTTGTTCCTTACTTCCCATCCTGATAAATATACTATTAAAGTAATTTCTCCATTTGGCACCTCGGACCATTGTGTCATTTCAGCTAATTTCTCGATCTCCAACCATCCAGTTAAAGAAAAAATTCCCACTAAGACCGTTTGGCAATACGAGAAAGCCAACTGGACGGTCTGAATAATTTCTTTCGCAACTTTAACTGGTCATTATGTTTGCTCGATAATGACATTGATGCCAGTGCCAGTGGCCATTCCTCTCAGTTGGCTAGGTTGGCTGCGCCAACCCAAAAATAAATACCTAAATGCAATTCATATTAAATATATCATGAAATAATATTTTGCGTACAAAATACAAATACAAACCTGATTGAGTTTTTTTAAAACCCATGTGTTTACCTAATTACAACAAAACATTTATCATTCAAATAAAACTAACCGCAGCAATATCGTGACTTTTTACTCCCATGCAAAATTTCTCGTCTTTCGCATGCAAATAAAACTAACCGCAGCAATATCGTGACTTTTTACTCCCATGCAAAATTTCTCGTCTTTCGCATGCTTTCCGTTTACGATCTAGAATGGCATTGGAAATAGCGCATTCATATTCTCATTCAAATCGTATGCAAACTCCCTTTACCCCTCGTGTGCCACTTTATTCCACCTTTAATGCACAAAATCGATGCTCAAAATAATAGCCATACTGCGAACGGTGAGTAAAAGGAAAACTAATAAAAACTTAGCCAGCCATCGCATCATTGGCAAAGCACAAGCAGGGTTGAAAATGTAAACCTAGAAAAGGAAGCAGATTGCCAGGAAAATCTAAGTAGGTTCGCAAAAAGTATTAAGTACTATGTAGGGTCTATATTAAAATGAAATGCACGACTTTGTCGCACATACTTGATCTGTGGGTGCAATAGATGATTTTTTAGCAATAAAAACTGATCTTCGTTGTATAAAATATGCAAGGAAGTTCAAAATATTTGTCTAAGAAGTGTTTGTGTCGCGCATTTCGAACATATTGACAGTGTTATAAGATACGTTATTTTACCTTTATTTGCGATATACAAAGACGTCTAATTGAATTAAGCTGCTGCTGTACATCAGATGTCCATTACTTCAATTCTAAGCCCAAACAAAAGAACGCAGTTAGATATCAAGAAAATTCTTCCAATAAATACATATAAGTACAAAGGGTTCACCACGATATCTAGAAAAAAAAAATTTTTAGCAACAAAATCTAAAAAAAAAATATTTAGAATTAGGAAAATCTAGAATTCTTAATCTCGAAAATCCAAAATCTAGAAAAAGAAATCTAGAATGGACACAATCTAGAATTAATATTAATACATACTAGATTTAGAATTTTTCTAAATAAAAAAAAATGTTGAATACTTTTTTTTTCTAGATAGGTACTGGATTTCCATCTTTCTAGATTTTTCCATATTCTAGATTTTTCTACGTCTATATTTTTTTTATAGATTTTGTCCTTTCTAAATTCTGTCACTCTGGATAACGTAGTGATCCGACCCACAAAGTATATATAAATTGTTTAAACCATTTTTAAGAAATTTGGTAAACATAAATTTTTGTTCTTAAAACTGAAAGGTTCGATATGTGGTAGCTAAGCTACAATTAAGCAACCTTTAATCTTTAAAACATAGGTGTAATCTTGTGGGTGCTATGAAAGATATATCCTTTAGGAAGTGCGAACCATTTCGTTAATGTGGTTGTCCACTTTTGTCCAGTTTAATAAAACCATTATACCCTGATTTCCGTTCATATCATTTGTAGCCGAAAACTAACAAAATTAAATTTTTACTATGCATTCGTCGAAAAAAAAAGTTTTGAGATAACAACCAAACATGACATTACGATGATAGCGAAGACGAGAAAAGATGGTCTAAAAATTCTGTCCGTCTGTATGTCTGTCTGTCTGTCTGTCTGTCTGTCTGTCTGTCTGTCTGTCTATATGTCTGTCTGTCTGTCTGTCTGTCTGTATGTATAGAGACCTACAGCCCAAACGGGTGGGCTGAATTGCTTCAAACTTGGTATATAGACTTTTTTAGGTATTGTACAGAGGGGAAATTGAAATTTTTTTTTAGCTAAAAAAATAACGGTACCTGCCATACAACCGTTACGTTAAAGCTTATTTTTCTCAAAAATGGCTCTAACGATTTCTATTTAAAAAAATCAGTGTTGCTTTTTAGGTACGACCAATCATATGGCTGAAAAAAAAGTTTTAAAAAATGGCTAAGAACGGTACTTTCCATAGCACCGTTTTTTTTGCTTTCGACTATCTCGAAAACGACTCAACCGATTCTTTCGAAATTTCACACACATATAGCTGTAGATAGCTCAATTCGTATTGCATACCAATATTTTTGAAAAATATTTTTTTGTATTTTTAAAAGCATTTTTTAAAAAAAAAATTTAAAAATTAATATTTTAAAAACTGCTTATTAATTTTTTTTCTAAAAATTTTAAATAAATGTATTTGCTGAATACCTATGAACTGGCGTTTTTGAATATTTTTTGAAAATTTTTTTCAAAAAGTTTTTCAAAAAAAACTTTTTTTCTCAAAAACCGCTCCACAGATTTTTATAAATTTAATCTCATAAATTGAAATTTATCGAAGAAATAAAATGGCTCAAATTAGTTTAAGTATTTATTTAAGAATTTTGAAAATTTTATTTTTATCAAAATCTCAAGCCCCTAAACCAATGTCACTCATTAGAGCAAGTTCGTGCGACCCAGTCGTGCATTTTATTTTTTACCTTAACAAAGTTGAATAAAAATCGTTCAAGCATTTTTTTAACAAATTAGAAATAAAATGCACGACTGGGTCGCACGAACTTGCTCTAATGTGTGACAGTGGTCTAGGCTCTAGGGGATTGAGATTTGAATAAAAATAAAATTTTCAAAGTTCTTAAATAAATATTATAAATATTTTTAGTAATTTGAGCTGAAAAAAAGTACGCCTTTTTATTTCTTGGATAATTTCAATTTATGAGACTAAATTTATGGTCTGTGCAGTTTTTTGAAGAAAAAAAGTTTTTTTTGAAAAATGTTTGAAAATATTATTTAAAAAAAAATTAATAGAAATTTAGTGAATACATTTATTTCCAATTTTTGAAAAAAATTTAATAAGCAGTTTTCAAAATATTAATTTTTAAAATTAAAAAAAATTCTTTTTAAAATATTTACAAAAAAATATTTTTTTTAAATGTATGTGGTCTTGCAGTATAAATTAAGCTGCCGACACCATATATATACATATGTATGAAATTTTGAAAGTATTGGTTGAGTCGGGTTTGAGTTATCCAACACAAAAACCGTCCTATGGAAGTATACCGTTTTTAGACATTTTTTAAAACTTTTTTTTCAGCCATATGATTATTCGTACCTGAAAAGTGTAGGGAAAACTTCCTCGCCAGTCACTGGCAAAGCGAATGCCACCGGCCATCTACCGACGAGTAGATTAATTACTCATGACGTGCTAAACGCACCTAAAGGAATTCACCATTATGAGATTCCACAAAAAGAGAATCCAATTTCAAAATGGACTCCACGTCCGAATTGGATTCCACAAACTTTCCCAGGCTACAACAGCTTTCCAGGAAGTTTGTGTTCCCAAGATTTCAGTGGAAAGCCACAGTGGAACGATAAACATTTTTCACACTAGTTCAGATTGTACTCCGTGCACATCATAAGCCATAGACGTAATGTTCACACTGACCAGAGTGTGTAAGTAAGATTATCTGCGACATAGTGAATGCCGGACCAAAAATGTGACAAATAGCTGTCAGATGGCTAATCGAGCAAAATAGTCGATGCGGCCGATTGTTTTCCTTGACTTGTCAACTTGGACCTACGTTATTTCAGTGCCAGTCTGTTACCTTCAGTTTCGTAATGTCATCCTTGGATTGCATAGAATTCTATGTGAGTGTGACCACAATACTAAAAAGACCAAAAGCTGTTGGTGAAAACATTATTAAAGGACTATTCACATGAGAGCGACCAACGAATGGACGAATTGACGAACAAATCAGATTTTAAGCATTTATTAAGCTAATTTCTTGGCTAAAACGTGACCGCTCGATAGAGATTGAATTTTAAAATAAGTTAGTTTATTAAAATATGCGATTTCAATTGTTTAAATAAGTCAAATTGTGTAAAATAAATTGTTCGCCGCGAGCTACAAAGTGATTGCTACGAACTGTCAAACTCTATTCGCGTTCCACATACCATCCACAACGGAACGAATAAATTATTCGTGCACGACTAACCTCAAAATCTCACTGTTCAATTGTGATATACGGACATGACGTTCGTTGTTCGCAACGAATAAAATAAATTGCATGTGAATGAAACGTCAAAATGGACGAATGTTCGTTCATTCGTTGGTCGTTGGTCGCTCTCATGTGAATAGTCCTTAAGTCTACGTCACATCAGCTGTCACCGAGTAGGAAAACATGCCAAGTTCCCTTTTTTTTATCCGCTCAGGAGTATCCTGTCATTCACTCGATTCGATGTGCGAGATGGCGATATACACATCATTAATTCGATACCTACAACATATACTTGGCGCATGTCTTGTCCGAGCGAATTACAAAAATGCATACCCATTTCAAGGATTCTTGTAGTAAAATACGTCAATCTATATCCTAAATGAGGATACTTACGCCACTTGACAGTTCTCCCACAATAGTGACATTTTTCGGTAACAGAAATGATTTCCTCATAACAGCACATGGAGGTAGTAGCGATTAAAATTCCTTACGTTCGTACTCTGTACAAGGTATAAATCATGTCACCCAATATAACTTCAAACCTCACAGCGAATAATCCCATCCTATTTGATCGATTTGACGTATTTACGCATAAGTCATAATGTATTTTCGACAAAATGAGCAGTGAGCATGTCCCCTTAAGGCCTCCTAGCACTCGCCATCTGTAGTGTCAACAAAGAAACAGATCAAACACTGGAAGGAGGAAATTTACTGGAAAACAGGGCGTTGGCTACCCGGAATATGGTAGTGTGGAACGAAAAATTGTCGGTAGACTTCATTTTGAAGAAAGACACCGACAGAAGCAGAATACCTCAGCAGAACGAAAAGTGATTTTTATAAGCAGCCGATCCGCGCCCCATTTTTATTTGTGCAGGATTTATCTTACTTTGCTGGTGCAACAAAAAAAAACCCAATTGCATGGGCAATTGGAAGTTTTATTCCTCTTATAAAAGCAATCGCTTTTATAATATAAAAAGGTAAGGTGGATTTTCGTTCATGGAGACAGACTAATTTATTCCGTCTCGATGAACATTAAGGAACATGTGAAACCACATGGTAGGCATAATCCTAATCTAGGATTTTCTGTTGTTGGGTCATTCCTTAGGGAGCATTCATTAATCCGAGGAGGAACCAAGGCAACATATAGCCATCGGCGCAGGACAAGCGAGGCTGCTCCTCATTAATTATTCTCTATATACTTACATGGAATTTTGTTCCTACCCACGCTAATCGAAGGAACCAACATCCCACCCCAGATTTGGGATAACGCAGTTTTGTGTTGCGCATATGCGCTCCAGTGAATTTACTTTGTGTATATGGTCTTTTAAATATATATATGCGCACGACGCGCCCATGTGAGACCACTCTGTCGCCTTTTTATTACACAGGCCGAACGAATTTCGTCTCTAATTAACCACTACGTGCTACGACGGGGTTAAATCCACGTGCTATTCATCCTTCCCTTTCTGTGGAAGCACTTTATATACGAGCAACATCGAGCGTTGATCCGCTCGCCGGCTCGCCGATGTTTGCGACAATACCAGCGATATATCTCTCGCCTTCATCTACGACGATATATCGTGGCATCCTTTCACTACCCTCCACTCAGTACCAACGCATATTAGAGGCGCATCTTATTTTCTGAGACAGGTACCCAGTCGCTATAAGACTGTAGGCCCCAACGCGAATAGGAAGGAATTTTTGTTTCGACAGTGTACAGGAAACAGGACGTTTGGCGCGAGCTTACATACTCGGATGCCGGTCCCATAGTTCACCAAGTTCATGGAATACAACTTTTGGGAGCATCACATCTTTATAAATTGTTCCTGCATCTTTAAAGCATCACATCTTTATAAATTGTTCCTGCATCTTTAAAGCATCACATCTTTATAAATCGTTCCTGCATCTATAACACTCTACATTTATACTTACCTGCTGCTGAAGTATCCATTATAGTTTTATATGTCAATATAGTTTCACTCTGGACTTCCCAGGTAACAGTTTGTGTTTTATAATAGTTTGTGTGTAGTATATTACGAGCGAGGATATAAATTCCGCTCCAACAAAACCCACAGGCGGGTTCATAATTGCCTAGTAGCGAATATAGTGTCTCAAGACACAAAGCGTTCGATCACGGACGGTGGTGTACGCAGGCAAAATTTTTTTTTTGTGATTATTTTCAAAAAAAAAATTTTATCACTTGGTGAGAGGACCTGACGCCTCCTCCACCACCCACTAGCTGCTGTTCGATACAACATATTATGTTTATGAAAGAATTTAAAGAAGATGAATTGTGAATTTTATTTAAGTGTGTACACTTTAGACACGAATCTATACGTATCTATTTGAGGGAGGAATGAATTCCCATCTATAATTAATTTCATTTCTTCTATTATTCGGTTGAAATCGATTTCTTTTAAAAGAGGAAGTAACGTAATTCGTGATCGCTTTTGATACCCTTTTTTCTTTTGGAGCCCGTGCTTCTTTAATTGCGTGGAGATTGGATGGTTAAGAACATACCATATTTAACTTCGTCGCGTTTCGAACCATTGATAGAAGCTGGATAAGATATCGGTATCCCGAAACCAGGATCCATTTGTTTGCTGTCTTTTTTTTGTAATTTTTTTTTATCGTTACACTTTTTTCTTAATTCTTACTCCGTCTTAACGACCATATAGTACCGCGTCGGTAGCGACCACATTCCATAAGCGATTTTTAACGTCGCGTTTTACATTCGCTTGGGAGAATAGTTCTTTTGTACACTGACATAAATTGTCTTAACGTTAGTAGAACGAAATGTTCCGTTTGTGAAGATATGGTACAACCAAACACCAGATTCGTTACGGTGTAGAATTGGACTTCGTGTAGATCATTGCGTCCAGTGTGTGAGAGAAAATTTGTTTATCATATTAAAGATAGGAGTTAATAATTTCAAGGCAACGTTCGCAGCCAACCACTTTATATAGCTTGACCACAGAATAGCGATCTAAGCAAGAGGTCGCCAGATATATCATTTAGTAAAGTAGATAATATTCCTTAACTTTTAACCAATTACTTTACAGGTTGTTACGGAAGTGCACTTCAGTTACAGCGTAATTGAATAACGATATCTGAACCCTACCCGATTGGTAGCAGATACTTTGAATTTAACTTTTTGCATGCCTTTGAACTATATTATGTATATATATTGACATTATTTGATATACATATCGATTGCATGATTGAAAACGAATTGTATTCATTCATGCATGGTCCTTGCTTATGTTTGTGTTGTTTTCTTTTGGGTGTTGTTATATAGTTTTCTTGAATTAAATAAAACCATATCGGCGTGAATTTGAATACTTGATAGAACATTATTAGATGACAGATTAGTTTTTTTTATGTCTCGTTTGTATAGTCCAAATATTGGATATCAAAATGTCATCCGTCGGTTAGAGATAGTCACCTCTTTCGAATTTGTCTGTACATTTCAACGGTGAGGTGTTGACGTCGCGATAAAATTTTATCTTTCTTTTCGGTTTATGAAATACTATCGATCCGCGAATAAGTTACCAAATTCAACCAGCGATTAAGATTATTCTTATTTTGGTAGAATCCTCAGATCAACAAACCGATATCGCACTTGCGATAACTTAGATATTTTAGGTTAGTTGATAAGAAATATTAGAGATAGTTGGTCGATGTGTTAGAAACTTGAGATGAACACAGTAGTATTTTTGTTAAGAATACTTAAATTACTTTTACTTATAAAAATTTGACTTTAGAGTTTAGTCTTACAGTGAAATATCTTTTTATATAACAATTCGAGTCATTCCTAGAGGGACATGATCTATTATTATTTTGTAAAAGTGTATATTTTGATTAAGATAAAATACTTGTTAGTTATTAAGATTAAGTCAATAAAAATTTAAGATCTCGTTTATAACGATTTTAGAATATTTTGCTTTTGATTTTTTTTGATTATCATTACGGAAATTTTATGAGGATTTTTTAAGGCTTTCAGGATGTTTGAGTGAGTCTTCCATAGGGAGGGTGGTGACCCTCACATTTCTTTCAGGTGGAACAAGGCGGTGTACACATAGCTATACTCATAGGGAGTATTGTTGTTTTCTTATGTTGTAACGGTGGTGTAGTAGAAGTCTATCATCATGGTTAGGTACTAGTTTTGAAGTAGGTTAGTTACTTGTGCAAGCATACTTATGCTTGCTTGTTATGTCTGGGGCTGTCCAACAATAATGTTGAGTCGTAGGGAATCACAGGTACGCGGTCAGCCAAGGTCATAAGCGAGAGAGTTGGTTTTCGCTTGTGAATTGGGTGGGTTAAGAGACCAAGGGGGATCGATCTACACCTATGATCCTCCCTCCCTATAACGTTAGTCACCTCTCCCACATTCTGAGATACACCGTGGCAGCAGATTGATAGGAAGGTGATAAGAAAGCCACGCAGCCAAGATCATCTATGGTTTGCTATCACAACCGTACTTACGAGTTGCGTTCGAGGTGTAAGTTTAATAATTCCGTCCGGATTCTTTTCTTCTGAACTATGTCCACTCATGTTAAGAGGTGCGATTTAGAATCTTCATTACTTTACAATTAATTCTTCATGGTCTTGTCGACATTTGTTATGAGGGCCCTTAAGCATTTTAATATTATTTATTCGAACTCGCACACTATGAGTTCACCGGTCGGCAGTGAAAAATAGAGGTAACACCGGTCAAGTAGATCCCGGGGCAAGTGCCCACGGCTTGGCTGAGCTGGTCATGGCTATGGCACTGCCGGCCACCGCGACGGTCGATCTCTACGGACAGTTGATGAGAAAGGGCGTTGTCGGCATAGGATCGCTTCCGTCTCTTCAATGCAGAATATAGGTAGCCATAGCTAGTGCAGTGGATGCGATCTGAAGCTAACTCTTCGGAAATGTAATTGTCAGTCGTATTTTAGGCATTTCGATACTAGTTATGAGTGAGGGATCTGAGTAGGGTCCATGGTTTCAGGTGTAGGCTACTACATGATACAGCTGCAAGAAGAACACCGATTACTTGTAGCGGATAGGCGCGGACATGCTGGCAGGTACCCTCTAGGCTGTTCCACGGTGTTTTGTGGTCAGCACCTATGGTATGCTGCTAGATGGTTCGTGCTTCTGTGATGGGGATGGAGATAGGAGATTAGAGGAACTGGGAGGGGAGTAGGATGAGCAAGAGGCCGTGGTGAGAGTGCGCAAGTATGTCTAATACAAGGGTGCTAGGTACACTTGGGGCAGAGATAGAAGATGAAGGAGTAGTTGTTCCTTGATATAAGAGTCAAGGATAAGTGGGGCACTTGTTTCTTCCTGCTTCCTCTCTGGTTTGTGTTATTGATGGGCATTGGGTTTGGGCCTTGAATATCCATAGGGTGTTTGGGGGTGCAGATTCGAATGTCTATTGACGGATACAGGGTGGTTGAAAATAACCAGCTCTCTCTTTTAATTTTCATATTTAAATATTTACGTTACAAAAGCAACAGTGATTTTTTAAAAATTAAAATCGTTAGAGCCGTTTTTGAGAAAACTAAGTTTTTACGATCGCGGCATTGAACCTTTTTAGAAGATTGAGCAACGGATTGATTTTATGTTCAAATATAGTATAAAGGTTGTTCATACAAATGAAAAAAAAAAAAAATTCGTTTTTAAATGTAAATTTGCTTCTTTTTGCTCTGCTTTTGGATCATTGGTGTAGCAAACCTAATATTGGAAAGCAGGAATCGCCACTGGCCAGTGCTGAAATGATTACAGAAGTGATTTTTCTTGGAATGAGAACTTTTGTCCCTCACAGAACAAAATGTATCAAACCAAAAGAAAAGTCTTGGCTTACCGAAGAGTGTAAAGAAGCTTAAAGGTTGAAAGAAGTAAGCTTCTGATCCTACAAAGCCAACCCAACTGAGGAAAATCGGAAGAAACACAAACAAGTTAGGAACTCGTGCAACACCGTTATACACAAAACGAAATTTTTACATGACCAGAAGTTACGGCAAAAAATTCTGCAATGTCCCAAAGGCAGTAAAAACTTCTGGTCATTTGTAAAAAACGTCAAGAACTCAACGTCATCATCAGTTCCAACGCTCATCGTCGACGATAAACCTATTGTCAGCTCTTCAGAGAAGGCGAATATGCTCGCAGCTCATTTTGCTGCAAGTTCTACGTTGCCGGCAAGCAACAATGGCCCTCCTGTACTTGAGAACGTTAATTCTTCTATGGGACAGATATTTTTCCGCACTCGTACAGTAGCAAGAGTACTTCAAGATCTTGATATACACAAATCCGCTGGCCCGGATGGTATACCCCTATTCTTCTGAAGAAGTGTTCTTCATCTCTGGCAAAACCACTGCGTAAGCTTTTTCATCGCTCCTATCGTTCAGGAATCTTTCCTAGTAGATGGAAAACAGCATTTGTCCAGCCCGTCTCAAAAAAAGGTGACTCCCCCCCCCCCCCCCCCCGCCTCCTATCGACCAATTGCACTTACGTCCCTGCTTTCCAAGGTCGTCGTTCCACTGGTGATCTGATGGCATATCTCACCGAACAGTGGAACAAATCTGTGCATCGCTTTGGCGAAAGCAAGATTATTGCGCTTGATGTTTCAAAGGCATTTGATAGAGTTTGGCATGAAGCTCTTTTATCGAAAATGCGTGCATTTGGTATCGATGATACTCTTATTCGGTGGATTAGAAGCTATCTTCTAGACCGTTCAATACAAGTTGTATTAGACGGTTTCAAGTCTGATCTCCACAAAATAAATGCTGGTGTGAACCAGGGCTTCGTTCTTTCTCCGACTCTTTCATTTTTATAAATAATCTCTTGTTTGTGCCTTCTAATCCATTAAATTGTTTTGCTGACGACTCAACCCTCAGCTTTTCGTATACGTGTGATAATTCACGGCTTTCGCCTTCGGACGTGTTATTACAACGAAATCGTATGATAAGCTCGTTAAACTCCGATTTAAACAGCATTGCGAATTATGGTACTAGAAATCGTGTGGAGTTTAATGCGTCGAAAACTCAATGCTGTCTTTTGTCGTTGAAGCTTAACATACCCCCTATGCCATTATCCATGAATGGTACTTGCATCGAGGAGGCCGAAAAGCTATCAGTACTCGATATGTGTATCAGTGACAATATTCGTTGGAAGGATCATATACTTGAGATTGCCAAGAATGCTGCAAGATGCTTAGGCTTTCTTAATAGATGCAAGAAGTTTTTCACCCCTTCTGATCTGGCTACAATTTACAAAGCGTTTATACGCCCTAAACTCGAGTATAACTCCCATCTCTGGGCAGGTGCTTCTCAAACTTTTCTCCACCTGCTCGACAGAGTTCAGAAAAAAGCGTTAAAATTGAGAGAGAAACATTATGGAAACATTTCCGTCACTCGAACATCGTCGAAATGTGTCATGTCTTTCCTTATTTTACAGATTCTTTTACAAAAAATGCTCACTCGAGGTAGCCAGCTGCGTTCCATCCCTTAAACATTTCCCCCGTAATACTCGTCTTGCTAGGAACGCTCATCAGTTTACACTTGAGCCCAAGTTCGGACGTACCGTGAAATATAGAGAATCTTTCTTTAGCCGTATAACACGAATGTGGATTGCCTGGCACAATTTTTCCTTGCCATTTTGATCTTCAAACATTCAAGATCAATGTTCATCGACACCTCCTTTCCCTTCCTTCCTAACTTCCTATCGCTCGCGCTGTGACTTATCCTTAAAAGGGCTATAACAAACCCCTTGAGCGCGTGTGCATTATAAAAAAAAAAAAAACCATCCAGCATCGGGGCGGTGTAAATATGGAACATGTCGACGCATTGAGCCGTTGCCACAACGCAGGAACTGGCCATCCCGCGGGATCCCTATGTGGTGTCGTAAATGAAGAGCTTAAGATGCCAGGTTGCCATTGCAGTGTAGTTTTTGCCGTGGACTTTGACGAGATAGACTCTCAGATCCAAATCACCCAAAATCGTGACGAGTCCATAAGACAACTGCGGGAACGACTGGAAACAGAATGGGTGGTAGGCTATGACCTAGTAGATGGGTTGGTTTTTAGAAAAAGTGACGCTGGAATACTGCAGTTATATGTCCCGAGTGAGATGCAAAGCAATGTGATTAGATTAATTCATGAACAAATTGGTCACCTAGGCGTTGGAAAGACATGCGAACAACTTAAAAAGAATTATTGGTTCCCAAAAATGGTAGAAAAGGTTGAGAAGTGTAAACGAAATTGTATTCGTTGCATAATGTGTTCGGCTCCTGCTCGTATAAACGAGCGCGATCTGTATAGCATCCCCAAGGAGCCAGTTCCGTTTGACACCATACACTTGGATCATTTTGGTCCCTTGCCGTCCATAGTTTCAAAGCGTAAACATCTTAGCGGTCATTGATGCCTTTACGAAATATGTGCGGTTGCATGCGGTTAACCCCACGAGTACCAAAGAAGTCAGAGCGTGTCTGGACAAATACTTTAGTTATTATAGTCGTCCGAGACGCATTATAACTGACCGAGGCTCATGTTTTACATCCCTTGAGTTTTATGCCTACCTCCTGGAGCGTAAGATTACGCATGTTAAGGTAGCCGTGGCGTCTCCGCAAGCGAACGGGCAGGTAGAAAGAGTAAACAATGTCATTACGTCTATGCTTAGTAAAATAAGTGAACCTGTCAGTCAAGCCGATTGGTCTAATCTGTTAGGTCGTGTCGAGTATAATCTGAATAACACTGTGCACTCAACTACGAAGAAAACGCCAAGCTAGTTGTTGTTCGGTGTAGAACAGAGGGGTGAGCTAGTCGACGAGTTGACAGAACATCTTGAAGAAAAACAGAACATAGCTCCAGTACGTGATCTAGAAGGGATGATAGCATCTGCCTCGGATGTTATTGTTAGTTCGCAAGAGTATAATTTAAATTATTTTTTAGCGCGAAGTAGACCTGCAAAGACATACTCCGAAGGTGATTTCGTCTTGATTCGTAATGTCGACACAGAAATAGGCACCAATAAAAAATGTATACCGAAGTACCGCGGGCCATATCTTGTTTATAAGGTTCTGCCCCATGACCGATATGTCATCAGGGATATAGAGAACTGTCAGATGACCCAGATACCATATGATGGTGTCATTGAAGCTTCACGTATGAGAAAATGGGTAACAGATGATTGCACACTGAATGATCCGACGCAACTTGAAGTGGGCAACACTTGCTAGAACCTAAGTAATTATAAGAATAAGTTAATTAAATCGAGGTCGATTTTATGTCAGATCGGCTGAGTTGTAATATCATAACATTTGCCCCACGTAGATGCTTAGTTTGTAATATTA
Organism: Platycheirus albimanus; assembly: GCA_916050605.2. Classification (NCBI taxonomy): domain Eukaryota; kingdom Metazoa; phylum Arthropoda; class Insecta; order Diptera; family Syrphidae; genus Platycheirus; species Platycheirus albimanus. Next base: position 224,546,582 of record OU696696.1, on the reverse strand, counting down.
TAACATTTGCCCCATGTAGATGCTTAGTTACTAATTCAATGCCTTGGACGATCGAATCGGGCTGTCAGAATAAAGAAAACAAGAAATAGGCCATCAGCCAATGAGACAGCTCGTTCTATCGTCCAATAGGAAAGCTCGTTCTATTTAGTTTGGATGAAAAATATAAACAGAAAGAGGAGAAGCAGATGTTGTCTGTGGCGCAAAAATAGATTCATTAAGAAATATTCTTTAAGACGAGACAGTTTGTATTATGAAGTTCAATTTAGAAAATATAAAAGAAAATACACTTCGATCTGTGATAAATAATAAAGAATAATTAAATCAAAAAATTTGTCTCCTTTCACATAGGAATTCATACAGGTTGTACCACATCTCCACATTCCAATTTTCGGGCGGTTCCGGCTGGCCAGTGGAGCGCTGGGCCGCCGCATGAATTTATTGTTATACATATTTCGGCTATAACATACGTAAATATAATTTGTGCTTTTGCTGGAGGATCAAGATCTCATTAGCCGTCACTAAGCCGCCACATTTACGAAGCCGTTATTGAATTAAATCAAGTAATTTGTGCATTCTGAGGGTTCACTGTTCCGTTGGCGTAGCAGTCCTTGCAATCCCCGAAAGATCATTGGATTGAACGACTTTCTTTGATATCTTAGAGAAGTTCAGCGGTACTCGAAATCCAGCGGAATTGGATTGGATATTCCATATCATGAACGCCCTCCTCCAGGGTATCAGGTGAACCTTTAAGAAATTTAAGGAAAAAAAAAAGTTAAGTTTTATGTAAGCCAGTGTAAAACCTGGGATATTTTCTTCAATTTTTATTTTAAAATCTTTTAAAAAAAATTGAAAGGTAAAGTGTCCAATTAAGCCATTTGGACTTACATTTATCGTCGTAAAGAAGAAGAAAGAAATAATTTGAATTAGTTAACTGACTTCCTACGTCCAAATTATTTGTTCATTTTTTGTTCCTCATTGCCGTTTTGTTCCGGATTATCGGAAATTTTTGTTAAGTTTCGAGACGTAAAGTTTTTTTTTTACAAATTTTTTGCTCCAGTATTCCATTTTTGTTCTTATTATTTATCATATTTATTTTTGGTATATAATCCTTTTTTCTTAAATCTACAATTACTATATTATATTATATTTATTTTCTAAAATTTGATTTTTTTTTCTTTGATTATTTAAACAACTTTTTGTAAGTGAAATTGATCGTTTGTCAGGGCCTATCATTTGGTTTGCTCCTTTTATTTGTTAATTTGTTTCATTTTTCGTTATAATCCACCTCCATAGAGCTCTTAAAAGGTAGGGAATTGATTTATTGTCCAGGTAGTCCTGCGTTTAATGAAAACTACTTTTTCAGAGTTTTGATGATAGTCCTTTCGAGAAGCAAACCTATATCACGTTTTTTTTTGCCTTAATATTTTCCCGTTCCTTTTTTTGTTAGCTGTAAATCAAAAGACAGTAATAAAGTATTTAAAATTAAATTTTTTATTTCCTAAATTGGTTTTTGCTTAAGTAAAATTCCAAGAAGAAACTACAATAGTAATCCAATGTTAAACTCTTGTTTAAAATTTAATAAATTTTCACTTAACGTCTATTTAGTATGAAATTATGTCTTTTCTAGATTTCCTAAGAGAAATCATGTGGTGAAGAGTTAAATTTTCAGGGGTGTGGATAGAAGCACAGCTACTACAGTGAAGACGGTATGACCGGAACGGGGTAATCGCTTAAAATGGGGGAATCCCAACATAGCCAAAGGATCCCTATGGTTGGGTGGGTTTGGCTCCACTGCGTCAACACCGGCAGTGCCTTGAAGTGATGATCGTCTGTCCGTGGTCGATTCTTTTGATGTTTCTCTTAGGCCTGATTTGTGTTTTTTGTTGCAGGTGAGGAGGTTTCGGGGGCAAGACCCCCCTATTCCGGCGAGTTAAGCTGAGCATAGCAAGCAGGCCACGTTCCCCGGAACCTACCACTCTTATCCTTTTTCTGATCTCTTCCTCTTCCAACTTCCTATCCTTTCCTTATTTTTCCTACCCTACCACACTACCGACTATCCAACGATTCCCCTTGCCTCACAACAAGATGGCGCCCAACGTGTTGGCTTATAGCTAAGATTTCTTTTTGTAGTCTTCGTTTATGTAAGTTAAACCTAACTTACTGTGGATTTTTAGACTCGTAAGTCTTTATCAAGAAGGTCTCTGACGGACTTAGATAAATTGCGACGAACTCCGGAAATTTGCAGCCAGTACAGCACTTTTTCTAAGTCCTGTTTACCTTATATTCCTAATCGATTTGGACGCGGTGACTGTGTTTGACGGTTCGTTGAACATCACTTCACCGTGCCAACCTTATCTTCTTTCATCTTTTTTTTTTTTTGAGTTTGTAGCTCAATCTTTGTGTTTCGTTTCTCTCATCGTTACGGTCTTCCAACAAAGTCCTAAGAGACTCATTGGAATAGCTAGAACGGTGAGGAAAACTATATCTTTTTTTTGTGTGTGGAATAGCTAGAACGGTGAGGAAATCTACTCGTATATCTTGTCTTTTGTGAATTCTCTATTTCTTGTAGTTCCCTTCCCTACATCACCGTTTCAAGGAATTTATTGGAACGAACTTCCTTATCGTGCGTTGTGAAAGGGGGCTAGACGGAAAAAATTCTTACGAAAAGTTGTAACGACACTTATTTCTCTAGTAAGCTATTGTAAGCAGTGCGGCGTGCGCATGTTTCTCTGTCTGTCTCTCTCTCTCTCTCTCTCTTTTATAGAAAGCAAGCCAGATATTTTCATTTCTATTTCGCATTGAACAGTGTGGTGTCGCGACGATTATTTTTGTTGAGTGTATACAGTTTTTTTGTACATAATAAATAATAATAAAATTTTATTACAATTTCTTCACTAATTAATCGAAATTAACTTCGTTCCATCCGGGTGTTTCTTGACACCTCTCAACTTTTTTTTCGTCCGTCTGATGTCTACTTTTGAATGATGCCATTAGTAAGGTCATACCATGAACGAAAAGAAACCACTGTAGACGCGTCTTGAAGCACCCCGAATTCGAATGAAAAAAAAAAACCAAACAATCTACGTAGATGTTGTGAAATACAACCTATCAATATCAATATCAAGAAAGAAAAAAAAACTTTAAGCCCAATATAGAAAAAAAAAAGCGATACACAAAAAAAAATATTGTTTATTAGCAGCTGAAAAATTTGGATAATTATCTTACCACTACGTGTAAAACTACTCTTAAACTAATCCTTAATACTAATCGTTTATTATTTATAAAAAAATTCTTTTGAGTCATAAAAAAAAATATTTAGATAACACTAAAACTCTTAAATTTACTACGTTATAAGCATAATACGTCATCAAGAAATATCAATTTTTTAAGAAAACTCACCATTTTTTTGTTCTTGTTATTCTTGACTTTTCGGTGTCTACTTCGTTTTGTTGAATTTAAATAAAAAAAATGAATCCGATCGGAAGAGATGAAGAGGAACGCCTATTCAGGATCCTAAGAGATGCTGAAATAGATTAAAATGTTAGATTGACTAGGTCAGCGAGCCAAAATTTGGACGTTACCGAAAGACGTCGACGACGTCGAGTGATGGGGGAATACATCACTCGACGTCTCACGTCAGATAGACTTATCCGTTCTACATCTAGTATACCCGCCGTTTGTTCTAGTAGGCCAAATAAAGATCCTCAGAATGTCAGTAACATAGATTCTGTTTCTACTCCTTCGTTTAGTAACCTCAGTGGCAGGGGAGCAGAAGGTTTACCGTCTCAACATGGAAGTTTCGGTTCAATAAACCAAACAGTTAGGCCTAATACTGAAAGGGTAATTTTAATTTAATTTAATTTTGGTGGAGGCAATACCCCCATTTATTTAGCTTAGTACAAGCTTCAAATATCTTATTCTAACTTAAAAACTATACAGGTAAAACTTAAAACTAATTGGGAGGGTGATTGCGGAGTAGGAGTTTAAGGCATGGAGTACTGAGGTTAAAGTCGAACAAGTCTTGGTTCGAATTTACCCTCCGCAGCATTCGAGTTAAGGGTTCGTTGGAGCCATATGAGGTACGGTGTGGAGGAAGATAGAAGAGGCGAGGATTTCTTAGATTACGAGGGTTCGTGTTGAAGAAAACAGAATTGTAAAGGGTTTCACAGTCAACGGAACCGGAGAGGAGTCGATGAATAAAGAGAATCTCGGATATTTCCCTTCGTTCTTGCAGCGAGTTCAGGCTGATTAATTGAAGACGATTTTGATATGAGGGCAGGATCAAAGGATCATTCCAAGAGAGACCACGAAGAGCAAACCTTAGGAAACGACGCTGAATGCTCTCGATTCTAGAGATATGAATTTGTTGGTATGGTGACTGGTGACCATACTTGACAGGCGTATTCAAGGAGCGGGCGTACAAAGGTTATGTAGAGAGATCGGGTGACGTATGGGTCGGAGAATTCTTTGGCCCATCGTTTCACAAAACCAAGTGTTGAGTTGGCTTTTAAAATTATGTTGTCGATGTGTGCCAGGAAGTTGAGTTCTCGGTCGCATAATATGCCAAGGTCGCGAATCGCCTCCACGGAGGATAGGGGTTGGTTATGGAGAACGTAGGGCCGGGGAGGGGGTTTAATGCGCTTTCGTGAAAAAGTAATTGATTGGCATTTGGTAATATTGAGCTCTAAGCAGTTTTTAAGGCACCAGATTGAGAAGCTGTCGAGATCAAGTCGAATAAGAGAAAAGTCATGTGCCGATGATATAGTCTTATAGAACTTAGTATCGTCAGCGTAGAGCGAGATATGGGAATATTTTATTACCATTTCTATATTGTTGATGGTAAGAATGAAAAGGAGTGGGCCTAAGTGACTACCTTGGGGAACCCCTGAGGAAGCCAAGAAAGGATTGGAAAGGGCAGATCTGAAACGGACACTGTAATAACGGTTTGCTAGATAAGAAGATATCCATTTCAAGAAGACTGGCTCAAAGCCGAAGGAGGATAATTTGAAAAGTATTAGTTTATGCGAAATTTTATCAAAAGCCTTACTAAAATCTGTTGAAATGGCATCGACTTCGTTCCCATTCTCAAGAGCTTAGAGCGTATACGATACAAATTCAACAAGGTTAGTGGTTGTAGACCTACACTTTGGAAAGCCATGTTGCCTAGGAGAGATGAGAGACTTGCATCGAAAACTTAAAATTTCGTATAAAATGCTTTCAAATAATTTAGGATTATGTGAAAGTTTGGCAATTGGACGATAGTTTTTAACATCGCTCTTTGGGCCCTTTTTGTGTATAGGAGTTATTTAAGAGGTTTTCCATATCTCAGGAAATTCTCCTTAAGAAAGGGAAAGGCTGAAGATTTTGGAGAGAGGGGTAGAGAGAGCTGAGGAGCATTTTTTCAGGAAAATCGCGGGGAGACCATCAGGGCCGGGGAGAAATTCATCATTGAGTTGAATTAACTTGTTCTCAACGATATTGGGGTCGACAGTAAGAGGAAAGAATGAACCAAGTGAGAAATTTGGCAAATAATCGAAATAACCTGGGTCAGGTACAAAAGAATCGCCGGTAAAAGATTCCTTAAAAAAGGTAGCAAAGAAGTTGGCTATAGCTTCCGGATTATTCGAGGTTTCGGTATTGAAAGAGAGAGAGGTAGGATAACCATCGGATTTTCTTTTATAATTGACGAACTGGAAGAACGACTTGGGATCATTTATAAGGTTGGTTTGTGTTTCTATTAAGTAACGTTGATAAAGAGAGTTGTAAAGCTCGGTTAAGTGTAAATAAGAACCAAGGTAGTTAGAATAATCGGTGGGAGATCCAGTGCGAAGGAAAACTGTCCATAACTTGTTTCTCTTGTTACGCAAAGAGCGAAGTTTTCGGTTATACCAAGGAGGGGATGCGATCGATGTTTTATGGCGACTCAAGGGAACATTGATAGAAATTGAATTAAAATATTTCCCGGTAAAATATTTCTGTGGCATCTTTGACACTAAGGTTATCGAAGTTAAAAGAAACTCTATTGAGATATTCATTAATAAGGCGGAAGTTTGCTTTATGAAAATCATAAGAGTACTGATTTGTAGGGGGATGATTTGGTAGTGGAGAATCATGATAAAATGAGAGAATGAGGGGAGGATGATAGTTGTCGATGGTGGATAGGTGTAGAGGAGATAGTGATACAGAGGAGTTATCAGGATCGGTAGTGAAAATAAGATCAAGTTGCCTATCTATACAGTTTCGGATACCGCTAGCTTGGTAAAGGCTGGAATCAGCTAGGCGATCTATAAATAGACATTCCTTGGCAGAGGTGGGATTGGAAGCAATGAAATGAGATTGATCTTCTGATGGAGTCCATTTAAGATAAGGAAGGTTAAAGTCCCCAAACAAAAGGATATCATCATTGGGGTCACTTAGAGATATTATGTGGTCGATTGTATAAATGGCGAGCATATAATATAGAGAATATAACAACACATCACAAAAAGTGATTTGTGAGGTAGCAATATTTTTATTGATACATAGTCGAGATTCGAGGAAGAAGAGGTTGCGATGTGGGAGGAATCTAGCGTGTTTTGGATAGCTAGTAGAACACCGCGGTTAGGGCATTTGTCAGAAGGATCTCTTAGCTCATCGTCGCGATAGACATTGAATGAAGAAGGAAACAATTCTTGATTCTCTATACTAGGGATTAGATTAGTTTCCGTCAGGGCATAGATTTCAAAGGGTAGAGCATGAGTTTGTTGCAAAACACCATGAGTTTTGGAGCGAAGGCCTTGCACGTTCTGATAGTAGAAGGTGAGTGGGACGATTTCACTATTTAGGTGTTGGTAAGGGTTGGTTTTAGGAGTTGTTGTTATCCAATTTGAGGCGAAGTGAGAGGTTGGGTTAGGAAAGATTTGAGATATTGGGCTTGAGGGAGAAGTTGAAACTAAACTAGGAACGAAAATAGTTATTATGGTCCGCCCTGCTTCTTTGAAGGTGAGATATTCTGTTTGAATGTACAAAAGACGCATAGGTAGAAAGGTCATTTTCGACATGGGAAGGGGTGAGGTTTAATGTTTCATGGAAACGGACGAAGATTTTTTTGAGATCAATTGGATTAGTGGGGAGGCCTTCTTGAAAAATTGAAACTATAAGGTTTGTCCTTGTAACACCATTTATGCAGACATTATCTTCTTTATTGTGAAGGTATGCAAGGTAGAGTCGAACATTAGAATATATTCGATGTTCTCTAAGGCGAGAAAGAACATAACGGCCATCATCATTTTGATCGATAAGACGTTTTGTTAGCTTAACGGTAGGAGGGAAAAGTGGATCAAGAAAAGATGTTCTGTTAGAGGGAACGGAAGGGGGCTGAGAATCAATAGGGGGAGAAGGAGTCGGAGGATTCGGATAGGATTTGGTTTGTGCATTGGATTTAGGGTTAAGGGTATGTGAATGAATAAAGTTGGGATAGAATTGATTAGGGTTCGCAGTCTGAGAAGCGGGCGGGGAGTGATGTGGAATGGTTTGAGAGAATTGTTCGCGGTTTTCATTGATGGACATGTTAGGATTGAGATCGAAAGATACACGCTTAACAGGGTTAGAAATGAAATTGTGTCAATTGAAGGAAGGGAAAATGTTAGTTTTATAACTCCAGTTAGAGTTAGATCGAGGAAGATTGGACTTAGGTGTAGGTTTTGCGTAAACTTTATATATAGGGTTTGGTTTAGGCTGAGTTTTATTTTTTAAGTTTTTCCGGTTCGAGGATAAGTGGATGGGGTTTACATTAGTATTTTTAGATCTAAGATAATCTAGCTTATCTTCCCATTTTGTTATGATTATCTTTCCCAGTCGGAAAACATCATCAGTATAGGAGCAAAGAAGCCATTCGTATTTAGATGGAAAACTAATTTTGAAGTTGCTATGATGTCTGGAGCGAGGGGGCGAAATCTTCTGGCACTCGTTAAGGGTTATTGCAAAAGTACGGCTAAATAGTCTTCTTATCCAGGGGACATCAGCATCTACAGGAGCATTTGTGATGAAGAAAGTCACACTCTCGGCATTGTTGTTTAACTTCCTTAGTCTGTTGTTCCATTCGGTTAGAGTCCACGTTGTGCCAAAGCGGTTTAAGGTAGGTAATTCAGGTGGTGTTGAGCTAGGTGAAGGTGTTGGTTGGTGAGTAGGTGATAAATTAAGTCCTGATTGAGGGTGAATTGCTGTAGCGGGAGTTGATGGCACTGCAGTGGTGATGGGAGGAAACAAAGGTTGTAGGCAAGCAGGTGCAGGTGGTGTAGCACCTTCAATAGCTGGTAAGGGAGCTGGTTGGCAAATAGAAGTATCCATAATTTGAGCCATTAAAGATGTGTTGTAAACAGAGGCATTGGGTTGAAGGTGGATTCCGTCGATTTTGCAAGTGGCTGTCTGGATGTCGTCTGCAAGTAGTCCAATGCATAAACGGGTTTCGATGAGTTCGGTACTAATTGAGTTAATTGTACCAACGGCGTTTTCTAGCAGTGCGAGGGGTTGGCGAAGGCCGGGGATGACAATATTGGATGTACTTTGGAGATGACTGTCAAGATCAGAGCGGATAAAGCTAAGGTTTCCGTTAATGGATTCAAGGGAATTGGCATCACAAAAAGATTTAAGCATAGACGAAATTTCTAGTTTTAGTGATTCACAACGTTTATCAAAATTGTTAACGCGAGGGTCGTTCGTTATCAAGTCTGTTATAACAGAAAGTTGCTTATCAATTGAAGATAATTTTATAACACAACGCTTATTTGAATTGTCAATAGTGTTGTTAAAAGCGTCGAAGGCCTTAACCAAAAAATCATCCATTTTATAAAGCTGATTAATTGTACTTTTATGGTAGGAATTATTGTCAGCGAGGATAGGATTGAAGGCTCGTTTCAGTTCAGCGCTTATGCTTTCAGAGGGTGAATTGACCTGAGAACTGTCATTAATATTGTTAATTAAATTGGTTAATGCAGTCAATTGAAACTCAAGGGAGTTTAGCTTAGCTTCGACCGAGTTAATGTTTTCACTATTGCACTTTATCGCGAGAAAAACGTCCGAAAGGGATATTTTTTTACACTGATCACAAAGATACACAAAATGACTAGCGTATTCTTAAAAGTATGTAGAAGACCTTTTGCTGAGTCCAATGCAAAGTGGGTGGAATGATTTACCACAAATTCCTTTGCAAAAGAACCTTTCAGCAGTTTTGCTATCAAGGTCACAGTGGGCAATATCACAACGATTAGTATCCATAGTTATTAATGTAGGTCACAAACAAAACAAAAGCAAAGGCGTAAGAAGCGAGGTGTAAGCTTTATAAGGGAACGAGGGAAACGAAAGAAAATACAAAAAATCGGCAAATGAGCGTGGTTTTTGATGACACAGGAAATTGAGCGAGCACAAGTTTGATTAAATGATTTTTTGATTGAATGTTTTTTTTTGTTTTTTGTTTTTTGTTTTTTATTATTAAAAATAACTTAAACGGGGTCAGGAAAAAAAAGAGTTATGGAAAATCAATTAAATAATTGGGAAACACGAAATATTATTGCGGAGCGAAAAGAAAATGCCACTTCACTTGTTGAGGTTCAAACTATACCTATACCTATACCTATACCTCCCCCTAAGCCAGCTAGCGTACATCTAAGTAACGGGGGTGGGTATAGAGATGTTTTGGATAGTCTTTCACAAATGCCATCTACAAGTAGAATGAAAGAAAGAAATATAATTCCTGAAGATTGAATTAAGCTATTGTTGAAGGTCTTTCAACTTACCAACACACAATGCGTAGTGAGGTATCGAATACTCTGAAGGATAAGATTCAAAACCAGCTTGGTGAATTCCTCAGGGATTTGAATTTAAGTCGGCCTCCTCCTCCAGCAGTCAATGAATTACCTAAATCAACTAACAGTCAGTATAAATTCCCGCCACCTATCATTCCACCACCTCAGCAGCTCCCTCGGTCTGATGCAAGCCGAAGTGCTTTTATTCCTCCGGAACAACAGCGCAGGAGAATGCAAGAACCGTCCGCACGGAGTCAAGAAAGAAATTTCCAACCCGACAGGTTCCAAGATGCTCGTTTTGGGCCTGCAAGAAACAATAATACAATTCCGATAAACCAACCAAATCCTTATACTTACCCATCGGTGTACCCACCTCATTATTCGGGATATAAAGCTCCCATTAAAACCGATAAATGGGGTCTTAAATTCGAAGGCCAACCAGCAACCTTAACGGTTGAAGATTTTGTGTTCCGTTTGGAAACCTTACAGAGTCAATACCAGTGTCCATGGGCAGGAATATTGCGTGATTTCTATATTTTGCTTGCGGGAAACGCCCTTGAATGGTTCGGGCAATTTCAAGGAAACAGTTATAGGTCTGACTGGCCCACTATACGAGAAGCTCTGTTGCGCCAGTTCAAGAATAATCGCTCCGATTATGACATTCTGCGCGAGATAATGGACTGTAAGCAGGGTGGGTCTATCAGAGAATATAGATGACTTTTTGGCGGCCATAAACAGAATCAAATCCCAAATGAGAATTCCGATCCCAGAAGCTGAATTGGTTAGAATCTTAAGGAAGAGTCTGAACGATAGGTTGGTTAACTTGGTATACCCAATGCCAATTTATTCTTTGGATCAGCTGAGGAATGCATGTTGAGATGTGCAATCCGCTTTCCCAAAGAAAGAAAAAGAATTTCCAAAAATTCTCAAAACCACCTTTCAGGCATATGGCGAATGAACTTGAATATGATGACGCACACCAGTATTCTGACGAATATCTTGCAACCTACCAACTTAGTGGGGCTCGTCAAAAACTTCCCCCACGGAAATATGCAGATACTTCGAACTTCGTTTGCTGGAACTGCAAAATACGGGGTCATATTTTGAGTGTGAGTCCGATGTTCGCAATATGTTTTGCTTCAAGTGCGGACTTGAAAATGTAAAACCCCTCAATGTACCCGATGCAATCCGGGAAACAAAACAAAACAGGGGACGCGAAAGTATCGGGGGAGTCGCGTCCGACTCAGAACCAGAACCCGAAGTAGACTCAAGCATTGAAGTCAATTCTGTAAAGAAAAGGGTTGAAAATCCTCTTACGGAAGAGGATAAAGAAAAATATTCAATTTTAAAAAGAGAAAATACTGAAAAAAATAACTGAAAATAAATATACATCCCAAAACTTATTTCATATAAAAACCCTTCACATAAGAATAACTGAATATAACCAGGCCCGTAATAGAATTTTTAATAGTACGATTCATAAACCTACAAATATAATTCTGAAAGCTGGATGGAGATATAGGGCTAGAAAAGAAACGAGGAGGAGAATTTCAGCCACAATGGTAGACTTAGCATCAGACCCGAGACCGTATGCGATAGTTAAATTAGGTAATGAAGAAGTTTTAGGTTTGCCGGACAGCGGGGCTAGTGTAAGCATTCTCGGCAAAAATTGCTTACAGCTGGTCAAGGAGCTAAAACTGTCTAAAGCTGCGTACAGGTCAGGTGTTAAGACTGCTGACGGGAAAAGTCAAGCAATAGTGGGGAAAGTCGCAGTGAGAGTAACCTATAAAGACAAAGAAGGGATGATGACATTTTTCCTTGTTCCTAATTTAGATCTCTTAGGGGTAGACTTCTGGAAGATGTTCAATTTAGCTCCCAATGTTATCAGCTCAGTTTCGGTGACTGAAGTTTCCGATGATTCGAACGCTCATCCGCTGAGCGCTGACCAGCAGGCTAGATTGGGTGCAGTCAGGGAGAAATTTCTTTGTTTCGACCGTGATGGTCTCGGTAAAACTACGCTCATGTAACATGTCATAGATACCGGAGATGCGGCCCCTGTGAAACAGCGCCACTACCCTGTCTCTCCGGCGGTACAAGTCATTTTGTATGAAGAGCTAGACCAGATGTTGAGTCTCGGCGTTATTGAGGAGAGTGAAAGTCCTTGGTGTTCACCAGTAGTGCTCTTGCGGAAACCAGGCAAAAATAGACTGCCTGGATTATCGCAAGGTGAATGCCCTGACTAAGAAAAATGCTAATCCTCTACCCCATATCGAGGACTCATCAGCCGGCTACCGGATACGTACTGCATTAGCAGTATTGATCTAAAGGAAGCATTCTGGCAGATACCGTTGGAGAGACAGAGTAGGGAAAAGACTGGCTTTGCGGTACCGGGGAGACCCTTGTACCATTTGACTGTCATGCCCTTTGGGTTGTGTAATGCAGCCCAAAGGTTCTGTCAGCTAATGGACAAGGTGATTCCTGCACGACTTAGGGACCGGGTCTTCGTGTATCTGGACGACTTGCTTATCATGGCGCCAGATTTTAAAACCCATATCGCCCTGTTGGATGAAGTAGCCGATTGTTTACGGAGTGCGAACCTAACCATCAGCATGAAAAAATCCAAGTTCTGCTTTCAGGAACTAAAGTATTTAATCTTTCCTACGTCCCATCCTCCACTGCTTAAATTTTCGTGGTCTCTTTTGTATTGTATTCATTGTAACTCATTTTCTTTTTCAAGTGGTTCCTAGTCGGATTTCTCCATCCACATCTTCTGAAAATGAAGGGGAAACAAAAATAAAAATTCAGAAATCGTGTTTGAAGAGGCTTTTTAATGGAGACGACACACTTAACATTTTTTAAAGAAGGTCTGCACTAGGTATATTTGTTTTTTAGATTACTGTTTCACAGCCCATCTTTTTCAAAATTAAGGATGAATTTTTAAAATTGAATGAATAAAACTTTTCTTCTCGAAATTTTATAATGGCGGGCTTTTATGAATAGACCGCACGCGCCGTTGCACTTACAGTTTGAAGTTGCACCTGCAGCGCAGAAAGTAGCTGAAGTACAAGTCGACCCGATTCCAACTTCATAAACGTGCTGCGCTGCAAAACAACAACTAACAAACGAAATGGCATAAACCATTTTTGTTTGAGTTCAGTGCTACATTCGTGTATACTACTTAAAGAGTTAATTTACGCTTACAAGTAAACCGGCAACAGGTTATAGTTTATAAGTAGTAAGGCAGTTTTATTTTCATTTTGTGGTGGGAGTCTCCAAGCTGCGTGGTTAATGTGAGAAAAAAGAGGTTATGTTAATTATAACTTAAATCAATTTAATTTGTATTTATTATAAGACTTATATCACAACTTACTCGTATATTATATTTTACGTGCTAATCATTTCGGAAATTAAATTTCCATCGTCTGGCACTACTAATTACCTAAAATTAATCAAGAATCTATCGATAAGAAAAAATATACAACATAATAGCGCGAAAGTTTAATAGATTCATCATTGTAATATAAATAATATAATATAATATAAATTGTGATATAAGTTTTGTAATAAATAAATCTTAAATTGATTTAAGTTTTAATTAACATAATCTCTTTTATTTCTCACTGTCATATTTTTGTTTGTCTACAGTTCGTTGTTAGGTTTTGATAAATGTTCAGTAGTCTCAAAAACAATAGGATATGACCAAAAATATAATACGTGATTAAAAAAAACAAAAAAATTATTATCTCGAAATAATGTAATGCAATACTTCGAAGTGTTATCTAAACTTAATAATTCCAGTGTGTACAATCTTGGCGGGGAAATCGGTGTGGTAGGAAGTGTGATTCGGGTTTTTGTTTATGTATGCGTTTTTTACACACACATGTTTAACAAAAAGAAACATTTGACAGCTGTAGCTTGTAGGCAAAATCGAAACAAGGCACAAGATGGGACTCTTTATAGGTGTTTTTCTTTTTTCATTCAGAAACGAGCTCTGAACAGAGTTCGAGTATATCGAGCTCGCTCTGAACGTCCTCTGAACAAATTGTGTTCAGAGCGCTCTAAACTATTAATGAAACGAATTTAATATTCCATTAATTTCCTCTTCTCATGCCACTTGAAAAACCTGAAAACAATTTTTTTTTAACATTAAAAATACCTTCGGCGGCCATTTTAATTGTTTTTAATTTCAGCCGCCGCTAAAAAGTTCTTTTTATTAATTGAATTGGTTTGGAAGCGTCTCACTTGTGACGTTTATATTTTTGTTCAGCTTTTGCTCAGTCTGCCCCATCTATTTATTTGGAGCTCGTAGAGCGCACTCTGAACGCACTCTGAAGGAAAAAAGAAATACGAATTTTTAGCTCTGAACACTCTGAAGCAAAAAAGAAACACTAATTTTTTTTTTGACAACTCAGGCTCTGCTGTGAACTAAAAAAGAAAAACGCCTTATATATATCCTCTTTGGTGGTGGCAAACTAAAACCTGATCCGGAAAATGTGGAAGCCGTAGTAGACTTCCCTATTCCCAAAACCCCTCGTCAAGTTAGGCGGCTGCTTGGTCTAGCAGGGTGGTACTGGATGTTTATACGCGATTTTTCCAGTCTGACTGCACCCCTGACGGACTTGTTGAAGAAGAAGAACGAAAAGTTCAAAATGACGGACGAAGCCCTTGAAGCATTTCAAAACCTCAAGAAGTCCCTCACATCCGCACCAGTGTTGTCTCACCCGGATTTCTCTCGAAAAATTTTTTTCCAGTGTGATGCCTCCGATGCTGACATAGGTGCGGTACTGTTTCAAAAGAACGATGACGACGCCGAAGTCCCTATTGCGTACTTTTCTCAAAAATTCAATAATTGCCAGAGGAACTACAGCGTGACCGAGAGGGAGTGTATGACGGCGGTGATGGCCTTGAAGTAGTTTAGGCCGTATGTCGAGGGTAATCACTGTAATTCACGGTAATCACTTATCCTTCCAGTCTTCGATGGCTGATGACTATGAAGGACCTGAGTGGTAAACTTGCCAGGTGGAGTTTGTTGTTGCAGTCCTATACCTTCGACATACAGCATCGAAAGGGCAGCCTGAATGTTGTCCCGGATACTCTTTCTCGAGTGCTGGCCATAGAAGAAGTGGCACCTCTAATAGACTTAGAATCTCCTAACTTTCGCTCCGATGAGTACTTGAGTTTAATCAAAACAATTAAAAACCATGCAGATGAACTCCCAGATCTTAAAACCGAAGACGGGTTTGTGTACAAACGCGCTTTTAGAAGTGCCGGTGGTTGTTGTGGGTTCCGTCGGGTCTTACCGAAGATCTAATTAAAAAGGTTCACAATCTCCCAAATGTAGCTCACGGAGGGAATGCTAAAACCCTACACCGAATCCGACAAAACTTTCACTGGCCCAATATGACGGTGCAAGTCCGTGAATATGTCTCTAATTGTTCTGTGTGCAAAGAATGTAAAGCGTCAAATCAAATATCCCGTCCTCCTGTCGTCAACTCTTACTGTTCTGATCGTCCATTTGAAAAATTATATATTGATTTTTTCGGTCCTTACCCCAGATCTAAGACAGGAAACGCGTACGTTTTTGTGGTCTTGGACCATCTTTCTAAAGTTTGTTTTCCTGCAGGCTTTGAAACACACAAACACTTTAAGCGTTATCAAATTCCTACACCAAGATGTTTTTAATATGTTCGGAGTACCCCGTATAATTCATTCCAACAATGGGAAGCAGTTCCTTGCTAAAGAATTCCAAAATGTGTTGCAAAATATGGAATCCAACATTTTAGGACTGCGAACTATGCACCCCAATCGAACGCGTTAGAGAGGGTTAACCACTCCTTGCTGGCGGCAATCCGTTCCTATCTCAAGAGCGATCAACGAGATTAGGATTATCATCTGAACGACATTGCCTGTGCCTAGAGACTTCTCTATGTTCATAGCTCTACCGGAGTCTCACCATACTTCGCGTTGTTCGGTGCGAACATGATAATGCACGGTAGGAGTTATGAACTGGCCCAAAAGTTAAACGCGGTTGACGACAGCGAGCTATTGATCCTTCCTCGGCGCGATTGATTGGAGTGTGTACCCAAAAGAATCCGCGAAAACATACTAAAATCCAATGAAAGATCCGCAAGAGCATGCAACACCCGCGCACGAAACGTTCGATACCTGCCCGGACAGGAAGTCTATCGACGAAACTTTATTTTGAGCGACTCATCCAAAAACCTCTCCGCAAAACTGTGTCCGAAATATGTGAAATGTCGAGTAATCAAACAATTGGGTCGACATATGTATGAACTTGAGAATTTATCCGGCAAGAAAATTGGCGTGCCAAACACAAAACAATAAAGCTCCATAAAACCCGACCACCGATATACACCACGTCGAATAAACTACCTTGTACCTGATAGTCGTCCAAATCTGGTGTTATTGTACGTAGTTCTAACCACTATTATCTTTTCAAGATAAGGTTGGCAACTCTGCTGTAAAAGTGAACTTACTTACTTACTTATGTTGGCGCCACTGGAGCGTGGTACTCCAAGGCCTTGCTGAGAATGCCCCTCCAGCCGGCTCGATCTCTAGCCTGCTGTCTCCAATTTCGTATTCCAAGTTGACGGATGTCTCCCTCTACCTGGTCACTCCATCGAAGATGAGGTCTACCTTGGCTTCTGACTCCCTCGGGTTTGGCGTTGAAGACTTTACGAGCTGGAGCGTCGATGTCCATTCGCTCTACATGGCCCAGCCATCTTAGTCTTTGGATTCGAATTTTTCTGGCTAGGCTTATGTCGCTGTACAGCTCGTACAGTTCATTGTTATATCTTCTTCTCCAAACGTTGTTTTCGCGATTTACGCAGACAGGACCATAGATCGTACGCAGAACTTTTCTCTCGAAGACTCCAAGTGAATTTTCATCCGATTGGGATAGGGTCCATGCTTCTGCACCATATAGCAGGACCGGGATGATGAGTGTTTTATACAGTGTCACCTTGGTTCTTCTCGATAGGGCTTTACTCCTCAATTGCTTACTCAGCCCAAAGAAACAGCGATTAGCAAGAGTTAGTCTGCGTTTGATTTCAGCGCTGATGTTGTTGCCTGTGTTTACAGCAGTGCCCAGGTAGACAAATTCACTGACTACCTCGAAGTTATACCTATCAATGGTTACGTTCTGACCAAGTCGGTGGTGGGATTGGACTTTTGTTGATGAAAGCATATACTTCGTCTTGTCCTCGTTTATTTTCAGCCCCATTCTGCTTGCTGCTGACTCCATAGTAGTGAAAGCACCGGTTACTGCTCGCTTTGTTCTTCCTATCACGTCTATGTCGTCAGCAAACCCAAGTAATTGTGTCGATCTATTGAAAATGGTGCCTGATGTACTGGCATGGGTGCTCCGTATTACATTTTCAAGCACAATATTAAAACAGCTGCATGACAGTGCGTCACCTTGTCTTAGCCCTCTGGTGGTTTCGAAGGTTTCAGTAGAGTCTCTACCAACTTGGACGGAACAGCGAGCATTCTCCAACGTCATCCTGATAAGGCGTATCAGTTTAGCAGGGATTCTAAAGTTAGACATGGCATGATACAGTTCGACTCTATTAACACTGTCGTAGGCGGCTTTAAAATCGACGAACAGGTGGTGGGTGTCGATGTTATACTCTTGGGTTTTCTCCAGGATCTGGCGTAATGTGAATATTTGGTCGGTGGTAGATTTTCCAGGTCTGAAGCCGCATTGGTAAGGACCTATCAGGTCGTCAGCAAACGGCTTGAGACGTTCACATAAAACGCTGGACAGGATCTTATAGGCGATGTTTAAAAGGCTTATGCCTCTATAGTTGGCGCAGAGGAGGCGGTCTCCTTTTTTGTGAATCGGGCAGATGGTACTGAGATTCCACTCATCGGGCATACTTTCCTCCGACCATATTTTGCAGATGAGTTGGTGTATGCTCCTGACCAGGTCATCTCCAGCGTGTTTAAAAAGCTCCGCTTGAAGGCCATCACATCCAGCTGCCTTATTCATCTTTAGTCTGGTGATGGCTACTTTGATTTCATTTTGGTCGGGCGGGTGTAGTTCGTGGTCGTCATCTAGATTAACTGGAACAAGTTGATCTTGGGCGGGATCTTGGCTGTCATCGCCATTTAGCAACCGGTTAAAGTAGTCTCTCCAGATGGCTAACATCGCCTGCGTTTCCATTATGGTATTTCCATCCTGATCTTTGCAGGGCCCAGGGCGGCTTGTGAAACCGGATGTAGACTGTTTCACCTTTTTATAGAAGTTTCGTACCTCTTTTCTGCAAAAACATCTCTGCATCTCTTCGACTTCGCGTTGCTGGTGTTCTTTTTTCTTTCTCCTGAGTAGACGTTTCTCAACTTTCCTTCGCTCAACATAGAGATTTCTGGATGCTCTAGTATCTCTCTGGAGCCACGACTTGTATGCCTCCGTTTTGGCTTTGTTTGCCTGAGCACATTCGGAGTCGAACCAGGGGTTTCTGGGGGGTGGATGTGAGAAGCCCAATACCTCTGACGCAGCACTTCTTATGGCTTGTTGACATAGCTGCCATTGGTCTTCCGGGTTCATGTCATCAGTCGAAGGATTTCTCGCAAGCTCAAGGGATACGCGGTCGGCATAGGCAGCGGCGGTCTCTTCCGATTGAAGACGTCCAACATTGAATTTCCTAGGTGTAGTCGGTGTTCGCCTAAGAACTTCCATGGAGATCCGTACCCTAAGTTTTGCACCGACTAGGTAGTGGTCCGAATCGATGTTTGCTCCTCGGAAAGTACGGACATTCATAATGCTGGAGGAGTGTCTTCCATCAATCACAACATGGTCGATTTGGTTGCAGGTTCGACCATCTGGGGATCGCCATGTGCCCTTGTGGATGTCGGGACGTGGGAATCGCGTGCTGCTCAGCACCATGTTTTTTCCCGCTGCAAAATCGATGAGCCTGAGTCCGTTGTCGGAGGTGGTGTCGTGCAGGCTGTGTTTTCCGATCGTCATACCAAAGATGTCCTCTCTCCCAATTTTGGCATTGAAGTCTCCCAAAAGAATTTTAATGTCATGTTTTGGGCACTGCTCATATGTTTTGGCGAGGAGCTCGTAGAAACATTCTTTGGTAGCGTCGTCTTTCTCTTCTGTAGGGGCATGGGCGCTAATTAGGCTTATGTGGTGGAATTTGGCCTAAATGCGGATCGTTGTCACTCTCTCGCTGACTTCGCGAAAGCTCAAGACCTTTTGCCTAAGTCTTCCTCTTACAGCGAATCCGCACCCAAACAAGCGCGATCTCCCATCAAGGTGGCATTTCCCATAATAGAAATTACAGTCCTCCGTAATTCTCAGGCCCGGTCCATCCCATCGCATCTCCTGCAGGGCTGTTATATCAGCGTTGAGACTGGCGAGGGTCTCGGCTAGCTGCTCGGCTTTACGCGGCCTGTTTAGCGTACGCACATTCCATGTGCATATGCGTAAATCGTTGTCCGTTTTTCGTTTGCGGGGGGGGGGGGTTGTCAACATTTTTGGTTCTTTCATCCGAGGCATTTTCTGCGGTTTACATCACAATCGAGTTTCCCTTTCATGACCGGCTTGTGAGGCCTGTGCATGACATAGATCTTTGTGGTGGTTGGATCTTCAGAGCGTATCTCTTTCTTCCTGCTCCTAGTTCCTGAGAAGATAACTCAGGTATCTACAACCTATGGATCCGATGGATCCAACGTTCGTCGTTAGTTCACCTTTCGGCTATCCAGCAGGCACCACTTGGAGGTGACGATACGATTTTGCCCAAAAGTGAACAGTTTACATTAAAAATTGAGCTCGCTAATTTCCTAGTAAAGGTTAGGTTAGGTTAGGTTAGGTTAAGGTGGCTGTCAGTCAACGACTGACACACTTAGACCAGATACTAGGTCCATTGTGATACCACATATGAAAGTGAGGCACTACCTCACTAATTTTAAAACCAATTGGAACTTTTAACAAAGCGATGGAGACAGTGGATGTCTGTCTGAGTTAGGTCATTGATATCGTTGAGGAAGAAATCTCCCAAATGTAATTTTCGTCTTTGTGAGAGAGCAGGGCATGAACAAAGAAGATGAGTTATAGTCTCTTCCTCTTCCTCGTCCATGCAACTTCTGCAGAAGTCGTTCGAGAAGACACCGAGTCTAGTAGCATGTCTGCCTATAAGACAGTGTCCAGTTATGACACCGATTAAGGAGCTAAGGTGTGATCTACCAAGAGATAACAAACATTTGGAACGTTTTGGATCTAGTTTTGGCCAGATCTATTTTGTCGCCTGGCAGGTAGTCAAGTTTGACCACCTAAGATTTGTTTCGTTCATGGCATCGTGTTTTAGCATGAGTTTACATGTAGCGATAGGTATACCAATATTCCTCCTGTCGGGTGAAAGTGGTTCAGTAGTTCCATTTCTGGCGAGTTCATCGGCCTTGCAGTTTCCTGGAATATCTCTATGTCCCGGCACCCAAAAAAGGTGAATGTTAAACTGTTCTGCCATCTCCGCGAGAGATGAGCGACAGTTGCGGGCTGTTGCTGAGTTCGTGGAAACCGTC
Source organism: Platycheirus albimanus (assembly GCA_916050605.2). Lineage (NCBI taxonomy): Eukaryota > Metazoa > Arthropoda > Insecta > Diptera > Syrphidae > Platycheirus > Platycheirus albimanus. Next base: position 224,526,252 of record OU696696.1, on the reverse strand, counting down.
TCGAATGATTTAAGGGCTGCTTGGCTGTCTGAAAAGATGCGGATATTCGACGTGGATATCACGTTTTCCTTGAGCCAGGATAGAACCTCTTTTATCGCCAGAAGTTCCGCTTGGAACACGCTACAATAGTTAGGGAGTCGGAAAGAGAGACTAAGATTTAGTCCTTCTGAGTACACTCCGCCCCCAACCCCATCTTCGGTTTTTGAACCATCAGTGTAGAAATGAATCGAATCATCTCTCGAGAAATGTCCTTCGTCCCAGTCAGACCGTGATGGAATGGAGACTCGGAAGTTGTTTTCAAAAACCAGTTGGGGTATGGTGTAGTCAGAGTGACTTGGAATCGTTCTGAATGAATTCAGAATAATAGTGTGGCCAATTGAGTTATTGGTCCATTGAGAGGTGGCTCTGACCAATTGTTTTTCCTAGTAAAAGTATTAAACAATTAAAAATTAAATTCAAATAAGAACTTGCACTTCAAGATATTAACCTAATAATTGATACAATTCAGTAAAACACCCAGGTAAACTTATTTTTAAGTCGAAAAGGATATTTAAAAAAGTTACTAGTTAATCACATGACTGATAAAAGAAAAGTTGGCGAAACTTCACCTGAAGAGAATTTGAATTTGAGTTTAAACAATAGACCAACAAAAGTTTTTAAACACCAAATTAACATGCCGTTGTCACAATCAGATTGCCAACAAATTAAATCGATCATGGATAATGCACTCCAAACTGAACTCCCTATTGCCATTGCCAATCTGGCTACTAAGGAAGATGTCAATGAAATAAACAAAGAGCTGAGTCTACGACAACAAAATGAGGAATTGACAGAAAGAGTTAACCATTTTGAAGATCGCTGTCGTCTTTTGGAAGAAGACCTGGAACTGCAAAGTCGAGAAATCAAAGGCAAAAACATTATTTTCTCGATTCCCAACGAGACCGACAAGGGTGTTGATCCGCAGGAACGAATCCAAACGATAACAACACTTTTGTTGGATAATCAAACACAATACATGCCAGAGGCCATAAAACTAAGCGAAACCACAAAAGTTATTAAATTCAAGCTAAATACAGGATCAAATGAAACTGCAACAAAAATGTTGAAAAATGCAACAAAGTTAAAAGGCACAGGAGCATTTATTCAACGCGATCTTAGCAAAAACTTGCAACTTAAACGCCGAATTCTACTTGGTTACCGCAAAGTGGTCAAATCAAAAACAACAGAAATAGTACGCGTAAAGAATAACACCTTAGTTATTTGTGATAAAATATTTTATTTGAATGAAAAAAACGAGCTGAAATATAAAAATAACGATGGTGAAAATCAATCAATGTCAACCTCACGTCAAACTAATGTAGATTTTTTTTTGGGAAAAGCAAATTTGATCTAAAGTTTGATCAAATTTGCTGTCAAATAATAGCGGCAGATAGCTTTGATAAGTTTTTGTTATTGTATTGTATTGTATTGTATTTTATTCCTCTACCTGGACACCGAACTTGAAGAGTTGTAGAGGCTTAAGTAGGGTCAAAGATTCTTGGGGCACAGTGTCACTAGATGAGTCCCGAAAACCAAAGGGTGTTCTCACCCCATCCCCCTCCACTCCTTTCTTCTCCCTCCTATCCAATATCCACTGATCCCCTCCAACCCACCTCCCCTCCTCCTCCCCCCCTAATCCAGGGTGTCATGTGACCCGTGCCCATTGGATGGTTTGCAGCCAGGGGGTAAACCGGCTGTATTATAACGGAACCTCTTTGAAACAGGCAAAATCAAAGAGTAATCGCCTTATCTGCTACAGGGGGTGTTGCAGATGGACCATATTTCCCCCATTACTCGTGGGACCAAAAAATGAATTCAAATACAAAAAACAAAAACCAAAAAACACACAAAACAAACGATACAAACAAAAACATGGAGACTAAGGTGCATGGATCGGGCACCTCAGACTCTGCTCTTGCCGATCCAACAAGAACATTGACTGACGAGGAAGAAAACCTTCTCCTCAATCCCTTCGCCAATCTTGGAGTGGATGATAGAGTAAGCGTTGATCCGGCTGACGACGACATGGAGAGTATTCTAAGTGTCAGCGGCAGCAGCTCCATCGCAAGCTCCAATCTCTCCAGATTGTCAGCCTCATCCAGACGTAGCAGGATTACGAACTGTAGGACGACAATCAAACGACTTGGCACAAAGAAATGGGACGAACTGACCGAACCGGACCGGAAAAGACTGCATAGCGCATATGCCTATCTTCAGGAGCAGCAGCTAACGGAGAACAAGCCGACTGCTCGTACACCTGCAGCGACTGCCTCTGAGGATGGGATATGTGCTGGTAGTTTGATGGGACCACCCGCGCCCCGGATTGGCAAAGACTATCCAAAGCAAGGGTTGGTGTCATCAAAATCCTCCGGATCAGATGTCGCTAAGAAAACATCAAACTCCCTAGCCGGACGTTGCATGAAGCCTATAGCTCCTACGGGCCCGACTAGGGAAGCGATGCTCTCTGGTGGAACAAGTCAGTTGTCAAAAGAAACCCAGATTGATCCAATTCAATATATGGTATCAGAGACAACTACTTTACATCGAAAGACTGACACAGACTTTACACAGAAACCAGCCTTTGAGCGTTCTGAATCGACCTCCAGGTGTTGCACCGAGCCGCTTGCTCCAACGGACCTGGAGGGGAGGAAGATCGACAAGGAGATAGAGAGAGGAGGAACGCAGTCAGAAAACATCCAGAGCCTTAGCTCCACATGCAATCTGGGTGCGTCCACCCCCTCATCTTTATCAGACGCCTGTGACGACGAAATGGAAAAGGTACCACATAGACGAACCATTGGGTCATCTAACTCTTCAGCCAGACGTTGCATGAAGCCTTTAGCTCCTACGGGCCTGGAAGGAGAGAAGATGATTCAAGGTGAGGACGAAGAGAAGGACAGGTCCCCGGAAAACATCCAGAGCCTCAGCTCCACATGCAATTTGGGGGCATCCACTTCTTTTAGACCTAGTGACTGTGGTATAGAAGACTCGACAATCGGAAGTAACTGCACCGTTCTGGAGGTCCAACGTAACGTTATGCGGCACCGAAAACAAAAAGCCGGCCAACGTAGGGAACTAGGACCTCTTAACGAAAACCAAATCCTGCGTAGACAACAACGTAACGCAGTTAGAACTGTACGGCGACTTAGTACTAAGGACCCTGATTCCTTCACGGAAAAAGAGAAGTTAGCTATGGACAAAGCCAAACAGACGTTACTAACGATAACAGAGACATCCACGAAACCCCAACCGACTAAGACAAGGACAAAGCCAAACTCGAGGACGCCCCTCAATAGACTGCAAAAGAAGGGGAAGGAAAGTCAACAGCTCTCCACCCCAATCTCGGCCAGACTAAGAAGACCCGAATTGACCAATACAGGGCCTATTGCGAGCGCGTCCAAAAGAGCGAGGCACGACATCACTAACTCGACCAACTCACCCATCAACAAAACTAAAAAAGCCAAACTCTCTATGTTGACCATTGTCGGTAAACAAGCAGCCGTAGTCGACTACGGCAATCCTACACGGAGACTTACAGAGAGTCAATGGCAACTAATAGAACTTCGGATCCTTGATGCAGTTAATGAGGCTATCTTAAAGAACGGGCCGCTCCCACTTTTTGGTACCATCAAAACTGTTCAGGGGTTCAAATTGATGACATGTGAAGACGGACACACTCTCACATGGCTTCAAGATTTTATAGCCAATACCACAGCTCCCTGGCCGAATGCCGATCTTCGCCTAATTGACAGGAAAGAGATCGTGCAGCTCACCAGGCCTAAAGCTAAACTTATTGTGCGTGGACCCCCAATCCCAAAAGATCGTATCGAAAGATATCTCAAATCTCTCAACACTGAACAACTTAGTCAAAACTGGGAAGTCATTCAGATGGGAGATCATGAACCAGAAGGTACAGAAGTGGTAGTGTTGCTTAGTCATAAATCACTACCACTTCTGAAAAAGATCGGCTTCAAAGTCCGCATTGGTACAAACCGATGCAAACTAAGACTTCTCGGCCATAAAAGTAAGGAAGAGGCAGATAATACTAAAAATGTTGAAGTTAATACAGATCAATCTCCATCACAGTAAAGCTGCCAGCGCCAATTTAATCTACCTCATGGAGGCTAGACAAGTAGACCTAGCCCTTATACAAGAACCCTGGATATCAGGTGGCAAAATAAGGGGCCTAAATTCAAAAGAACTTACGCTGTACAAGACTACACACGTAGGTACAAACAGTAGTTTTAGAACTTGTATAATAGCTAGAAAACAGTTAAATCTTTTTCTTCTATCCAAATACAGTGATCTTGACCAAACCACGGTCAAACTAGACAGGTGTGGACTCCCATCGCTAATCCTGACATCCTGTTACATGCCATGGGACGCGACGGAAGGACCACCAGCAGAACTTACCAGCCTACTTATCCAACGTGTCCACTTGGAAAAATGGGACCTTGTGATGGGATGTGATACCAACTCACACCACATTCAGTGGGGTAGTTCGGATATCAACACAAGAGGTGAGTTACTTTTTGAATTCATTATTGAAAATAACATTTTGGTAGCGAATAGGGGCAAAGAACCAACATTTGTTACCAAGAACCGAAAAGAGGTACTTGATGTTACTTTCACGAGTAACTCAGATACCCTTGAGATTGAGCAGTGGAGGGTATTGAAAGAAGAATCATTCTCTGATCACAAAATCATTGAATTTCTTATACCCCACACTACAAGACTACAAAGACCATTTAGAAACCACAGAAAAACCAACTGGGATATCTTTAATGTGCCTGAGTGTATAGATAATATTACCAATGATTTCACAGGCATTCTCAGGGAAGCACTTGAGAAAGCGTGCCCTTTGAAAACGGGTAAAAAAAGAAAAAAGACACCACCATGGTGGACAGCCGAGCTGGGCAACATCCGGAAAGAAACAAGAAAACTTTTCAACGTTGCTAAACGCACAGGAATAGACAATGATTGGGAAACCTATAAATCTAGTCAAAGAAAATTTAAAGTTGAGACACAGCGTGCGAAACGAACTTCGTGGAGAACCTTTTGCAACGAAGTAGAAAATACCGCGGAATCAGCTAGACTTAGAAAGATACTTGCCAAAGAGCCCACTGCTCTAGGATCTCTAAAAGATCCCAATGAACACTGGACGGAGTCTTGTACTGAGACACTAGAACTCCTAGTTAACACTCATTTTCCAGGTTGTAGCTCCGACGAGAGCAACACCCCGGAAGATGAGTACTATGAAAGAGCAACTCCTTCGGATATTATAACGGAAGAAAGAATAAAATGGGCTATCAGTTCTTTCTCTCCATATAAATCCCCGGGGATAGATGGCATCTTTCCTATGATGCTACAAAAAAGTGAAAAGATCATCACACCATGCCTAAAAAACATTTTCCAGAATAGCCTCAAATGGGTATATGTACCAAGAACATGGCGTGAAGTGAAAGTTGTATTTATACCGAAAGCTGGTAAACCCAGCCACACAAACGCTAAAGACTTCAGACCGATTAGTCTAACATCATTCATCTTAAAGACCTTTGAGAGACTAATAGACATCTATATTCGCAGTGCAATGAGTCCGGAAGTGATATCTCCAGCTCAGCATGCTTATACTAAAGGTAAAAGTGTAGAAACAGCACTTCACAGTGTTGTAAGCACTGTAGAAAACACACTGAAACACAAAGAGTATACCCTTGCTGCTTTCCTTGACATTGAAGGAGCTTTCAACAATGTGAAAAACGACGCAGTGAAAAGGGCCCTTGTGAACCTTAGCGTGGACGATAGCATTATCTGTTGGATAATGTGCATGTTAAGAAACCGTCAAATTAACTCAGAACTGGGAGGAGCGTTGATTAAAGTATCAACATCCAGAGGCACCCCACAAGGTGGTGTTCTCTCCCCCCTCCTTTGGGTACTCGTAGTTAATGAGATCCTTATTAGACTTAAAAATAGTGGAGTAAAAGTAGTAGCATATGCAGATGACCTAGCTCTGCTAGCGACAGGAAAATTTCTCTCCACCATTAGTGAACAAATAGAAGGCGCCTTGTCCTTGATAAATACTTGGTCAAGGAAATGTGGGCTGGCAGTCAATCCACAAAAGACAGAACTGGTCCTTTTTACCAGCAAAAGGAAAATACCAGCCTTTGATCTTCCCTCAATAGAAGGGGTTCCACTCACCCTGTCAAATCACGCCAAATACCTTGGTGTGATTCTAGACAGAAAATTGAACTGGAAGCTCAACATTGAAGAAAGAGCCAAGAAGGCAGCGATAGCATTCTATGCCTGTAATAGAATATTTGGAAAGACCTGGGGGCCTAGTCCCAAGATTATCATGTGGATGTATACGGCAATAGTAAGACCTATACTGACATATGGCAATTTGGTCTGGTGGGAAGCTACGAAAACGACTTCCAACCTAAAGACAATTACAAGAATACAAAGAATGGCGTGTATAGGCACCACCGGGGCTATGAGAACCACCCCCACTGCAGGGCTGGAGGCTATTCTCAATCTAAAACCCTTAGACCTCTTTGTGCAAGAATCTGCAGCAAATAGTGCCCTCCGGTTAAGCCAGACTCAAAACTGGAAACCGAGTCAGACAGGTCATGCGCAGATTCTACAGATATATACGGGCCACAATGTATGCACAGACTACACAACACCCCGTTTAGATTTTGAAAGACCATTCACCACTTCTTTTCCTAATAGAGAAGACTGGCTTAACAACCAGACACCATGCGAATCAGCCATCCAAATCTTTACAGATGGCTCCAAAATGGAAATTGGTGTTGGTGCAGGCTTCTACTCAGAAGCACTTGAACTAGCCGGATCAATTAGGCTCCCCGATTACAGCAGCGTCTTTCAGGCTGAGGTCCTGGCAGTGACAGCAGCTGCTAAAGAAGCTGCAATGAAGGCAATACCACGTGCTGATATCACCTTTTTCATTGACAGCCAAGCGGCAATCAAAGCAATTTCTGCCATTGAAATAAAATCAAAGCTTGTAACTTGCTGTCGCGAAGAGCTTAAGGTTCTTGGCGCGCAGCATAACATAAGACTATGTTGGGTTCCTGGCCACTGTGGTGTGCAAGGAAACGAAAGAGCTGATGAGCTGGCAAGAAAGGGATCATCCCTAGAACTCAATCGAGCAGACACAACGGTAAAGATCCCAACCTGTAATATTAAACAGAAGATTGGGAATAAAGTACTTGCTACAGCTAACGAGAGATGGAACTCACTCGATTCCTGTGTCATAACCAGGAAAATGTGGCCCTACTTTAATAAACAAAGAACAGAAAAGATCCTACTGCTCAAAAAGGAATCACTACGATCTCTCGTGGGCATACTGACCGGGCACAACATGCTGGGTTACCACAAAAAGAAAATGAAACTCAGCACGGACGACTTGTGCAGAGGTTGTGGCGACGTAGATGTGCATGAGGACACACCGCATTTTCTTTGTCACTGCCCAGCACTATGCCGCTTAAGAAACGAAGTTCTGGGAAGTCATTTCTTCCTGGACTTGGAAGAACTATCTGAACAAACGGGTACAAACCTGCTCAGATTTATCAACGCTTCAAAATGGTTTGAAAATGTATAGGTTTTTCATAGGTCCCATGTTTATAGGGCCCGAAACCCCCAGGGTATCACAATGGATCTACATTGATCTAAGTGTGATGGACATAACATCATTCATCAGCCCACTTACCTAACCTAACCTAACCTATTGTATTTTATTGAGTCTTTAAGAAAATTTTACAGTGTAGATATACTTATACAATTTGTCAATTATATTTAGAAAACGGTGGCTATAATGTATTGCCTGCACTGGAATTATAATGTTTTCCTCATGGATGTCAATTAATAATGTTTGTCTGCTCTTGCTCATGGAGCTATATACTTTTGCGCGTGACGTGTTGTCACTTTTGAATATTTACATATATATACAAATAAATACTTAATCTAGCCTACGATAAACCTACAATAAACAACCAGAAAATATAAACTATATAGAATATATAGATTTGTTTCGTTTAAGTGGAAATTTTTAAGGCGAGTACGCTCTATATCTTATTGTATGGAAAATGAAATCACATTGAAAATACATGAAATAAAAGAATTATCAAGTTAACAGAAAGTATTTTTTAGAGCAGGAACGCTCTATTGAGTTACGGGAATTGAATAAATCACATGAAATAATAACATGAAATCACGAATAACGTTCACATAAAATCTTTTCTTTTAGACGATTACTTTACTATATAAATTAACAATCACAAAAGTTTTGTTCGCGGTTGAGTCATAATTTAATATTGATTAAATAAAGTTTACCGGCTGAACACACCCAACCAAGCAAATGTCAGATTTTTACACACAAGCACGAGGGAATGCAAACAATTTGTAAACGGAATTTCGATTCGGGTGGACATTATTTAATTTTAGTTCTGCCGCAAAGTAGATAGTTTATTTAAATGTTAGTATATACGAAGTGTTAATGTATATTTTATTTAATACAAAGAAGTCTGAATAAATGTTAATGTACCTTTAGTTCATTAAAAAAGTCTGAATAATCAACGTGATATTACCGCTACTACTAGCAAGATGGATTGCAACATTGAGGAATTAGATTTAATTAATTTTTCAATAGTATATAATAAAAAGGGAATTTATTTTTAAATTGTCAATTAATTTTCACTTCAACCGTTTGTATTTATTTGTTACTATTTTAAAACTTTGATCACTTATCTAAAAAGAATTATTTTTCCACAATGAAATTCACAGAATGCTAAAAAAATAAACAACAAAATTTGACGTTTGAGAAATGTCAAATTATTGTAGTGTGTGTGCAAATGTGTGTTAAATTTCAATTTGAAATGAGATTTCATTTGGGAGGTAAGATTTGATCAAACACCACAAAAAGATATGATCATTGCCCAAAAGAAAAATACTTTTTGATGTTTGATCATATTTGACACGAAAAAGATTTGATCAAGCGACCCAAAAAAAATCACATAAATGGAGTAGAGCAATGACAACAGATGCATCAGGGATGTTAAATGAAAATCCAGTTTGTAGTAGATTATCCAAAAACTGAGAATTAAATGCCGTCAGCCAAAATTGTTTTAGATTTCATAATATTTTATCATACAATATATCAGGATTGAATAATAAGCTGTTATTTGTAGATTTTTTTAAATATGTTCACAATTTTGATATATTTTTTTTTGTTCGAAACTCATGTTACTGAAGACAAAATTATTAAATTCAAAAATTATTTCATAAACTTTAAGCTTATATGGGGAAAAGCAGTTACAACTTCTATTAAAGGTCGTGCAAGTGGTGGACACTTGTTTGATATTAAAACATCGTTATTAGATACGTACGATTTTGAAGAAGTTGATGGAACTACATTTGTAAAACTCTTACACAAAAGCAATATGTATATTTTACCATGCTATATCAACTGTAACAAATGGGAAAATGATTTCGAGAAGCTTCATAACACCATGCAATTCTTTTCAAATAAAAGCGTATTACTAATTGGAGACTTTAATGCAAGGATCAGCAACTCCCAAACCATTACCTGCCAGAACATAACTAATTTGGCGATATCTAATATTAACAGGTCATCAAAAGACAAAATTTTTAATAAAAATGGTTCTGAACTGCTGGAGATGCTGCAAATGTTTGACTGTATCATTTTAAACGGCTGCACTGATGGAGATAATGAAGGACACTATACTTTCATAGGGGGCCAAGGAAAATCAGTCATTGACTTCTGTGCAGCGAATAATAAATGGATTGACAGGATCAAAAAATTTGAAGTACACTGCAAAACGTTCTCCGATCATATGCCTATTGCAGTAGATTTGTCAAGCGAAGCAACATCCCAGCACACAAATCTTCAACTATTACCGCGACTTAAATGGATGAATGAGGAGTCAAACTCTTATCAACGTAATCTGAACAACCTAATCGAATCAAACCTATTGTCAACTGAATCTGCAGACATTATTTCTCACCAATTAACGGGGTTAATACGAAACTCAACATCAAACAAAATACAAACCACTTCCCCACCATTCAAACAAAAATGGTTCGATAACGACTGTTTGAAGGCACGCCAAAAATCGTTTGCACTTTTGAGAGTATTACGTACTTCACACAATACCGATTTAAGGAAATGGTACATTGATACCAATTCTTAATACAAAAATGTATGCCATCAAAAGAAAACAGATTTTGAAAACATACAAGCACTTACCCTTGGGCAAACTAAAAATTCGAAGCAATTTTGGAAGATTGCTAGAGATATAAATGGAATAAGTCATAAGATAGGTAGGTACTGGGTTATCTGCTGTTACGAATAAATAAATTAAAACAAATTTCTTTTCAACCGACCATGCCTATCGAAATAAAAACAATTTTTGATAAATATTCTGCTGTCACTGTCAGGTTGACATAAATCAAGAGTTCATTCGGAATGAACTTGACAGTAGGCAGGTTCACAATAGCACTTATCATTTGAATCAAGGTTCGAGTATTGGATAAGCAATTAACTTTTCATTACTCAATGCTCGCTCAAGTAGTAGTGTACTGCAATGTTGCCAGAGAGACAGCGTTAAATTTGAACTGAATTTCAATTGTTCAAATTAACGAAAAGTTTTCGACTAAGAGAAATGTTTCTAGTCATGAATCAGATAGTCTTACAACGCACTTTCTTGAATCCAGTTCAGCAGTAGTTGGAGATACTAGTCATTTTTTTTGCGGTGATATAAATACCATTTTAAGTAAGTCACGAGTGTGATTTTCAATGTAAAGGCAGTTTTTTTTAATTAATTCTATTTTAGAAATAATCTTCAACGATTATAGAATTAATATAATATATATTAGATACAAGTGCCGGTGTAAAATATTAAAAAAACAGAGGTAACTAGTTTTTTTTATAGAAGAACATAATAGGTACTATAACATTTTTTTTAATAGGAAAAGTCCATAGTAATATAAAAAGGGACAGTGGAAAAGCTGTGAAAAGGTCCAAACCAGCAGAACTTAACGCCACAAGCAAAAACATTTAAAACGTTTAAACACGGGTGAAAAGACGGTACAATCAAAAGTACCGACAACAATTTGGTCGTTTTTACCGGTGGCGCAGCGGGTATCAACCCGACCGCTAGAAAGCAGATAATCCTAAATTATAATTTTAATTTGATTTCTAATTCAATTTTAATTTAATTGTTCTTAAAGAACAAAACAAAAAAAAAATCTTTTTGTGTCCGCACAATTGAACGCGCGCGAGTTTTTTTATATATATTAATTTAAATTTTAAAGGATATTAAAATCGAGTGATTGATAATAGACAATTATTTAAAACATAAAGATAATAGTGCAAGGTGATCATCGCTGGAGTAATTGGATGGTGTGGCCACAAAATCCCTATTGCTGCGTAAGAACGGTGAGTCTTTTAAGTTCCCTGTCACTTTAAATAACCTATATATTGATCCTTCGATTTTTCGACATCCTTTTTAAATTTCTGGGAAAGGGTATTAAGTGGGGACTTTGTTTTTTTTGTGATTAATTTAGCCAAAAGAGGATTTAAAAACCCAAGCTTTTTACCGCTGAGCTTCATTTAGAAGCACAAAAAGATTTTTTTTTATTTTTTTATTGTAATTTTGGTTTCAAGTCATAGAAAATTCTTATAATTATAATATACTTCAAATATAAAGAATTTAAAGAATTGCATGAAGTACTAGAATGTAAATAACTTAATTTTTAAAAATGAAAATAGAATACTTTAATAAATTTTGAAGGAATGCTTATTAAAAATGAAACGTGAGTAAATTTTTTTTAGAGGGATGAGAGTCAGGAAAGGGGAAGTAGTGTAGTAAAGAATGTAGATGCCAACATAAGGGGTACCGAGGCGGATAAGGTACCAGGAAGGGAGGGTAGAGGTAATATTTCCGTTGACGAGAACACCTTCGTCAAAAGACTGGTATGATATTTTTTTGTAATGAGTCCACAGGTCAAAGAACCTGCCCCACCGACGAGCTAATAAATGGGAACCAGCATACCAGCAACGACCTATGGCCAACAAAAGACCCGTTACAAAATGGCGCCCAACGTGACTGGGAATCGTTATTCCAATATAGTGATCCTAGATTTTTGAATTTTTCGAGATTTTTTTTATATATTTTTCTCATCATATTTTTTTTTTAAATTTTATTTTTAATATACAATATACATACAATGATTACATCGTATGTATGTCATCTTTTTGCAAGCAGTGTTCCATTATCCTTGTAAGTCCCGGTGACTGAATGTAAAGTGTTTAGTACCGCGTTGCGACGAGGATGATGGAGCGCCTCTTCCAAAAATATAATATGCTATAGAGTTTGAGTCCTCTGAGTATTTGTCTAGCAAGTGCTCACCGGTCCAGGCAATACTGCACCCAGTAATATAAATCCATAGAGACTCGAGGATGTTCAATGCGTCCTTAGGAGGTCCTTTAAGAAATTTTTTTTAGAGTCTTTTTAAGAATCCTGGTATGTACCGAGTTTTAAAATGTCCTAAAATATATAAAGCAAAATAGTTTCAGTCAGTTTAAATTTTTTTTATATATACATAGTTTACATGTAGAGTAGTTTATTTTATTTTTTTTGCATCTTCTCGGAAAATTCAAGCACTTCGGCATCTACATTTTCTCCAATTTGCTACATTCCCGCATCTTTCAAAATCTCATCCCTCGACATTTTATGAACAGTTTTTTTTACCTACAAAAAGAAAAGAAGTAAACTTTTTTCAGTTTAGCTACAAAACCTAAATAAAGATTTTAGAATTATACATACATATAGTTATATTTTTTTAATTGTACTGGCACTTTAGGCTAGGTAGTTTTTTTTTTTATTTTACAATAGTAATGAGTCGTCGCTCCCCGATTCAAGATACAGCGACTAACAATTACCCAGCCAATTCCGAAGCAAGGTTCGAAGAATTTTTCCGACAGTTTCGGGACAAGATCGATAGGTTCAATCTAGACCATTCTTTTAGCTTTTCCCAGGAATTAAGTTCGACGTTTAGGAATTCGACTTTTACGATGTCTGAAGACCAGGGAGTCGAAAATTTACCCAATATCGGAGACGATAATGTCAACGAAGAATTGGAAGAAAACAACCCAGCTCCATCAAATAGACAAGGGCCTTCAGTGGTTGATCACTTGGCCGCTCGACTTGAAAGCTGTCTCATGGACAATCAAGTTAGGCTCTTTCAGCAGATGGACATTTTCATGGTTAATGTAATAAAAAAGTTAGAAAGCATTAACAAACCTGACCCTATCCCAAGGGCTCCTGAAATGCCAAGAAATAACCCCCTTGGCCTTGATGCAGCATCCAGAATTGTACCGGATTTTCGACCCGTTCCACCTCCAAGAACTTCGATGTCTTCTTCATTATTTGCTACTGCTGATTCATGCAGATTAGAAAGATGGAACATTAAATATGACGGAACAGAAAATGTGGGAGACTTTCTGTTCAAGGTCGACCGTCTACAGGTTTCTTCGTCGTACAGCGATGAACAAGTCGCTGCAAATTTTCACACTCTGTTGAGTGGCAGGGCTAACACTTGGCTATGGGGATTCTTACGTAGAAACTCAGACGCTACTCTCAAGGAAATAAAAACGGCTATGAAGAAAGAGTTTGGACGGCAAGAGAACGATGTAGAAGTTTATATGAGGTTGTTAACTCGCAAGCAGGGTTTTAAGGAGCCCTTCGACGAATTTTACACTTCTGTAGTTGGTCTTAACGACCGGTTGAAAGAACCATTCGACGAAAGAAAGCTGGTTGACGTTATTCGCAGCAATGCAAAAGACAAGCTCGGAGAAATTCTCCTATCGGCCAACGTCAAGAGCCTAGAAGAGCTAAGAAACAAGGCTCGGGAAGCTGAGAGGTTTTTGGCGAAGCGGTATTCTTCCCAAAGAACGGTTCATGAAATCGTGGTCGAAGACGAAGAAGAACCAACCGACCTTCATGGTGAGGAAATCGCGGCCTTAACTTTCAAAAGGTATGGTACGTCTGCAAACTTAACCTGTTGGAATTGTGACCAAAAGGGCCACAGTCATCGATTTTGTCCAGTGCGCAAAAGGATTTTATTTTGTTATGATTGTGGTGAAAAGGGTGTTAGCACTCTTGAATGTAAGAAACACCCGGAAAACCCTCGACGGAACGAAGCGAAGAGAGGAGAGTTTCGTTCCTCAAACAATGTCCTCCACCAACCGAAACAATCATAAATAAGTCCTATACACCTGAGAGCATTCCAACAAAGATTTTAGAACGTGAACCTCTCAGCACTCATAATCCCTTACATCCCATAAATTCACAACCATTGAAATCTCTTCACGAGCGCAAGCTTCAATATTACAAGGTTCGTTCTCGGATCATGGGAACCAGTAATAATTTGGCTAGCATTCGCATGCAAAAATGTAGATATCGGTTTCGCAAACGTAAAAAAATTCGCAAGCAGATATTGGAGTCCATAATTTCCTCTAACACCGATGGACGTATGTACGCTAACATTCAGCTTGAAGGTGAGACGGTATTTGGCTTGCTGGATAGCGGAGCTTCGATTTCGGTTCTAGGTAGTGGGTGTTGGGAATTGGTAGAAAAACTGGGGATTCAAATCAAGCCTTACAAAAACTCCGTGCGCACAGCTGATGGTAAGTCTCATGACATCGTTGGTTATTGTGAGTTAAAAACACTATACAATGGTATGATAAAACCCCTCATTTTCTATCTAATTCCCAATTTAACTCAAAAGGTTTACCTAGGGATGAACTTTTGGAGGGACTTTAATTTGATTCCACAGATCAGCGAAATACAAACCGATGCCTATGCGAATGAAGAGAAAATTAGTTTTAAAGACGAGGCAGAGCTGATTCAACTTAGCCCCGAACAAATCAGTCAACTTCAGTTAACCAAAAATCGATTTCCAAATTTTGTTCAGTTGGGTCTTGGGAAAACTAATCTTGGCATTCACACCATTGATACAGGCAACGCTGTACCCATTAAATCTCGCCACTATCCCATGTCTCCAGTTCGTCAAGAGGAAGCCTATAAAGAATTAGATAGAATGTTAGAACTGGGAGTTATAGAAGTGAGCAACTCACCTTGGTGTTGTCCAGTAGTACTAGTGAGAAAACCCGGTAAAGTTCGCTTGTGCCTGGACTTCAGAAAAGTTAATGCAGTTACGGTTAAAGACGCATACCCGCTTCCACATATTGAGGGTTTACTTAGCCGCATTAAAGATACCCATTTTATCTCAGGAATAGATCTCAAAGATGCCTATTGGCAAATCCCTTTGGATGAGAAATCCAGAGAGAAGACAGCTTTCGCAGTACCTGGACGTCCGCTTTATCAATTTAAGGTTATGCCCTTCGGGTTAAGTAATGCGGGACAAACTATGTGCCGAGTAATTGACCAATTGCTACCGTCCGTACTGCGTGAGAACGTCTTTATATATCTGGATGATCTGTTGATTTGCACAGCTGACTTTGAATCCCATATCCGCGTTCTTAATGAAGTGGCTGCTTGTCTACGCAAGGCGAACCTCACAATTAACCTGGATAAAAGCAAGTTTTGCATGAGGGAAATAAAGTATCTGGGTTACATCGTCGGTCAGGGCACCTTAAAGACTAACCCAGAAAAGATAGAGGCTATGGTTAATTTCCCAATTCCCAAGACTCAAAGGCAAGTTAGACGATTTTTAGGATTGACCGGATGGTATAGACGGTTCATAAAAAACTATGCAGATTTGGCTGCTCCGTTGACGGAGTGCCTTAAGAAACGGAGCAAATTCGAGTTTACTCCTGAAGCTCTGGAAGGGTTCAACAAACTGAGATGTGCACTTTCCTCGGCTCCTGTATTGTCACAACCTGATTTTGGCAAGCCATTCACCATTCAGTGCGATGCATCATCAGAAGGCGTAGGTGGTGTTATCTTTCAGCTGGATGAGAATCAGAACGAAAAACCGATCGCCTATATGTCCAAAAAGCTCAACAAGGCCCAAAAAAATTACACGGTGACGGAACTGGAATGCCTAGCTGCAGTACTTAGCATTCGCAAATTCCGTGCTTATGTTGATGGGCTACCTTTTAAAGTGATAACGGACCACTCAAGTCTCAAATGGTTGATGTCCATGAAGGATTTGAGTGGGAGGTTAGCTAGGTGGAGTCTGGAACTTCAACCATTTGACTTTTCCATTGAACACCGAAAAGGGTCACTCAATATAGTACCGGATACTTTATCGCGTGTGAATATGGAAGAGATAGAGATGACACCAACCGCTATAGAAAACAACCTTGAAGAGATTTCTGCCACTACAATAGGTGCAGATGTAGACCTGGACTCGAGTGAGTTCGATTCGCAGCAATATTCCCAACTGAGGGATAACATCATTACAAATCAATCTGCACTCCCAGACCTAGTTGTATCCGACAAATTTATTTACAAAAGAGTTAGGTTTAGGAGTGGCGAAGTGGGAGAAGAGGATTCGCTTTGGCGCCTGTGGTTGCCTGAGACACTCACCAAAAACTGCATAGAGTCTGCTCACAATACTAAACTAAGTTGTCACAGTGGCTTTGCCAAGACCTACGCTCGTATTAGAGAAAAATATTATAGGCCTAAGATGGTAAAAGACATAAAAGTATTTGTAAGCGAGTGTGAGACATGCAAGACCGTAAAGGCACCGAATGCTATTCTCAGACCTCCCATCACCAAACAGATTGTGTCTGAAAGACCTATTCAAAGATTATACATCGACTTCTTGGGTCCGTATCCGCGCACTAAAAGAGGAAATGTATACATTTTTATTGTTTTGGATCATTTCACTAAATTTATTTTCCTTAAAGCACTCCCTAAGGCGACTTCAAGTCGTATTGTCCAATATTTAGAAAGTGAAGTATTTCATACTTTCGGGACCCCTGAGTATATCCATTCTGACAACGGACGTCAGTTCGTCTCAAAAGAGATTAGCAGTTTTTTTGAAAGCTATGGCGTTAAGCATGTACGAACTGCGTTGTACTCTCCTCAGGCAAACAATTCTGAAAGGGTCAATCGGAATTTACTAAGTAAGTTGCGAGTAATGATTTCAGATAAGCAGAACGACTGGGATAATCACTTATCCAGCATAAGTTGCGCTCTGAGATCCGACACTCATGAGTCAATAGGCTGTTCTCCATATTTTGCACTGTTTAGCCAAAATATGATAAACCATGGTTCTGCTTATCCTTTGCTTCGTAACATTAGAGCCCTTGCCGATCCCGAAATGTTAATCGCGCCTAAAGTTTTAAAAACTACTCTTGCCAGACAGACGTTGTCAGAAAATCTGCTCAGGGCACACGTTAAGTCGAAGAATACATACAATTCGCGATCTAAATTAGTGACTTACCGAGAAGGACAGGAGGTGTTTCACCGCAACTTCGCTCAAAGTAACTTTGCACACGGTATCAATGCTAAGCTGCTTCCGAAATTCCTCAAATCTCGAATCCGTAGAGTGGTAGGCAATTGCATGTATGAGCTCGAAACTCGTGCTGGTAAACCCATTGGCACTTTCCATGCAAAGGACATCCGTCAGTAATTCACATACATAGGTACCTATAGAATAAATAAACACAACACAAAGTACCAAGTTTCAGAAAAGTATGGCAGAATACTTATCTGACTAAAATTCGGAGATAGCCCGGCTAATTAGGTAGGGTTCAGGACCCACTTGTCTGGGAAACGAATCATCTTTTGTTGTCCAATAAGCATAACACAAAAAAATAAAATCACCTTTTTCTTTTATTTATGTATACATTGAATTTGAATCTTTCATAGTTTTTTTTGCATTTTAATTTCTTTCACTGCACTTTATGTATACATAACCACGAATTGAACGTTCTCCTTTTAGGTGATTTGTGATGCAATTCCGATACTAATTAACACTGAAACGACACTTGATAACGCGTGGGTTCATTTGCCTGTTTTAGATAAAGATATTTTATCTAAATTAAGCAAAGCCCTGTTACGAATAAATAAATTAAAACAAATTTCTTTTCAACCGACCATGCCTATCGAAATAAAAACAATTTTTGATAAATATTCTGCTGTCACTGTCAGGTTGACATAAATCAAGAGTTCATTCGGAATGAACTTGACAGTAGGCAGGTTCACAATAGCACTTATCATTTGAATCAAGGTTCGAGTATTGGATAAGCAATTAACTTTTCATTACTCAATGCTCGCTCAAGTAGTAGTGTACTGCAATGTTGCCAGAGAGACAGCGTTAAATTTGAACTGAATTTCAATTGTTCAAATTAACGAAAAGTTTTCGACTAAGAGAAATGTTTCTAGTCATGAATCAGATAGTCTTACAACGCACTTTCTTGAATCCAGTTCAGCAGTAGTTGGAGATACTAGTCATTTTTTTTGCGGTGATATAAATACCATTTTAAGTAAGTCACGAGTGTGATTTTCAATGTAAAGGCAGTTTTTTTTAATTAATTCTATTTTAGAAATAATCTTCAACGATTATAGAATTAATATAATATATATTAGATACAAGTGCCGGTGTAAAATATTAAAAAAACAGAGGTAACTAGTTTTTTTTATAGAAGAACATAATAGGTACTATAACATTTTTTTTAATAGGAAAAGTCCATAGTAATATAAAAAGGGACAGTGGAAAAGCTGTGAAAAGGTCCAAACCAGCAGAACTTAACGCCACAAGCAAAAACATTTAAAACGTTTAAACACGGGTGAAAAGACGGTACAATCAAAAGTACCGACAACAATTTGGTCGTTTTTACCGGTGGCGCAGCGGGTATCAACCCGACCGCTAGAAAGCAGATAATCCTAAATTATAATTTTAATTTGATTTCTAATTCAATTTTAATTTAATTGTTCTTAAAGAACAAAACAAAAAAAAAATCTTTTTGTGTCCGCACAATTGAACGCGCGCGAGTTTTTTTTATATATATTAATTTAAATTTTAAAGGATATTAAAATCGAGTGATTGATAATAGACAATTATTTAAAACATAAAGATAATAGTGCAAGGTGATCATCGCTGGAGTAATTGGATGGTGTGGCCACAAAATCCCTATTGCTGCGTAAGAACGGTGAGTCTTTTAAGTTCCCTGTCACTTTAAATAACCTATATATTGATCCTTCGATTTTTCGACATCCTTTTTAAATTTCTGGGAAAGGGTATTAAGTGAGGACTTTGTTTTTTTTGTGATTAATTTAGCCAAAAGAGGATTTAAAAACCCAAGCTTTTTACCGCTGAGCTTCATTTAGAAGCACAAAAAGATTTTTTTTTATTTTTTTATTGTAATTTTGGTTTCAAGTCATAGAAAATTCTTATAATTATAATATACTTCAAATATAAAGAATTTAAAGAATTGCATGAAGTACTAGAATGTAAATAACTTAATTTTTAAAAATGAAAATAGAATACTTTAATAAATTTTGAAGGAATGCTTATTAAAAATGAAACGTGAGTAAATTTTTTTTAGAGGGATGAGAGTCAGGAAAGGGGAAGTAGTGTAGTAAAGAATGTAGATGCCAACATAAGGGGTACCGAGGCGGATAAGGTACCAGGAAGGGAGGGTAGAGGTAATATTTCCGTTGACGAGAACACCTTCGTCAAAAGACTGGTATGATATTTTTTTGTAATGAGTCCACAGGTCAAAGAACCTGCCCCACCGACGAGCTAATAAATGGGAACCAGCATACCAGCAACGACCTATGGCCAACAAAAGACCCGTTACAAAATGGCGCCCAACGTGACTGGGAATCGTTATTCCAATATAGTGATCCTAGATTTTTGAATTTTTCGAGATTTTTTTTATATATTTTTCTCATCATATTTTTTTTTTAAATTTTATTTTTAATATACAATATACATACAATGATTACATCGTATGTATGTCATCTTTTTGCAAGCAGTGTTCCATTATCCTTGTAAGTCCCGGTGACTGAATGTAAAGTGTTTAGTACCGCGTTGCGACGAGGATGATGGAGCGCCTCTTCCAAAAATATAATATGCTATAGAGTTTGAGTCCTCTGAGTATTTGTCTAGCAAGTGCTCACCGGTCCAGGCAATACTGCACCCAGTAATATAAATCCATAGAGACTCGAGGATGTTCAATGCGTCCTTAGGAGGTCCTTTAAGAAATTTTTTTTAGAGTCTTTTTAAGAATCCTGGTATGTACCGAGTTTTAAAATGTCCTAAAATATATAAAGCAAAATAGTTTCAGTCAGTTTAAATTTTTTTTATATATACATAGTTTACATGTAGAGTAGTTTATTTTATTTTTTTTGCATCTTCTCGGAAAATTCAAGCACTTCGGCATCTACATTTTCTCCAATTTGCTACATTCCCGCATCTTTCAAAATCTCATCCCTCGACATTTTATGAACAGTTTTTTTTACCTACAAAAAGAAAAGAAGTAAACTTTTTTCAGTTTAGCTACAAAACCTAAATAAAGATTTTAGAATTATACATACATATAGTTATATTTTTTTAATTGTACTGGCACTTTAGGCTAGGTAGTTTTTTTTTTTATTTTACAATAGTAATGAGTCGTCGCTCCCCGATTCAAGATACAGCGACTAACAATTACCCAGCCAATTCCGAAGCAAGGTTCGAAGAATTTTTCCGACAGTTTCGGGACAAGATCGATAGGTTCAATCTAGACCATTCTTTTAGCTTTTCCCAGGAATTAAGTTCGACGTTTAGGAATTCGACTTTTACGATGTCTGAAGACCAGGGAGTCGAAAATTTACCCAATATCGGAGACGATAATGTCAACGAAGAATTGGAAGAAAACAACCCAGCTCCATCAAATAGACAAGGGCCTTCAGTGGTTGATCACTTGGCCGCTCGACTTGAAAGCTGTCTCATGGACAATCAAGTTAGGCTCTTTCAGCAGATGGACATTTTCATGGTTAATGTAATAAAAAAGTTAGAAAGCATTAACAAACCTGACCCTATCCCAAGGGCTCCTGAAATGCCAAGAAATAACCCCCTTGGCCTTGATGCAGCATCCAGAATTGTACCGGATTTTCGACCCGTTCCACCTCCAAGAACTTCGATGTCTTCTTCATTATTTGCTACTGCTGATTCATGCAGATTAGAAAGATGGAACATTAAATATGACGGAACAGAAAATGTGGGAGACTTTCTGTTCAAGGTCGACCGTCTACAGGTTTCTTCGTCGTACAGCGATGAACAAGTCGCTGCAAATTTTCACACTCTGTTGAGTGGCAGGGCTAACACTTGGCTATGGGGATTCTTACGTAGAAACTCAGACGCTACTCTCAAGGAAATAAAAACGGCTATGAAGAAAGAGTTTGGACGGCAAGAGAACGATGTAGAAGTTTATATGAGGTTGTTAACTCGCAAGCAGGGTTTTAAGGAGCCCTTCGACGAATTTTACACTTCTGTAGTTGGTCTTAACGACCGGTTGAAAGAACCATTCGACGAAAGAAAGCTGGTTGACGTTATTCGCAGCAATGCAAAAGACAAGCTCGGAGAAATTCTCCTATCGGCCAACGTCAAGAGCCTAGAAGAGCTAAGAAACAAGGCTCGGGAAGCTGAGAGGTTTTTGGCGAAGCGGTATTCTTCCCAAAGAACGGTTCATGAAATCGTGGTCGAAGACGAAGAAGAACCAACCGACCTTCATGGTGAGGAAATCGCGGCCTTAACTTTCAAAAGGTATGGTACGTCTGCAAACTTAACCTGTTGGAATTGTGACCAAAAGGGCCACAGTCATCGATTTTGTCCAGTGCGCAAAAGGATTTTATTTTGTTATGATTGTGGTGAAAAGGGTGTTAGCACTCTTGAATGTAAGAAACACCCGGAAAACCCTCGACGGAACGAAGCAAAGAGAGGAGAGTTTCGTTCCTCAAACAATGTCCTCCACCAACCGAAACAATCATAAATAAGTCCTATACACCTGAGAGCATTCCAACAAAGATTTTAGAACGTGAACCTCTCAGCACTCATAATCCCTTACATCCCATAAATTCACAACCATTGAAATCTCTTCACGAGCGCAAGCTTCAATATTACAAGGTTCGTTCTCGGATCATGGGAACCAGTAATAATTTGGCTAGCATTCGCATGCAAAAATGTAGATATCGGTTTCGCAAACGTAAAAAAATTCGCAAGCAGATATTGGAGTCCATAATTTCCTCTAACACCGATGGACGTATGTACGCTAACATTCAGCTTGAAGGTGAGACGGTATTTGGCTTGCTGGATAGCGGAGCTTCGATTTCGGTTCTAGGTAGTGGGTGTTGGGAATTGGTAGAAAAACTGGGGATTCAAATCAAGCCTTACAAAAACTCCGTGCGCACAGCTGATGGTAAGTCTCATGACATCGTTGGTTATTGTGAGTTAAAAACACTATACAATGGTATGATAAAACCCCTCATTTTCTATCTAATTCCCAATTTAACTCAAAAGGTTTACCTAGGGATGAACTTTTGGAGGGACTTTAATTTGATTCCACAGATCAGCGAAATACAAACCGATGCCTATGCGAATGAAGAGAAAATTAGTTTTAAAGACGAGGCAGAGCTGATTCAACTTAGCCCCGAACAAATCAGTCAACTTCAGTTAACCAAAAATCGATTTCCAAATTTTGTTCAGTTGGGTCTTGGGAAAACTAATCTTGGCATTCACACCATTGATACAGGCAACGCTGTACCCATTAAATCTCGCCACTATCCCATGTCTCCAGTTCGTCAAGAGGAAGCCTATAAAGAATTAGATAGAATGTTAGAACTGGGAGTTATAGAAGTGAGCAACTCACCTTGGTGTTGTCCAGTAGTACTAGTGAGAAAACCCGGTAAAGTTCGCTTGTGCCTGGACTTCAGAAAAGTTAATGCAGTTACGGTTAAAGACGCATACCCGCTTCCACATATTGAGGGTTTACTTAGCCGCATTAAAGATACCCATTTTATCTCAGGAATAGATCTCAAAGATGCCTATTGGCAAATCCCTTTGGATGAGAAATCCAGAGAGAAGACAGCTTTCGCAGTACCTGGACGTCCGCTTTATCAATTTAAGGTTATGCCCTTCGGGTTAAGTAATGCGGGACAAACTATGTGCCGAGTAATTGACCAATTGCTACCGTCCGTACTGCGTGAGAACGTCTTTATATATCTGGATGATCTGTTGATTTGCACAGCTGACTTTGAATCCCATATCCGCGTTCTTAATGAAGTGGCTGCTTGTCTACGCAAGGCGAACCTCACAATTAACCTGGATAAAAGCAAGTTTTGCATGAGGGAAATAAAGTATCTGGGTTACATCGTCGGTCAGGGCACCTTAAAGACTAACCCAGAAAAGATAGAGGCTATGGTTAATTTCCCAATTCCCAAGACTCAAAGGCAAGTTAGACGATTTTTAGGATTGACCGGATGGTATAGACGGTTCATAAAAAACTATGCAGATTTGGCTGCTCCGTTGACGGAGTGCCTTAAGAAACGGAGCAAATTCGAGTTTACTCCTGAAGCTCTGGAAGGGTTCAACAAACTGAGATGTGCACTTTCCTCGGCTCCTGTATTGTCACAACCTGATTTTGGCAAGCCATTCACCATTCAGTGCGATGCATCATCAGAAGGCGTAGGTGGTGTTATCTTTCAGCTGGATGAGAATCAGAACGAAAAACCGATCGCCTATATGTCCAAAAAGCTCAACAAGGCCCAAAAAAATTACACGGTGACGGAACTGGAATGCCTAGCTGCAGTACTTAGCATTCGCAAATTCCGTGCTTATGTTGATGGGCTACCTTTTAAAGTGATAACGGACCACTCAAGTCTCAAATGGTTGATGTCCATGAAGGATTTGAGTGGGAGGTTAGCTAGGTGGAGTCTGGAACTTCAACCATTTGACTTTTCCATTGAACACCGAAAAGGGTCACTCAATATAGTACCGGATACTTTATCGCGTGTGAATATGGAAGAGATAGAGATGACACCAACCGCTATAGAAAACAACCTTGAAGAGATTTCTGCCACTACAATAGGTGCAGATGTAGACCTGGACTCGAGTGAGTTCGATTCGCAGCAATATTCCCAACTGAGGGATAACATCATTACAAATCAATCTGCACTCCCAGACCTAGTTGTATCCGACAAATTTATTTACAAAAGAGTTAGGTTTAGGAGTGGCGAAGTGGGAGAAGAGGATTCGCTTTGGCGCCTGTGGTTGCCTGAGACACTCACCAAAAACTGCATAGAGTCTGCTCACAATACTAAACTAAGTTGTCACAGTGGCTTTGCCAAGACCTACGCTCGTATTAGAGAAAAATATTATTGGCCTAAGATGGTAAAAGACATAAAAGTATTTGTAAGCGAGTGTGAGACATGCAAGACCGTAAAGGCACCGAATGCTATTCTCAGACCTCCCATCACCAAACAGATTGTGTCTGAAAGACCTATTCAAAGATTATACATCGACTTCTTGGGTCCGTATCCGCGCACTAAAAGAGGAAATGTATACATTTTTATTGTTTTGGATCATTTCACTAAATTTATTTTCCTTAAAGCACTCCCTAAGGCGACTTCAAGTCGTATTGTCCAATATTTAGAAAGTGAAGTATTTCATACTTTCGGGACCCCTGAGTATATCCATTCTGACAACGGACGTCAGTTCGTCTCAAAAGAGATTAGCAGTTTTTTTGAAAGCTATGGCGTTAAGCATGTACGAACTGCGTTGTACTCTCCTCAGGCAAACAATTCTGAAAGGGTCAATCGGAATTTACTAAGTAAGTTGCGAGTAATGATTTCAGATAAGCAGAACGACTGGGATAATCACTTATCCAGCATAAGTTGCGCTCTGAGATCCGACACTCATGAGTCAATAGGCTGTTCTCCATATTTTGCACTGTTTAGCCAAAATATGATAAACCATGGTTCTGCTTATCCTTTGCTTCGTAACATTAGAGCCCTTGCCGATCCCGAAATGTTAATCGCGCCTAAAGTTTTAAAAACTACTCTTGCCAGACAGACGTTGTCAGAAAATCTGCTCAGGGCACACGTTAAGTCGAAGAATACATACAATTCGCGATCTAAATTAGTGACTTACCGAGAAGGACAGGAGGTGTTTCACCGCAACTTCGCTCAAAGTAACTTTGCACACGGTATCAATGCTAAGCTGCTTCCGAAATTCCTCAAATCTCGAATCCGTAGAGTGGTAGGCAATTGCATGTATGAGCTCGAAACTCGTGCTGGTAAACCCATTGGCACTTTCCATGCAAAGGACATCCGTCAGTAATTCACATACATAGGTACCTATAGAATAAATAAACACAACACAAAGTACCAAGTTTCAGAAAAGTATGGCAGAATACTTATCTGACTAAAATTCGGAGATAGCCCGGCTAATTAGGTAGGGTTCAGGACCCACTTGTCTGGGAAACGAATCATCTTTTGTTGTCCAATAAGCATAACACAAAAAAATAAAATCACCTTTTTCTTTTATTTATGTATACATTGAATTTGAATCTTTCATAGTTTTTTTTGCATTTTAATTTCTTTCACTGCACTTTATGTATACATAACCACGAATTGAACGTTCTCCTTTTAGGTGATTTGTGATGCAATTCCGATACTAATTAACACTGAAACGACACTTGATAACGCGTGGGTTCATTTGCCTGTTTTAGATAAAGATATTTTATCTAAATTAAGCAAAGCCCTGTTACGAATAAATAAATTAAAACAAATTTCTTTTCAACCGACCATGCCTATCGAAATAAAAACAATTTTTGATAAATATTCTGCTGTCACTGTCAGGTTGACATAAATCAAGAGTTCATTCGGAATGAACTTGACAGTAGGCAGGTTCACAATAGCACTTATCATTTGAATCAAGGTTCGAGTATTGGATAAGCAATTAACTTTTCATTACTCAATGCTCGCTCAAGTAGTAGTGTACTGCAATGTTGCCAGAGAGACAGCGTTAAATTTGAACTGAATTTCAATTGTTCAAATTAACGAAAAGTTTTCGACTAAGAGAAATGTTTCTAGTCATGAATCAGATAGTCTTACAACGCACTTTCTTGAATCCAGTTCAGCAGTAGTTGGAGATACTAGTCATTTTTTTTGCGGTGATATAAATACCATTTTAAGTAAGTCACGAGTGTGATTTTCAATGTAAAGGCAGTTTTTTTTAATTAATTCTATTTTAGAAATAATCTTCAACGATTATAGAATTAATATAATATATATTAGATACAAGTGCCGGTGTAAAATATTAAAAAAACAGAGGTAACTAGTTTTTTTTATAGAAGAACATAATAGGTACTATAACATTTTTTTTAATAGGAAAAGTCCATAGTAATATAAAAAGGGACAGTGGAAAAGCTGTGAAAAGGTCCAAACCAGCAGAACTTAACGCCACAAGCAAAAACATTTAAAACGTTTAAACACGGGTGAAAAGACGGTACAATCAAAAGTACCGACAACAATTTGGTCGTTTTTACCGGTGGCGCAGCGGGTATCAACCCGACCGCTAGAAAGCAGATAATCCTAAATTATAATTTTAATTTGATTTCTAATTCAATTTTAATTTAATTGTTCTTAAAGAACAAAACAAAAAAAAAATCTTTTTGTGTCCGCACAATTGAACGCGCGCGAGTTTTTTTTATATATATTAATTTAAATTTTAAAGGATATTAAAATCGAGTGATTGATAATAGACAATTATTTAAAACATAAAGATAATAGTGCAAGGTGATCATCGCTGGAGTAATTGGATGGTGTGGCCACAAAATCCCTATTGCTGCGTAAGAACGGTGAGTCTTTTAAGTTCCCTGTCACTTTAAATAACCTATATATTGATCCTTCGATTTTTCGACATCCTTTTTAAATTTCTGGGAAAGGGTATTAAGTGGGGACTTTGTTTTTTTTGTGATTAATTTAGCCAAAAGAGGATTTAAAAACCCAAGCTTTTTACCGCTGAGCTTCATTTAGAAGCACAAAAAGATTTTTTTTTATTTTTTTATTGTAATTTTGGTTTCAAGTCATAGAAAATTCTTATAATTATAATATACTTCAAATATAAAGAATTTAAAGAATTGCATGAAGTACTAGAATGTAAATAACTTAATTTTTAAAAATGAAAATAGAATACTTTAATAAATTTTGAAGGAATGCTTATTAAAAATGAAACGTGAGTAAATTTTTTTTAGAGGGATGAGAGTCAGGAAAGGGGAAGTAGTGTAGTAAAGAATGTAGATGCCAACATAAGGGGTACCGAGGCGGATAAGGTACCAGGAAGGGAGGGTAGAGGTAATATTTCCGTTGACGAGAACACCTTCGTCAAAAGACTGGTATGATATTTTTTTGTAATGAGTCCACAGGTCAAAGAACCTGCCCCACCGACGAGCTAATAAATGGGAACCAGCATACCAGCAACGACCTATGGCCAACAAAAGACCCGTTACAAAATGGCGCCCAACGTGACTGGGAATCGTTATTCCAATATAGTGATCCTAGATTTTTGAATTTTTCGAGATTTTTTTTATATATTTTTCTCATCATATTTTTTTTTTAAATTTTATTTTTAATATACAATATACATACAATGATTACATCGTATGTATGTCATCTTTTTGCAAGCAGTGTTCCATTATCCTTGTAAGTCCCGGTGACTGAATGTAAAGTGTTTAGTACCGCGTTGCGACGAGGATGATGGAGCGCCTCTTCCAAAAATATAATATGCTATAGAGTTTGAGTCCTCTGAGTATTTGTCTAGCAAGTGCTCACCGGTCCAGGCAATACTGCACCCAGTAATATAAATCCATAGAGACTCGAGGATGTTCAATGCGTCCTTAGGAGGTCCTTTAAGAAATTTTTTTTAGAGTCTTTTTAAGAATCCTGGTATGTACCGAGTTTTAAAATGTCCTAAAATATATAAAGCAAAATAGTTTCAGTCAGTTTAAATTTTTTTTATATATACATAGTTTACATGTAGAGTAGTTTATTTTATTTTTTTTGCATCTTCTCGGAAAATTCAAGCACTTCGGCATCTACATTTTCTCCAATTTGCTACATTCCCGCATCTTTCAAAATCTCATCCCTCGACATTTTATGAACAGTTTTTTTTACCTACAAAAAGAAAAGAAGTAAACTTTTTTCAGTTTAGCTACAAAACCTAAATAAAGATTTTAGAATTATACATACATATAGTTATATTTTTTTAATTGTACTGGCACTTTAGGCTAGGTAGTTTTTTTTTTTATTTTACAATAGTAATGAGTCGTCGCTCCCCGATTCAAGATACAGCGACTAACAATTACCCAGCCAATTCCGAAGCAAGGTTCGAAGAATTTTTCCGACAGTTTCGGGACAAGATCGATAGGTTCAATCTAGACCATTCTTTTAGCTTTTCCCAGGAATTAAGTTCGACGTTTAGGAATTCGACTTTTACGATGTCTGAAGACCAGGGAGTCGAAAATTTACCCAATATCGGAGACGATAATGTCAACGAAGAATTGGAAGAAAACAACCCAGCTCCATCAAATAGACAAGGGCCTTCAGTGGTTGATCACTTGGCCGCTCGACTTGAAAGCTGTCTCATGGACAATCAAGTTAGGCTCTTTCAGCAGATGGACATTTTCATGGTTAATGTAATAAAAAAGTTAGAAAGCATTAACAAACCTGACCCTATCCCAAGGGCTCCTGAAATGCCAAGAAATAACCCCCTTGGCCTTGATGCAGCATCCAGAATTGTACCGGATTTTCGACCCGTTCCACCTCCAAGAACTTCGATGTCTTCTTCATTATTTGCTACTGCTGATTCATGCAGATTAGAAAGATGGAACATTAAATATGACGGAACAGAAAATGTGGGAGACTTTCTGTTCAAGGTCGACCGTCTACAGGTTTCTTCGTCGTACAGCGATGAACAAGTCGCTGCAAATTTTCACACTCTGTTGAGTGGCAGGGCTAACACTTGGCTATGGGGATTCTTACGTAGAAACTCAGACGCTACTCTCAAGGAAATAAAAACGGCTATGAAGAAAGAGTTTGGACGGCAAGAGAACGATGTAGAAGTTTATATGAGGTTGTTAACTCGCAAGCAGGGTTTTAAGGAGCCCTTCGACGAATTTTACACTTCTGTAGTTGGTCTTAACGACCGGTTGAAAGAACCATTCGACGAAAGAAAGCTGGTTGACGTTATTCGCAGCAATGCAAAAGACAAGCTCGGAGAAATTCTCCTATCGGCCAACGTCAAGAGCCTAGAAGAGCTAAGAAACAAGGCTCGGGAAGCTGAGAGGTTTTTGGCGAAGCGGTATTCTTCCCAAAGAACGGTTCATGAAATCGTGGTCGAAGACGAAGAAGAACCAACCGACCTTCATGGTGAGGAAATCGCGGCCTTAACTTTCAAAAGGTATGGTACGTCTGCAAACTTAACCTGTTGGAATTGTGACCAAAAGGGCCACAGTCATCGATTTTGTCCAGTGCGCAAAAGGATTTTATTTTGTTATGATTGTGGTGAAAAGGGTGTTAGCACTCTTGAATGTAAGAAACACCCGGAAAACCCTCGACGGAACGAAGCGAAGAGAGGAGAGTTTCGTTCCTCAAACAATGTCCTCCACCAACCGAAACAATCATAAATAAGTCCTATACACCTGAGAGCATTCCAACAAAGATTTTAGAACGTGAACCTCTCAGCACTCATAATCCCTTACATCCCATAAATTCACAACCATTGAAATCTCTTCACGAGCGCAAGCTTCAATATTACAAGGTTCGTTCTCGGATCATGGGAACCAGTAATAATTTGGCTAGCATTCGCATGCAAAAATGTAGATATCGGTTTCGCAAACGTAAAAAAATTCGCAAGCAGATATTGGAGTCCATAATTTCCTCTAACACCGATGGACGTATGTACGCTAACATTCAGCTTGAAGGTGAGACGGTATTTGGCTTGCTGGATAGCGGAGCTTCGATTTCGGTTCTAGGTAGTGGGTGTTGGGAATTGGTAGAAAAACTGGGGATTCAAATCAAGCCTTACAAAAACTCCGTGCGCACAGCTGATGGTAAGTCTCATGACATCGTTGGTTATTGTGAGTTAAAAACACTATACAATGGTATGATAAAACCCCTCATTTTCTATCTAATTCCCAATTTAACTCAAAAGGTTTACCTAGGGATGAACTTTTGGAGGGACTTTAATTTGATTCCACAGATCAGCGAAATACAAACCGATGCCTATGCGAATGAAGAGAAAATTAGTTTTAAAGACGAGGCAGAGCTGATTCAACTTAGCCCCGAACAAATCAGTCAACTTCAGTTAACCAAAAATCGATTTCCAAATTTTGTTCAGTTGGGTCTTGGGAAAACTAATCTTGGCATTCACACCATTGATACAGGCAACGCTGTACCCATTAAATCTCGCCACTATCCCATGTCTCCAGTTCGTCAAGAGGAAGCCTATAAAGAATTAGATAGAATGTTAGAACTGGGAGTTATAGAAGTGAGCAACTCACCTTGGTGTTGTCCAGTAGTACTAGTGAGAAAACCCGGTAAAGTTCGCTTGTGCCTGGACTTCAGAAAAGTTAATGCAGTTACGGTTAAAGACGCATACCCGCTTCCACATATTGAGGGTTTACTTAGCCGCATTAAAGATACCCATTTTATCTCAGGAATAGATCTCAAAGATGCCTATTGGCAAATCCCTTTGGATGAGAAATCCAGAGAGAAGACAGCTTTCGCAGTACCTGGACGTCCGCTTTATCAATTTAAGGTTATGCCCTTCGGGTTAAGTAATGCGGGACAAACTATGTGCCGAGTAATTGACCAATTGCTACCGTCCGTACTGCGTGAGAACGTCTTTATATATCTGGATGATCTGTTGATTTGCACAGCTGACTTTGAATCCCATATCCGCGTTCTTAATGAAGTGGCTGCTTGTCTACGCAAGGCGAACCTCACAATTAACCTGGATAAAAGCAAGTTTTGCATGAGGGAAATAAAGTATCTGGGTTACATCGTCGGTCAGGGCACCTTAAAGACTAACCCAGAAAAGATAGAGGCTATGGTTAATTTCCCAATTCCCAAGACTCAAAGGCAAGTTAGACGATTTTTAGGATTGACCGGATGGTATAGACGGTTCATAAAAAACTATGCAGATTTGGCTGCTCCGTTGACGGAGTGCCTTAAGAAACGGAGCAAATTCGAGTTTACTCCTGAAGCTCTGGAAGGGTTCAACAAACTGAGATGTGCACTTTCCTCGGCTCCTGTATTGTCACAACCTGATTTTGGCAAGCCATTCACCATTCAGTGCGATGCATCATCAGAAGGCGTAGGTGGTGTTATCTTTCAGCTGGATGAGAATCAGAACGAAAAACCGATCGCCTATATGTCCAAAAAGCTCAACAAGGCCCAAAAAAATTACACGGTGACGGAACTGGAATGCCTAGCTGCAGTACTTAGCATTCGCAAATTCCGTGCTTATGTTGATGGGCTACCTTTTAAAGTGATAACGGACCACTCAAGTCTCAAATGGTTGATGTCCATGAAGGATTTGAGTGGGAGGTTAGCTAGGTGGAGTCTGGAACTTCAACCATTTGACTTTTCCATTGAACACCGAAAAGGGTCACTCAATATAGTACCGGATACTTTATCGCGTGTGAATATGGAAGAGATAGAGATGACACCAACCGCTATAGAAAACAACCTTGAAGAGATTTCTGCCACTACAATAGGTGCAGATGTAGACCTGGACTCGAGTGAGTTCGATTCGCAGCAATATTCCCAACTGAGGGATAACATCATTACAAATCAATCTGCACTCCCAGACCTAGTTGTATCCGACAAATTTATTTACAAAAGAGTTAGGTTTAGGAGTGGCGAAGTGGGAGAAGAGGATTCGCTTTGGCGCCTGTGGTTGCCTGAGACACTCACCAAAAACTGCATAGAGTCTGCTCACAATACTAAACTAAGTTGTCACAGTGGCTTTGCCAAGACCTACGCTCGTATTAGAGAAAAATATTATTGGCCTAAGATGGTAAAAGACATAAAAGTATTTGTAAGCGAGTGTGAGACATGCAAGACCGTAAAGGCACCGAATGCTATTCTCAGACCTCCCATCACCAAACAGATTGTGTCTGAAAGACCTATTCAAAGATTATACATCGACTTCTTGGGTCCGTATCCGCGCACTAAAAGAGGAAATGTATACATTTTTATTGTTTTGGATCATTTCACTAAATTTATTTTCCTTAAAGCACTCCCTAAGGCGACTTCAAGTCGTATTGTCCAATATTTAGAAAGTGAAGTATTTCATACTTTCGGGACCCCTGAGTATATCCATTCTGACAACGGACGTCAGTTCGTCTCAAAAGAGATTAGCAGTTTTTTTGAAAGCTATGGCGTTAAGCATGTACGAACTGCGTTGTACTCTCCTCAGGCAAACAATTCTGAAAGGGTCAATCGGAATTTACTAAGTAAGTTGCGAGTAATGATTTCAGATAAGCAGAACGACTGGGATAATCACTTATCCAGCATAAGTTGCGCTCTGAGATCCGACACTCATGAGTCAATAGGCTGTTCTCCATATTTTGCACTGTTTAGCCAAAATATGATAAACCATGGTTCTGCTTATCCTTTGCTTCGTAACATTAGAGCCCTTGCCGATCCCGAAATGTTAATCGCGCCTAAAGTTTTAAAAACTACTCTTGCCAGACAGACGTTGTCAGAAAATCTGCTCAGGGCACACGTTAAGTCGAAGAATACATACAATTCGCGATCTAAATTAGTGACTTACCGAGAAGGACAGGAGGTGTTTCACCGCAACTTCGCTCAAAGTAACTTTGCACACGGTATCAATGCTAAGCTGCTTCCGAAATTCCTCAAATCTCGAATCCGTAGAGTGGTAGGCAATTGCATGTATGAGCTCGAAACTCGTGCTGGTAAACCCATTGGCACTTTCCATGCAAAGGACATCCGTCAGTAATTCACATACATAGGTACCTATAGAATAAATAAACACAACACAAAGTACCAAGTTTCAGAAAAGTATGGCAGAATACTTATCTGACTAAAATTCGGAGATAGCCCGGCTAATTAGGTAGGGTTCAGGACCCACTTGTCTGGGAAACGAATCATCTTTTGTTGTCCAATAAGCATAACACAAAAAAATAAAATCACCTTTTTCTTTTATTTATGTATACATTGAATTTGAATCTTTCATAGTTTTTTTTGCATTTTAATTTCTTTCACTGCACTTTATGTATACATAACCACGAATTGAACGTTCTCCTTTTAGGTGATTTGTGATGCAATTCCGATACTAATTAACACTGAAACGACACTTGATAACGCGTGGGTTCATTTGCCTGTTTTAGATAAAGATATTTTATCTAAATTAAGCAAAGCCCTGTTACGAATAAATAAATTAAAACAAATTTCTTTTCAACCGACCATGCCTATCGAAATAAAAACAATTTTTGATAAATATTCTGCTGTCACTGTCAGGTTGACATAAATCAAGAGTTCATTCGGAATGAACTTGACAGTAGGCAGGTTCACAATAGCACTTATCATTTGAATCAAGGTTCGAGTATTGGATAAGCAATTAACTTTTCATTACTCAATGCTCGCTCAAGTAGTAGTGTACTGCAATGTTGCCAGAGAGACAGCGTTAAATTTGAACTGAATTTCAATTGTTCAAATTAACGAAAAGTTTTCGACTAAGAGAAATGTTTCTAGTCATGAATCAGATAGTCTTACAACGCACTTTCTTGAATCCAGTTCAGCAGTAGTTGGAGATACTAGTCATTTTTTTTGCGGTGATATAAATACCATTTTAAGTAAGTCACGAGTGTGATTTTCAATGTAAAGGCAGTTTTTTTTAATTAATTCTATTTTAGAAATAATCTTCAACGATTATAGAATTAATATAATATATATTAGATACAAGTGCCGGTGTAAAATATTAAAAAAACAGAGGTAACTAGTTTTTTTTATAGAAGAACATAATAGGTACTATAACATTTTTTTTAATAGGAAAAGTCCATAGTAATATAAAAAGGGACAGTGGAAAAGCTGTGAAAAGGTCCAAACCAGCAGAACTTAACGCCACAAGCAAAAACATTTAAAACGTTTAAACACGGGTGAAAAGACGGTACAATCAAAAGTACCGACAACAATTTGGTCGTTTTTACCGGTGGCGCAGCGGGTATCAACCCGACCGCTAGAAAGCAGATAATCCTAAATTATAATTTTAATTTGATTTCTAATTCAATTTTAATTTAATTGTTCTTAAAGAACAAAACAAAAAAAAAATCTTTTTGTGTCCGCACAATTGAACGCGCGCGAGTTTTTTTTATATATATTAATTTAAATTTTAAAGGATATTAAAATCGAGTGATTGATAATAGACAATTATTTAAAACATAAAGATAATAGTGCAAGGTGATCATCGCTGGAGTAATTGGATGGTGTGGCCACAAAATCCCTATTGCTGCGTAAGAACGGTGAGTCTTTTAAGTTCCCTGTCACTTTAAATAACCTATATATTGATCCTTCGATTTTTCGACATCCTTTTTAATTTTCTGGGAAAGGGTATTAAGTGGGGACTTTGTTTTTTTTGTGATTAATTTAGCCAAAAGAGGATTTAAAATCCCAAGCTTTTTACCGCTGAGCTTCATTTAGAAGCACAAAAAGATTTTTTTTTATTTTTTTATTGTAATTTTGGTTTCAAGTCATAGAAAATTCTTATAATTATAATATACTTC
The DNA here is from genome assembly GCA_916050605.2 of Platycheirus albimanus. Taxonomy (NCBI): domain Eukaryota; kingdom Metazoa; phylum Arthropoda; class Insecta; order Diptera; family Syrphidae; genus Platycheirus; species Platycheirus albimanus. The sequence goes on along the minus strand of OU696696.1, from coordinate 224,491,406 downwards.
AAATATAAAGAATTTAAAGAATTGCATGAAGTACTAGAATGTAAATAACTTAATTTTTAAAAATGAAAATAGAATACTTTAATAAATTTTGAAGGAATGCTTATTAAAAATGAAACGTGAGTAAATTTTTTTTAGAGGGATGAGAGTCAGGAAAGGGGAAGTAGTGTAGTAAAGAATGTAGATGCCAACATAAGGGGTACCGAGGCGGATAAGGTACCAGGAAGGGAGGGTAGAGGTAATATTTCCGTTGACGAGAACACCTTCGTCAAAAGACTGGTATGATATTTTTTTGTAATGAGTCCACAGGTCAAAGAACCTGCCCCACCGACGAGCTAATAAATGGGAACCAGCATACCAGCAACGACCTATGGCCAACAAAAGACCCGTTACACTGCAGAAAGTCTTGCTACTCATTTTAAAAATCTCCTCCACAACAAATCAAACCTAACGATCTCATTCGCGGAACCATTAATCTTTGGTGAATCGTTAGACTCAGATATAACACTTGCGGAAATAGAAGCTGTCATAAAGAAAGCTAAAAATGGAAAGGCACCAGGTGAAGATGGGATTCCCTATGAATTTTATTCAAATGCAACGCCTTATTTCTTTAACCACCTAAGAACATTTTATAATAAGGTCTTCGCGCTTGCTGATATTCCCTCTTCATTCAAAAAATCAGTTATCTTCCCCATTCATAAAAAGGGCGCACTGGACATTCCTGAAAATTACCGAGGCATTTCATTTATGAATACACTAGCCAAAATATTCTGCGGTATACTTGTGGAGAGACTTGAGGAATGGGTGAAAAGGAATAATATACTCTCAGATCTTCAAGCCGGTTTCAGAAAAAACTTTTCTACAACAGACCAGATTTTCACCCTAGCTTCAATTGTAAATGCTTTTCAAGCACGGAACAAAAAGGTTTACACGTTCTTTGTAGACTTTAAAGCTGCCTTTGATCTAGTGGATCGTAACGCACTTCTGTATAAGCTTTCACGGATTGGTATCTCCTCAAAATTTATCAAAGTTATCAAAGAAATGTATACTGGAACGAAAGCAGCCGTATGGTATGGCAAAGTATTTTGAGAATGGTTTGAAACGACTAATGGAGTAAAACAAGGGTGTTCCCTCAGCGCTTTACTGTTCTCCCTTTTTATAAATGACATAGCTGAAGACTTACCTGGTGGAATAAGGATAGCTGATTGTATAATAAATGTTTTATTGTATGCTGATGATCTTGTGATACTATCCGAATCAGCAGAAAACCTACAGTTGATGATTAATCGATTAGCAAATTATTGCAATAGATGGGAGCTTACGATTAATACAGAAAAATCTAAAGTAATGGTCTTCTCACGATCCTCTCGAAATCAGAGCAGTTAAGGATGGCGTTACAATGGAAATCTAATAGAAGTTACTACAGAAATGAAATATCTTGGAGTAAAACTGAATACAACTTTGGATTTAAAGGAACACCTAAAAGAAAAGGCCAACACTTCACAAAGTCTATTAAATTCTACGTGGAAAAATGTGTTTTCAAATAATAGAATAGCTTTATCTGCCAAATACAAGATATATGATGCCGTCGTAAAATCAACTCTTTGTTATGCTTCTCAGGTTTGGGGAGCAAAAGAATATGATGTAATAGATCAATTCCAAAGAAATTTTTTGAAAAAACTCTTCAACTTACCTCGAAACACACCCAACTATGCAATCTATCTAGAAACAGGAATACCTAAACTACTTACAAGTACACTTAAGGCGCAAGTTGATTACATTGTCAAGACGTTAACATATGAGGACTCCAGAATTGACAAAAAGATGATCTTCTACGAGTTAAGGAACAAAGACTGGTGGGTCGCTAAGTGGCAAAATATCGGAAATACCTGTGGTGAAACACTTCTTATTGATTCGAACAACACTCTTAATTTAAAAGAACAGTTGTACCGAATTATCCAGAAAAATGAGGACTTTGCACGTGAAACATTTGTTAAAAAAGCTCGTGAATCAGAAAGTAGATTATTATACTCGCAGCTTAACTATAACCTCAATGACAGAAACTATTTTCATGATTCACTTAACTACAAGGAGATTTCTTTTATTTTTAAAGCAAGATGTGAGCTACTCAGCTTAAATGGAAGTCCCTATAATGGAAGCTTTAACCAGTTTTGCACGATATGCAACTTTCAATCAAAAGAGGATTGCTTCCACTTCTTAAGTATCTGTCCAATATTCCAACCATACAGACTTTTCTACTTTGGCAAAAAGATCCTGTCCATGCAAGACACCCTGAAAATCCTTAACGAGTGCGACTGGAAAACCCTTAGTAAATATTTAAAAATAATCTTCAAGTATAGAACGCTGTTAATTACTGAATATGTCTGATTTTTAAGTTTCTTTGTCGAATATTTTACGTTTAAAAACATTTGTATTCATTTATGTTTGCTAACCAGGCTGACGGCTTAGCCATAGCTTTAAGATTCATAAATTATATAAAAATTGAAAAAAACTTATAAATAAATGAATTTGTTACTTACTTACTTACTTAAGGCCATATCACACTGACAGTGATTTCACTGACCACTGGCAGGCAGTGACGTCACGAAAACTGACGCGATTTTTACGCCAGTGAAGAAATTGCTCGTCAGTGGTCAGTTGAGAAAAAAAGGTTATCACACCTACTGGCAGGCCTGTGCCAGTGTGTCCCAAAACTCACTGACACCTCATGCTAGTCAGTGATATTTTCTCCGAGTCGGTCAGTGAACTGACGCCTGAAAAACTGACTATCACACTACACTGACATATTCTTCACTGGCACACGACACTGGCATGTGGCGTCAGTGAAATTTACTCGAAATCGGGTCAGTGAGCAGTTTCGCTATCACACTGACTGACTACCGAAGCCAGTGGCTGTCAGTTCCTTGTTTTTTTTTTTTTTTTTTTATTTGTTTCAGGTGGAAAACTCTAGCTGCTGGTTTTTGGTTTGTTTGCTTACAAAAAATTATTTATAAAAAAATAATGTCAGAAAAAGAATTTTTGGAAATATAGTTGAAGTTGCCACGATGGCTTTTTTGGCAGTGTGTGTGGTGGACAGCCTCAGCGATGATGATGAGGACAAGAGAACTTGTCGACGGTTCAGTGTTTGGAAAAAGTGGTTGAGGCGTAGAGAGAAGGAAGGGTTTCGCTGCGACTGCTAGTCCAAATAGCTCAACCAACTATTTTGGTTACTATTCCAGAAGTCCTTGACGATATTTACAAGGTTCTTGTGGGTTGTTTTTTTAAGGTTATTTCTAATAATAGCTTTGTTTGTTGAGCCCTGAAGTCACTTTTGTTCTTCTAGCCGAAAAAAGTGGGTCCGACAATTCGGTCTGTCTGTCTGTCTATCTGTCAGTCTATCGACACTATCTGTATTGGCAAAAATGCATATTCGTGATCTAGGAAATGCCACCTTTCCATTGATGTATCGCATTATATGAAAAATCGACTTTTATCTTTAAACCCGATTTGCGGCTAAACTAGACGTGCTAGAGGCATCAAAGTTGACATCTTTAAACTTGACTTGCGGCTAAACTAAGCAACCTAGCGACTTCAAAAATGCATATTCGTGATCTAGGAAATGCCACCTTTCCATTGATGTATCGCATTATATGAAAAATCGACTTTTATCTTTAAACACGATTTGCGGCTAAACTAGACGTGCTAGAGGCATCAAAGTTGACATCTTTAAACTTGACTTGCGGCTAAACTAAGCAACCTAGCGACTTCAAAAATGCATATTCGTGATCTAGGAAATGCCACCTTTCCATTGATGTATCGCATTATATGAAAAATCGACTTTTATCTTTAAACACGATTTGCGGCTAAACTAGACGTGCTAGAGGCATCAAAGTTCACATCTTTAAACTTTACTTGCGGCTAAAGTAAGCGACCTAGCGACTTCAAAAACGTATATTTGTGATCTAGAAAATGCCAGTTCTAAAAAATCAAAAAAAAGTTGGTAAAAAAAGTTTTTTTCAAAACTTCCCAAAAAATACGGTACTTGAAATTTTTCAAAAAAAATATCAAAAAACAGGTCAGTTCACTGACGGGGTTTCTTCACTGGCACAACGAGAAATTTCGTGTGTTGCCAGTGATGGGACAGGGTCAGTACACTGACGCTCTTGTCATAAAAGTGTGTCAGTGGTCCTATGCGCCAGTGACTACTTATCACACTTGTCATTTTTCGAGTCAGTCACTGACGCGATTTGGGTTGGTCAGTGAACACGTCAGTGAACTGACACCTTCACTGGCGTCCCAAAACTGGCTATCACACTACGGATGACTTCACTGACGGCATTGTGACGCGATTTTGACGTCACTGCCTGCCAGTGGTCAGTGAATTCACTGTCAGTGTGATATAGCCTTTACTCTTTTCAATAAACCGCCTAGTACCTGATAACTGGGTTAACGTTTGTCCAAAAATCTAAATTTGTACTCCCCCAGTACCTGTAGAAATCCCGTCAATTCAAACAAATGATATTGAGTTTTATAGCGAGTTTCATTCACGAAAAGAATTGCTCTTTCTGTCAAAAGAATTGACCTTTTTCACTTTTGGGGGTTTCATTCATTCAAAAAGTTCAATCCTAGATCGATTCTCAACACGAAAGAATGCATCTCTCATGGGTTGGGAGAATCGATCTGAATACTTTTCTGTCAAACGTCAAATGAGAAATAATTTGTTGTTTGTTGTGAAATCGTGACAGTCTGTGATAAATAAATCTAAAATAAACAAATAATGAACGAAGAACTTAATATGTACTTTAATTATCCAATTAATTATCAATTATCCAATGATTACTTCTCCCAATGACAAAAGACAAAAATTAAATGGAAAATAGTCAAATTCAAATTGCCATCAATACCCAAAACAAGTTTCATTCAAAAGTGGAATTCTCTATTTTGAGAACAGTTCTTCCATATTTGAATGAAACTCGCTATAAGTAACACACAAAAAAATCTTTTTTAAATTTTCCTTTGAATGCTTTTTTGTTTTATTTTTTTCCAGCGCGAAAGAAAACAGAGGAAACTCTACTTAGAAGAATGGACACTGGGTGATGATGAGGGGATTCGAGGATTCAGCGTTGCTGAAAAGTTAGAATCTCCAAAGTTTGCCCAAGCTGGCATGGTGCGGGAGATGAGAGGCGCCGATTTGACTGTTGGGTAAGTTTATTGTTGTTATTTTGTTTTGTTTTGACTTTAATTATTCGACATTCAGAAAACAAAATACCTGTTGCTCTCTTGACTGAATGGGAGTGGCTAGGTGCTGTTGTTAGATCCTCTATGTTGTGATGTTCTTCAATGCGTATTCAATTGTTCAATTTTTTTTCTTATTTTCGTAGTTTCCTCCAACAATATGGCTTTAATATTCCACTTCTGTTTCGAGATAAAGCTGGTCTTGGCATCCGAATGCCATCACCTCCAGAATTTGAAGTTAACGATGTCCGTCTGTGTGTAGGTTCTCGTCGAATGCTAGACGTCATGGATGTGAACACACAGAAAAATCACCAAATGACCATGAAAGAATGGGAGCACTATTATGAAAGCTCAGACAAACATCGGCTGCTGAATGTAATATCTTTGGAGTTTTCACATACTCGCTTGGATGCGTTTATTCAAAGTCCTAATATAGTACGACTAATAGACTGGGTCGATGTGGTGTGGCCAAAACAGCTAAAGGATGCACAAATTGAAAGTACAAATTTATTGGGCGATATGATGTATCCAAAGGTACAAAAATACTGTCTAATGTCAGTGAAGAACTGCTACACAGACTTTCATATAGACTTTGGTGGTACATCGGTGTGGTATCACATTTTGAAAGGTAGCAAGGTATTTTGGCTCATACCACCTACGGAAAAGAATCTTCAGTTATACGAAAAATGGGTTCTGTCCGGAAAGCAGTCAGATGTATTCTTTGGGGACACAGTTGAGAAATGTGCACGAGTCTACTTGACAGCTGGCAATACGTTCTTTATTCCCACAGGCTGGATTCATGCTGTGTACACTCCAACAGATTCGCTCGTATTTGGTGGAAATTTTTTACATTCCTTTGGCATAGTCAAACAGCTTAAAACTGCTCAAGTCGAGGACACAACAAAAGTGCCACAAAAGTTTCGATACCCATTCTTTACGGAAATGCTGTGGTATGTGCTGGCACGTTATGTATTCGCCCTACTCGGGCGTTCACATCTTGAAGGCGAACCTTCCATAGCTAAGGAAGAAATCGAAAATAAGCCGCATGTTCATCTCACGCACTATGAGCTATTTGGCTTAAAAGAGATCGTAATGTATTTGTATGATCTACCACCACAGAAAAAGAATGTTCCAGAGTTGGTGCGCGATCCGGTGGCACTGATAAAAGATGTTCGAACTCTTGTCGAACGTCACTGCAAAGATAAACCTGATATGGCTATAACTGGGGAGCCTGTGCTAAAGCCGCAACTTAATATGCAGCCTAAGTTTCAAGTATACGACCGTATGAAGGTAAAGGAACAAATAAAGGTGGAAATTGCGCGAAAAAACGACGATATGCTGCAAGTGCATTCCCAACTCACGGAGTCTTCGTGTTCCGTGGCGACAGTTGAAGAAGAAAAACTACTTGAAGAGTCCATTAAGGAAGAATCATTTTCAAATGGCCATTTTGATATATTAGCTGTTTCAAGTTGTGGTAGCCGCTCTACGAGTGGCAGTGCTCCAACCATTGAGGAGATGAATTTCGTATCACCCTCTCTTACGAAAACCAAAACTACAAAAAAGATGACTGCAGTGACAGCTTCTGCTGCTTCTGTAATAAGTAGAAGTTGTAGTAATATGATGCCATCCGATCTGCCATATACTACAACCAGTGCGACAGCCACTAGTGCTGGATTATCAATAAATCAAACCAGTGTGATAGGCAGTGCCTCTTCTTCAAGCCAAAGTAGTTCAATTGATTCGAAAACAAACCAAAATCAGCCTAGAAGGCGTCGTACTCGCTGTAAGATGTGTGCTGCATGCCAGCGTTCCGATTGTGGAGAGTGTAGCTTCTGCTTGGATATGGTAAAATTTGGCGGTCCAGGACGAGCAAAACAAACGTGCATGATGCGGCAATGTCTTTCGCCGATGTTACCAGTGACAGCTCAATGTATATACTGCCACTTGGATGGATGGCGACAAACACCAGTTTCGCCACAAGCGAAACTACAAGCTGCTCTCGAAGGACCGTCTGCATTGATGGAATGCTCGGTTTGCTATGAGATTGCTCATCCAGATTGTGCTGCGCTGGCAAATGGAACTTCAGAAGATGTTAAAGGAGTCATAAACGAGGATCTACCGAACAGTTGGGAGTGTCCGACATGTTGTAAATCTGGAAAAAACACCGACTATAAAGTATGTTATTCATTTATTTTCTTGCCAACCATAATTGTCACCACTTCTTTTTACAGCCCCGACATTTCCGTGCTCGACAAAAGTCTTCGGAAGTGAGGAGAGTTTCCTGCAGCAGTGATGCCAATTCGATTGCCGATGCAAGACATTCACATGATAATAATGGAGGAACTACTTCAATGATTAACACTAACACTAACCACAATGCTCAACAACATGATTTTGTTTTCTCCAGTGAATCTGAAATGGATAACATTAGCAGCAAAAAAGAACTAAAACGTTCTTCGACGATTACTGGAGAAGTCTCAAGCACAAAAATTGAAAAACCCGCAAACAACAATCACAACTTAGATGGCGACAATTGTCGAAATTCAACAACTAGCTCAACAAAAAGAAGAAAAAGTGATGAATCAAACACGAGCAGCATTACGTTGCAAGATCAAAATAGTCATCTTAACCAAGAGCCATCATCAGAAGTGACGTCCGGTTCAACGACAACGACGACGTCAATAACTTCACCAGCATCACAGCAGCGTAAAAAAAACTCCATACGTTCACAATTAGCTCAACAGATGCTTAATTCTTCCACGAGAGTTTTAAAAAAACCGTTGCATGCCATCCGACCAGTACCATTTCAACAGCCTCCACCACAATCGCCTTCGAATTTAGCTCTCGATGCGACTCTTTTGAAGATTGTTTTCCGGTACCTACCGCCCGAGTCGTTAGTGACGTGCAGTTCTGTTTGCAAAATTTGGTCAAATGTGTCTGTTGATCCCGAGTTGTGGAAAATAATGAGCTGTACTGAACACAAATTATCTGCTTCCTTGTTGATGGCAATTGTGCGTCGTCAACCAGAACACCTTATACTCGATTGGACGCAAATAGCCAAACGTCAATTGGCTTGGATAATAGCTCGTATGCCAGCGCTCAAAAATCTTAGCTTGCAGAATTGTCCCATCCAAGCGGTTTTGGCTCTACACACGTGTCTTTGCCCGCCACTGCAGATTTTGGACTTGAGTTTTGTGCGTGGACTGAATGATTCTGCAATCCGTGATATCCTATCACCACCCAAAGACTCACGTCCCGGTCTAACCGATTCTAAGTCCCGATTAAGAATTTTAAAAACGCTTAAAATTGCAGGCACAGATATATCGGATGTTGCTTTGCGTTACATCACACAAGGCCTCCCGTATTTAATTCACTTAGATTTATCATCGTGCCAGCGCATCACCGATGCTGGAGTAGCACAAATTGGAACATGCCCAAGTGCTATAAGTACCCTTGATGAGTTAAATTTAAGCGGATGTCGTTTAGTCACCGAACTTTCACTCGATCACCTCATCAAATGTGAAAAGCTCACTTGGCTGGACTTAAGACATGTACCACAAGTCTCAACACAAGCTGTGATAAAATTTGCAGCTCGATCAAAACATGATTTGTGTGTAAAAGATGTTAAGTTAGTTGAAATGCGGAAATCACCATTAAAATATTAGTGAAACAACAAGCTGATTTAATCAGACAAAAATATGTAATAATTTGTTTTAATATAATATATCTTATACCTACACAAAAGGTAAGTGGACTTTTAAGTAAACAATTGTTAATGCAATTCTACCTATTGTATGTAACCGGTGTGTATGTCACACAGTATGTCTGACCGTCATTTCCGACTATATTTAAATGTTCACCCGAGTATTTGTTATTGTTATGTCAGAAGGACTTAATTTATTATTTACGAAACAATTCTTTAATAAAAAAAAAAAAATCTCAATCTTAAACCGAAAAAAAAATCCGTATCCACCGAAAGATACGTCATATGGAAAATCCCGAAACCGAATGTATTTATAAGAAAATAGTTCCAAAACAGCAAACCGATTCGTATCTTATGTAAGGATAAAATGAAAAAAAATACTACGAGGTAGAAAAAAGGAAACCCATACAGCCCAATAAAAAAATTGTGTACAATTCGTCCACGGGTTATATATATAAGGTTTCAGTGTCGTTTCCAGTTTGGCGATGACACGCAGAGAAGGGAAGGAGGGAAAGGTGGGAAAATTATCAAAAATAGAATTGTAAATAAGAATATGAATGCTACGTTATATGGTTGAATATGCTGAAATTAAAGTTAAATTACTTAAGATCCATCCAATCCTGAGTAGTAGTGCACTGCGAATCGGAGATATGGTGGCTGAAAACTAAATATTTATGGATTATGAAATTATAAAAGGTAAATATGTACGTTAAATTGCATGAAACAAATTGAAGGTAGGAGGAAATGTGAATCTCGTAGGTAGGTAGGTCTGCATTGACGATTTCGTTTATAGGTAGAAATCTATTTTTCGTGTACACTGTCTCGACCGGTAGGGTATGTGTTTTGAAAATCTAACTGCGCGGCACATGTACCTTATGTGTACCAACTCGAATAAGATTTTATTCTGATTGAATGACGATGTCTTGGACTAAGATATGTTTTATCTATTGGCAATATTCACACGATACTATCATGTATACTGCTGTTTATATATATACTACCATGCACTACTTATAATATAATATACTAGTCTTAAAATTATCCACTAAATGATGTTCGATGAATCTGCTCTCGGTACGTCGGTTCGAAGTAAGCGTAGTCGATATTAACTCAAAGGACAGCCTTCACAAAATCATATGTGTATGAGTTTCGTTTATCGTCAATACCGGCTTGACGATTGATCGTATCATTATGTGCTTTCGTAGATAGGTACTTCAATTCATATGTGGGACAATTGATAATGTCCGTATTTTATTATGAATTACTATTAGTCTAAGAGCCAACGACATAATGAATCAAGTCATTTATATAATGTTGTAAGGCATATCAATAGAAAGCGTTAGGGGAGTTAGACAATAAAAAGTTTGTCTGGCAGTTTTTTGGTGTGACGAACATGGGGTAAATTCGACACAAAAGTGTGACAAAAATGAGTTAAGTCAAGTCACATATATAATGTTGTAACTCATTTCAATAGAAGGCTTTTGATTAGTTAGACAAAAAAAAAGTTTGTCTGGCAGCATTTTGGTGTGACGAACATGGGGTAAATTCGACACAAAGTATGACAAAATCTCAAAAATTAACTTATTTGGGTACTTTTGTAACAGAACGAATAGGTTGTTTTAAAACAAGAAAAAAATCCTAAGAGAGGGGGGGACTATTCCCCTCCGTTTAAACGGGAGGGGCAATTTTCTGGAAAAATGACATAATATACTTTTTTGTAAAGCCAAAAATCTTTTCTTTAATTGTATTTTCAAATAAAGTTATTCTAGTACATCGTTTTAGAAAAATTAATTTTCAAACTCAAAACTTTGAAAAACAAAAATTTCAAACAATTTTTTTTCAAAATTAGCAACAAAGAGTTCTAGAGCCATACGGTTTTCAGTGTTTTACTAAGAACTAATAAGAGCATACAATTTTGAAAAAAATTAATATTTAATTACGTATAATTTTGAAAAAAAATTGTTTGAAATTTTTGTTTTTCAAAGTTTTAAGTTTGAAAATTAATTTTTCTAAAACGATGTACTAGAATAACTTTATTTGAAAATACAATTAAAGAAAAGATTTTTGGCTTTACAAAAACGTATATTATGGCATTATAGGAAGTGCGGTTATTTTTAAATATTTTTTTTTTCGAATATGTCATTTTTCCAGAAAATTGCCCCTCCCGTTTAAACGGAGGGGAATAGCCCCCCCCTCTTAGGATTTTTTTCTTGTTTTAACACAACCTATTCGTTCTGTTACAAAAGTACCCAAATAAGTTAATTTTTGAGATTTTGTCATACTTTGTGTCGAATTTACCCCATGTTCGTCACACCAAAATGCTGCCAGACAAACTTTTTTTTGTCTAACTAATCAAAAGCCTTCTATTGAAATGAGTTACAACATTATATATGTGACTTGACTTAACTCATTTTTGTCACACTTTTGTGTCGAATTTACCCCATGTTCGTCACACCAAAAAACTGCCAGACAAACTTTTTATTGTCTAACTCCCCTAACGCTTTCTATTGATATGCCTTACAACATTATATAAATGACTTGATTCATTATGTCATTGGCTCTCGGTCTATATGTGGTGTTTCAAAAAAAAGTATTCGTCGAATGAAGGGAATTATATGTGAGCGTGTGCTCATCGACGTTCGCTCATATGTTGTGGTATATGGATACATATATTTCAATATAGGACATATCGTCGCTTGAAAAGCAAACTGACATAAGTCAAAATTTGTCGATTTTGAGTTGAGTATACAGAACGAACCGCAAAAAAAAATACTAATTTTCTATCAAACCGTCATAAGTATAACTATTAAACTGACATCAAGAGGGCGTAAGTGTCGTTTTGCATTTATGGTAACATCCCTGATCTTTTTTCCAGCAAAATGACTTTTTTTAGTTTTTGTTACGGCGCCTGCAGGATAAAAAGGGGTTATAGTTGTATAGGCACAAAAAAGGAAAAAACCTACCTGACCTACCTTAAGGTTCAATTGCTCCTTGCCGCGGCACCGGCGGTGATAATACGCGGTGGCGGTAGGCTACGTTTTTTTGCCAGGTTCTTTTTGGTTCCTGGGGTGGCCTCTTTGCCATCCTGCAATATTCATTATAATTTCTGAAAAGTAAAAGAAAATATATTAGTTTAATGTTAAAAGTAAATTCTTTAGAAGTAAATTTGGCAAAAGAACAAATTTCGGTGTTTTGAAAAAAAAAAAAAATGTCCATGTGCAAACACAGGAATTTTTCCAATACTCCGTCTGACTTGTTATTGAGTTGTGTTTCCAAGATTATTACTGAAAAATGTTCTCAATACTTTAAAGAACAAATTTTAGTAATAATATTGGAAATATTGATCATTAAAAGCACTGAATTTAAACATTTAATACTCACCTTGGTCAATCTGCAGCATTTCTTGTTGTTTATGTTATTTTTTTTTGACAATTCTTATTTAATGTTTGAGTGTAATGTTTACCTCTTCAGGTGCGCATGCGAAAGAAGATATCTTTCTTGCTCGCACCTGAAGGAAAGGGGGTCAGGTAAACCAAAGAATTTTCGCTCAGTCTAAAAAGTCAAATGTAAATGAACTGTAGTATTACCAGATGTGGTGAAATTAAAAGGAATTTAATTTTGTTTGTGTAGACTTTTTAAATGTGAGGAAGTTAAGTAGTTTTGTTTATAATATTTATTAAGTTTATGTTTATTTAATGTATGATGGAAAACATCATTATTAGTGCAATATGTAGGTATGTAAGTTAGATTTTAAGTATGTGGGCCAGGGGTATTTTGTAATTTAAAGATAAGGATAGGAGATACTACCTACAATGTGTTTTTTTATGTAAATATGAATTGAAATAGTTATCTCGCTCAGATGTAGAGGTAACTATTTACTTACATGAAAATGAAGACTGGGGTTGACCTTTGTAGGATTTCATGGTCATAGCAAAAGTATATCGGAGTGCAAAATACCTATAACGTAAACCGCCATTCGTTTATTTGAATCACAGATTCAAAATTATTACAAAGTAAATTCTTCTGTTTGGTGCAAATCGAAGGATTTTAACAATACATTTTGGAACCACATCCAATAAAAAGTTCAAATTGTAGAGAAAGGAAAATAATTGGTAAAGAAAAAGCACTAAGTGAAAATTGTACATTTGTATTGATACATATATATTGAAATATTTACCTACAGAACATAAAATTATAAACTCCGAGGAGGCAAATCCTCAACACTGATAAAAGTAGAGTAGCTGCAATTATACAAAACTATACGTTCTTTTGCAGAGGTATGTAGTTTTTTTTGTGAAATATCACTAGTTTCACTAAAAGAAGATTTTCCTCAATACCTTAGGTTTGGGTTCTACCTACCGGAATTGTCAAGCACTGCACCAGTGGGACCTGAGCCTCTGCCAGTTTTTTAGTCATCGAAGACATCCTTACGGGAAGCTTTCTTTTGGATAAGACCAAAAGAAAAGTCTTCATCGGCACGAAGACCGAGAATATCCACGGATTTTTTTTATATATATACATAAGTATATATATATATATATATAAACCAAAGGGAGATACCCAGATTTATTTGTGTTTTTGTGCAAAGGAGTTGCTTCGCTGAGCACAACATTAAAGAAAGAGAAAACTGTAAAGAAAAAGTGAATTGAAAAACTTAAAGAGCTCCTCAATATAATTTCTGTTTAGTGTTGTAAAGAATTCAGTTCTCCATTTTTTTTTAGCTCAATTTTTTTTTTGTAATTAGTTTTTTTGATTGGAGAAGTGAAAGTGCTGAATTTTATAATCTAACTTTTAAAAGGAATTAGTAAAATAACAGTCAACACACCAGTTCTTCGTAGTGCTGCCGGCAGGACACCGAGGGACCAGAGAAAAAAGCAGTAAGTCCTAAGTATTGCGACCTGAAGGCCCTTGTTTAAAATTTATGAAATTCAGTCAACAAAGCTTCTTCAATTTTTTTATACTAGGTTAGTTTATAATTTTTTTTTATATACATATACACATTTTTTTTAGTTTTTAAGAATTTTGAATTTACATTTTATTTAGTTAATATAGTTTTTTTTTCTGCAAGAGCAGGAGAGCTCAATTTTAATGAAATTCTTAAATACAATTTATAAAGTAATTTTGTGTTATGGATTGCTAGTTTTTTTTATAGCTAAGGGTGTGTGGAGGCGGACAAAGCCGTCCCTATGCAGAATTTCCAGTAGTATGACATGACCAACTGACTGTACACTATAGACAGTTTGCGACTGGTTGGTCATTTTAGGGGTTATTTCCGAACATCGGCCATGGAAATAACATCAGGAAGTATCTTTCAGATACTTGGGTGGGTTGGCCAGGCCTTCGTCAATACCATCAGACGAGCGCTTGGAATTCGGTAGTACGGTATCTGAGGGAAATAAAAAAGTAAAGTGCTTTAGTTTTAGGGTTTAGAATAAGGTAGATTTAAGTGATTATATAAGTTTAAATTCGTACCAACGAATTTAACTTTGGTGGAGGTGATTTTATTTCATTTTTATTATCTTTGGTGATGGGTTACATTTTATTATGATTTTTGGTGATGGGAAATTTCATTCTTTTGTTATTTTGAATTTTAGGTAGGTTTAGTTAGGTTAGTTTGATTTTGAAAAGCACTATACTTACATATACCCTGCCTCAGGTAGCGTCAAAGTCCTTCGATTTGTGGTAACGTTTCAAACCTTTTAGAGTAGAGTCATTCCTTTTCCAAACTCCTCTTCCTTTCCTTTAACTTTCTTCTTTTCTGGCACGATAATTTTGATTGTCGAGCAGGAGGGATAAGTGGAAGCGGCAAAGAACCACCCCATTTCCGTTGAGCATAGCCGTGCAACGACAAGCGTGCCGCCGCCCTTCTACTTTCCCAAAGTAAGTCCCCCGTGGAACCCTGACTCGCAACAATGGCGCCCAACGTGGGGCCTTACGGATTCGAGGCCCAAAATAACTTCAAGGAGACGATTTTCTTTTTGAAGGTCGTCGCCTTGGACTTGTTTTGGCCTCCCGCATTTTTATTTTTTTTATTTTTATTTTTTTTATTTTTATTTTTTTTTTTCTTTCCTATCTTTTTTCACAAATCAAGGACGCACTTTTGGTAGTGTCACAGATCTTGAACGGCTGTCCAATCTTCAGGCCTTAGCCAGGAGATCTTGTGAGGTAGTCCAGGGTTTGTGATAACGCCAGAAGTGGAACAAAGTCGTAGGATTTCAGGCTTTTGCTGCCCATAGAGTCAGGTTAAACCAGACTCTTTGTGAGGTAGAAGTTCTGGATCTGAAAACTTTGTTCGTGTGGAGGTTTTTTCTGAACTCATAGCCATCCTTCTATCAGGCTATACGCCAGGTAGTAAGATGTGGTTATGAGAGAGGGATAAACCAAAGCACACACTGAATTTCAGGCGCACCAGTCGCAATTCAGACAGACACAACTAACGATTAACTAGGACAACTACCGGGGTTGCAGAGGGAAAGGAAAACTTTGCCAACTTCACACACCTTAGCGCATTCATATATACATACTTTTGTTTTTTTTTATCAATCCTTTTTTTTTTGCAAACCTTATTTTTTTATCTTTACTTTGGATACCAATTTTTTTTTATATTTTTTTTTCATTTTTTTTATTCAATTTTTAATCTTTTTTTTTTCAACTTTTTTATCATTATTTTTTTTTAAATTTTAACATTTTATCTAAATTTTTTTTTATTGAAATTCAGTTTTTCGTTACATTTTTTTTGTTTTGTTTTGAACATTCAATTCAAAACGTTTGTTTTTTTAATTACATTTTTCTTCTTGTTGCTCAAGCGAACATTTTTCTTTCTTTTTTATTTTTGAATTTTTGGGTGATTTTTTTTACTGAGAGTTTTTGGAGAGAGGAGAGAAAATGGCAGAGGGTAGCAAAAATTCTGGTACTATACCGAAATCTGCGGGCCTCTGCTCAACGCAAAACGCTCAAACGAACGACATGGCCAAGACTTACGAAGACATTACAAACATAATACGAAACATGAGCGTTACGAACACTAACCCCAACATACTGCAACAAACTTATACGGAAACTAACGCGACAAGGACGGAGTCATTTGATCACACACCTACAAAACTATAACTACGAAAACAGAACATACCCTACACAAACATTTACCAACGAACGCGACAAATTACTACAAGAAACACAAGAACTTCAACGAGAACGAGACCGACTACTAAGACAACAACAAGTCAGAGACATGCATCATTCTGTAGCTGGAGAGGATAGAGGTGGAATGTCTCAAGGACTTTCCACATCCTTCTCTTTAGCTACAGAAGATTTTTACGACAAGATGCAACAAATTGCCTCTGTGACTGTCAGAGAGAGTCAAACCAAGACGCTTGGAATTCTGGCAGAAGGCTTAACCGATGTCATAAAGCTTGTCGACAAAAATATGCAAGCAGTACATTCCAAGCTAAATACTTTGGAACTCTCTATGGCAAGTCACGGGGGCAATACATTTAAACGAGACATCGGACAAGACACAACTTTTCAACAAGACAACTGTTACAATCCATACTCTCAACAGGACATTAACAATACAACAGGACAAAACATGAAAGTCAAATATGACCCAGGACAAGACTCAACATTTGAACGAAACACTTCCTTCAAACCACAACCAAGACAAAGTACAACTTTTACACGAGACGCTACGGACGGTTCGTACCATCAAAACTTTAACAATACAATAAAACAAAACACTACATACAGACAAGACAATATGTACGAACCAACTTACGGACAAAATCCGATACACGACATACACAACAACAACAAACCGACCAGACGAACTTTCCACTCGGAGGTGGTTCAACCGACTCAGCCTTTGCCACATCCGTCGAATCAGTCCTCTTTTGTGAACATCAATCGTAGGGTTGATGTTCATAAATGGGGGATCAAATTCGATGGATCGTCGAAGGGTTTGTCGGTTGAGAGTTTTCTCTTTCGAGTGAAAACCTTACAAAAGAAGAGCGGACTGAGTGATGAGCAGCTGTTCGCAGAATTTCATCACCTTGTCTCCGGTCCCGCAGAAAGATGGTTTTGGCAGTTTTTGGAGGAGAATCAGGGCGATTACATGTTAAATTACTTTGATTTGAAGGCCGAACTTCTACGTCAGTTCAAGAATAACAAACGTGACCATGAAATCCTTAGGGCAATCATGGATAGGAAACAGCAATCCCACGAGACATATGATGAGTTCTACGCGGATATACGGGGTTTGACTTTGCAAATGCAAAGTAGGCCAGCTGAAAACGATTTGGTGTCAATGGTTCGGGCGAACATTAAGGACCGGGTTGCAACGTTTATTTTCGGGTGCAATATTAGTAGTTTAAGGGATTTAAGAGACGAGTGTAAAAGAGCAGAAGAATATTTAGCTGGGAGAGACCTCAAAATGAAACGCTTTGTTCACGAGGTAGAAGTAGGTGGAGGAGGATTCTCTCAAGATAGGAATAAGTTTGATAGTGAGTTTGAGGATGATTTAGGGGTTAATGCAATAAAACATAATAGACTAGAGAGAAGGACGTATGACACACATGACAAAACTTACAATCACAATGACCAGGGAAAGAGGACAGATCTTTCGGGAGAGACTCGTCAAGGTCCAGGTGTTTGCCCTTCAACGTTTCATACGTTGACATGTTTTTGTTGTGGACAGGGCAACATCTCCTTCCGGTGTGCGGCCTGTCAGGAAAACTTGAAGGTCGGCAGTGCATCCGGGAGGCAACCGCCGACAACGAAGACTGTCCCGGAGGATCAAAGACAAAACCAGGATCCGAACCTATAACAGTAAAAATTTTAGTAAGAGAGAAGAAGACTGATGAACCAAAGACTTACCAAGATCCTAGACCAATAAAAAGTCTTCACCAGAGACAACTGGATTATCAAGAGGCCAGGAAAAGGATTTTTGGTGAGGAACTTGATTCTATAAAAATAAAAAGTAGAAATTATTTAAAAATATTTAGGCTAAGGGAAAAAAGTGCAATATTAAGACGAAGAAAGAGTCAGATTGAATCTTCAATCCTGACGATTTCGGATGATAATAGGCCATATGTTAAAGTGCAATTGGGGGTGTAGAATTTTTAGGTTTGTTGGATAGTGGAGCGTCTGTTACATGTCTGGGGAAAAATGCAATAGATTTTATTAATAAGAAGAATATTCAACTTACGAAAATGAGAAATGAGATTAAGACTGCAGATGTGAACCATCAAAAGATAGAAGGTAGATTCACCTCGATTGCCTCGTGGGGTGGCAAATCCCATGAATTAGAAATTTTCGTTGTCCCTAGTCTTCAACAACCTCTATATCTGGGTGTAGATTTTTGGAGCAGGTTTAAAATAGCTCCCAATATCGTCAGCGAGATTGCCGTACCTCCGTCATCGAAAGAACAGCCTGCTTTTCGCGACCTTTCTCTAGCGGAAGCACAACAGCTGGAGAGAATCAAGTTACTGTTTCCCTCCTTTGCTACACTTGGGCTGGGTAAGACAAGCCTAGAAGAGCATATAATTGAAGTGGATGACGAACCAATTCCCATTAAGCAAAGGCACTACCCAGTTTCGCCAGTCGTACAGAAGCTCTTGTACGAAGAACTAGACAGAATGTTGGCGCTGGGTGTAATAGAGGAGAGTAACAGTGCTTGGAGTTCTCCAGTAGTTTTAGTGAGAAAAGGTGGCAAAAGTAGACTGTGCCTAGATTCACGGAAGGTTAATGCTAGGACGAAGAAGTTTGCTTATCCTCTTCCTCATATTGAGGGGATAATAAGCCGACTTCAGGATACTAAATTTAACTCCAGTATCGACTTGAAGGATGCGTTTTGGCAGATCCCTCTGGAGGAGAAATCAAGAGAGAAGACGGCTTTTACAGTCCCAGGTCGACCGTTATATGAATTCACGGTTATGCCGTTTGGGTTATGTAACGCTGCCCAGAGAATGTCTAAGCTTATGGACAAAGTTATTCCTGGTCGTCTTCGACAGAATGTCTTTGTCTATCTCGATGACCTTTTGATTTGTTCTCCAGACTTCCAAACGCATATTCAAGTACTGGAGGAAGTTGCCGTATGCTTGCGTCAAGCTGGCTTGACGATAAACGTCGAAAAGAGTAAGTTCTGTTTCAGGGAAATCAAATATTTAGGTTACGTTGTTGGAGATGGTTGTATACGGACTGACAAAGACAAAGTGTCGGCGGTCGAAGAGTTTCCAGTGCCCAAGACACCGAAACAACTCCGAAGGTTAGTTGGCATGACGGGGTGGTATAGGCGATTTATGCCAAACTGCCACTATTGCCCCTATGACCGATTGCTTGAAGAAAGGACAGACTTTTGAAATGACCGACGAAGCACTGACTGCATTTCAACTACTCAAAAAGAGTTTAGTTACAGCTCCCATACTGACAAATCCAGACTTTTCAAAACATTTCTACATACAAAGCAATTTCTATTACCGCCATCTATTAGCAGATTCGTAATATTAGCAACTACTCAACGAACACACCCATCCAGTTTCATCTGCCAAAGAGTTTCCGCAGAAAGAAAAGGGAATCCATCTTGCACGAGATCAGATTTCTTGATCAGAAATCAGATCCTGATCTCAGATCAAAATTCGGATCATTTTCCCAAACAGAGTGACGATCAGATTGCTTACTTCCATTGAGCATTCTGAGAGGGTGCCTCCCTGCGAAAATATTAATTCAGGCACACACTCGCTCTGTTCATGATCGGTGCACACTGAAAATTTTAGATATTTTGTTCGCACTATGCAATTATGAAATTTGGTTGTGCACGTGACGTAGAGAAGGTCAGAACAATAAAATAGTGACAGAACCATTCGTTAGGCAGCAAGCAGAAAATAATTGTCGATGCGGCCGATATATTACTTTCAACTTGCCAATTCTGTCCGACATGTCATCCTCCACAGTCCGTGCTAAATTTTAGTGTCAGATCCAAATAGTCAAACAAACAAAGTGTAAACCTGAAATTTCAATAGGCTGAGAACTTTATTGGGTAGAGAAGAAACGTAATCTGATTTATATAACACTTTACATCACATCGAATTTTAGGTGAAACTGTACTCACTCGCTTTTTCTTCTTGTAAATGATTTTTCTCCTATCCCTAATCTGTGGATGTCGAAAATAATAACAGGAGAAATCAACTAATATTCTGAGCGCACTTACCGTATACTGTATGTCGAGATTCCAATTTGACATGTGTCAACAAAAGCCATTACGATGAACTTGTGATATACCGTTGTCCGAAAAATTAACCTTTCTGAGGTGAAGCAAATGACAGCATAATGTTTTCATTTCAATTACATCTTTTTGTGGTCATTCTGACAGATACGGATACGACATACAAGTATTCTGGCAAGTTACTGAGGTTGAAATCCTCCAACCTTACGATCAGAAAAATACTTGTAACACCCAGGGTAATCTGACCCTTATTCTTGTCATTTACTTACCAAACTATTCGAGCTGTCATGCTCTAGTTGTCATGCAACTGTTCCGAACGAAAATATGCTCAGTGAGTAGATACCCTTAAGGTATGTTTTTGACACGCCACCTATAGAGCCAACTAACAACCAGTTCAAACACTGGAAAGCAGCCATGAGACTGGAAGTTAGGGCGTTGGCTGGTGGAAAAAAAGAAAAAAATATGCTCTAAGAATATCAGAGCAGAAGTCATTTTGAAGAAAGCCATTGACCAACGAACAGCTCACTCGCAGAACATAAACTTTTTCTCTGTGAAAAATTTGTGTTCCGACCAATTTACTTATTCTTGCCGTGCAAGGGCATTAGAATTTTACAAAACGATATATGGATTTTGGAATCAATTATAATTGAGGTAAGGTAACTAATTTATATACGCACCAAAGCAAGAAGTTAGAAACTTTTTTGCTTTGAGGCATGGCTATGCAATTTTTTTTATACATATAAATGGACGCACGAGGTCTGATACCTTTTTGGGTCTCTAGGTCTATCAACGTTTTGGATATACCAGAGCAGGCAGACGCATATCCAGCACAGGGTGCTAACCCAAGGATTTAAGACGAATTATCGGCGAAACCACATGGGATTCTTCCTGGCGTCAGGCGTCTGGGAGCAGATTACTACATCCGGACACATGGGCCCTACCTCATATATATATGTATAGGCCTGAGAACCTTCCTGGAATTTTGTGTAACACATAAAGATACGTCGCATTTCGATGCGCAATCCAACTGTGTTTCTTCCTTTTTTTGTCCATTTTGACTCACCGGAGTGTCTGTGAAAGACACGTTTCTACACAGCACGTGCGCCAAGGAGCTCCTATAGAGGGCTTCTTTATCAATTATATTGAAGCAAGGCAACTGCGTGGAAGCCGTCTGGCGTTGATCCGTTCTGGCTCGCCGACGGCCACGCCCTTTTCGTTTGATTTTGATTTTATCCTGGATTTCACCTATGCGAAGGTGCAGCGCCTCCATATATGCATCATCACTTTTATCATACCTATTACATCAATATTATCAGCTCAGCGGAGCACGTCAACATCTATAAAAGCAACGGAAAGCCACTTCAAGTTTTCAACTGGACGTCTGGCTTGTACTATGTGCCAATGCCGGTCCATCAACTATATAATTACTCAGGGAATTTGCAAGCTACGTGGGATTTCCATAACCATCTATAACTCATCATCATCTTTAACCGAAGCAACAGTTCCTGCAGTGAATATATATGTGAAATTATGTGGAATTAAGAAAATAAGATCCTATGTAATGTACCAGGTAACAATTCTATTGTTCGTTATATTTCTTTTGTGTTTCGTGGGTACTGTGAAGAGCTAAAAAGCCTTTCCTACCTCTCACTCCCCGCATATCCGGTGGAACAAAAGAGGCCAATTCTGCCTCCACGACAAGCGTTCAACGCTGACGTCTTGTTGTTAACCACGGACGGTGGTGTCAACACAATATAAAGAAGTTTCCAAAGATCGTGGGCAACATAATCCACATCCATTACTACATTTTATATACTCATCTATAGCTTTTATCATAGGTATTATTTATATCTTATTATACGTGGTGCTGTGCTAATTATAGTGAAAATTTTATCCTTAAATAACCATTCCTAGTGTTCTTTTAACATATCTTTACATACTTACTCCTATGTTTTCGAATCCTAATCGCATATCGTGACGAATATTAATTCGCGAAGCCTTATCTCCGTCTTACAAGTCCATTTATTCGGTTAATTTCAAATCGGTAAATTTGATGTGTTTTGATACTTTCTGAAGAACATCTTCGAGTTCTTCGAGTTCAGTTACTTTTACTTACGGTTTCAAATATTATCACTCCGTGACAAACCAATAAACTTTTGAGAAGTTTATCGCGCGGTTCATTGCTTTCCTATACGGAACTGAATCCGGTGGCACGATACCGTGTCCAACTACCAAATCGTCGTACTCTTCGCGTATATTGAGGAAGAATCCTCATCCGTGTAGTCTATAATCGGTCTTTATTTATATTTTACTCCAGCCGAATTTGTGTCACAGATTTCTTTGGTGGAGTCATCTCTATCTCTTCTTTATCACTTCACGTGAATATTTACTTTCTTTTCTTTTTACACTTGTCATTTAAGACACTTACTCGTGCGTCGGTAGCGACCAATTCGAACTCAAGTTCAAATCCTTGTTCAGATACATATCTGACCCATCTGTTAGAGACGTGAATACAATACTTGCGTTAAGAAAATCAATGAATTCCTTGCTTATTCTTCAAAATTAAATGTGTCTTCGTCTATTAGAGTGTGTGTACAGTAACATAAAGTGCAAACCATAAGCGTTAAGTATATACAAACGCATGCACCACACTTTGCACTTCTGAGTACAACACTTGTGTCCATACGATCCTAGTAAAAAGATTTATACGAAGTGAATAAGAGATCACTCTTATGAACTACTCCTTATGATCATTGTTCTCTGAGGAAAAGTACAGCACGGAATGTTTTACAATTAGCGCTAGTCAATAATAGCACACCTACCTTTAACTTAATAACTTTTATTTTCAGGGGCGTCCAGGAGTGCACTTCCGTATTCCCTTGAAAGAAATTACTGAGATTAACATCTCCTCAGTACTAATAATCTTTCATACACTTAATTATATTTGATTTAATAACATTTTGATATATTTAAACTTTTTATATATATTGCATGTATTCTATCGAGTATATGGTTGTACACGAACTGTGTATGATTATATATGGTGAACAATATTAAATATTTTGAACTTTTTAAACATGTTGACTACCTTTTTGCTGCTTCGGATGGAAACATCTCAAGCAAATCCTTGATGCCTGTTACTTTCGATCCTAATTTGAATTTTTCTTGATCAGGTCGTATTCTTGTTCTATGTATCACGTTTAACTTTTTTGTTGTAATTAATAATTATCGGTGTTTTCAAACGATATTTATCCACCGCATTTAGATACTTTAATATTCGAAGTTGGTATCTTTGATGATAGTTACGACAAGCTATCACCGCCGCGACGACGCGTTTAAACTAATTAGCATTTAACTTTAAACTTATGTATGCTATTATCGGTCCGCGATTATTACTTTTCCTAATCCTTTTTCTATCAACTTAGCTATAATTAGATTTTTTATTTTATATATAATAATTCTTTTTAAATCCTTATTTTTTTGATAACACTGCACTTTCTTGCTAATGATCTGAGATCATTATTTTATCTTGAAGATTCAATACTTTGATTAACTTTTGTGAAAAAAATCCATAACGTAAATCTAGTTTCAATAGTTGGAATAAAGATATTGTAGTATTACTTTCTATCAAGTAGTAGATCAAAAGCTTCACTATTAAGTCTCTTATAAATTCATGTGATAAATTCTTGACTACATTTACATTTCTAGTTTGAATTTTGAGAATCTTTATACGAATTTGTAAGATCAGGTTAAGATTAAGATTATAATAGGTATATACTTTTAGAATATTCTCTCTTGTTAGCTATTAAGAAAAACTTTTAATAAATATTCAACATTATTATAACGTAATAACGAAATTTCCGTATTTCAATTTGATCATTCTTGGAAACTTTAGTTATTTTGGAAAATTTTGCAGATATATTGAATGTGGAGACGTAAGAAATTTATAGAGAGGGTGGCATCCCTCAACATTCCTTCGGGAGGAAACAAGGTGGTGTGAAGAAATGGAATACTATTAGATGTATTCTTTTGCAATGGTTTAGTTTCTTGTTGCAGTGTTACAGTTCTTTTTGAGTAATGTAGTATTTTTAGATAAGGAGATTTTGTGAGCGAGCATATTATTTGCTTGCTTTTTCAGTTAAGGGGCTACCTAAAATTGTAATGAGTCGTGGGGACTCATAGGTCCACAGTAGCCAAGGTCGTAGAGTAGGAGAGTTGATTTCTGCTTACGAATTGGGTGGGTTGAGAGACCTGGGGGATTGTTTAACATCTTTAATCCTCCCTCCCCATACAGTTAGACACCTCATCCTCCACTATCTGCACAGCATCGTGGTAGCAGAGTGGAAGGAAGGTGACATGAGCCACGGCAGCCTCGACTATCGGTGGTTTGCTAGTCACCAATATACTTACGTGTCTTGTTCTTTTGGTTAATAAGGCAATGCGAACACGATTTCTTTTCTTTTCACTCACATTCACTCTCGTCTATTCTCAAGAGGTGCAAATAGAGATCAGTCTTTCTTTCTGTTGATCCTTGTCAATCTTGTCTTTGGAGATTATGACGGCCCTTAAGCATTCAAACATTCTTATTCGAGCTCACCCATCTCGAGTTCAACGGTCGGCAGTGAAAAAAAAGAGGTAACACCGGTCAGCTAGATCCCGGAGCAAGTGCCCACGGCCTGGCTGAGCTAGTCATGGCTATGGTACTGCCGGCCACCGCGACGGTCGATCTCGACCACGGTTCTACGTTGTCGCATGCCGTTCTTATCAGCTGTTTGCTGCAAATAGTTGGTGAGAAAGGGGGCGTTGCCGGCATAGGATCGCTTCCATCCCTACAGTTATGAGAATAGGTAGCACAGATAGATAATTAGATGTGATCTGGAGTAACTACTCTGGAAAAAGATATCGTTACTAAATACAGCATCATAAATCTAGTTGTGAGCCTAGGGATATAAGTAGAATCCATGGTTTTTGGTGTAAACCACGATACTTTACAGCTGCAAGCGGGACATCTGTGACTTGTAGCGGATAGGCGCGGGCATGCTGGTAGGTACCCTCTAGGCTGTTCTACGGTGCTTTGTAGTCAGGACCTATGGTGCGCTACTAGATGGCTCGTGCTTATGTGATGGGATGGAGTAGGAATATAGAAGAATGGGAAGAGGAGCAGGAGGGACGAGGTACCGTGTTTGCGAAGTGTAAGTATGTCTTTTACAAGGATGCTGAATACACCGATACATGGTAGGTAGACGATGTGGTTGCTGTCCCTTGGTATTGGAGTCAAGGTTGGATAGGGGTGCTTGTTCCTTCTTGCTTCCTCTTTGGTCCGTGTTGTTGGTGGGTATAGGTTCGAATCTCAGATGCTCATAGGGCATTTGGGTGGAGAATAGGTTGATGTCCATCAGCGGTGCGGGTGGTATACAGTGGTGGTATATAAATATTCTTTTATTATTTCTACACTTTTATTTCTCTACGTTACAATGTGACGCTTCAACTTCAGGTGTAGGGAGTGTGATCTCTCAGATGGACGAAGAGAAAAATGAACGACCCATAGCATTCATGTCTCAGAAGCTGAATTCCGCTCAGCGGAATTACACAGTGACTGAACTTGAGTGCTATGCAGCCGTTTTATCGGTAAAGAAGTTCAGGGCTTATGTGGAGGGCCTACCCTTTACTATCATTACCGATCACGCAAGTCTAAAGTGGTTTATGACTCAAAAAGACCTTGGAGGACATTTAGCCCGTTGGAGTTTTAAGCTCCAAGGTTTTGACTTCGTGATCGAGCATAGAAAGGGTGTCCAAAATGTAGTCCCTGATACTCTCTCAAGAATTCATATGGAAGAGATCACGACCGAAGATTTAACACCAGAAGTTGACTTTAACTCACCATATTTCTCTTCTGAGGAATATGTTGAGCTGAAGAAAATAATAGAACACGACCAAGACAGACTTCCTGATATTTGTATATCAGACGGATTTGTATATAAACGAACAGACATAAGAACAGGCGACGCAATACAAGACGACCGAGCATGGAAGGTATGGGTTCCTAAAGAGTTGTGTGAAGGGCTGTTGATAGCAGCACACGATTCACCTGCGTCGGGACATGGTGGTATATCGAAAACCCTGTCAAAATTACGGCAAACATATTTTTGGCCGGGGATGGCCACCGATGTTCAGAAGTGGGTACTATCGTGTGACACCTGCAATAGTAGTAAGTCTGTCAACATAACGACTCGGCCGCCGATGGGACAACAGACAATTACTGAACGACCATTCCAACGCCTATATATTGATTTCCTTGGACCGTATCCAAGAACAAAACAGGGCAATACACATACCTTTATAGTATTAGATCATTTTAGTAAATATGTATTTTTGAAAGCAATACGAAAAGCAACATCGTCTGAGGTAGTGAAATTCCTCGAAGAAAATGTGTTTCATGTATTTGGTGTTCCAGAATATGTTCATTCTGACAACGGAAAACAGTTCGTTTCGGAATTGTTTTCAAGTTTCTTGAAGCGATATGGTGTTAATCATGTTCGCACTGCTTTTTATTCACCTCAAGCAAACGCTTCCGAGAGGGTGAATCAATCCGTTCTATCGAAAATTCGATCCTACCTTGGTAGTGATCAAAAACATTGGGATCAACACGTAAGCAATGTTGCATTTTCACTGCGAAGTGTTGTGCACGATGCAATAAGTGTTGAGCCTTTTTACGCTGTCTTTCGAACTCCCATGATCCAACACGCAAAGACGTATGATCTCTTGCGAAAATTAAATCTAGTCAAAGATTCAAGAGTCGAGATTCTTAATAAAGAGGATCGTCTAGAACTCATTCGAGCAAAAATATTCGAAAACTTAAAAATTGCACATGAAAAAAGTAAAAAGGTATATAATACCAGAAGTAGGGATATGCAATATAAAACTGGACAGGTAGTTTTCCGCAGAAACTTTAAACAAAGTAGCAAAGCGGAAAACTATAACGCAAAATTAGGAAAAAAAATTCCTAAAATCAATAATTTTAAAACCGGTTGGGAATTCCCTCTACGTGGTAGGTAACCTCAATGGTGAAAAAGTAGGAACCTTTCACGCAAAAGACCTACATACTGTGATATTAGGTTAGTGTATTAAATGTTAGTATAGTATAGTGTATACTAAGTATTATCTGTAGTCACAGTTTGTTTATTTTAATTATCTATTTATCTTATTTTTACCTGTGATATTTTTATCTTTAGTTTAAGTATAGTTTATCTATTTACATTTATTTATCTGTGATATTTTTACCTTTAGTTTAAGCATATAGTATATTTATTTATTTATCTTTATCTGTGATATTTTTGAGAAGTCAAAAGTACCTCATTTAGTTTAAGTAGAGTTAGTTACTTACATTCAACTATCTGTGATATTCTCTTTTAGTTTATAGTACCTGATTAGTTTAAGTATAGTTATCTTCTTTTATCTGTGATATTTTATTTAGTTTAAGTATAGCTCATTAATTTATTAATATATATTTTTTTTGTGGTGTTAGCCTATTTATTTATCTCTATTAATTGTTTTCAGTGTACCTGTTTATTTATGTATAGTTATGTATGTATGTAGGTTTTTTTTTGTGAAATTCTTAATGTTCCTCACATCCAAATAAAATAAAAACTCAGTCGGTAGAGCATGAGACTATCTCAGGTAGTGGGCTCTGCCACACATTACGGAGACATAATATACATTAAAGGGAAAAATATTTTATCTTGCAGGACCTTTTTTTTACGGTGTAAGTGACCTCCCGACCACTCAGTCACTTCCACCGAGCCTAGGATAAAAAGGGGTTATAGTTGTATAGGCACAAAAAAGGAAAAAACCTACCTGACCTACCTTAAGGTTCAATTGCTCCTTGCCGCGGCACCGGCGGTGATAATACGCGGTGGCGGTAGGCTACGTTTTTTTGCCAGGTTCTTTTTGGTTCCTGGGGTGGCCTCTTTGCCATCCTGCAATATTCATTATAATTTCTGAAAAGTAAAAGAAAATATATTAGTTTAATGTTAAAAGTAAATTCTTTAGAAGTAAATTTGGCAAAAGAACAAATTTCGGTGTTTTGAAAAAAAAAAAAAATGTCCATGTGCAAACACAGGAATTTTTCCAATACTCCGTCTGACTTGTTATTGAGTTGTGTTTCCAAGATTATTACTGAAAAATGTTCTCAATACTTTAAAGAACAAATTTTAGTAATAATATTGGAAATATTGATCATTAAAAGCACTGAATTTAAACATTTAATACTCACCTTGGTCAATCTGCAGCATTTCTTGTTGTTTATGTTATTTTTTTTTTGACAATTCTTATTTAATGTTTGAGTGTAATGTTTACCTCTTCAGGTGCGCATGCGAAAGAAGATATCTTTCTTGCTCGCACCTGAAGGAAAGGGGGTCAGGTAAACCAAAGAATTTTCGCTCAGTCTAAAAAGTCAAATGTAAATGAACTGTAGTATTACCAGATGTGGTGAAATTAAAAGGAATTTAATTTTGTTTGTGTAGACTTTTTAAATGTGAGGAAGTTAAGTAGTTTTGTTTATAATATTTATTAAGTTTATGTTTATTTAATGTATGATGGAAAACATCATTATTAGTGCAATATGTAGGTATGTAAGTTAGATTTTAAGTATGTGGGCCAGGGGTATTTTGTAATTTAAAGATAAGGATAGGAGATACTACCTACAATGTTTTTTTTTATGTAAATATGAATTGAAATAGTTATCTCGCTCAGATGTAGAGGTAACTATTTACTTACATGAAAATGAAGACTGGGGTTGACCTTTGTAGGATTTCATGGTCATAGCAAAAGTATATCGGAGTGCAAAATACCTATAACGTAAACCGCCATTCGTTTATTTGAATCACAGATTCAAAACTATTACAAAGTAAATTCTTCTGTTTGGTGCAAATCGAAGGATTTTAACAATACATTTTGGAACCACATCCAATAAAAAGTTCAAATTGTAGAGAAAGGAAAATAATTGGTAAAGAAAAAGCACTAAGTGAAAATTGTACATTTGTATTGATACATATATATTGAAATATTTACCTACAGAACATAAAATTATAAACTCCGAGGAGGCAAATCCTCAACACTGATAAAAGTAGAGTAGCTGCAATTATACAAAACTATACGTTCTTTTGCAGAGGTATGTAGTTTTTTTTTGTGAAATATCACTAGTTTCACTAAAAGAAGATTTTCCTCAATACCTTAGGTTTGGGTTCTACCTACCGGAATTGTCAAGCACTGCACCAGTGGGACCTGAGCCTCTGCCAGTTTTTTTAGTCATCGAAGACATCCTTACGGGAAGCTTTCTTTTGGATAAGACCAAAAGAAAAGTCTTCATCGGCACGAAGACCGAGAATCTCCACGGATTTTTTTTTATATATATACACAAGTATATATATACATATATATATATATATAAACCAAAGGGAGATACCCAGATTTATTTGCGTTTTTGTGCAAAGGAGTTGCTTCGCTGAGCACAACATTAAAGAAAGAGAAAACTGTAAAGAAAAAGTGAATTGAAAAACTTAAAGAGCTCCTCAATATAATTTCTGTTTAGTGTTGTAAAGAATTCAGTTCTCCATTTTTTTTTAGCTCAATTTTTTTTTTTTTTTTTGTAATTAGTTTTTTTGATTGGAGAAGTGAAAGTGCTGAATTTTATAATCTAACTTTTAAAAGGAATTAGTAAAATAACAGTCAACACACCAGTTCTTCGTAGTGCTGCCGGCAGGACACCGAGGGACCAGAGAAAAAAGCAGTAAGTCCTAACTATTGCGACCTGAAGGTCCTTGTTTAAAATTTATGAAATTCAGTCAACAAAGCTTTTTTAATTTTTTTATACTAGGTTAGTTTATAATTTTTTTATATACATAGACAAATTTTTTTTTTAGTTTTTAAGAATTTTGAATTTACATTTTATTTAGTTAATATAGTTTTTTTTTCTTTAAGAGCAGGAGAGCTCAATTTTAATGAAATTCTTAAATACAATTTATAAAGTAATTTGGAACTTTTGTGTTATGGATTGCTAAATTTTTTTTATAGCTAAGGGTGTGGGAGGCGGACAAAGCCGTCCCTATGCAGAATTTCCGGTAGTATGACATGACCAACTGACTGTACACTATAGACAGTTTGCGACTGGTTGGTCATTTTAGGGGTTATTTCCGAACATCGGCCATGGAAATAACATCAGGAAGTATCTTTCAGATACTTGGGTGGGTTGGCCAGGCCTTCGTCAGTACCATCAGACGAGCGCTTGGAATTCGGTAGTACGGTATCTGAGGGAAATAAAAAAGTAAAGTGCTTTAGTTTTAGGGCTTAGAATAAGGTAGATTTAAGTGATTATATAAGTTTAAGTTCGTACCAACGAATTTAACTTTGGTGGAGGTGATTTTATTTCATTTTTATTATCTTTGGTGATGGGTTACATTTTATTATGATTTTTGGTGATGGGAAATTTCATTCTTTTATTATTTTGAATTTTAGGTAGGTTTAGTTAGGTTAGTTTGATTTTGAAAAGCACTATACTTACATGTTCCCTCAGGTAGCGTCAAATTCCTTCGATTTGTGGTAACGTTTCAAACCTTTTAGAGTAGAGTCATTCCTTTTCCAAACTCCTCTTCCTTTCCTTTAACTTTCTTCTTTTCTGGCACGATAATTTTGATTGTCGAGCATGAGGGATAAGTGGAAGCGGCAAAGAACCACCCCATTTCCGTCGAGCATAGCCGTGCAACGACAAGCGTGCCGCCGCCCTTCTACTTTCCCAAAGTAAGTCCCCCGTGGAACCCTGTAACGATAAAAAATTTTTGCCTGCTGAAAGCTGTATATATTTTCTTTAAGTTGAGAATCTTGCATTAGGAACGCCATCCGACACACTGCTCTCCATCTTCTCCAACGCCTAAACAGGTCCCGTGAGACAGCCGAAAGCAAACTTGCCCCCACGCCATCTGTAACGTCAATATTAATGAGAAGGTGCAAACGGAAATCAGTATGGAATTCGAATTACCAAAAGTCACCCAGTCTCTTCACCTAAACACCCTATGGATATTTAAAATCCAAACCCGATGCCTGATAACAACCCGAACCCAAGAGGAAGTAGAAAGAGATAGGCACCTAATATGCCTTGGCTCTTATACCAAGGAACAGCAACCCTGTCATCCGTTGCCCGTATACCGATGTATCCAATGCCCCTATACTCACGACATACTTACACCTCAAAATGGTAGCCTCCTGCTCTCTCTACTCCTCTCCCAGTTCCTAAAATTCCCAAGAGAAAGAAAAAAACAAACTTTCATCCATCCCTATCACAGAAACGAGAACTATCCATCAGCCTACCATAGGTACTGACTACAAAACACCGTAGAACAGCCTAGAGGGTACCTGATGACATATTCCCGTCTATCCGCCGCGAGTACTAGGTGTTCCGCTTGCAGTCATGTTACTCAGTAGCCTACACCTGTAAACCATAACCTTACTCATTTCCCATTGATGAACCTAAACTCGCAAGACTATCTTTATTATCATGTCATCATATTCCCAGAGGTTTAGCTCCAGTTAGTGTCAGCGACTATAGATATCATCAGTTCGATTTGACGTGAATTGGGATGGAAGCAACCTTGTGTCGGCAACGCCCCCTTCCTCGCCGACTACTCGTTAAAAGTAAACGGTAAGGACGGCATGCGACAACGTAAGGTTGTGGCCGAGATCGACCGTCGCGTTGGCCGGCAGCACCCATGCCACAGTTAGCTCAGCCAGGCCATGGGCACTTGCTCCGGGATCTACCTGACCGGTGTTACCTCTTATTATCCTGCCGACCGTTGAACCCTGGTGGTCGAGTTCGAATAAGTATGTTAAAATGCTTGATGGCCCTCGTAACGAATTGACCGTAAGGAAAGTCGAACCAAAGCTGCACCTCTTAACGCAATGTGAGTTACCCTAATCTGAAAGGAAGAAGCCCTGTCTGTTCTACTATCCTAGCACATATAAACCCTACACGTAAGTATTCTGTTCTAAGCGTACCTTAGATAGTCGAGGCAGCTACGGCTTATGTAGGGAAAACTCCTTGGGCTACGTTATTTTCGATATTTAAAATATCGAGCGCCACTGCTGCCACCTATCGGCAGAAAAACTCCCCTACGAAGTTGACGTAGATAAGTTCATATGAAAGTCTGTGAGACAAACTTGCTCACAAATTTGCCTCCCAAACTTTATTCTCTCTGGTTACCCGTGACGTCACCGGTAGTCAAAAGAAACATGGTCGACATCCCGAAAATTTTTATTATCCATGACGTGACGTCACTGACACTCAGCTAGTTATAGCAATGTATGTGCTACACGCACCCGCCATTTATTTTTACTGTCCGTAATCCAGATATCGCTGCAGTACAATTTTATAGTACAGCCAAGTTCACCTTTTTGACTGAACAATGAAACGGCCATACGCATAGGTACTGACAGACATTACGATATCTGAATACAGTCCGAAGTCCGTCGAATATAAAATATTCATCCGTCCGAATTCTTACTTTGATCTGACGCATAAAGTTGAATGCACAAAGTTTTGACGGTAGCATTATGACGTACGTCAAGGTGTGATATCCGCACTACAAACACAGTAGGTAGATCTTTTTCTGATTTTAAAGTTTACACACGATATCTTAGTCCACCGCAATGTGACGAATGAGAACTATCCATCAGCCTACCATAGGTACTGACTACAAAACACCGTAGAACAGCCTAGAGGGTACCTGATGACATATTCCCGTCTATCCGCCGCGAGTACTAGGTGTTCCGCTTCCAGTCATGTTACTCAGTAGCCTACACCTGTAAACCATAACCTTACTCATTTCCCATTGATGAACCTAAACTCGCAAGACTATCTTTATTATCATGTCATCATATTCCCAGAGGTTTAGCTCCAGTTAGTGTCAGCGACTAAAGATATCATCAGTTCGATTTGACGTGAATTGGGATGGAAGCAACCTTGTGTCGGCAACGCCCCCTTCCTCGCCGACTACTCGTTAAAAGTAAACGGTAAGGACGGCATGCGACAACGTAAGGTTGTGGCCGAGATCGACCGTCGCGTTGGCCGGCAGCACCCATGCCACAGTTAGCTCAGCCAGGCCATGGGCACTTGCTCCGGGATCTACCTGACCGGTGTTACCTCTTATTATCCTGCCGACCGTTGAACCCTGGTGGTCGAGTTCGAATAAGTATGTTAAAATGCTTGATGGCCCTCGTAACGAATTGACCGTAAGGAAAGTCGAACCAAAGCTGCACCTCTTAACGCAATGTGAGTTACCCTAATCTGAAAGGAAGAAGCCCTGTCTGTTCTACTATCCTAGCACATATAAACCCTACACGTAAGTATTCTGTTCTAAGCGTACCTTAGATAGTCGAGGCAGCTACGGCTTATGTAGGGAAAACTCCTTGGGCTACGTTATTTTCGATATTTAAAATATCGAGCGCCACTGCTGCCACCTATCGGCAGAAAAACTCCCCTACGAAGTTGACGTAGATAAGTTCATATGAAAGTCTGTGAGACAAACTTGCTCACAAATTTGCCTCCCAAACTTTATTCTCTCTGGTTACCCGTGACGTCACCGGTAGTCAAAAGAAACATGGTCGACATCCCGAAAATTTTTATTATTCATGACGTGACGTCACTAAAACTCAGCTAGTTATAGCAATGTATGTGCTACACGCACCCGCCATTTATTTTTACTGTCCGTAATCCAGATATCGCTGCAGTACAATTTTATAGTACAGCCAAGTTCACCTTTTTGACTGAACAATGAAACGGCCATACGCATAGGTACTGACAGACATTACGATATCTGAATACAGTCCGAAGTCCGTCGAATATAAAATATTCATCCGTCCGAATTCTTACTTTGATCTGACGCATAAAGTTGAATGCACAAAGTTTTGACGGTAGCATTATGACGTACGTCAAGGTGTGATATCCGCACTACAAACACAGTAGGTAGATCTTTTTCTGATTTTAAAGTTTACACACGATATCTTAGTCCACCGCAATGTGACGTTTGACACCTATAGGCATCCCTACACTATTACGTCCTTCTTTCATTTGGCATAAGTGTCAAATACCAGAGATATATTACAATTTTACACAAAATACATTTTTGTGACAGCTTCCGCTACAACGTAGCGACACCAAACCCAAAGTGGTATATTGTCACAGTGAGCCGAAATACTTGGCAAGCCTGTAAATTTAGCCTCTACGGCATTTAAATTAGTCCTTTTCAGTCCTTTCGAATATGTTTTACAACATATTTCTTCCGTCCGGAGCATTTAAATTAGTCAACCTTCTGTATTACATTAGTTGTTGTCAGCCAAATACTCAGCTACAATATGCAGCCGAAACAATATGGAATTTCCATACGTCGGTATTACAGATTACGCCAAACTACTATCAAGAAGAGCAAAAAGGAAGTGAGTTTCCTTGTTCTGCCGCAGCTACTTGCTTATTAATGGCAGTAGTTGTACGTCTAGCCATACCTACCCCATTTTGAAGAAACCACTCAGCGCAGATGAACGTCATAGCAGAACGTTCAAGTTTTTTTTGTGCAATTCTTTTTTTTTTGCAAGGAACATTCCAATTGCGTTTGCAATTGGAATTAATTAATTCATATCAACCCTTAGCTAATTTTCAATAAGGTAAGAACATTTTTCCTTTACCAATTCTGAGTAAGGATGGCATATGCCATCATTACAAAGATTGGTGATTTGGGGCCACAAAAATTGGTGCTCATAAAATTTCTCTTTTCTTATCAGGGACTCCAGACCAAGAAAGTACGTGGATAGAAGGGACAACCACTACCATAGGCGCATGCTACGTGCCAGATTAAGTGGGCAGACCCCTTCCACCACCTTAGATTCAAGGATTTATCGACAGATTACATTCCGTGCTATACACGTGTCGAGTCATCCACATTTTTTTTTGATATGTATATATATCTGTGCTCCACGGTGCAATTTATAATATGCACAAATTAAATTAATGGACGCACACTGCGCCCGATAAAGTGCAATTTTACTATTTTTTTTCTTGGCTGGAGGCATCGTTTTATTACCTAATGGATCGAGGAAGGAGCCACTAACCTTTTTATGCCATTGCATAAACTCCTTTCCATTTTGTTGGACCTCACTTTTTATCAAAGGAGCAACGTATGCGTTCGTCGACGTTGATCCGTTCGGCTCGTCGACGACCATACCATTCCTCAAGCGACATCGCCTGAAACAGGCACCACCAATTTACTCATCAGAAGTACTTACCTGATAATCAGCTTCAGACAGCCGAAGCTCAATCTACACCCTCAAGGATATACCATTTTTTATTGGAAACATCCCTTTGGACGTCTGGCGGGCGTATTTACACCGATGCCGGTCCATAATTCCTCAACATTACTTCATATTCATCATCGAGGGAGTACCTTTATCCACCTCATCACTTCTTCCTGACGCAGTTACGTCAGAAGAACATCCGAATTTCACTTCAGCCACATTATTGTGGAGCAGTAAAGCTGGATCTTATTCAACTAAGGAAGAAATTTATGTATTATATTGAGGCGTTTAAATATCTATGTATAGATTACACAGGTAACAATTATTATTACTTCTTTTATTTGTGTTTTGTACGGGAGCTTCTTGGCTCGAATACCACGAGTTTGTGGTGAACGCTTTTACGCCACTCATCAAGCGTTCGACGTTGGCGACAAACACCAGATATCACGGACGGTGGTAATCCAGTGATACTAGTGTGATTAATTATAACACCCAGTGTGCCATACCCATAAATTAGAGTGTCCTTTAATTAGTGTAACATCCTTAGTCTCCTTAAGCATTTGTAAATGATTTTGAACGCAATTTTGTGTCATGAAAATACGGAGATAATGAAGTTCAAAAATATTTTTTTTTGCATTATGATGAAACCTTCGTCGTTTAAAAAGTTTAATTTTTCAAACGTACAGCCGGAGTTTTGAAGCAATTTACAATCGCGTCGCGATCGGGTTTCTTAAAGAGTATTTGTCTTTGAATTCGTCTTTACTAGAATTGTCAATGTGAAGTGCTACCATTAACTATTCGTTGTGCTAAGTAAACTTGGATTTCTTTCACTATTTTTTTTACACTTGAGTTATCGGTTGATACTCGACTTTTATTTTTTTTGTTTTACTCACTTGGTCTTTTGGACCCCACTCATCTCTCTCCGCGTCGGTAGCGACCAACCTTCACTCGCGTTTGAACGCCGCGTTTGCGTTTACTGGAAGCGAACCTTATAACTTCGTTTTCGGACTTTTTTTTTCACTTTCTTTTTGATTGAGATTTGTAACGTCGTTTCGTATTTGTTGTACCATGTACCTTGAAGTAGTGATAATAAAATCACATTTATCAGCAGCGTACTCCAGCTGTGTCTGTCGTGTCTGCGACATACATCCTGTTGATAAGAGAGCATATATAAAAAAACATAAGAATACCTACAAGAGCTATAGACGAGATATATGGTCAGATTATATAGAGTCATATCCTTGTTTAATTAATCATTTTCAGCGAACCCAGGAGTGCAATTCCGGACCAGCGTTAAGCGATATAGCTTTACCTCTCTGCCCTATTGGTAGTAGAGATTTATTTACTATATTGATTTTACTATATTTTTGATTTATATTGACTATCGAACATACGATTGAACGCGAACTGTGTTCATGAGTATGGGGTATTGAATTTCTTAAACATATATTGACTTTCCTTGTTATTTGATACTTGCTTTGGTATATTCTTAAAGTTTTCTCTGCTGAATGTAACGTCGTAGTTCGTACAATAACTCGCGTATTACGTGGTTCTCCTTTGTCTTTGACAGTCTTCGTGTAAAATTTTGTTTGTGTAATTTGGAATTGAAGAATATTAACGTCCTCTAGAAAAAAAAAGAATACTTACCTTTTTGAAATAGATTTACATTTAATCTTGAATATTTAACATTGAATCTAAACCGCCGCGTTGAAATTCTTTAGTCACTTTTTTTTTTGACAGAGGTTTCTCATAAATAGAGATAGATTTTTGATTATCTATTTCCAGTAACTTTATTAGGTATTCTAGGTTTGTAGAGATTTTAATTTTAAGAAAAATTAATTGACACCTCGTTGTGATCTTTTGACAAAAGTTTATTTCACTTTTGATCTTTCTTTAAATAAAGTTAAATTAACATATCCTCATTGAGAATTAAGATTCAGACTAGTTGATAAGTTGAGGCAGATTTTGCTGTTAGATTTTAAGATATTTTAGTAATGAATAAAAACCAATTTCGTTGAATTATAACATGAAAAGAAAATTTTTGCTATTTACCTTTTTATTTCATTTGAGATTAATATAGTTCTTGAAGATTCTACAGATAACGTTTAACATGGAGTAAGTTAACTATAGGGAGGGTGGTATCCCTCAACCTTTCAGGATGGAACAAGGTGGGTTTGTCGTTTATTGGAGTACCTTTTGGTTTTGGTCGTGTTATATTGATAGTTAAAGAATAGTTTGGGTTTTGATGCTGTCACGGAAAATGGTGGCGAACCACATACAATGCCCATCTAGAGCAAAGTTTATTCGCCTGATTACATTCGCCCGATTGAATTTGCCTAACAATACTCGCCTTCATATTCGCCCGAGTTGTACCATATTCGCCTAATCACATTCGCCGCTATTTATTCGCCGCATCTGAAAAATGAAGGATATAAAAGGAGATACACTTTTTGAAAAAGATATAGTTTCATCGTAGACGTCAACAAGTGTTAAACAATTTTTTGAGTACCTAAGTACTAAAGAGATATAATAAAGATTTCAAACAATAAATATTAAGTGTACTTCAAAAAATAAAATTTGTGGTTTTTAATTGCAAAGTTTTTAACATTCTCAAAAAATTTGTGGTTAAATATGTCTACGTCAGTTTCCACTGTAGTGGATCAAAAGTGCAAAATATGCAGAAAAGCATATACAGACACTCAAATGGTCGAATGCACGAAGTGCAAGAAATGGATCCATTATGAGTGTGCTGGAGTTGGAGATGAAGTTTCGAATGAGGACAATTGGGAATGTGCTATATGCAAAAAAAGCAAAACAGCACCTCAACCCAACGTGTCAACATTTCATTCAAACGCTTCTAAATCTAAGGCTGAGAGGATTCGTCAACAACTTAATATAATGGAAGAGAAGGACAAAATTCTTAAGGAGCGACAAATGATCTTAGAGAAGCGCCAAGCGCTTCTAGAAGATTTGTCAGACACCGAAAGCAGAAGTCAAGCATCGCAATCATCAATAAATATAAAGAACGTTACCGAAAAGGATAAACTTCCACAAAAAAAGTTTGTATAACAACCGTGTGGTAAAACTGTTCTGAACAAATATATAGATGAACTGCCAACAATTAAAGGCCGACAAATATCTGCCAAACCAATCCCGTTATACGAAGCAAATGCTGTTGACGATCCCATTCAGCTTACACAAAACCAATTGGCAACACGAAATGCAGTATCTAAGGAGCTACCAACATTCACAGGTCATCCTGGAGAGTGGCCGGTATTCATAAGTACCTTTCATCAAACAACTGCAGCATGTGGATTTACCAAGACGGAAAATCTGCTTCGTCTACAGCGTTGCTTAAGAGGGAAGGCCAGAGAAATTGTGGAAGCTCAACTGACCATACCAAACTGTGTTCCAGTTATTATATCTACTCTACGAAGATATTTTGGTCAACCTTAGGTTATAATGGAGCATTATGTTAATAAAATAAAAAACATGTGCTCCCCAAAATTAGAGCGGATGGAAACAGTTTTGGACTTCGCAGTTGCTGTAACAAATCTATGTTCAACGTTGGAGCAAGCAGATCTCCAAGATTACATGCGTGATCCCGGTTTGATGAGGGGGATAGTCGAAAAATTGCCACCCACTCTTCAGATCTCATGGGCAGCACATAGGCGAACTGAAGAAGATTTCAACAACATCTGCGTTCTTGGAGATTATTTGCACTCTTTGGCTGGAGATATTTGCGAAGTTATGCCAGCTAAAAGGTGGTTTCAGTCCAAGGAACTGCCTAACAAACAAAAAAGTAAGAACGAACAACTACACATTCACGAACACCAAGAGATGCAAAAGAAACCGAATCGAGCACAACCTTCGAATATAAATCGAAGGTGTCAAATCTGCAATGGGAATTGTAAGTCAAATTCAACTTGCACGCGTTTCATCGATTGGACCATAAATGAACGATGGGAATATGTAAAGAAATCAAATCTTTGTCGACAGTGTCTTAAGCGACACCCATACAAATGTTCAGCCCCGGTTATATGCACTAGTACAAATTGCAACGGTGGACATCACCCTCTTTTGCACGATATTCAAAAGGAAAGAAGAATAACAAATGAGACCAGCCGAGGTGAAACAGCTATGAACCATATCGCTACTTCTTCAGTTCGATTTCGAATTCTACCAGTGACGTTATCAAACAACGGAAAGAGGATAAAAACATTCGCCTTTTTAGATGAGGGATCATCGAGTACCTTACTAAACGAGGATTTGGCAGATGAGCTAAATTTGAATGGAGAAGGTGCACCTTTATGCCTGAAGTGGAGTGGAGCAATAACTCGCCAGGAGAGCAAATCCAGGAAAGTGTCCTTAAACATTTCTGGAGTTCACCAAAATGCTTCAAGTTTCCATATAACAAATGTAAGAACAGTGGAGAAGCTCAATCTGCCAACGCAATCTCTGAACTACAGTGACTTAGCTAAAAAATATTGCCATCTTAGACATTTGCCGGTCGCATCCTATGAAAATGCCACGCCAGGAATACTTATTGGCCTTAGAAACTGGCACGTGGGAGTCCCTTTGAAGATTCGAGAAGCAAGTGAGGAGGATCCAATCGCTGTAAAATGCCGCCTCGGTTGGACCATTTTTTCAAATACCGATGAAGGAGATGGTTCCGGACCAGAGCAACATTACCATGTCTGCGAATGTCAGTCAGATTCCGACAAAGAAATCCATCAGATGGTGAAAGAATTCTTTTCTATCGACAACTTGGGAATAGCTGCACCAAAAGATCCCAAGGTTATACAAGAAGAAGAATTGACAAGGAACATCTTAAATAAAACAACTGTGCCTTTGGAAAATCGCTACGAGTCTGGGCTTCTTTGGCGATACGAAAAAATTAAGTTACCTGATTCCAAACCTATGGCAATTCGCAGGATGAAATGTTTAGAGAAACGTCTAGAAGCAGATAAGGTCCTCAAGGAAAACATGGTTCAACAGATGGAAGATTACGAACGTAAAGGCTATATTAGGAAGCTTACCTTGGAGGAACTACAAGAGCATCATGAAAAGATCTGGTATCTGCCAATCTTTCCAGTTCGAAATCCAAACAAGCCGGAGAAAATTCGCATCGTCTGGGACGCAGCAGCAATAGTTGACGGTGTCTCATTAAACTCATTGCTAATGAAAGGAGTTGATTGGAACTCATCGTTGCTGGGTGTTCTTATTCGAAGCAGAGAACGAAAAATTGGTTTATCAGCAGACATAAAGGAAATGTACCACCAAATCAAAATACCTCCAAGAGATCAGCATGTTCTTCGATTCCTATGGCGCAACAATATGGATGCAG
This sequence comes from Platycheirus albimanus, assembly GCA_916050605.2. Lineage (NCBI taxonomy): Eukaryota > Metazoa > Arthropoda > Insecta > Diptera > Syrphidae > Platycheirus > Platycheirus albimanus. Next base: position 224,450,573 of record OU696696.1, on the reverse strand, counting down.
AATTTGATACCTACGTGATGCAAGTGATGACGTTTGGGGCAACATGCTCACCAAGTTGTGCTCAATATGTAAAAAACCACAACGCTTTGCAGTTTGCCGAGGATTATCCACAAGCAGTACAATGCATAATTAAAAACCATTATGTAGACGATCTCTTAGACAGTGTAGACAACGAAGCAGAAGCAGTGAAGCTAGCAAAGCAGGTAGCAACAATACATGCTCAAGCCGGTTTTGAAATTCGCAATTGGAGGTCGAACAGCTCAGAAGTCATGGCTATTCTAAATCCAGGGTCACCTAACGATCCAAAGAACCTTAGCTTGAATCCAGAATCTATAACAGAAAAAATTCTGGGTATGTGGTGGTGTCTCAAAGACGACAGTTACACCTTTTCGCTACAATAAAGGTAGCAAAAAAGTTTTAAATGGAGAATGCCGTCCAACGAAAAGAGAAGTCCTTCGTATACTCATGTCGATATATGACCCCTTAGGACTTATTGCGAACTTCTTAGTCTATCTAAAAATTCTACTTCAAGATATTTGGCGGACACGACTAGACTGGGATGAACAAATTAATGACAACCAATTTGAAGCTTGGAAAAAATGGCTTAACGTTCTCCCACAAGTAGAACAACTTCGAATTCCCAGATGTTTATTGAAGCAGTTTCCGGATTGGGAAGGAACCAGCACACAGTTACATATGTTCGTGGACGCAGGAGAAGAGGCATGTGCGACTGTAGCATATCTGCGGATCAGCAAAGGGGAACAAATAGATTGCTCACTTATAGGAGCAAAGACAAAAGTAGCTCCGATCAAACTACGCTCTATCCCACGTTTGGAACTAGATGCAGCTGTGATGGGAAGCAGATTTGCCAAACAGCTCTTAGGAGAGATGTCTATTAATGTGAGTAAGATATTTTTTTGGTGTGATTCTAAAACAGTCTTAGGTTGGATTAAAAATAACCCAAATCGATACAACAAATACATCGCTTTCCGAGTAGCTGAAATACAGGATGATCAGAACGAAAGTCTTTGGCGATACATCCCATCAAAACAAAATGTTGCGGACGAAGCAACTAAACAGTTCAAACTTCCAAAACTAAATACAAATGATCGTTGGTTCCAAGGTCCGGAATTCTTGTTATGCGGAGAAGACAAATGGCCACGGGATATCAAATCTTTAGCAGAGACGACTGAAGAGTTGCTGAATGTTCATTTTCTCAATGAACCAACCATTGATGTCAAAAGATTTTCAAAATGGAAAAAACTTCTGAGAACCGTAGCTTATGTAATCCGTTACATTAACATCAAAACAAAATTCAAACCTGAACTACCAACAAATGGAATTTTAAATGGCGATGAACTTAACATAGCCGAAGAGGAATTATTTAGAATCGCCCAACAAGATGTCTACGGTGATGAAATTCACTCTCTGAGGAAGGATCTTGATAACCCCAATGGACTAAGGCCTACAGTACCTATTTCAAGCACAATCAGACGTCTTTCTCCATACCTAGACCAAAAACAAGTGTTAAGAGTAAGAGGAAGACTTGATGCAGCCGAATTTATGGAAGCAGACCAAAGACGACCAGTAATACTTCCCAGGGGACATCATATCACAAACCTCTTGATTCATAATTATCACGAAAAATTCTTACATGACAACAACGAGAGTGTTATAAATCAGTTGAGACAACGGTTCGTTATTCCCAAGATGAGATGTGCAGTTAAGACTGTCAGCAAACTATGCCAATGGTGTAAAGTTAAAAAAGCAAAACCGATGGCACCAGAAATGGCCCCTCTTCCTAAAGCGAGGGTTTCGCCATATTGTGACCCATTTAGCTTTACAGGAGTGGATTATTTTGGTCCTCTAAAAGTGGTTGTAGGAAGACGTGAAGAAAAAAGATGGGGAGTATTATTCACGTGTTTGACTACCAGAGCCGTACATGTGGAAATAGCATACAAATTGGACTCTGATTCGTTTATCCTGTGTTTTCATGACTTCATACAACGACGAGGACAACCCAAAGAGATCTATTGTGATAGAGGAACTAATTTTATAGGAGCCGAACACCAGCTTCGTCAAGATTTGGAAGCTGTAAATCCAGTTTTGATTGCAAAACACTTTGTGGCTTCCTCGCTTATATGGGTGTTCAATCCACCAGCATCACCACATATGGGCGGCGCCTGGGAACGTTTGGTTCGATCCATTAAGACAGCGCTTTACAATTCGCTGCCTTCAAGAACACCTGGGGACCCGTTGCTGAGAAGCTGTTTGATTGCAGCAGAAAACATAGTAAACTCGAGACCACTCACATACGTGCCATTGGAAAATGAGTTACAAGAAGCAATAACACCTAACCACTTCTTGAGACTTAGTTCTGGAGGAGGTAAACCCACTATGCAGCTGAGTGACGATCTGAAAGTCCTAAGATACACTTACCAAACCAAGGAGCGTTTTGCGAACAAATGCTGGCAACGTTTTATAGCAGAGTATTTACCAGATCTTACTCTTCGTTCAAAGTGGTATGAACCTGTACCCCCCTTGAAGGTGGATGACATTGTCTTAATAGTCGATAAAGATCTCCCCAGGAATAACTATCCAAAAGGCCGAATCATCGCGGTTAAGAAGTCCTCTGACGGGCAAGTGCGAAGTGCCACTGTCCAAACTTCCGTTGGAATTCTTGAAAGACCAGCTGTTAAATTGGCATTGCTAAAAGTGCAGAGTGAAGGTACAACAACGTCCCAGCCTGGATTTGTAGTACCGGGGGGAACTGTCACGGAAAATGGTACAATGCACATACAATGCCCATCTAGAGCAAAGTTTATTCGCCTGATTACATTCGCCCGATTGAATTTGCCTAACAATACTCGCCTTCATATTCGCCCGAGTTGTACCATATTCGCCTAATCACATTCGCCGCTATTTATTCGCCGCATCTGAAAAATGAAGGATATAAAAGGAGATACACTTTTTGAAAAAGATATAGTTTCATCGTAGACGTCAACAAGTGTTAAACAATTTTTTGAGTACCTAAGTACTAAAGAGATATAATAAAGATTTCAAACAATAAATATTAAGTGTACTTCAAAAAATAAAATTTGTGTTTTTTAATTGCAAAGTTTTTAACAGATGCTATGTTTTGAATAAGCGTAATGAAGTGAGCAAGCAACCTTTTGGCTTGCTTTTTCAAATTAGGGGTTGTCCGTCAAAATATATATGAGTCGTGGGGACTCGTGGGTCCGTAGGACAACCAAGGCTGTTTTAGAGAGAGATGATTTTCTGAAACAAATTGGGTGGGTTGAGAGACCAGGGGATCGTACTTCACCTTAGATCCTCCCTCCCCTTAGAGTTAGACACCTCCTCATCACCATACAGCGTATCATCGTGGCAGCTGTATGGTTGGATGACAATCATAATCTGCCACTGCAACCTCGAATACCTAAGGTTTGCTGATAGTTTAGATACTTACGTGTAGTGTTCAGTAGGGCGATTGTTATAAACCGAACATGAATCTTCTTCTCTGTCTACGTTTTCACTCACTAGAGAAATAAAGAGGTGCTATCTAGAATCGATTCATATTTAACTTCAATGTTGGTAGATCTTGATTTGGACGACTGTGAGGGCCATCAAGCGATTCAATATTTCTTATTCGAACTCATCCATCAGAGTTCAACGGTCGGCAGGATAATAAGAGGTAACACCGGTTGTGCAGATCCCGGAGCAAGTGCCCATGGCCTGGCTGAGCTAGCTGTGGCATGGGTGCTGTCGGCCAACGCGACGGTCGATCTCAACCTCGACTCTACGTTGTCGCATGCCGTTCTTCCAAGTCACTCTTTCTGAGTAACTGGCGAGAAAGGGGGCGTTGCCGGCATAGAGTTGCTTCCATCCCATAGGCACAGAAACTTTTACGATAGCTAGATACTCGGTTGCTAACTGGAGTAAGACCTCTGGTTTTTGCCTACAATTTCCTCATACTAAGAAAGCATCATAGATCTAGCTACGTTCGTGGGGGATTTAAGTAGGGTCCTTGGTTCTTAGGTGTGTACTAAAACATAATAGAGCTGCAAAGAGAACACCTAGGACTTGCGGCGGATAGGCGTGGACATGCAATCGGATATACTCCAGGCTGTTCTACGGGACTTTGTAGTCAGAACCTGGAGGTATGCTAGTGGATGGTTCACGCTTTTGTGATGGGGATGGAGATGGAAATTAGAAGAACGGGGGAGAGGAGTAGGGAGAATGAGTTACTGTACTAGCGAAGTGTAAGTTTGTCTTTTATAGGGATGCCAGATACACCGATGTACGGGCGAGGATCTATGGAGTTACTGTTCCTTGGCATAGGGCCCATGGATGGTCGGGGTGCTTATTTCTTCCTGCTTCCTCTCTGGCTTATGGTGTCAATGGACATGGGTTCGGATCTTAAATATCCATAGGGTGTTTAGGTGAAGGGGTGGTGCCTATTGGCTGGTGTAAGTAAGTAAAATCTTCTTTTAAATTTTTATTACTACGTTACAGATGGCGCCCAACGTGGGGCCCGAATTAGTCAGAAAAGACAAGATTAGAATTGATGTTAGATAGGTCGATCCTGAGTGACGTAGAAGAAGTTAGGAGTTTTTGAAAAATTTTCCTTGAGAATTTCTTTTTTTTTACTATTTTTCAATTTTTGCATTTAAGTTGTTTGATTGTGGTCTGGTTCCTTAGACAGGTGAACATCATCGAGACTAGTGGTCCAGGTACTATTTTGTCCAGTAATTTGGTGGAGTTTTCCTGAATTAGCTGTTGCATTGGGCCTATCCATTTTTCCTCTACCTTTCACCACTTGAGTTTATCTTCGATCTCTGTCCGGGTTGAGCTGTAGATTTGCTCGATCGTCTGTTGCTGAGGTGTAGACAATATTTCTATAGGTGACATCTAGGATTCCTGATCGTGGGAGAGCAGAATGAGCAGGTCTTCTGACCGGTGGTTGGAGCTTTTTGCCCGACGCACGTCAGCTGCAGAAGCTGGTTGTTCACTCGAACACGATCCAATTAGTTCTATGTCAAACTAATTTACATTTGTAGTTTATGCAATTACTTGAATGGTTTAAGGAGATTGTAGTATTTTCTGTAGACGCTAGGTAGTGATAGCATGTGACGGAACATGAAGCGCTAACCGGTAGTTGGTGTCTTAGTACCCGATGTACGTCTGCAGTAGCGTAATGTTACCATCACAGGCCGGATCAACTTTTCATTTATGGAAGATACTTATCCTCTAACCACTCGAACGCCGTAAGTGTCACAGAGTCTGCACACACTAAAAATTTTTTTTTCTTTTCATACATATATTTCATAAGTTTTTTTTGAGTCAGTTACTTCACTAACCGAAGCAACATACAAACCTTGTTCCATAGAAAGGAGGGTTACCACCTCCTGAATCTTTTATGACACATCAGATATTTAGTTTAGTATATAGTATATCTTTATTTTTGAGACATATTATAGTATAGATGATTTTTGAAATTTCGTATATAGTTGGTAGGAAACGAAACGAAACGTTTCTGAGTTTTTAGTAATTTCGTATTTGAGCTTCCGTCAATTGAGTCGAGACGTAAACTTCTCAATTGATGTGTAGTTTTGGATAGTGCCCGCCTTTTGAGTTTTTTTTAGAAATTTTTGAGTATTTTGAGTTCCGTCAATCGAGTTGAGACGTAAACTTCTCGATTGCACGTGTAGTTTTGGGATAGAGCCCGCTTTTGAAAATGTTTGTAGATTACAGTTAGATTTTTGAAAACTTTTAGTTATTAGATACAGGTTAAGATTCTAAGTATCAATTAAGTATTATTATCGATTTTTGAATTACTAAGATAAAGTTAAGCATATGTTTTGAGAACATAGTTCAGTATTAATCAACTTTTCTTTATTTCTTATTATTATTATTTCTTTTGTTTTTGAATTCTTCTTCCGTAATTTTAGAACCTATTTTGTGAGGACATAGTTGTCTGAACAAATACATACCCTTAAATTTTAAGCACTTTTAGTTTATAAGAGATTTTCTTTATACATTTTTTTTTTACTCACTAACGAATATCCGTTAGAGGTTTTTGCTCACGGATTATTTGAATTTTCCCTTTCTGATTTTATCAGACCCAAAGTCACTATACCAAGTAGTACCCGTTTGAAGATTTTCTTCACTGGCTACTGGATAGTTTGATTTTGAAATTACCAGACTTACAATTTAAATTGATTTACATTAATGCATATATAACCGTTCGAGGAACTTCTCACGGCCTACAATACTTTACTCTTTGATGTATACAGACGCATTTATTCCGTCCGATTACCTTCACGGTATATATTTAAATTTTTTTTTATTCACTTACTTATACACTTGACTTACCTTTCCATCGCTGTTGTTTACTCTGTTTGAATCTTTGATTTACGCGTATACCACGGATTATCTGATTCCCTTACTGTCGCGATCGAATGAACGGCTCAAGACCAAGACGAGCAGTCAAGAGTACTTACCTAACAAAGACCAGAGATTTCGACATAATGGCTCCTGGGGGATCGAAGCCGAAACCCGGTCACGTTCAAAACGACGTCGTGAAGGATCACTCCGAGGACGAAGACAGCGTAGCCGAGAGTCTACCCAAAGATAACAAAGTCGATAGAAGCGTCGTAGTAGACGACGATGAGGTAGCGAGAGCCGAAGAGCAATTACGTAAGGATGCCGCTGACCACTCAGCGTACATTCAGAAAGTAGTTTCTGCTACCATTGACCTACATAGGGTCGACGATAGGAAGTTTATGGCAGAAGCGTTGGAGAAAAGTCACATGCGTTTGCTTGACCAAGTAGCCCAGCTGCTACAAAAACGAACTGTCAAGGCCACACAACCTATCGTCCCTCCCAAGTCCGTTGCTCCTCCTTCAAGGCCACTTGATCCGCCTAACGCTACTTCAACCCAGCAAGTCGCACGGCAAGTTAACTTAGCCAACCCAGACACTGCACGTGTCGTTAACCAAAATGTCCAGTCCGCGCATAGACCAATCGATGATATCGATTTGGTAGATCGAATTACCCCGCATTATGAGCGTGCTAGAGTGCCACCTTTGTCAGATGTCAATCCAGCACAAATGTCTCTAGGCTCTAATTTAGATGAGTTCATGGAGCGGGTAAACGCTTTTAATTTCAACGATGAGTCACCTCTTTCGCCACCCAGACCACCTCCCTCGAATGCCACTTCTTCAAACCGTGTTCATCCATTCCATAAATGGGGATTGAAGTTCGACGGGAAAAACATGCCGGTAGACGATTTTTTGTTCCGCCTAGGATGCATCCGAAGTAGCTACGGTGTGTCGTGGTACGAAATTACCGCGAACTTTTACCACTTCGTATCAGGTTCCGTCGAATCCTGGTACTGGGTATATCTGAAAGGCAACACACATGCAACATGGGACGAGTTGAAAACTGCTTTGGTAGAACAATACCGCAGTCTAGAGAGCGATACCGAACTTTTCAGAAAATTGTCTGATCGTAAGATGTTGAATGGCGAGTCCTTCAATGACTTTTTTGACGTCATTCAATATCTGAATTCCAGGATGAGAGTTCCCAGACCTGAGAAGGAACTCTTATAAATCATCACAACAAATGTCCGTAGGCGCATGGGAGAACTCCTCATAACCTACAGTCCGTCTAGATTAAGACAGCTAGCTTATTATTGTCGAGCTATCGAAAAAGCTCAATCTCAATACGAGAATGTCCGTCCGAATTTCGTGCCGAGCGCACAACGTCCACCTGCAAGGAGATTTGTCAATGAGATCGTTGACGAACCTTGTCAGGAATTAACGGTGGCAATTCCCTCTACAAGCCTAGATGCTGTCCAGAGAGACCGTAAGCCACAAAAGTGCTGGAACTGCCAAGCCATAGGTCACAATTTTCGTGACTGTGCTAAACCCATAGACAAAATATTTTGTTTCCACTGTGGTTTAGCAGATGAATATAGTCCGTCCTGTCCGAAATGTTAAGCGGGAAACGAGAGGAGGAACAACCCATTATCCGGGGGGGTTCGCTCCGATTAGATTTACCCGGAGTTCAAGTGTGTAAGCCGACAAAGCCTCTTGAGCTCCAATAATCTGTACGAAGTCGTAGATAGGCGAGGCCATAAGTCGACTTGCCATACTAAAGACTGAAAAAGATAAGACACTTGAAATACCCTAATATACCAGACTTTCATACTTTATTTACGTTTTCTTATTCTCAGTGTCTGAGAACTTAAATATTTCACCAGACATGATATCCAGTACGTCCAAGTACTGCAATCCCTGAAATTGACTTTGTTTTATGTTGTCGTTTTTTTTTATGTATGCCTGGCTCTCAGCTGTGCATGAGACTCTTTGTCGTTGTTGTTCTTTGATTTTTTTTTTTTGTTTTGCCTAAATAACTATTTGAGGACTACCTCAACATATGACTAAACGTCATACCCTATAGTTATATTTCATGCTTTGATCCAAGCATCCGTTTTTATCTTCCACCGACTAGATGTAAAAGAGTCGCAGAACTTGTTTCGCTCTGAATTGGATAAGATCCAAAATTTCAATAAAAATTGTTTTTTCTTGGTAGGCAGTTATCCTTTCCTTGGACTTTTGACGAAGTAATGTACTGCGCCGAAAATTCCAAGTTTTGTAGGGAAAACTCCTTGGGCTACGTTATTTTCGATATTTAAAATATCGAGCGCCACTGCTGCCACCTATCGGCAGAAAAACTCCCCTACGAAGTTGACGTAGATAAGTTCATATGAAAGTCTCTGAGACAAACTTACTCACAAATTTGCCTCCCAAACTTCATTCTCTATGGTTACCCGTGACGTCACCGGTAGTCAAAAGAAACATGGTCGACATCCCGAAAATTTTTATTATTCATGACGTGACGTCACTGAAACTCAGCTAGTTATAGCAATGTATGTGCTACACGCACCCGCCATTTATTTTTACCGTCCGTAATCCAGATATCGCTGCAGTACAATTTTATAGTACAGCCAAGTTCACCTTTTTGACTGAACAATGAAACGGCCATACGCATAGGTACTGACAGACATTACGATATCTGAATACAGTCCGAAGTCCGTCGAATATAAAATATTCATCCGTCCGAATTCTTACTTTGATCTGACGCATAAAGTTGAATGCACGAAGTTTTGACGGTAGCATTATGACGTACGTCAAGGTGTGATATCCGCACTACAAACACAGTAGGTAGATCTTTTTCTGATTTTAAAGTTTACACACGATATCTTAGTCCACCGCAATGTGACGGTTGACACCTATAGGCATCCCTACACTATTACGTCCTTCTTTCATTTGGCATAAGTGTGAAATACCAGAGATATATTACAATTTTACACAAAATACATTTTTGTGACAGCTTCCGCTACAACGTAGCGACACCAAACCCAAAGTGGTATATTGTCACAGTGAGCCGAAATACTTGGCAAGCCTGTAAATTTAGCCTCTACGGCATTTAAATTAGTCCTTTTCAGTCCTTTCGAATATGTTTTACAACATATTTCTTCCGTCCGGAGCATTTAAATTAGTCAACCTTCTGTATTACATTAGTTGTTGTCAGCCAAATACTCAGCTACAATGTGCAGCCGAAACAATATGGAATTTCCATACGTCGGTAATACAGATTACGCCAAACTACTATCAAGAAGAGCAAAAAGGAAGTGAGTTTCCTTGTTCTGCCGCAGCTACTTGCTTATTAATGGCAGTAGTTGTACGTCTAGCCCACTGATCTCTATAAACACTGGATAGCGTATTCACTAGAAAGTATAACAGTTTTTGCGTGGCAAATTGAAGATGACAATTCCTCTGTGGTTGGAGGTTGTTTACCAGTTTGACAGCTGCTTTCAAAAAAAAAAAAAAAGAAATCAAATCAAAGTGAAATAGGTAATTTATAATTCAAAATATTGTAATTATTATTAATTTAAAATAATTAAAGTATTTTTTTTTTAAATTCTAGTGACAAATAAAATTGTTGAAAATGGTGTATAGTTGCAGATACTGCAAGAAATCAGGTCGAACTCTTCATAGGTAAGATACTTTTGTGATATTTTTGATAAATGAAATATGAATACAAAGTTTTGCAGGTTCCCATTAGAAGACCCTCCTCTTTTGGAAATCTGGAAGAAGAACCTTGGGTTTAACCAATTTTTTGTTCCTTCAAAGCTTACCAGACTATGACCACTTTGAAGGAAATAGCTTGTAGGTCTTGTGGTATAGCAGAGAGAGGCATATGCATTTATGCATTTTTTCCAAAAATTGATTTTAATGACAAAGTACTAAGATTTTGCCTTTCTCTGCCAGACTACAAAACATACAGAGACAAGTGATACATTTTTATAATCCATTGGTTATGTTCTAGAAAACTGCATCCAATGTTTTGATTTTCAATCTCTATTACAAGATTTGAGTCACGGTTGTAACATATACATATTTTAGAATTTTATGATTTTCTCAATTCATTGAATTTAGTAGAGAAGTATGACTTCTCAACTGGCAAATGGTGGTTTGTTGCGCCTCTGCTTCAATCCATGCACATAATCGAGGTGGTGGCATTGAATTGGATGATCTGCGCTATCGATGTTGGTGGTGTTGGTTTCATACAATGCTATGATCCGTCGTCCAATGAATGGTCTACTAGATCAAGAAAACAAGAAGGTTCCCGATTTTAGGGTATTTCAATGATAACATAAGCAATACAGTTGAGCGTTACAATCTATGATATGATATGATGATACTTGGTCAACCATGAAACCAATGGAAGTCGCTAGGAGCGGTGTTAAATGCGCCGTCCTCAATAATCGCATAGTGGCTTGTGCAGGGCGTGACTATGAGGGAATCTTCACGCGAGTAGATGAGTACAATCCAATGAAGATTGAATGGAAGGAATTGGCTCCATTGTTGACTGTCATTTATGGTCAGTCCAGGCTATTGAGTTATTAATAAAATGTTTTACTATTCTTATTTTCTTAAATTGTTGTTTTATTTCATCGATACTTTTTAAAGTTTGTTTTTGCTGTTACACTTTTTCGGTTAGTGGATCTTCTTCCATCTTGTTTAGGCTCCTACTTGTCCAATTGGGCGACAGCCCGTATCTTGGGAATGCTACAGACGGACCAGTTTTAAGCGAGGTGTGTGGAGTTTGTATGTTTTTTGAAACTAAACTCCATTTTAATAGCTGTCACTTGGACGATAAAATGATTCCTGGCTAATACCATAAGTAGGCTTTAAGATAATGTCCACTAAACAGTCTACACACCGGAGCATTATATAGGAGACGACGACTTGTGCCTTCGCTATTCTGGCTAAAATTAGTAAATCTAGCAAAATTTCTCTACGCAGTAACCTACGACTATTTGAATGCAATGTTGTGCTTGAGTTCTTGACAAATGTCTCGAGAAAACCCTAAACTTTTGTGAACTGCAATGTACGCTTCATGTTAAAGACAAAACAGCCACACTATATTCAAATAGGAGTCATCGCAATCAAGTCCTACTGCATGTTAACTTGTGTAGGGAAAAATGGCCATGGATTGGTGACACACTGAGGAAGACAAACCACAATATCGCAGAGCAGTCACTTGAATGAATCAAATAGTCTAGGCTAGACAAATATCGACATGGAGACAACCATTAAGACGAGATAAAGTTGAAGTTCACCTCATCTTTGCCCTTAGTTGAGTATGCTTCAATTAATATAAAACCCTCTTCATTTGATAAAATTAAAACTACAACAAAAACAAGTTATTTAAATATCATGGTTTTATTCATCGCAATCGCTGGTAAAAATCTCCATTTTTTGGCCCGTGAATTCAAAGAAAATTACTTCTTTTCTACGGCTGCTACTGGTGGGGCAGCATCGGTTGGAGCCTGATTTCTGTTTGGATCATCTGGTTTCATAGCAGGGAACAGCAAACCCCCTGCAAAAAAAAAATGAAAACAAAAAATGAGATGAGTACAATAACCAAAACCATAAAAAAAGAACACACCTTAATGTTATTGGAATCGGTAAGGAACATCGTCAAACGATCAATTCCTTATTCCCAACCTAATGTTGGCGGCATCATTTCATCAACCAATTGTGCCTCGTCATCACCCACCGCCTTATCATCAGGGGTGGAATCGGCTAAGGTGATTTGTGATATGTGATAGTCACAATCTACAAATTTCGTCTGGCTAAGGTGATTGTCACATGTGACAATCACATTTTTGTGATTTTTTCTTGTGACAGCTATTTAGGTGTCACTTGCATACAAAAATAATAATAAATAAATAATAAACCTCTGACGCTGACTTATAAAACAAAATAATTTGCTTTTGCTGTCAAAGATTTGTCAAAGATCTACACTAATGCTGTTTTCGATTGGGAGAAATTAGTTTCTCCTCACGATTAAAGTAAAAATAAAAACATTAGAAAAAAAAAACAGAAATGAACACTTTTTTAATTGAGATATTTTTCTGAAACGCGTATATGTTGTGAGCAATCACGTGAAGTGACAACTAAATTAATCTTTTCTAAATAAATACATAATTGTCACGTCCCTTAAAGTTGCCGGAAACTACATATATATATTATATTAAAATGCTTTTAGGCTAGAATATAAACAAAATATTAAAAGTTTTGTTTGAAAGCGGGCTGAAACGCCATAATCCAAATATTAATTATTATTTAGATTTGCCTATTGCATCTGGGGCAAAATGTCAAAAAGTTGAAAACAAAATAAATTGTTTTGTATGTATGATTTTATATGAAATTGAAGACTATCTACTTTTAAGAGTATCAATTTTCAATATAACCAAAAATGTAAATTATATATTAAAATTGTTCGAATTGTTTAATTTGAAATACAAAATATATAGAAACTGTGACGTTCATATATATGCGTCTTCAGACCGCATATTTCATAAAAAACAGAAGAAGTAAGACTCGCAAAACACAACTCCGAAGAGAAACGATTTGTCTTCGGAGTTCTCTCCAATTGCCCAACGGAAAATGACATAATGAAAATAAACAAAATTCCGGTGATCACATTATGCAGACGCACAAAATTATTTTATCACATGTGATTGTCAGAAATGTGACAATCACAAATCACATTAGCCGATTCCACCCCAGCTTGCTGTTCGAATCGTTCACGCTGCACCACTGGATCATTCAACTCTGTGTAAGCATTGCAAACCTCTTTCTTCCTTACAAAAAGCTCAAAACGTTCGGTTAGACCAGGCTCGGTGCGGTGATAATTAGCCAATGGACTTATTACTTGCGGATGATCGCATAAATGAATGTTGAATTAATGCATGTCTCTTCAATGAAGTCACCAACCTGTTTGTGCAGCAAACGAGCAGTAGTCCTTGGAGCTGGGCACTCAACCTGGTGCTTAATGCATGATTTGCTGAGGAATTCTTTGGTTGGCGGTAGCACCTCCAGCAATCATGTTCATCATGGGAGTTTCAATTTCAAGGAATACCATTTTATCAAGGAACTGGCGAACGTATGCAATGATCTGGAATAAAGTTTTGATAACGAAATAAATGCTGCATCATTTAATAGACCAATTTGACGAACCGTAGCCCTGATCTGGAAGGTCTTCCTGACTTTGTTATTCAGAATAAGATCCAGATACCTCTGACGGAAGCAAATTGCCTTATCTTTCAAACCAAAATGAAGGTGTGGAAGCATATGCAAGCACGGCGACAGTAGCTTTGTCTAAACACAAACAGGATATTCGAAAAGATTTTCTCTTCGGAATTTAAACACTTTCTTACATTTCTTGGAATCGCCGACAATTCACCTTTTTTGGTCTTGCCAGGATAGCCATTGATTCCAATAATATCGCCACGTCGAAGCTTTGACAAATCAGTCTCAAACGCCAATTCACTCTCTCAATTTTGCACCAGACTCACGAATTGCATGAACACCGCCAGCAACACTGTTGAAGAAAATGTTGTTTATGCTTGGAACAGGATGTTACAAATTATTACCTTAAATTGACATCAGCCAACATGTCACCATCCTTCAAGCTCGAATACTTCTCAATGAAACTCTCTAGCGATATGCTCACATGGAACTTGTGTGGATAGAGATGAGCTTGTGGTGTTTTTTTTTAGCTCGGCCACGGCAGTGGAACGCAATTTAAGATACTCATTTGGTGAGATTTCTTCTTCGTTGATTTTGCCCTTTTTATCGGAGGAAGCCCGTTTTACTGGAGCTGATTTCTCTGCTTTCTCTTTGGCTTTCTGCTCGGCCTTCAATCTTCGTTTGAGCTCACTGCAAATTAGAAATTTGAAATGAGACAAGAATGAAAGGATGAATCGAGAGTGATCCTACGCATTGGACGCACTGTTTGCAAAACTACATTCTTGATTAATAATTCTAGGTGGTATAACAAGAGCCGCCTGGGTTCTTAATCTAGAAGCAATCGCTCTAGAGGCAATTCTACACAGCAGCCGTGTCGGCTGATGAATTTTCGGCTTTTGCAAATAGATTTGTCAAAACTCACCAATAAATCGTCTTCTTCTCGGGACTTTTGAGTATTTTATTTAGTAGAGGAATCGTAGTATAGCCATTAACACTTCCTTACTTCCAATTGTATCACAGTATCATGGAGTATTGCAACTGCATCCGTCTGGTAGGAGTAAAATTCTTCTGCGACTTGTACCTATTCAACGAGAACAAGTTCATAGGTATTACGAATTTCGATTGAGTATTTGTCACAGAATCGAACCAAATCACTGACACTGAGGTTGCTACTGTCGACTGTTGGTGGTGGTTGTGGGTGATCATCTAGCAGGAAATCTGTTTCGTCAATTGTGAATATAGCTTGCTCTTCATTTTTCTCTTCATCTGCAGGACAAGATTGTGGAGTACGGTGTGTTTCTTGATTGTTGGTTACGGTGATTTTTCCCAGATGAGCTACAAGAACTTGAGCACAACTAGATCGGAGAACTACGAGAACAGGAGTGTCCAGAATCACATCAAGACTGGAAGTGAAAATTAGTAATGAAAAACAGTAATGAGAGCATCTGCTCAAATAATGCAATGGGTGCAACCCACTGATCTTAAGAAACAATTTTTGTGTTATTGATTATAAAACTAATAAATTTATAATTAAAGCTAATCAAATACAAATAAATAATTACCTGAACTTTCATTTAACCTTTCTACGAAAAGTAAACAAACCCCCATTTCGACATTTGAGACACTGTTATAATGGTATACTAATAAACAAACGAAAATGGTTTGTTTACCAGTATAACAACTCTTCAAATTGCCACACCATTTTGTATTGATACGCTATCCAGTGTTTATAGAGATCAGTGCTGCTATGACGTTCATCTGCGCCGAGTGGTTTCTTCAAAATGGGGTAGGTATGGCTAGACCACTGATCTCTATAAACACTGGATAGCGTATCAATACAAAATGGTGTGGCAATTTGAAGAGTTGTTATACTGGTAAACAAACCATTTTCGTTTGTTTATTAGTATACCATTATAACAGTGTCTCAAATGTCGAAATGGGGGTTTGTTTACTTTTCGTAGAAAGGTTAAATGAAAGTTCAGGTAATTATTTATTTGTATTTGATTAGCTTTAATTATAAATTTATTAGTTTTATAATCAATAACACAAAAATTGTTCCTTAAGATCAGTGGGTTGCACCCATTGCATTATTTGAGCAGATGCTCTCATTACTGTTTTTCATTACTAATTTTCACTTCCAGTCTTGATGTGATTCTGGACACTCCTGTTCTCGTAGTTCTCCGATCTAGTTGTGCTCAAGTTCTTGTAGCTCATCTGGGAAAAATCACCGTAACCAACAATCAAGAAACACACCGTACTCCACAATCTTGTCCTGCAGATGAAGAGAAAAATGAAGAGCAAGCTATATTCACAATTGACGAAACAGATTTCCTGCTAGATGATCACCCACAACCACCACCAACAGTCGACAGTAGCAACCTCAGTGTCAGTGATTTGGTTCGATTCTGTGACAAATACTCAATCGAAATTCGTAATACCTATGAACTTGTTCTCGTTGAATAGGTACAAGTCGCAGAAGAATTTTACTCCTACCAGACGGATGCAGTTGCAATACTCCATGATACTGTGATACAATTGGAAGTAAGGCAGTGTTAATGGCTATACTACGATTCCTCTACTAAATAAAATACTCAAAAGTCCCGAGAAGAAGACGATTTATTGGTGAGTTTTGACAAATCTATTTGCAAAAGCCGAAAATTCATCAGCCGACACGGCTGCTGTGTAGAATTGCCTCTAGAGCGATTGCTTCTAGATTAAGAACCCAGGCGGCTCTTGTTATACCACCTAGAATTATTAATCAAGAATGTAGTTTTGAAAACAGTGCGTCCAATGCGTAGGATCACTCTCGATTCATCCTTTCATTCTTGTCTCATTTCAAATTTCTAATTTGCAGTGAGCTCAAACGAAGATTGAAGGCCGAGCAGAAAGCCAAAGAGAAAGCAGAGAAATCAGCTCCAGTAAAACGGGCTTCCTCCGATAAAAAGGGCAAAATCAACGAAGAAGAAATCTCACCAAATGAGTATCTTAAATTGCGTTCCACTGCCGTGGCCGAGCTAAAAAAAACACCACAAGCTCATCTCTATCCACACAAGTTCCATGTGAGCATATCGCTAGAGAGTTTCATTGAGAAGTATTCGAGCTTGAAGGATGGTGACATGTTGGCTGATGTCAATTTAAGGTAATAATTTGTAACATCCTGTTCCAAGCATAAACAACATTTTCTTCAACAGTGTTGCTGGCGGTGTTCATGCAATTCGTGAGTCTGGTGCAAAATTGAGAGAGTGAATCGGCGTTTGAGACTGATTTGTCAAAGCTTCGACGTGGCGATATTATTGGAATCAATGGCTATCCTGGCAAGACCAAAAAAGGTGAATTGTCGGCGATTCCAAGAAATGTAAGAAAGTGTTTAAATTCCGAAGAGAAAATCTTTTCGAATATCCTGTTTGTATTTAGACAAAGCTACTGTCGCCGTGCTTGCATATGCTTCCACACCTTCATTTTGGTTTGAAAGATAAGGCAATTTGCTTCCGTCAGAGGTATCTGGATCTTATTCTGAATAACAAAGTCAGGAAGACCTTCCAGATCAGGGCTACGGTTCGTCAAAGTGGTCTATTAAATGATGCAGCATTTATTTCGTTATCAAAACTTTATTCCAGATCATTGCATACGTTCGCCAGTTCCTTGATAAAATGGTATTCCTTGAAATTGAAACTCCCATGATGAACATGATTGCTGGAGGTGCTACCGCCAACCAAAGAATTCCTCAGCAAATCATGCATTAAGCACCAGGTTGAGTGCCCAGGTCCAAGGTTGGTGACTTCATTGAAGAGACATTCATTAATTCAACATTCATTTATGCGATCATCCGCAAGTAATAAGTCCATTGGCTAATTATCACCGCACCGAGCCTGGTCTAACCGAACGTTTTGAGCTTTTTGTAAGGAAGAAAGAGGTTTGCAATGCTTACACAGAGTTGAATGATCCAGTGGTGCAGCGTGAACGATTCGAACAGCAAGCTGATGATAAGGCGGTGGGTGATGACGAGGCACAATTGGTTGATGAAATGATGCCGCCAACATTAGGTTGGGAATAAGGAATTGATCGTTTGACGATGTTCCTTACCGATTCCAATAACATTAAGGTGTGTTCTTTTTTTATGGTTTTGGTTATTGTACTCATCTCATTTTTTGTTTTCATTTTTTTTTGCAGGGGGTTTGCTGTTCCCTGCTATGAAACCAGATGATCCAAACAGAAATCAGGCTCCAACCGATGCTGCCCCACCAGTAGCAGCCGTAGAAAAGAAGTAATTTTCTTTGAATTCACGGGCCAAAAAATGGAGATTTTTACCAGCGATTGCGATGAATAAAACCATGATATTTAAATAACTTGTTTTTGTTGTAGTTTTAATTTTATCAAATGAAGAGGGTTTTATATTAATTGAAGCATACTCAACTAAGGGCAAAGATGAGGTGAACTTCAACTTTATCTCGTCTTAATGGTTGTCTCCATGTCGATATTTGTCTAGCCTAGACTATTTGATTCATTCAAGTGACTGCTCTGCGATATTGTGGTTTGTCTTCCTCAGTGTGTCACCAATCCATGGCCCTTTTTCCCTACACAAGTTAACATGCAGTAGGACTTGATTGCGATGACTCCTATTTGAATATAGTGTGGCTGTTTTGTCTTTAACATGAAGCGTACATTGCAGTTCACAAAAGTTTAGGGTTTTCTCGAGACATTTGTCAGGAACTCAAGCACAACATTGCATTCAAATAGTCGTAGGTTACTGCGTAGAGAAATTTTGCTAGATTTACTAATTTTAGCCAGAATAGCGAAGGCACAAGTCGTCGTCTCCTATATAATGCTCCGGTGTGTAGACTGTTTAGTGGACATTATCTTAAAGCCTACTTATGGTATTAGCCAGGAATCATTTTATCGTCCAAGTGACAGCTATTAAAATGGAGTTTAGTTTC
The DNA here is from genome assembly GCA_916050605.2 of Platycheirus albimanus. Classification (NCBI taxonomy): domain Eukaryota; kingdom Metazoa; phylum Arthropoda; class Insecta; order Diptera; family Syrphidae; genus Platycheirus; species Platycheirus albimanus. The sequence continues at coordinate 224,432,026 of OU696696.1, read as the reverse complement.
AAAAAACATACAAACTCCACACACCTCGCTTAAAACTGGTCCGTCTGTAGCATTCCCAAGATACGGGCTGTCGCCCAATTGGACAAGTAGGAGCCTAAACAAGATGGAAGAAGATCCACTAACCGAAAAAGTGTAACAGCAAAAACAAACTTTAAAAAGTATCGATGAAATAAAACAACAATTTAAGAAAATAAGAATAGTAAAACATTTTATTAATAACTCAATAGCCTGGACTGACCATAAATGACAGTCAACAATGGAGCCAATTCCTTCCATTCATTCTTCATTGGATTGTACTCATCTACTCGCGTGAAGATTCCCTCATAGTCACGCCCTGCACAAGCCACTATGCGATTATTGAGGACGGCGCATTTAACACCGCTACTAGCGACTTCCATTGGTTTCATGGTTGACCAAGTATCATCATATCATATCATAGATTGTAACGCTCAACTGTATTGCTTATGTTATCATTGAAATACCCTAAAATCGGGAACCTTCTTGTTTTCTTGATCTAGTAGACCATTCATTGGACGACGGATCATAGCATTGTATGAAACCAACACCACCAACATCGATAGCGCAGATCATCCAATTCAATGCCACCACCTCGATTATGTGCATGGATTGAAGCAGAGGCGCAACAAACCACCATTTGCCAGTTGAGAAGTCATACTTCTCTACTAAATTCAATGAATTGAGAAAATCATAAAATTCTAAAATATGTATATGTTACAACCGTGACTCAAATCTTGTAATAGAGATTGAAAATCAAAACATTGGATGCAGTTTTCTAGAACATAACCAATGGATTATAAAAATGTATCACTTGTCTCTGTATGTTTTGTAGTCTGGCAGAGAAAGGCAAAATCTTAGTACTTTGTCATTAAAATCAATTTTTGGAAAAAATGCATAAATGCATATGCCTCTCTCTGCTATACAACAAGACCTACAAGCTATTTCCTTCAAAGTGGTCATAGTCTGGTAAGCTTTGAAGGAACAAAAAATTGGTTAAACCCAAGGTTCTTCTTCCAGATTTCCAAAAGAGGAGGGTCTTCTAATGGGAACCTGCAAAACTTTGTATTCATATTTCATTTATCAAAAATATCACAAAAGTATCTTACCTATGAAGAGTTCGACCTGATTTCTTGCAGTATCTGCAACTATACACCATTTTCAACAATTTTATTTGTCACTAGAATTAAAAAAAAAAAATACTTTAATTATTTTAAATTAATAATAATTACAATATTTTGAATTATAAATTACCTATTTCACTTTGATTTGATTTCTTTTTTTTTGTTTGAAAGCAGCTGTCAAACTGGTAAACAACCTCCAATCACAGAGGAATTGTCATCTTCAATTTGCCACACAAAAACTGTTATACTTTCTAGTGAATACGCTATCCAGTGTTTATAGAGATCAGTGCATAGCAGAACGTTCAAGTTTTTTTTGTGCAATTCTTTTTTTTTTTGCAAGGAACATTCCAATTGCGTTTGCAATTGGAATTAATTAATTCATATCAACCCTTCGCTAATTTTCAATAAGGTAAGAACATTTTTCCTTTACCAATTCTGAGTAAGGATGGCATATGCCATCATTACAAAGATTGGTGATTTGGGGCCATAAAAATTGGTGCTCATAAAATTTCTCTTTTCTTATCAGGGACTCCAGACCAAGAAAGTACGTGGATAGAAGGGACAACCACTACAATAGGCGCATGCTACGTGCCAGATTAAGTGGGCAGACCCGTTCCACCACCTTAGATTCAAGGATTTATCGACAGATTGCATTCCGTGCTATACACGTGTCGAGTCATCCACATTTTTTTTTTTGATATGTATATATATCTGTGCTCCACGGTGCAATTTATAATATGCACAAATTAAATTAATGGACGCACACTGCGCCCGATAAAGTGCAATTCTACTATTTTTTTTCTTGGCTGGAAGCATCGTTTTATTGCCTAATGGATCGAGGAAGGAGCCACTAACCTTTTTATGCCATTGCATAAACTCCTTTCCATTTTGTTGGACCTCACACTTTTTATCAAAGGAGCAACGTATGCGTTCGTCGACGTTGATCCGTTCGGCTCGTCGACGACCATACCATTCCTCAAGCGACATCGCCTGAAACAGGCACCACCAATTTACTCATCAGAAGTACTTACCTGATAATCAGCTTCAGACAGCCGAAGCTCAATCTACACCCTCAAGGATATACCATATTTTATTGGAAACATCCCTTTGGACGTCTGGCGGGCGTATTTACACCGATGCCGGTCCATAATTCCTCAACATTACTTCATATTCATCATCGAGGGAGCACCTTTATCCACCTCATCACTTCTTCCTGACGCAGTTACGTAAGAAGAACATCCGAATTTCACTTCAGCCACATTATTGTGGAGCAGTAAAGCTGGATTTTATTCAACTAAGGAAGAAATTTATGTATTATATTGAGGCGTTTAAATATCAATGTATAGATTACACAGGTAACAATTATTATTACTTCTTTTATTTGTGTTTTGTACGGGAGCTTCTTGGCTCGAATACCACGAGTTTGTGGTGAACGCTTTTACGCCACTCATCAAGCGTTCGACGTTGGCGACAAACGCCAGATACCACGGACGGTGGTAATCCAGTGATACAAGTGTGATTAATTATAACACCCAGTGTGCCACACCCATAAATTAGAGTGTCCTTTAATTAGTGTAACATCCTTAGTCTCCTTAAGCATTTGTAAATGATTTTGAACGCAATTTTGTGTCATGAAAATACGGAGATAATGAAGTTCAAAAATATTTTTTTTTGCATTATGATGAAACCTTCGTCGTTTAAGAAGTTTAATTTTTCAAACGTACAGCCGGAGTTTTGAAGCAATTTACAATCGCGTTGCGATCGGGTTTCTGAAAGAGTATTTGTCTTTGAATTCGTCTTTACTAGAATTGTCAATGTGAAGTGCTACCATTGACTATTCGTTGTGCTAAGTAAACTTGGATTTCTTTCACTATTTTTTTTACACTTGAGTTATCGTTTGATACTCGACTTTTTTTTTTGTTTTACTCACTTGGTCTTTTGGACCCCACTCATCTCTCTCCGCGTCGGTAGCGACCAACCTTTACTCGCGTTTGAACGCCGCGTTTGAACGCCGCGTTTGCGTTTACTGGAAGCGAACCTTATAACTTCGTTTTCGGACTTTTTTTTTCACTTTCTTTTTGATTGAGATTTGTAACGTCGTTTCGTATTTGTTGTACCGTGCACCTTGAAGTAGTGATAATAAAATCACATTTATCAGCAGCGTACTCCAGCTGTGTCTGTCGTGTCTGCGACATACATCCTGTTGATAAGAGAGCATATATAAAAAAATATAAGAATACCTACAAGAGCTATAGACGAGATATATGGTCAGATTATATAGAGTCATATCCTTGTTTAATTAATCATTTTCAGCGAACCCAGGAGTGCACTTCCGGACCAGCGTTAAGCGATATAGCTTTACCTCTCTGCCCTATTGGTAGTAGAGATTTATTTACTATATTGATTTTACTATATTTTTGATTTATATTGACTATCGAACATACGATTGAACGCGAACTGTGTTCATCAGTATGGGGTATTGAATTTCTTAAACCTATTTTGACTTTCCTTGTTATTTGATACTTGCTTTGGTATATTCTTAAGGTTTTCTCTGCTGAATGTAACGTCGTAGTTCGTACAATAACTAGCGTATTACGTGGTTCTCCCTTGTCTTTGACAGTCTTCGTGTAAAATATTGTTTGTGTAATTTGGAATTGAAGAATATTAACGTTCTCTAGAAAAAAAAAAGAATACTTACCTTTTTGAAATAGATTTACATTTAATCTTGAATATTTAACATTGAATCTAAACCGCCGCGTTGAAATTCTTTAGTCACTTTTTTTTTGACAGAGGTTTCTCATAAATAGAGATAGATTTTTGATTATCTATTTCCAGTAACTATATTAGGTATTCTAGGTTTGTAGAGATTTTAATTTTAGGAAAAATTAATTGACACCTCGTAGTGATCTTTTGACAAAAGTTTATTTCACTTTTGATCTTTCTTTAAATAAAGTTAAATTAACATATCCTCATTGAGAATTAAGATTCAGACTAGTTGATAAGTTGAGGCAGATTTTTGCTGTTAGATTTTAAGATATTTTAGTAATGAATAAAAACCAATTTCGTTGAATTATAACCTGAAAAGAAAATTTTTGCTATTTACCTTTTTATTTCATTTGAGATTAATATAGTTCTTGAAGATTCTACAGATAACGTTTAAGATGGAGTAAGTTAACTATAGGGAGGGTGGTATCCCTCAACCTTTCAGGATGGAACAAGGTGGGTTTGTCGTTTATTGAAGTACCTTTTGGTTTTGGTCGTGTTATATTGATAGTTAAAGAATAGTTTCGGTTTTGATGCTATGTTTTGAGTAAGCGTAATGAAGTGAGCAAGCAACCTTTTGGCTTGCTTTTTCAAATTAGGGGTTGTCCGTCAAAATATATCCGAGTCGTGGGGACTCGTGGGTCCGTAGGACAACCAAGGCTGTTTTAGAGAGATGATTTTCTGAAACAAATTGGGTGGGTTGAGAGACCAGGGGATCGTCCTTCACCTTAGATCCTCCCTCCCCTCAGGGTTAGACACCTCCTCATCACCATACAGCGTATCATCGTGGCAGCTGTATGGTTGGATGACAATCATAATCTGCCACTGCAACCTCGAATACCTAAGGTTTGCTGATAGTTTAGATACTTACGTGTAGTGTTCAGTAGGGCGATTGTTATAAACCGAACATGAATCTTCTTCTCTGTCTACGTTTTCACTCACTAGAGAAATAAAGAAGTGCTATCTAGAATCGATTCATATTTAACTTCAATGTTGGTAGATCTTGATTTGGACGACTGTGAGGGCCATCAAGCGATTCAATATTACTTATTCGAACTCATCCATCAGAGTTCAACGGTCGGCAGGATAATAAGAGGTAACACCGGTTGTGCAGATCCCGGAGCAAGTGCCCATGGCCTGGCTGAGCTAGCTGTGGCATGGGTGCTGCCGGCCAACGCGACGGTCGATCTCAACCTCGACTCTACGTTGTCGCATGCCGTTCTTCCAAGTCACTCTTTCTGAGTAACTGGCGAGAAAGGGGGCGTTGCCGGCATAGAGTTGCTTCCATCTCATAGGCACAGAAACTTTAACGATAGCTAGATACTCGGTTGCTAACTGGAGTAAGACCTCTGGTTTTTGCCTAGAATTTCCTCATACTAAGAAAGCATCATAGATCTAGCTACGTTCGTGGGGGATTTAAGTAGGGTCCTTGGTTTTTAGGTGTGTACTAAGCATAATAGAGCTGCAAGGAGAACACCTAGGACTTGCGGCGGATAGGCGTGGACATGCTATCGGATATACTCCAGGCTGTTCTACGGGACTTTGTAGTCAGAACCTGGAGGTATGCTAGTGGATGGTTCACGCTTCTGTGATGGGGATGGAGATGGAAATTAGAAGAACGGGGGAGAGGAGTAGGGAGAATGAGTTACTGTACTAGCGAAGTGTTAGTATGTCTTTTATAGGGATGCCAGATACACCGATGTATCTATGGAGTTACTGTTCCTTGGCATAGGGCCCATGGATGGTCGGGGTGCTTATTTCTTCCTGCTTCCTCTCTGGCTTATGGTGTCAATGGGCATGGGTTCGGATCTTAGATATCCATAGGGTGTTTAGGTGAAGGGGTGGTGCCTATTGGCTGGTGTAAGTAAGTAAAATCTTCTTTTAAATTTTTATTTCTACGTTACACATATTATTATCATCAACGTGTCCAGCTGCCGTAATGATGTGCTGGGCACGGATGTCGAGGTGTCTCACCTTGTAGGGAGGGAGGATCAAAGCTGTTAAACGATCCTCCAGGCCTCTCAACCCACCCATTTCGATATAGAAAATCACCTCTCCACACCGACCGTGGTTGTCCGTGGACCAAAGAGTCCCTACGACTCAAGAAGATTATGGGCAACCCCTTAAAATGAAAAGCAAACTATTAAAAGTTTGCTTACTACTTTAACCTAACAATGACATAGCATCTAACTCAGAGACACTATTCACTAAACTCTAACCCGCAAAAAGGAAAAAGAAAAATAATCTACACACACACGAACACTTCATGTTCCACCAAGGAAGCGAGAGGGGTACCACCCTCCCTCGGAAAACTTAAACCATGTTCAGAAACATGTCTGGATATCTTTAGGAAAATCTAAAAAAAATCTTTTAAAATGAAAAGAGTACTGCAAATTTTCTTAAATCGTTATAACGAGAATGTTTCTTTTATTAATGTTAATAGCTCTTAAAATCCTACTTAAAACTACCTTAAAGGATATAACAGAAATCCTTAAACTTTCTAAAGTTTATAATTATCAACTTCACTGAATCTTCTTTATTGATTTTGGGTTTCTAATGATATCGCAGATATCCAAAAAAAAACTTTCCTTATGAACCATAATTTTCTCAAAATTTTGCAAAAGTTAATTCTCAAATCTTAAAATTTTACTATAAATGGCATAGATTCAGATTTTTTTATTCTTAACTCTAGTATAATTTAAACAAGCTGAAGTTATTTCAGATCAAAGCTTGAAAGTTTAACTCGTATATTCGTTGAAAAGAGTTATAAGGTATATCAACTAACATTTAGATAAAACAATGATAAAACAAGTGGGATAAGATAGTATGGACCGATAGCACGGATACCGTGAACGAAAAAGTTCTCGAGATATTACGCGGCGAATAAAAAAAAAAGGAAAAGATTTTAAGTAGCGATAGATAGAATCTATCAGTATAATATCTAATTATTTCAACCAAGAGTGTATAACCGACACTCTTTTAGTCGCGTACGTATTCAACTCCTTACTTACTTTTACTTACTTATGTTGGCGCCACTGGAGCGTGGTACTCCAAGGCCTTGCTGAGAATGCCCCTCCAGCCGGCTCGATCTCTAGCCTGCTGTCTCCAATTTCGTACTCCAAGTTGACGGATGTCTCCCTCTACCTGGTCACTCCATCGAAGATGAGGTCTACCTTGGCTTCTGACTCCCTCGGGTTTGGCGTTGAAGACTTTACGAGCTGGAGCGTCGATGTCCATTCGCTCTACATGGCCCAGCCATCTTAGTCCTTGGATTCGAATTTTTCTGGCTAGGCTTATGTCGCTGTACAGCTCGTACAGTTCATTGTTATATCTTCTTCTCCAAACGTTGTTTTCGCGATTTACGCAGACAGGACCATAGATCGTACGCAGAACTTTTCTCTCGAAGACTCCAAGTGAATTTTCATCCGATTAGGATAGGGTCCATGCTTCTGCACCATATAGCAGAACCAGGATGATGAGTGTTTTGTACAGTGTCACCTTGGTTCTTCTCGATAGGGCTTTACTTCTCAATTGCTTACTCAGCCCAAAGAAACAGCGATTAGCAAGAGTTAGTCTGCGTTTGATTTCAGCGCTGATGTTGTTGCCTGTGTTTACAGCAGTGCCCAGGTAGACAAATTCACTGACTACCTCGAAGTTATACCTATCAATGGTTACGTTCTGACCAAGTCGGTGGTGGGATTGGACTTTTGTTGATGAAGGCATATACTTCGTATTGTCCTCGTTTATTTTCAGCCCCATTCTGCTTGCTGCTGATTCCATAGTAGTGAAAGCACCGGTTACTGCTCGCTTTGTTCTTCCTATCACGTCTATGTCGTCAGCAAACCCAAGTAATTGTGTCGATCTATTGAAAATGGTGCCTGATGTACTGGCATGGGTGCTCCGTATTACATTTTCAAGCACAATATTAAAACAGCTGCACGACAGTGCGTCACCTTGTCTTAGCCCTCTGGTGGTTTCGAAGGTTTCAGTAGAGTCTCTACCAACTTGGACGGAACAACGAGCATTCTCCAACGTCGTCCTGATAAGGCGGATCAGTTTAGCAGGGATTCTAAAGTTAGACATGGCACGATACAGTTCAACTCTATTAACACTGTCGTAGGCGGCCTTAAAATCGACGAACAGGTGGTGGGTGTCGATATTATACTCTTGGGTTTTCTCCAGGATCTGGCGTAATGTGAATATTTGGTCGGTGGTAGATTTTCCAGGTCTGAAGCCGCATTGGTAAGGACCTATCAGGTCGTCAGCAAACGGCTTGAGACGTTCACATAAAACGCTGGACAGGATCTTATAGGCAATGTTTAAAAGGCTTATGCCTCTATAGTTGGCGCAGAGGAGGCGGTCTCCTTTTTTGTGAATCGGGCAGATGGTACTGAGATTCCACACATCGGGCATACTTTCTTCCGACCATATTTTGCAGATGAGTTGGTGTATGCTCCTGACCAGGTCATCTCCAGCGTGTAAAGGCCATCACATCCAGCTGCCTTATTCATCTTTAGTCTGGTGATGGCTACTTTGATTTCATTTTGGTCGGGCGGGTGTAGTTCGTGGTCGTCATCTAGATTAACTGGAACAAGTTGATCTTGGGCGGGATCTTGGCTGTCATCGCCATTTAGCAACCGGTTAAAGTAGTCTCTCCAGATGGCTAACATCGCCTGCGTTTTCACTATGGTATTTCCATCCTGATCTTTGCAGGGCCCAGGGTGGCTTGTGAAACCGGATGTAGACTGTTTCACCTTTTTATAGAACTACCTTAAGAAATCCTAAATTCCCACGTCGACAAACATTGATAAACAAATTCAAAGGCACGGACAAAAAAAAAGGTTACCATATACACGAGATCGCAATTCGTGCTCTCGCATATACTCGATTGTAAGATATCAAAAGCAATATAGTCAATATAATAATATGTCAATGCAATACAGCACTGCCAATGGGGCAGTGGGGATATAGTATATAAATAGCGTGACCTCGGAAGTGCACTCCAGAGATAGGGCTGAAAAGAATGATTAATTATACTACTCTACACTCTTGATCAACACTAAGTAATTTTCAATACTGCTTCTGCATTACTATCACTTCTAGAGTATGGTAACTTTGACATACTACAAACACGTATTTATCTTGTATTAAGGTAAGGAAACCTTTGATAAATTCCTAAAAAAAATTTTAGTCGCGGATATTATGAAGAAGAGGACCATAGTAAGTAAATTATTTCAGAATTTATTATCGCGACGAAACGAATAAGAATCTTTATATCTGAAATTTGTTAGAACTGGTAGATACTTATTCTATGAAAAGCATGCGCGGATGCGAGTGGCTATCAAGCGCGACTGTGTAGCAGACTGCTGAGGAAAGGATTATAAAAATAAAAAAAATCAAACGCGGCGTTCAACTCTGGCGTTGGAGGTCGCTACCGACACAAAACCGAAAAGTAGAATGGTCTTATCAACCGAAGAATAATTGCTTTATTGTCTAATAGATAAGTATATTGAGACGGCTAGATAAAAGCAACACAAAACAAAAGTAATTTTCTGAAGAACGTCTTTAAGCGCGAACGAAATGTCTGCCTTGTGGCGCACACGGTAAGTAATGATAATGAAAAAGGAACTAGGAGCACGGGCTCCGGATGTAGTCCAAATTGAACTCAGCGCTACACACGAAAAAGAACGTAACGCGGATTCAAAAACGAAAATACGCTTAATCTTTTTACTATAAATGTAAACATTAGGATATGATAAGAAAAGTTATAAACATGAATACATGTAATCTAGATTCATATATTTGTCTACGAAGATGTTCTGCCACCGTCCGTGGACATTAATTAATTCGTATACGCTTAACGCTGCGTACGAAAATCAAAATTGCTTGTAAAACAAAAATGCCAAGTACTGGAGCTTCACGCTCTTTAATTTTTCATCACACACTTTGGAAATAATAATTAAGGATGTTACCTGGTTGAGGCGTTTACTTTTCATAAAGGATATAAATATACAATCAGGAACAGATGGATGTCTAGAAGATCTCGTTGAGCTGCTGCTAGTGAAGGACCGGCATTTGTGCGACAGCACTCGCCAGACGTCCGAAAATTATTTATCCCGCGACGATAGTTGTTACAGATGAGGAATCCCACGACGAATATTGTTACAGATGAGGAATCCCACGACGAAACAAAACTGGGTGCTCCCACGACGTGTGGTACAAGTGGATTTAATAGTGCTCAATAGATGCTGTAACGAATCTGAACACTTCGTTGCGCCGAGAGGTCGGTAATTAAAGGAAATAGCCAGGAACACGTTGGTGTCCACTTCTGTCAATGAGTCGTTATCAATTTCGGCTGAGGAGTGAGGATATTTCCCAAGCCCTATGTGATGAGGATGTTGGTGGCTTTCTTCGTTTAGAAAGAAAGTCGCCTCGTGGTGCGCTTAACTATTGGCGCACGTGCCAATTGAAGAAAGTTAAATGCGTAGCACCAAAAATAAAGTCTTCACCAAAAAAAAAAAATCGGCGAAACAAATAAGGTGGTGCGGCCGGCGAAGGTGGAAGAATTGCGCTCCTGGGCGAGCCGACTTTGGATCAACGCCCGTTTGTGCTTCCTCGTTCAATACCAGGCCGCACGTTTCACTGTCGCGTTTCTGGACATATGTAGCTCGCTTTGTTGAGGTGAGGGGTACGTGTGTAGGTACCCTCTTCTATATCTGCTCTCTTATCGAGACGCCACTTCCAATTGGAAGCAAAAGAAAAAGGAAAATCCTTGCTGGTGCGTATGTTGACGCAAATAATTTTATTGTGTTTCATGGAAACATGGTAAGCACATGAAGCGTGGGATGTGAAGATCCAAATGCGCCATGAGGTCGCCCATGTGGTCGTTATATCCTTGTTGATGGACGGACGCCTACCGCACAGGTTAAAACAAAATTCCTACGTTCCGACAATGATAGATGATGTCCCCGTAGTCTTGATGGCGAATCCACCTGATGTTCGATTATAAATCCAGTGTGATTATTCGATGAGGAAATAATATATTGCCTTTGCAATTATATTATTCCCTCCCCAGTACAAAAGAAAATGGTTGCAGCCAAAAAAATTAAGTTTTGGTTTTTGGTTCTCCTACTGACTTGTGCTTACTTTGATGGTCTTCTGATAAATGAAATTTATGGCCAACGAATTTATAGCCAACGCCCTATTTTTCCAATGAGAGCTCTTCCCTTCCAATTGTAGCACTGTGTGTTTGTGACGTCAGAGGTAGTATGTAGTTGCAGGTTTATGGGGTCCGTTTACACTACTCTGCTACTAAGTGTCCTGCATGTCGGTGCAAAGTAAGTCTGACAAAATGTACAATTATGCACAGCACTTCTACGTTTTGAAAATGTCCACATTGAAGAATGTGACAGGTCGAGATATTGGTTCGGAATGTTCACAATTTCAGATATACATTTTGAATAAAAGCGGCTATGCTAATCTCGACTGGGGTGTTGTATCACTTGTCATATCTGACAGGAGAAATGTCTATACTTCAGAGATGTGAATGATCTTGTTTTCGGCGGATTGATTGTCCTGACTAAGCAACACTGGTCTATCTTAGTGAGTGTCATTACTAACGAGTTATATGATTGATGGCATGGCTGTGTCTGTCACTTAAAAATGACTCGTAATCGACAGTGTCATGTGTCAAGCTAACTTTTTCTACTAACACTCAACTTATCGTAAAGTGAAAAGGTCTTCAGCAGAGACTTCTGCTGGCCAGTAGGGATTGAGACAAGGAAAGAAATCTGAGTCACTGATGACGTCATCAGTGCTTACTTATTGCTTGCGTTCAACTTGAGCAATGACTGTCTATGTGAATTCTATCGAAGCACATCGTGAGAGTTCCTAGAGTATCTGACAGATAAATTGCTCACTTCGATTAATCAAAATATTGCATTAGGTTACAACAACTGGATTGTGAGAGTATTCCCACACTTCTGCTAAAAATGAACTAAACAATCTGACGTTCATTTGTCAAACAGAAATTCCTCTCAATTATGCGTTTTGGTTGGTGTAAACACATCATTCTGCAATCTACAGTGTAAACCACATCTTATGCAGTTTGCGTGTAGGCCAAGTAACATATCCGTAGCGACATCTTCTAGTCGCCTATCGCTCAAACATTATACTTCCATGGAAATGATGACTTGGAGGATTCTCTTTTCAAAATGGAGGCCAAGTGGATTCCGAGAGAAGTGGAATGCGTTCGTCGGGGTGGATTCTAGCTGTGGATTCAATTTTAACGGCGGACTATATTTAATGCGTTCAACCACATGCGAGTTGACGTTCGGTTTCTCCGAAAGATGGAACCGGTTGTAACTATTATTTGCAATTGGAGGGCTTGAAGATTTTCCTACAAAGCAGTTGGAGGGCAAGAAAGTTTTCCCTACAACCCTGACTCGCAACATTTTGTCTCAGTCTTCACTGTGAGTGGTTGTGTTTGTTCCTGGAGTTAAGTCATAACAAAAAAATGTCAGACTGCACCGAAACAAACCGGTAAGTTTTGTTTTTTTTTTGACACTTTTTTATTTGTAACACTTTGCTTTAAAAAAAATATAAAATCGTGATAAATAAGCTTCTGGAAAAGCGACACTTTTTGTTTTGTGTCATTTTGCTGCCAAATTTCAGTGAATTATTTTTGTGGTTAAACGTTTAAATTTGCTTTATGTAATTTTGCTTAGAAAAAAAATATAAATTCGTGATAAATTAGCATCTGGAATAGTGACACTCTTTGTTTTGTGTCATTTTGCTGCCAAATTTCCGTCAAATATTTTTGTGGTTAAACGTTTAAATTTGCGTTAAGTCATTTTGCTTAGAAAAAAAAATATAAATTCTTGATACATTAGCATCTGGAAAAGTGACACTTTTTGTTTTGTGTCATTTTGCTGCCAAATTTCAGTCAATTGCTGGTTTTATTTAAAAACAAAACAAAACGACACTTTTAAATACATTTTCTGATTTTGATTTCAAATTTATAAGATATTTTGATGCTAAATGACATAAGTCTAATTTTTTTTTTTTAAATGGCTTTTTTGAAAAACTTAAATATACCACTTGAAAGAAGAAAAAAAAAAAACAGTACTTTTTTACTCTACAACTTTTTGGTTTTCGTTGAAATTCATAACTAAAATGAATTTTTTAAGTAACAAAAAAATTCAAATAACCTTTCTGAAAATTCAAGAATTTTGACTTATGTCAGTTTGCTTTTCAAGCGACGATATATCTCGATATGTAGATGATTCTGAATATGTAGATAATTTCCGAAAGCGTAGGTAAGTTATTAATTTGTAGTAAGGATGCTAATACGTAGTAAAATATTTATTCGTAGGTAGGTCTGAATGTGTAGATAATTTCTGAATACGTAGAAAGATTGCTAATCTGTAGGAATATTGTTCATTCGTAGGAAAAATTCTGTGAAGGAATCCTCATATCATTAGGATGCGGAATGTCGTAGGGACTTTCGCAGTGATTGTCTCGCGTCAGGACGTTAACCGTCGGACGTATGATGTCGCCGGACCAATGTAAAACTTTGTGGCAATAATTTTCTTGGCCACACCAAAAAGAAATAAGTACGAAGAAATACGGGGAGTACTATTAATTTTTATTATCCTTCTGGAGCACACACTACACCATATAAATATATTTTATGACACACAAATTTGCGAAGCTCACTTTTTAGAGAAAATTTTTTTTTAAATGGTTACCTGGAATTCGTGCTACTTGCTTTGTATACGGTTTGTACAATGGTTTCATTATTATTCCTTTATCTCCAAAACACAAAAACTTACTCCTAATGGTTTTTCGTTGCTGTTCCATTTTATTTGCTCCCTTAACACGTTTTTTCTTGTCTTCTCACACGGCGTTTAGGTTCATGTGGTGCTGCTTCTTGTACCAAGAACAATATTATAGGTGCTCCAGCGTTGCTGATGAGGAAAAATATTATTTAAAGGTGCTCCCGCATTGCTGATGAGGAAAAATATTATTTAAAGGTTCTCCCGCAATGAGACGAATTACTGAATTTCATCGCTTATCTTCCTTCTCCTGACGGATTAGGCGACTTGGTCCACGCCACAATGGTATTCCTATATGATATAAAGAAAATATGAGGATTTTATCCACAAAATGGCTAACCCGAAACCGAACTTGGAAAAATCCAATTTCCTTACTAATCTGTAACGTAAAAATATGGAAATAATAATTAAAGAATGTTCAAAATAAAATGTATGTTCGCCCATAAACCCCAAACCTCTTCACCCAAATATCCTATGGTTATCCAGGTTCCGAACCAAGGCGTATCGACGACACAAACCGAACAGGAAGCAGGAAGAGACAAGCACCCCCATACATCCTTGACTCCTATACCAAGGAACAGCACCTCCATCGTCCTCCGTCCGGGTATCGGTGTATCTATCACCCCTAGTTTAGAAATACTTACACGTCGCTAACACGGCCTCCTGCTCTTCCTACTCCTCTTCCCATTCTTCACATTTAATATCCATCCCCATCTCAGAAGCGAGAACCGTCCACCAGCCTACCATAGGTACTGACTACAAAGCCCCGCAGAACAGCCTAAAGGGCACCCGATAGTATGTTCACGCCTATCCGCTACAAGTAATAGATGTTCCGCTTGTAGCTCTTGTAAACCGTAGCCTACACCTGAAAACCAAGGACCCTACTTAAATCCCTCGAATGTACCTAAACTTGAATTGCTATCTCAACAGTTCTCGAATAAATTCCCAGAGATTCTACTCCAGCTCGCACCTATAAGTCTAGTTACAATCATCTGTTTCTGTGACAATGGGATGGAAGCAACCCTATGCCGGCAACGCCCCCTTTCTAGCTAACTATTTGTTGAGAATAGCCAGCCGGAATGGCATGCGACAACGTAGGGTCGTGGTTGAGATCGACCGTCGCGGTGGCTGGCAGTACTTTAACCACGATTAGCTCAGCCAGGCCGTGGGCACTTGCTCCGGGATCTACACAACCGGTGTTACCTCTTATTTTTCCCTGCCGGCCGTTGAATTCATGATGTGCGAATTCGAATCAAATGTTGAAATGCTTGATGGCCCTCATAGTCTCCAAAGAAAAGACTTATATGAATTGATTGTAAGGAAGGTTGGTTCACGGACGCACCTCATAACAATTGTAGAGAGTGAACGTAGACCGAATGAGAGAAATCGCGGTTGAATTATCACATCAACCCGTAGAACGCAACACGTAAGTACTTTGAAAGCAAGCAAACCATAGATGTTGGTGGTTGCAATGGCGACTGTTACCTTCCTTCGAAGAAAGTGGAGGATGGGGTGTCTAACCACGAGGGGAGGGAGGATCAAAGGTGTTCATGTGATCCCCATGGTCTCTTAACCCACCCAAAACGAAAGCAAGAATCAACTCTCCTACCATCGACCTTGGCTGTCTATAGACCTAAGAGTTCCCACGACTCATTAATATTGTAGGCAGCCCCTTACATAAGAATGCAAGCAAAAATTATGCTTGCCTGCTATAACTCCCTATCTAACTTATAGTACCTATTAAAGATACTAAATCAAAGAAAGAGAAAATCCTCCAACGTTGCAATAAGAATACTTCCACTGTATTCCATCTTTACACCACCTTGTTCCGTCCGAAGATATGGAGTGGATTACCACTCTCCCTATAAATAACTTACTCTGCCATAATAAAATCTGTAAACTCTCTCCAGAAATCTTCAAGTTTAAAAGAACCAACTCAAATGCGAATTTTCTTGAAACGTTATAACATTAAAAGTTATGTTATTTATTATTAAAGAATTCTTATTATCTAACAAAAGATGAAATTTTACTTAATCTACCTTAACCTCGTTATATCAATTAAAATTCTTTCAACACAAAAGTGGATTTTAGCTTGAAATATATTTATATGCTTTGCTTTGTGTTCTTGTCACGAATGATTGAGTAAATGATCTTGAAGATCTGAAGAATCGGTATTCAATGAAAAAAAAACTTAAAAACTTCCTTATATTGATATACTTTATAGTGCAAATATTTCGAATTAAGTGCAACCAGGACAATGATATTAAAGTTCAGTTGTTGAATGAAAATCGAAAGCGATTTCTTTTCTTCAAAAGTATAAAGTTGGAAACCGAAAGTTATTTAACAAAGTACAACTGATAAAAAAAAGTATTTTTAATCGAAATTATGATTACCGCGGCGAAGTGTTTTTTTTTGTCGACTGAAACCGATGTGTCGAATCAAAAAAAAAAAACTTTTATTTGATATGAAATGTCGCTAAGCAGATAATGAACTTACTATCGGATCCTAAAACACGTAGTACGAAAACGACTTAATTGAGATCAATCAAAACAAATGACAATAAGAAGCAAGATTAACAGGCATCAGGGATCTGTTATAGGCGTAATAGGCGTAACACCCACAACAACAAAAAGGTAATCAATTTGAGATGTTATACAATACCCTTTATATCTATACACAGTTCGTGCATATATATAAATTCGATAATCAATATGATGTTATATTTTAAATATATTGTAAAAGTTCAAATATATATCAAGATATGTAAGTGTTTATCTACCACTGTATTCGTGGAGTTTTCCAATTCATCCTTTTACATGAGAATTCAGAAGTGCACTCCGGAGCGCCCCTGTAAAATGTTATTAATTAAAAAATAAATAAATTTTACTTTAAGTTTTATCAAAGGTGTTGGAGAACGTACGAAAAATGCTGGCAAAAGTACGAAAATCGATATTACGCAATCTACGAAGTATCATAAAAAGTATTCAAAGATAGTATTTATGTTAAGAAGACACCCCACACTTTGTGGTTATCCTCATCATATAATATGTCAAAAAGGGGGGAAAGAAATTGTAAATAATGTAAATACAGTAAAAGAATATTTTGGAAAACATTATGTATTTAATCTTACATAATATATAAAGTATTATAAAATAAAGGCTTCTTTTATAACGTTTTTAACAGCACGGGAGTTTACAGTGCTTTTTTTTGTCCGAGAATTTTTGTAGAAAGTGATTTTGATACTTTTTTCTATATAGCAATACGAAACAAAAAAACATTTTGGTCCTTCGAGCATTTTGGAATCAGACAAATTAATTTCGAATCAAATCAGACAATTTAATTTTTTATAAAAGAGTGTGTACAGTGTTGTTGTTGGCTGTGTTTTATAAAACAAAAATTCCCAACGGAGTCTCACAGCACCATCGATAAAACCATCACATAATTTTCGTTGCCGGCAGGTGAGTCTGCACATTGTATCTCACTTTATTTTCTATTATTTGGCGCATATACATACATACCTACTATCTACTATCTAAAAAAAAAAATTTACATATATAAAATGTCATACGGCAAATTGCAATTGAATATTCTTGCAAGGCAAGCATAAAACAGGATAGGTCAAATTTTGGCAAAGCTGACAAAACTAGATTAGGAAAACTTAATTACCTAAACACTCGCATTGAGATGATGAACAAACAGTTGTCGGCAGCAGCAATCTATCACGAACAGATCGTGGGCAATGGAAAGGTTGAAGCTGGACTAAAAATTTCAGATTTAGAAGCAGCATATATGAGACAATCAGAGAGGTCTATACCGATTACAAGACAGAAGTGTTAGATGCTAAAGATAAATTGACGGAATCACATAATGTTTCCACCAATTCAAGTTCTGTGTCAATAAATAATGGTAGTGAAGGAAAAGTAAGTGATATAAGGTTGCCTGTAATTACGTTGCCAACGTTTTCCGGTGGTTATGAATCATGGAGATCATTCCACGACATGTTTGTTTCTCTGGTACACACCAATACAACTTTATCAGAGATACAAAAGTTGCATTTTTTGAAGTGTAATATCAGTGGCGATGCTGAGAAGCTTCTTCAACATTTGGCCATCGACAAGGGCAACTATCATCATGCCTGGGAAATCCTTAAGGAACGCTATGATCACAAGAGAGTGCTAGTCAATACGCAATTAAAACTTTTCTTTGGCCAGGTTGCAATGAGCAATGAGACAGCTGACAACATTAAACGAATTTTAGATGCATCTCAAGAAATTATCCACTCTTTAAAGAATTTAGAGGTTCCAGTGGAACACTGGGACGTCATATTGATTTTTGTTATTCTCCAGAAATTATGCAACACGACACAACAACTATGGGAAGAAAAGTTGGGTAGTAGTAAAGAATTACCAAATATGAAACAATTTATGGAGTTTTTGCAGTGTAGGTTCCGAACTCTAGAAGCAGTAGAACAACAGTCAAGTTCAAAAGCGTTTAACAAAACTAAATCAACAACTCAAGTTTTTTACTCTCAGCCGATGCAGGAACGACAGTTAAACTGCAAAGTTTGTCAAAATGGCCCACATTCATTAAGGGATTGTAAAATTTTTTTGGAGATGGATGTTGGACAAAGAAAACGAACTGTTTTTAACATAAAGGTATGTGAAAACTGCCTTGCATACAGCCATTTTAAAAACAAATGTCCGAGCTTAAAGTGCTGTTACCATTGTAAACAGCGTCACAACACATTGTTACATCCAATTCCACATATTAAGTCTAGTCCTTCCTTTTTCAACCCAAATGTACAACAATTCATTCCAAACGTCCAAAACATCTCCAATCCAAACCATACCCAAAACCAAAGAATACAAAATTGGTCTGCAACAACTAACAGTTATCACAATCAAGCGAAAACGCAGCAAAATAATACAAATGTTATCCAACCACAAGCATACAACATGAGTCAATTTCAAAATCAATTACAAACCGAAGACAATACACCAACAACAAATCAGAATTACCAAATTTACCATGTCAACACAAACGCTCAAGTTTTACTTTCGACAGCGTTAGTGAGAGTGAAAGCTCACAATGGGAATTATTTGACAATGAGAGCACTGGTTGATTCTGGATCCGAAGCTTCATTTATAACGGCAGCAGCAGTGCAGCGACTGAATTTAGAGACAAGTTGGACATTTAGTAGAATTAGTGGGTTGGGGGAGGTGAGCAGCGGAGCGTCTAATAAAATCGTTGCTCTTGAAATCGCTTCACTGACGTCGAGTTTCGTAAGTAACATGCAGGCTCTTGTCTTAAAGTCCCTGACTGGGCTCCTTCCAGCCCAATACACTAATGTTAAAAATATGTCTTATCTTACGGATCTACAGTTGGCTGATCCGACGTTTCACATTCCTGCAAGAGTAGATATTTTGCTTGGAAGTGACATGTACAGCGAAATTCTTCTCGGAGAGATTGTTCGGAGCAGCGAAGACATAGGGCCAATAGCACAGAGGACACATTTAGGATGGATTGTGCTAGGTAAAGTGCAATCGAATGACACATTTCGAACTTTCTTTAACCAAATTGACCTCAACATGTCTATGAAAAGGTTCTGGGAGATCGAGGAGGAACCATTTGAAAAATATGAAGCCGAAGAAGATAAAAAATGTGAAGAACATTTCAGAAAACATACAAAACGATTATCTGATGGACGGTACCAAGTTTGTCTGCCATTCAAAGATGAAGAGTACCCCAGCATGGGCCCAACACAGCAAGGAGCACAAAGGCGATTTTTACAGTTGGAAAAAAGACTGCAAAACGACCCAACCCAACACGAAGAATATTCAAAATGTGTGGCTGAATATCTCGAACTAGGACACATGACACCAATGGAGGAATCGAATGACGTTCTAAGATCATCATTTCATTACTTCATTCCCCATCACGCCGTCATAAAGGAGTCCAGTACCAATACAAAGTTGCGAGTCGTTTTCGACGCAACTTTTAAACCATTTTTTGGCGCTTCCTAGAATGAAAAAATTGATGGTCGGACCTAAAATTCAAACAAATGTTATCGACATCATATTAAGATGGCGGAAATATAGGTTTACCTTTACTGGTGACATCGAAAAGATGTATCGCCAGATCCGAGTCAACACAAAAGATGCAAACTACCAACTGATTTTATGGCGAGAAAATCCTAACCAGGATCTGAAGATTTACCGCTTGGAGACGGTAACGTTTGGCACAGCATCAGCGCCATATCTCGCCATCAGGGTATTATTGCAATTAGCAAACGACGAAGCATCGAACTTTCCTTTGGCCACCTCCGTCATCAGAGAGGAGACTTATGTAGATGACGTCATCAGTGGAGCCGACACTATTTTAGAGACACAACTCAAACTACAGGCAGTAAGGGAGCTTTTGGCAACCGCAGGTTTCCATCTTCGCAAGCAAGTTAGCAATTCGAAAGAAATTTTGCAGCATATACCACCAAGTGAACGAGCTGTTAATTTTTCACTTCCATTTACTGAAACCAGTGATGTCAAGACACTTGGTATTAAGTGGTTGGCAGTACCTGATGTTTTCTCTTTCCAGGTTGTTCAGCTTGGCGACAGTGAAATAACCAAACGATCTATCTTATCCTCAATCGCTAAGCTATACGATCCGATGGGCTGGATTTCCTTATGCATTGTTAAGGCCAAAATATTGATGCAGCGGATATGGTGTAAGGGATTGGATTGGGACAAACCAGTCCCAACTGAATTGGAACGTGAATGGATAGATTTTCGTCAAGAACTTCCAGCGATTGAAAACATCCAAATTCGTCGTTGGATCAACACCGACAAGAACATCAGGAAGGTTGAGATCCATGGCTTCAGCGACACTTCTGAGAAAGCATATGCAGCGGCAATATATCTTCGTGTTTTGGATGAAAATAACGATGTGCATATGCACCTGTTAATCTCGAAGACCAAGGTAGCACCCTTGGAAACAGTCACGCTGCCCAGATTGGAACTTTGTGGAGCTGTTCTGTTGGCAAAATTACTTCATGAGACAACAAAAATTTTGAAGTTGGAATCAGCCAATGTTTATGCTTGGACGGATTCTGTTATCACCCTATGCTGGATCAAAGCTCCTCCATCGAAATGGAAAGCTTTCATTTGTAACCTTGTCTCCCAAATCCAGAAATTCACTTTAAACACAACTTGGAAGCATATCCCATCAGAACTTAATCCAGCCGATGCTGCTTCTAGGGGAATTCTTCCTTCAATCATTGTGGAAAACAATCTGTGGTGGAAAGGACCAGATTTTTTGAGGCAAAGTTGGGATGCCATATTTCCAGATCAACCCTCCTGCCTAGAAACATCTCAAGAAGCCCGTGCTGCAATGGTTCATCATTGTATGGAAGATGCTATTTTTAGGGTTGTAAATGTTGTTTTGGAAAGATGTTCAACCATTACCAAAGCAATACGAGTCATTGCTTTCTGCCTACGCATGCGACCCAAAATACGGCTTACTTCTAATTATACAGATGGTTTAACAACACAAGAGCTTGAAAGGGCATTTAAAAAAATTATAAAATCGGTACAGGAGGAAATTTTCGAGTCTGAAGAAGAAATGAACAACATGAAAGGATACAAATCACTCACACCATTTAGAGACGAAGAGGGGTATGTACGAGTTGGAGGTAGACTATCAAATTCTACTCTCCCGTTTGACAAAAAACATCCATTCTTGCTCAAGGCAGATCATCCTCTTTCCAAGCTTATCATAAATGATGCCCACCAAAAAACACTACACGGAGGTAATGAAAAGATGATAGCCTATATTCGCCAACGTTTTTGGATATTAAATTTGAAAAATGCAGTTAAAAGGCAAATTCATGACTGCAATATTTGTTATAGGTTCAGGGCAAAGCCACTAGTGCAATTAATGGGCAACCTCCCCGCAGCAAGGACATCTATGTCACGCCCATTTACCTATGCAGGAGTCGATTATGCAGGACCGATTGATGTTAAAACCTGGAGAGGACGTAACGCTAAAACTTTGAAAGGATATTTCGCTATTTTTGTATGCATGGCAACAAAAGCAATCCATATGGAATTGGTCAGTGACATGACTACACAAACTTTTCTAGGAGCATTTAGGAGGTTAGTTGCAAGGCGAGGTCCTTGCGGAAACTTTTCAGTGATTGTGGTCGAAACTTTGTAGGCGGCAATATCGAACTGCAAAAGCAACTAAAGGAGGCGCAATTTAATTGGAAGAATGTAGCAGAGGTTTTGGCCAATGAAGGTACTAAGTGGAATTTCATTCCCCCAGCTTCCCCACACTTTGGAGGTCTGTGGGAAGCGGGTGTGAAATCTGTGAAATTCCATCTTAAACGTGTGGCTGGTAACCAAGTTCTGACTTTCGAAGAGCTCACCACACTTCTCACTCAAGTAGAAGCATGTTTGAACTCAAGACCCTTATGTCCACAGTCAGAAGACATTAACAACCTAGGAGCTATAACACCAGCACACTTCCTCATAGGAGAACCACTCATCGCACCTCCATAACCTGAATACCAATTAGAGAAGATTTCACACCTAGAGCGTTGGAAAAGGGTTCAAGCCATGACGCAATCGTTCTGGAAATTGTGGAGCAATGAATATCTTGCCCGACTTCAACAACGCCCAAAATGGAAAAAAATAGTCAACAACGAAATACAGGAAGGAGATTTAGTTTTGATCAAAGACGAGCGACTCCCCCCACTAAAATGGAATCTGGGTCGTATAGTAAAGCTTCATCCTGGGCCTGATAACTTGGTGAGAGTGGTAACACTAAAAACCCAAACTACTGAACTGAAACGTCCTTTGGCAAAAATTTGCCCCCTCCCCAG
The DNA here is from genome assembly GCA_916050605.2 of Platycheirus albimanus. NCBI lineage: Eukaryota > Metazoa > Arthropoda > Insecta > Diptera > Syrphidae > Platycheirus > Platycheirus albimanus. The sequence continues at coordinate 224,409,413 of OU696696.1, read as the reverse complement.
CAATTCATCGAAAATTAATTTAAATTAATTCATTCAACACAGCAAAAAACTTACTTAAATTCAAACATTATCCAACAAACATCATAAAATAAAATTCATACACATTCCATTCAACACATCTTACAATAAACTGCAACGAAATTACATTCAATTCACGATAAAATAAACCTGAATTACTAACTTTTATTTACATTTCACACTCTAGCAAATTAATAAAATATATTTAAAAGCAACACAGAATTTAAACAACATCCAAAATATTTATTTAAATACAATTTCAACACTGCTACCAGCATCGATCATTCATGTATCATAATAAAAATCAAACGAAATTCCATGAAATATGATCTATCTCATACCATACAGTCCACTTCCAAAGTAGCAGTATTGAAATATCACAAAACAACACAAAATATATCACTTTATTAAAATTAATAAAAGGCCACTAAATGAAAACAAAAATAAAACGACATAAAACTTTTGCAACACAATATTATAAACAATTAATAAATAATACAACATAATGTACTCAAATTCAACACAAAAAAATGCGAAATAAAAAAAATCATCGAACAAAATACAAAAAAAAAACAAAAATCCTCCAAATTCCAGCAGAAACAAATGAGTCGTCCGTTCTTATAAATGAATTTTTTTAATCTACTGAAATCGAAATGTCATTAATCATTATTGCTACACACTCAAAAAAAACAATCTTGTGCATATTGTTTTGTCACTTTTCTGCATGTTAGTTCTTTTGTCTCAATTACTAATATTTGTTTATCTTTACATGAGAGATGACACTATTATGTTAAACATCAAAGCTGTGACCAACCGAGACGAACAAAACACCAGGTCTGTTATTGAGGAAAAGAAACTAATGCTCTGACTACATCCATGTTTTGCGAACTACGTTCACGGCGGGGAGAATGTTGGAGAACGTACGAAAAATGCTGGCAAAAGTACGAAAATCGATATTACGCAATCTACGAAGTATCATAAAAAGTATTCAAAGATAGTATTTATGTTAAGAAGACACCCCGCACTTTGTGGTTATCCTCATCATATAATATGTCAAAAAGGGGGGAAAGAAATTGTAAATACAGTAAAAGAATATTTTGGAAAACATTATGTATTTAATCTTATATAATATATAAAGTATTATAAAATAAAGGCTTCTTTTATAACGTTTTTAACAGCACGGGAGTTTACAGTGCTTTTTTTTTGTCCGAGAATTTTTGTAGAAAGTGATTTTGATACTTTTTTCTATATAGTAACACGAAACAAAAAAACAAAAGATGTTCTCAAATTGATGGGAATGTACGCCCTACTTGCTATGCTCAACATGTGTGCAAGTGATAATAAGTACGTAACCTAGTGTTGTATGGCTACGGATTCTTATGTTGTTCGTAACTTTGTCACTGGCACAACAGACGCAATCAGTACGTGGCATTGAACAACCAAATGTATTTCATATATTTCAAAAGAAAAGAATGTACTGACGCCATGAAATAGTATACGATACTACATTTAACACGAAACGACGGAAAGAAGTGAATACCAAGAGCGAAAGTGGGGCTTGAAAGTATGAAATTCAAAAATCGAATAAAATCTTGAACGCGGCGTTAAACTCGGATTTGATTGGTCGCTACCGACGCGAAGTATGTATGTCCAGAAGGACGAGTGAGTGGAAACGGAAATAAAAAATGATTCTTCGAAAGAAATCAGTGATAAAAAAAAAATTCAACTTTGTGAATTAAGAAGTATTCAAAACATTATGATTTCACAAAACTGGAACTAAAGACACGTTTCTTTTATTTAGGTAGGTATCTGACATGAATCTTCACCACCAGATCTGATTCCGACTATTGGCGGGGTGTGCACCGAGATGCTATTAGTAATCAAATGAACTTCCTATACACACAGAACGTAAAGATTTTCGAACTGAAAACAAACGTAGTCGAGCTCAAAGAATTCGATATCACTACGTTTAATTTCGATCATACGCTTCAGGTGTACTGATTAGATTGAACCGAGTGAAAAAGTAAAACAAAAACGCGAATCGATCTGAACAAGATTGCTGTTAAAGAATCGGACAACAAACTTTGTACAACGTTAGGAATGGTAGATGAAAGTAATTATTTGGAGCACTGGTATTAACACAACACTTTTCTTAATAAATAAACACCTAAATACTTAAGATGCAAGCATAGTAATATAGATACATGTATATAAATGTCTGATATCACACATATGGGGGAGGAGGCGTTAGGTCCTTCCATCCAATAAGTATTGAACAAGATTCAACTGTAAACGTCACCGTCCGTGACCGACAGCGTCGAGCGTCAAGCGTAAATTACGTGATCAGATATCGATCTGGTTACGTCGGTATTCAATTGGCGTGTAGTTCCGAGCTTAATGCTCCCACATGAATCACAGAACAAAAATAACAAAAATACAAAATTGTTATCTGGGCTAATGATACCGTGGTATCCTTTGATGAGTAGATCTTTCTTTGTTATCTTTTTTTTATAATATATAATAATCACAGGAACTGATGAAACTGCTGGTGATGAATGCTAGTCCCGCGTTGTCTTATAGATGAAAGTCGAAAGATGATGCTGCTTGTGGACCGGCATCAGTAAATTATTACTCGCACAGGCGTCCAAGTGTGTTGCTACGATGACGATTTGTCCCGCGTTGATATGTAATGGCACCTTCTGATAGTATATGCGTTGAAGGGGGACCGGCATCAGTGAATACCACTCGCCTAGACGTCCAGTTGGGCCAAATAATTAGGCGGCTGTGTCCAGACCCTTCGTTGGGGCCTACAGTCAAACCGTGACCGTGACTGAGTACCCTGGTGGTCTGAGTAGCTCAAACCGAGGTTCCTTGGGCATGAAGAGGCTAGGACATCTATATATGTCCTTCGTGTTGCGCCGGCAGGGCCCTCCAAGTTGAAATTGGGAATTTTAGATTCCCGAAAAAGGTACGTATGTTGACGACCAACAAAAAAAGGGTGCAGTCGCGACCGTCGACGAGCCAATATATGGATCAACGTCGACGAGTCACTCGAAAACGTGTCTACTAGCCCAATGGAGCAAACTGCGCCGCAATTGCCTGGGGTATACTGCACCAGCAGCAGCCAATATCATTAATAGACTTCCAATAATAATAAAGAGTAATTCAGGATAACCACTGCGCACAATTGTGCGATTATATAATTGCACGTATGTATATGTATAATATAAGGATGTGCATACGCGTGGTATAGACGCGTGTTCATGCGGATAAAAAAATGGAATTTTCCACAACCTATGTGGGAAGAGAATCCGGTACTTCGTAAGTGCAATTAAATGCACATCCTCGCCTGCTCCATCAGTTGAGTAGAGCAATATTCCTTCGGCATCTAATTGGGGTTTTATAATCCTATAAAAAAGACAAAGCTAATGCCGCGTGTCTGCTGTGTGACGCGGTGGATTTTCTCATGTTTCTCGAAGCAGCGTGGATATTCTTCTTCGGGAAATATTATATACAAATTCTTACCTTTACTTCTATATTTAATAGGGATTATATCTCCAATTCTTCTAAAAAAAACGATGAGACGAAACAAGATGGGGCGCGGCTCGGCTGCATAAAATTATTACTTTGCGTTCTGCTGCGGTGGGTTTCCTCGTTGATGTGTTTCTTCAGAATGAAATGGTTTCCACATCCAAGTTTCTGGCAGACATTGCCGATTTCCAATTGGCCAACGCCCTTCTTTCCATACTCATTTCCTCTTTCCAATATTTGTTCTAGTTGTTTGTTGACGCGATGGCTGGGTGCTGTATGAATAGGGTAGACCCTGATTGGTATCAACATGGCGATGCCCAGCGTTGCAACTGTCTCATACGCATCAATTGTGCTTATTTTACCTCCAAGTGGTAGCCATCGGGTACTGGTCTTGTCCACCCGGGCTTGCCTTGCTGAACTTATAAGCGCGAGTGTTGATCACAGAAAAATAGCAACACTATAATTGCCGTGCCATAAAGCTCCTCTGTTTGTCTTGTTGGGTAGCAGTTTATTCTGTACGAACCCCTCAGAAAGCAAGCGAGCAGCGGATGAGCTTCCAATTAAGTGAACCAACGGCGACGCTTACAGACAATATGGTAGGCACCTAATTGAGCTACTTCGACATATTCAGAGCTCAGGTCTTTGGGTCCTTTCACTACTATTAGTCAGGATTGTGAAATAGAGAAGGTGGCGGATGAGCCCATATAGGACCAACGGTAGCTAGGGGGTTGTGCGTCGGGGTAACTTCCCTACCACGTAAAAAACCTCTTGTTCCGAAACAACCAACTGCCTCGGATATGGATGACCCTACTGATGACGACCCTAGCAAACGAAACAAGGACAACGAATTTCGGTTCTGCACGTGGAATTTCCGGACCCTTAACAGGCCACGTGCCGCCGAACAATTAGTGGAGGCCCTAGATGGTGTCAAAGCCGACATCACAGCCATCCAAGAAGTGCGGTGGGATGGTGAAGGCACAAGGAGGATGAAAAACTGTGACATCTACTACGGCAAGTGCTACAGGACAAGAAAACAGCGGCTATTTGCATGCGGATTTGTGATAAGAGGAAGGCTTAGGCAAGAAGTCTTGGGGTTTCGTGGCATAAGCGAACGCATTGTCACAATCCGCATTAAATCCAAATTCAGCAACATCTCGCTGATCTGCGTCCACGCCCCCACGGAGGAAAAAGATGACACGACCAAAGAAGAATTCTACGATCTTCTCAAGAAGACGTATGATGAATGCCCGAAGTAAGACACTAAGTTTATTCTTGGTGACTTTGTAAGGATGACATTTCATGGCATGACACAATTACACTGATCAACACACCAGTAGTGGAAATGTACCACCACCACTACATTACATCGAATTCCCAAGGAATTTCAAAAATTCCCACATCACAAACTACCTACACTCTTCTTAGGATATTCTGTGACATATCAGATGTCATTTAAAATTCCCATCTAATTTTTGCATACAAGCAAAAGAAAGTACTTCACGTACCCAGGAAAAGATTGGATATACATCCATCAATAAGCACTTCACGTGCGAAGTATAAGGTTCTGCATGATTCACACGCAATATGCCTGACAGAATGCAGAAAAAGAAACAGCGAACTGAACGTTCCGCAAAAACTATGCGATTGCAGAACATTTTATTTTACTCGTTCACACGAGTAGACTAGGACATTTTTCTTTATGAGAATACTTTCGGACTTAGTTTAAATAAAGAGTGTCACAGTACCTTAAATTTTAGTATATTTCATTGTTAAGTTCTTCACGAACAATATTCTATGAACACTTTTTGTAAAATCAGTGTCATCAATTATCAACCTCAACCAAACTGTTATACAATGAAATTAAGGCAACGGCATCGAACATACCTAAAAGTGAAAAGAGACCGTAGATGATGAACAGGGCGAATTTGAAGAATCCATGAGAGATAGATAGGAAATCTCTCACGAGTTTCCGTCTTTTCTATCACGAACCACCATCCAGTGAACATCGCCAGAAGTAAAGTTCTTACAAGAGTAAAGAAAAAAGTTGTGCCTAAAGAAATATTCTGAAAGTAAGAAAAAGTTGAAAAAGTAAATTAAAAATAGAAATAAAAGTAAAATTAAATTAAATAAAGTGAATTGAAGAAAACTTGTAAAAGAATTCGCTGGAATTACAGCGAACAAAGAATTTTCTTTGTCCACAATTTCCTTGTGGCGACGAAAAAAAAAGAGAGTTTTTTTGTGTTGCGCAGTTAAAATCGTCTGACGACGGCTGCTATCTGTGCCGCGCAGCAATTTGTACAACAAAAGAGGATTACGGAAGACGAAAATCCGTAGCGACGAGAAGGGAATCCCTGAAATATATATTAAAGAGGTAAGTGCTACATTGTACGCATGTATGTGGAAGCAGTTTTTGTTACTTGTTCCATCAAAAACTAATCCCAGCATGTTTTCCAAAAGGAAAATGTGGAAGCAGTTTTTGTTACTTGTTCCATCAAAAACTAATCCCAGCATGTTTTCCAAAAGGAAAATCGGTGCACGAGAAGATATATGTACGTACGCTACATACAAATTTGTTGTGCACGTGCCGAAACGCAACCGACGCCATCCATAAAAGAAGCATCGAGGAGTTTCTACGCAGACAACATACAAAAGCGACGCCACCAATAAAGAAGTACAGTCATTCCATGTGCTGTACCATTCATCAAGTTTTTCTTGTTTTTTCCTATTAAATAAAACAAATCCCGACGAATTATCTTCGAATTATTTACTGCTTCGAGTTTTTTCTTGGAAAAATAATTTTGTTGAGAATTTTTCCCAACACCACATGCCCAAAAGATCAACGTGTTGGAAATTTTCGGCGTGCGACAAGTCATTGCAACGAACTGCGATACCTAAAACACATTGAAACACATTTATTTTACTTCGTGGATAAAGGACACAGAACTCGAGGGCCGTCATCTAACTCCAAAGGAGGAAGAGAGACCCGAATCCCAGTCCAACCACACAACGCCAGAAAATTACATTTGTTGTTACGAATCACGACAAAAACGCTCAATTCCGAATGTCTTGGGTCTTAGCCACCAGGAAAACATTCCTAGGAATTTGAAGCCAATCGGTATTTGCCACGTGTGGCATAACATTGCATAGAAAATAGCACACATCATCATCACTAGCATCGTGAAACGAAAACACAGGAATCTAAGTATCATTATTTAATATAATTATTTATTATCTTAAGATTAGAGTTTCTTAGTCAATCTAAAATTGTTGTCTTTCTTAATCTAGCCATATGTCCAGATCTGAGGTACAGAAATTACCTAGACATAAAATCGTAATGTGGTCAGTAAAGATATAAATCCATCCAGCATACAAATTACCTAAGAGATTTATCAGAGTAAATATCTGTTAAGAAAAGATAAAAGAAAAGTCAATTAAATTCATAGTGATATCTAAAATTCAAATAACGTAATTTAATTAATGAGTAGTTGGTGTTCGATCCACTACCGTCCTAGTATTCTGAAAGTAAAAAGTTGTTGTTTTGTTGCATCTTAATAGTGTTCAAGTTTGGCACCACGAACAGCCAAACCATATCCAAAAGACATAGTGGTTGAAAACCAAAGTGATTGACGAAAAGTTTTTTTTTTAATCAAGCGTCTATTGTCTTTTTTTTAAAACAGTAGAAGTGAAAAGTGAAACCCAGTGGGACACTTAATCAGATCCCATTAAAAGAACATTGTAGTCACAGTGAAGTAAAATTTTGTTTACCCCTTTCGTACCACCTTTTTAACAGACATTATCTTACCTACTCGACAATAAGCATCAATAAAATTGAAATAATTTAACAGCATCTTTATCTACGAATTGTCAACGGCAGCAGTGCACTCCAGCCAGCGATTATTTGGGTGAGTAATAATACATAAATAAACTATATTGTTATAACCAAATTATTTATAATTTTATAAAATTGCTTACGTCACTATATCCATAATTTCCGTCCGTATAACTCATTATTAGTATTATCGTATCATTTGGCTGGTCCACGGACAGCTCAATTAAGTTTTTTTTTTACCTTTTCGGAGACATAGTACTCCACACTTAATCTTCGTTATATCTATCAAATATCATTAATTTACCTAGGGAACACCCTGCCCCCTCGGCCTATATATGGATAAGTATCTTCCAATTTGAGAACACTCAGCCCATTGACATACTATACATGGACTGCTAGTTGCCAACTTCACGATGGTTCCACTTATACGCCAGCTCCACTAACTCAAACACGGCAAAAAGGTAGAACTACTATTTTGACATTTCATTTGTTGCTGTCCTTGTCGTCGTCGTAATTTATAATTGGCGCGATTTTTACTTTTTGTTTTTCGGTCATTCATTTTCATTATAAATGTTTGTGATTTATTTAATTATTTAAAATAGATATTTTTTCATAAACTTATTTTATTTAAGAAGATAAACTTCCCTGCGAGGATAACGTGTGCCAATAGCAAAAATACTACAAGCTTCCTCATTGTCTCCTACGTGGTGGAACGACTGGATTGTTCAATCCAGGTGGCCTTGTAAGCATTTACTGTGTCTCGACCGTCAGGAATATATAAACAGGACTACATCAATGAGAAGATATGACGATGAAAAAGGCGAACCTCAAGCACCTGCGTTTGCCAGATTGGTGCTTAGAATTATTGACGACTCCGATGGTATGGACCATCTAATTGAATTCTGTGAAACTAAGTTAACAAATTCGTGTGTTAATATTCTCTTATTTCCTCAGCTGTCCCAATTATTGGAGGTGCCATAAGATGAATATCAACATATAATAAAGAACTTGGATAAAACACAAACAAGGGGAAAGAAAATAAAGAACACCGCACAGAAACAACTGAACAACCGACTAACGATGGTAAAGAAGATGACGAAAATCAAGACGAAGATTGTGACAGTAGCTGCAGCGAAGAAGAAGAACAGGATAATGAAGATCCATCACCGCGGAAGCATGGTGTCATAAAAGCATTTGAAGACTCCGATGACGATGAAGCTAATCCAAGTAATCCAAGTAAGAAATCCAATTATTCCCGATCAGACTAAAATATTTGTTTGCACTTCCAGGTTTGAAAAACCAAAAAGCCTTAGCGATGAACTCCTCAGCAAAACCAATTCGTACTTCATAGTATTTTAAGTGCACCTACAAAGACTTTTCAACTACACCGACTAGCAGCAGGCATTACAACAAAAACAGATTAACCAAATCAACTGCCAAGATAAATCTGTTCACCACCAGCCTGAGTCATCCAGCGGACACCATTACAAATGGGGAAGTGGCAGGATATGGGCAAAGCGCAGAGAGTAAAATCGATTAGTCAGATAGCAGTAATAATAGTTCAACGAAAAGTAATAGTCGTCACCATAAAGTACAACAACATGAGTCAGAATCAAGTAACCCAGCCTATCCTAAATTCAAAGTTTATCATCTTTTTAACACAAAAAATGGATTATTTGTTTGATACAGACATGTTTACTAAGAAAATAAAAGTTGTATGTATAAAGGCAAAGTCTTGACATTTTTTTTAACAAATAGTTGGCCTCATTATGTAGGTATAGCTCTATATTTTAACTTAAGATCTAGGCTCTAGGAACAACCTCTGGCATGAGAGCAAGTATTACATATATTTTTGTAATGTGCGAAATTGTGCGATTGAATGCAAAGATCTCTTCTTCCTTTTATCGAAAGTCTCGCTTAATTGGACATCCCTACGATTTTTTTGTTCACCTTCACAGAGGGAGGAATGTTATTGACATTTTCCAATCTATCGGCAGCTGAACCTGAAGTTGTAAAGTGTTCGAGTAAGTGCTACTGAGATAGAGAGGAGTCTACAGATAAAATAGATGTTTTTGAGATCAGAGGAATTTTATCGATAATGTTCATGAGACCTTCGTCTCCGGTGAGGGACATGGATCGCTTACAATCTTCGTAAGTAGCTGAGTTACGTTCAATGGCTTTTCGATTCCAGCTGAGTAGTTTCGTCTCTCGTTTTGTAAAAATCATTGCAGCACTTGCGGACATCCGCTTCAGTGATTAGGAAAAATCGATTCCCAAGAACCAGTTTCCGATGATACCGATGAAGTTTCCATTATAACAATCTCTTCATTCTGCCTTTGCTTCTCTTCTTTTGTAGTGGATAGCAAAAGCTGCTGGATGTTAAATTTTGGTTTTAAACAATTTACTGTCTACATCAATGCCTCCATTCCACTTTGTGCAGTTCCTCTGTTTCAATAACTAAGTCTCGGTCGTTCGCTTGGGATGCTTTTGTGCTCACAGGTGGAAAAGTATCCTTCTCTTCTCCACAATCGATGATTCACTACCCTGTCGATGGGTAATACCCAATATAGGTTTAGTTCTCGTCCTTTCGCAACTGCTGCCACTGGCATCGACTATTTTAAAGGCAGAACCAGCCGATTCATCTGATTGCCTTCTCCCGATGATGATCGTATATCGCAATCAACAATGGCTAATGGACAATTTTGAACGCCAGTGTCATCGCAATTCATTTTGGAATTCGTATTGCTTTTTAAATTTTAATGCACATATTTTCACTTGCCCAAAATGGAATGGAATATTTGATTTGATTGCTATTTATTGAAGTTGCACTGCGTCACAGCGTCACAAGTATGTAATATCTCAGCCAGTTTGCCTAATACGCTTCGATGTTCGTTCCGCGTCGATGAAGCCCATAACAAAGGATTCTGCACGTCGGAATTTGTGGTGGTCCTTTGCTTTTGCGATGCGATTCACACGCTCCTTTCGCTTTTGCTCGACAACCGATTTGTCTTGGAGAATTCTTCGTTTACGATGGGCAAGAACAGCGACTGTTTTGCCAGGGAGTTTGTTTAGAACTGCATACCTGTGTAAAGAATTTGTTGGTAGTGTTTTATTTGATAAATAAGAGCAGGAAACTTACTTGTCGGACATTATATGCGATTTAAATTAAAGAAATTTTAAACAAAAATAAAATTATTAATTTTTCGCACTGTAAACACGTGCGGCATTGACATTGGCAGAAGTCTTTTGACATTTGTCATTTCTTCTTTGCACTTTATAAGCATGACAATAGATGTCCCTGTTTGATACTGTCTATTCGCAAGCATTCTTCTAATAGTTTCGACAGTACGACACTTACAGCATTGTGGAATAAAGATTTTTATTACTTTTGCGTAGTCAGTCCCATGCACGCAACATTCTACCTGCACTACGCGAATGTCCAGTCATATAATTTTGTATTGAAAGGTGAAAGAAAAATTTTCAATCACATCACTCATCTTATTGGCTACGTATGAATAGACACATCTAAGGATTTTGTTATGCTTTCGGCAAGTGACAATAGATGTCGCTACATGTTTTTGAAAATATAATTACAACTTTTGCCGCTTTTGAGTTAGTGGAAGCACTTGTACCGGAGTCAATTTTTCCAAGCGATTTGTATGAAAATGACATTTCACTAGCAGTCCATGTATAGTATGTCAATGACTCAGCCCTATCGGCATCAGTTTACCTGAATATTATCCCATACTTACACATATATTGTGATTTCAAATAGAATCCAATAGTTACTTTTATACCTGTACGTATAGTTACGTCAGCGTTCGATCATCCACGAAGCATATTTTCTTCAGATTCCGTATCTGACCTACCCCAACAACTTTGATGTTGAGAAATTGTATACTCGTATGTAATATAGATACATATACCATCTTTCTTTAGCTTAACGCTACCATCCCTTTCCATATACTTACTTTTGTTGTGTGTGTACACAATTTGTCATAGCATATCCCCTTTGCTACCGTATGAAATACATTTTTGTATATGCATATGCAATCCTAGATACCTACCGTATCGAAAAATAAAATACTTCCAAATACGACTTACAACAACACTTATAGAGTAATAAAACCTGTTCATACTCACACTTCGAATAGTCCCGTCCGGATTTTATAGTGTGAAGGATTTATCTGTTGATTTATACCTGTTATGAGAAAAAGATAAACACTCATAATTACTATGATCCTTCTTTTATGTGTTTGTACATATGTTATGTGTACTCACCCTCTGAAAGACATACATAATTTGTAGAACTGAAGCAAAACTAGAACACATATAATAATAACAATAAATAGACTTCCTGGAAATAAGGAAAAAGTAAATGCGAGGTTGAATCTGTTCGACGTTGAACGTAAATAATTTTTTTTTTGCTTGATCAGGAAATCGACGAGCACAATACGAGAAATATTAAAAATCAATAATCAGTGTGCCTACCATTGTACAGAATTGCATTATATTGCGAGGGTAATTGTAAAGTTTTTTTTTATGTGAATTATTGTTCATTGAAATGTTTTATTAACAGAGAGCACAAACAGTGACTCAATCGAAAAGATTTTTATAAATAAAATTGAAGTTTTATCCATTTAAAGATCATTCAAAACAAGGTACCAAAGTAAACGAAATTTAAGAAACATAAGAAATATATCCGTTTTCATATAAATAGATCTTCAGGAATCAGTAAATGTTTTGAGATAATTTTAAGAGTTTAATTTTAAATAATAAAAATATGAAAATCAAATGAAAATATTTTTGTTGGTCTTCTGATTGAATAGTAAATAAGGATATTTTGGACATTTTCATATTAAGTAATTTATTCTTTATCATGCGTTGCTAAAGATTAGGTTCGGAGGGGATTGGATCGCTCCCTACCCTGAACAAGCAAAACAATACGATGTAGGCTGTGTACTCGAGTGAGGTTGGGGTCAGAGTTGATTGACCGCCGGCATTTATTTGAGTGTAGCTCCTTGGATCAATGGTGGATATAGTCAGAGTTGATTGACTTATCGTATCCGTTAATAGTTGGAATCATACAAAAATAGGTAGGGTAGTAGGGATTCACGGTGGCGGTGTCGTCCTGAATCAATGGTGTAGTTAAGTAGTTTATTGGCGGTGTCGCCCAGGTTAGGGAATTTAATGGTTCACAGTGGCCGTGGTGTCCTGAATCTAGTTTTTTTTGTTGTAGGTTATTGGCGGTGTCGCCCAGGTTAGGGATTTATTAAGATTCACAGTGGCCGTGGTGTCCTGAATCTAGTTTTTTGAGTTTAGATTTAGGTTAGTAAGTTTATTAAGTTCGGGTTCTTGTACAGTAGTTTGCCAAACAGGAACCATAGGCGTAAGTGAGTTCTGACTCCTTACATAGGGAGGGTTGTGAGGCACTGGTTGACAAATTCCACCTAGTCAAGTCAACCACAATTAGGGGTTTCGCGGATAGATCTATTTTGCCAAAGGGAAACCATGGATTAGGTCGACTGCACTCCCTGATGGGCGGGTTTTGAGGCAATAGGGGGTCGACTACCATCTTAGGCTTCCCATTCCAAGTCAGTCACCTAAATCACTCCTCTGCAACACACTATCAGGAACAGATTTGCAGGAGCAGATGTATCAATGTTCCAGGAAAGTACGAACACCTATACTTCCCAATTAGCTCTATCGTTAGTGCTCAGGACACTAGACTGGGATCAGAAGATGCAGATTTCACTATGTTCTTCAGCTACTAATTATCGTTTTATTCTCGTCGTGCGGCGTGGCACGCAGTGTCACTGCTAGGCCTTACTCTTTTTCCCCACTGAGCCTCCCCAGAAGTAAAATAGAATCGCAAGACCAGGTTCATAGGTTGGCAGGTTAAATATCCAATGTAACACAGTCGCGAGCCCACAGCAAGATCCCACGCCTGCTCCTGAGTGAGCCAAGGCCAGCTGCTGTCAACCGACGCGGTGGGAGAGTCGTCGACACTTGAATCGGAAGATACCTAGCCACACCAGAGGGTTGAGGTAGTCCTCATACCTTAGTGGTGGAGAGAGGTGTCCGAAGATTCAAGAGGATTTGAGGTACAGACATTTTTTAAATAGGTAGAAATAGATTGAATGCTTGCAGTATGAGGTTATAGTTAAGATTAGGGTTTAGTGTTGGAGTTTCAAGATTTCGGTTCCAGTTACAGTTTGCAGGTATGATTAAGAGCAAGCATACACAATCGAAGTTTGTTATTATTGCAAGCATATGCATCCAGCCCGCATGTGCGCGCTTTTTACGAAGAATTCTTTTTAAGAATTCTTTCACACATTTCAAAAATAAATATCGAATTTCTCCTTTACAAAGTGGGAAGATATATGCATATGTGTATATATATATATATGAAAATTTGTTTTCGTGTTCTATCTCTTTCCTATTTTCGTATGTATGTACATTTGTGTATATATTATTTAAAGGAGAAATTCAATCCCAAAAATTCCATCCACTATCAAATCTCTCGTTAGTCAAATATAATGTGAAGCAGTAGAAAAATATTATTTGCCTCACATATGCTCACAGAGAGAGGAGATACGTATGGTGAAAGGATTCCAATTTCCCACAACAACAACAATAACAACAATAACAGAACAACATTTATTCAATCGAAGATTTTTTGTTTTGTTATTGAGAAAATAAATAATTTTCTGTAAAAATAAAAAGAATCTTTGTTACAACTTCGACGCCAAAATCGGAAAGGAGGGTAACTTTGGCTCGACACCCGGAAAGCATAGCCTGCACGACAACACTTCCGGTAACGGACACAGGCTAATCGACTTTGCTGGGGGGCGAAGTGTCATGTTAGCTAGCACCTACTTCCCACACCTCAATATACACAAGGGGACCTGGCGGTCTCCTGATCAAAATACCGTCAACCAAATTGATCACATTGCGATTGATAGCAGACATGCGTCCAGTGTCATGGATGTCCACACTTTCCGAGGGGCCAACATAGACTCGGACCACTACCTTTTTGTAGCTAAAGTGCGAATGCGGATCTCCACCAGACCGCAGAATCGAACATCCACTGTGAGAAAGTTTGATGTTGCGAAGTTACAATCGCAAGAGACCGCCACAACCTTTGCCAATCATGTCTCTTCTTATCTCTTGACAAGCCCGGCGCCTGCGCCAAACCCAGAGGCACAGTAGCAACATTGCAAAATGGCCATCAAAACCACTGCCACGGATGTTTTGGGTTTCATTAGGCGACCACGACGAAACACCTGGTTTGATGAGTGCAGGCTCGCACACTTGGCCAAAGACGAAGCCTATCATGCAGTTCTGAATGCCAGAACTAGAGCTGCCAAGAGCGCTTCCCGTGCGGTTTACCAGCAAAAGAGGAAAGAGGAACATCGGCTTTTCAGAAGAAAAAAAAGAGAACTGGAAAAACGAATGGTTGAATCTATTGAGGGGTGCTACGGCAGAAACAATGTTACAAAGCCCGAGCGGAAGCATGTAGAGACGAGGGTGGGAATGTCGTTGTAGATACACAGTCGGTGCTGAGAATTTGAAAAGAACACTTCTGCAGACTGTTAAACGGCGAAGACAACCAACTAATCGCTGTCAGGCAGAATGATCCATTCGATTTGGATGATGAAGAACAAAATTTCCGTCCTCCCGACCAAGAAGAAGTTCGGATAGCAATATCTAAACTAAAGTCCAACAAGGCTGCTGGAGCTGATGGCCTTACGGCTGAACTCTTCAAAGCAGCGGGAGATGACTTGGTGAGGAGCATACACCAACTCATCTGTACAATCTGGTCGGATGAAAGTATGCCTGACGAATGGAACCTCAGCATTGTGTGCCCTATCCACAAGAAAGGAGATACTCTAAGCTGCGCGAACTACAGAGGTATTTTTTTTTTTTTTTTTTTTTTATAATTTACGCGCACTCAAGGGGTTATTCATACCCTTAACATGAATTAACACAGTGCGAGCGGTTAGGAAAGAAGGATAGGAGATAAAAGGAGATATCGATGCACATTGGTTTTGAATGTCTGTATATTACAATGGGAGGGAAAAATTGAGCCGGGTAAAGCATTCCACATTCTTGTAGTGCGGCTAAAAAAAGAGTCTCTATACTTGACAGTACGTCCGAAGTTAGGCTCAAGGGTAAATTGATGGGCATTCCTAGCGATGCGAGTGTTACGGTTAAATTGTTTAAGGGGAGGAATGCATCTGGCTATTTCGCTGGAGCACTGTTTGTGGAAGTAGCGATAAAACAAGGTTAGACAAGAAACATTACGGCGATGTTCAAGTGAAACAAATGTTTCGGTAATGGTTCTTTCACCTATCAGTTTTAAGGCCCTTCTTTGGATCCTATCCAGGAGACGCAAGTGAGTGACAGGAGCACCTGCACAGATATGAGAATTATACTCAAGCTTCGGGCAAATGTATGCCTTGTAGATTGTAGCCAGATCAGAGGGGGAAAAATATTTCTTACATCGGTTTAGGAAACCTAAGCATTTTGCGGCATTTTTAGCGACGTCAAATATGTGATCGTTCCACAAAAGGTGGTTTGTAATACACATACCTAGAACGCAAAGCTGTTCGGTTTCCTCGATGTAAGTGCCACACATGGATAACGGCATAGAGGGCAGGTTGTGCTTTAACGACAGAAGACAACATTGAGTTTTTGAAGCATTAAATTCCACACGGTTGGTAATTCCCCATTGAACAATGTTGTCAAGATCTGAATTTAATGAGCTTATCATACGCTGCCGTTGCATTTCCACGTCCGAAGAACATGGACGTGAATCTGGAAACGAATATGAGAAGCTGAGAGTACTGTCGTCAGCAAAACAATTTAGTGGATTAGAAGTATTAGACAAGAGATCATTAATAAAAATAAGAAAGAGTGTCGGAGACAGAACAGAGCCTTGGGGCACACCAGCATTTATTTTGTGGGTAGCAGACTGAAAACCGTCCAAAACAACGCGAACTGAACGGTCCGAAAGGTAATTTCTAATCCATCGAAGAAGGGGTTCATCGATGCCAAATGCACGCATTTTCGATAAGAGAGCCTGGTGCCAAACTCTATCAAATGCTTTTGAAATATCGAGCGCAATAATCTTACTTTCTCCAAAACGATGTAAAGATTGATTCCACTGATCGGTGAGATATACCATCATATCACCAGTGGACCTATTGCTACGAAAACCGTACTGCCGGTCATTAAGAAGTTTTCGTTTTTCAAGATATTTCTTTATCTGAAAATTTATCAGGGTTTCCATGACCTTGGAAAGAAGGGACGTAAGTGCAATTGGTCGGTAGTTGGAAGGGGATGAAGATACGCCTTTTTTTTGGAACGGGCTGGACAAATGCTGTTTTCCATCCACTCGGAAAGAGACCTGTAGAGTAGGACAGATGGAAAATCTTACGCAGTGGTTTTGCCAGCGTGGAAGCACACCTCTTCAGAACTATTGGGGAGATACTATCCGGGACAGCGGATTTGTGTATATCGAGATCTTTAAGAACTCTTACGACTGATCGAGTGCGAAAGGAGATTTGTCCCATAGAGCCATTTACGCTCTCGAGAACAGGAGGAGTCATGTCACTCTGTGGTAGTGTCGAATTGGCAGCGAACTTTGCTGCAAATTAATCAGCCTTTGCCTGAGAGCTTACCACAGGAGTGTCGTTATCGACTAGCGTCGGAACCGAGGACGAAGTGGAGTTTCGTACGTTTTTTACAAATGACCAAAAAATTTTACTACCCTTGGGACATTGAAGTATTTTTTGCCTTAATTTTTGTTCATGTAAAAACTTGGTTCTTTGAATATGGGCATTACAGGTCTTTCTTGCTTGTTTGAACTTATTCCAGTTTTCCTCAGAAGGGTTGGCTTGTTAACAACGGAAACTAACTTCTCTCACCTCGATAGCTTCTTTACAGCTCAAGTCGAATCATGAATTCTCTTTTGGTTTGATACTTTTTGTCCTATTCGGAACAAAATTTCTCATTCCGCAGAGAATAATGTTTGTATAAGTCTCCTAAATGTCGCCTATAAAATCTTGTCGGTCATTCTGTGTGAACGTCTGAACCCTTTCGCACGTGAACTGATTGGCCCCTATCAGCGTGGTTTCAGGCCCGGTAAGTCAACCGTTGACCAAATTTTCACACTCCGGCAGATTTTGGAAAAGACCCCAGAATTCCAGATCGATACTCACCACCTCTTTATCGATTTTAAAGTCGCCTATGACAGCGTAAACAGGAACGAGCTATACAGAGCCATGTCACTTCTTGGTATCATTGCCAAACTCGTTCGATTGTGCAGGATGACTATGGAGAACTCGCGCTGCTCCGTCAAGGTTGGTAAGAACACCACCGACTCATTTAATGTCGAGAAAGGCTTACGACAGGGTGACGCGCTGTCATGTAACTTCTTCAACATCATTCTTTTGGCAATCGTACGCAACTCGCATGTCAACACCAGCGGTACGATTTTTTTAAATCCGTTCAATTACTTGGCTATGCTGATGATATTGACATTATTGGAAGAACGAAGCGCGCTGTCAGTGGAGCATTCGCAAGTATTGAAGTGGAAGCGGCTCGAATGGGCCTGGCTGTAAATGAAGATAAAACAAAGTATATGCTGTCCTCGGGTGAAGTAGATCATCACCGTAGGCTCGGAGAAAACGTCACAATGGACAGATATAACATTGAGGTTGTCAAGGACTTTGTCTATTTGGGTTCCACTATAACCTCTCAGAACAACATCAGTGAAGAGATCAGTCGAAGAATCACTCTTGCCAATCGCTGTTTCTTAGGGCTAAGAAGGCATCTTAGTAGTAAAGCCCTCTCTCAAAGAATCAAGGAGACACTATACAAGACCCTTATCATCCCAGTCCTGCTGTATGGGGCAGAAGCGTGGACACTGACACAATCGGATGAATACAGGCTGGGGTGCTTTGAGAGAAAGATTCTTCGGGTGATATTCGGGCCTGTATGTATCAATGGAGTATGGAGGAGAAGATTCAATGACGAACTGTATGGGCTATACAGCGACATTGACTTGGTTAAGAAGCTGAAAATTCAGCGGCTTAGATGGCTGGGCCATGTGGAGCGTATGGACGAAAACGCTCCTGCCCGACGAGTCTTCAATTCCAACCCGGAGGGCCGACGCAGTTCTGGAAGACCCCATCTAAGGTGGCGCGATCAAGTGGTAAACGACCTCAACCAACTTGGTGTGCGCAACTGGAGGATACTGGCTAGGGACCGGCCTAGCTGGCGAGGATTGTTGGTTGAGGCCGTGGTCCACAATGGACTGTCTGCGCCACCCTAAGTAAGTAAGTTAGTGTTTGTTAACGCGGTAGGTGGCGTATAAAATGAAGCATTAAGGAGTAATACACACTGTGCAACTTTTATGTGCAAGTTGTAAATTTGCAGAAGAAATAATGTTAGACACAATATTTGGATGAGGTTGGCCATGTTAAGGTTCTGGTGACACTTGATGTCAAGGTTAGGCGTCTTTCGGTTACGTGGCGGCGGAATATTGTTCGTAGTGAATGTCATAAAATTATGTCAAGAACATTTCTGTCAGAACAACAAAAGAAAGGAAAAACACAAGTATGTCGTTGTGTCAATAACATCTTCGTTAAGAATGTGACTTGGCGAGTTTCCTTATATAAATTCATGGTGTAACACCGAAAATAATGATTTACTCTGTTTTGACATCTGTCAGATGATAAACAAGGGGAATGCATTAGTGACACATGTGGTATCAGAAATATTTTCTTTTCTTCTAGGTTAACACCATTATTTGTCATCACTTCACTCACCGTTTCTGGTGATGAGAATACTTCGTAAAGACAATAATGGGTTATGACTCGTTCCTACAGGTTATTAGTTTTCATGACAAGGACTTCACTATTATGCCATGACATACTAGATCTATCTAATTCTCAGGTGTCAATTTTATCTAGGTTTCGCGTGTTTTGACGTGACACAATGAATTATCGAGTACTGCGTGGAAGCACAATGCGTAAATTCAGGTTAACAAGTGTGGAAAAATACTCGGCCGCATCGACTATTTTTCTCCATAATGTTGCCTGACGGCTATTTGTCACTAATCATTGTGTTTGGCATTCTCTATGTCACTGATAACTCTGTATTAATACTCGAAAAAGTGTGAACACTAAGAAAATAATATCGGTATGATCGGAGCATAAATAAAACCAGTGTGTGTTGATTTCTGGATGTACTTTCCACAGAGATCATGGGAACGAGAATATTCTGGAAATGGGTGTGACTGAAAAGTCTGTGTGGATTCCGTTTTGGAAGGTGGAATCTAATTTTCAATTTTCTTTTTATTTTGTGGAACTATCGTTAATGGAATCTATTGGGTGCGTTCAGCACATTGCGAGTGATACCAAAGTCTCGCTGGTAGATGGCACCGGTTGCTTGCACTGATTTGTGCACTGGCGAGAAAGTTTTCCCTACAAAGCTTGGAATTTCGACTAAGACTACTTAGTCTAATTTCCAAGAAAAAGGAGAACTTCTCGCAAATTGACTCTCTTATCTGATGATCTCTTACACGTCGTATCGTTAAGACAGTGCGACTCTTTTACGTCTAAACGGTCAAAGACAAAAGAAAATTTTTGTAAGATGAGTTTTCTTACGAAGTTTGAGTACTCTATGGACTACCTGAAAATATTGAAGGGAACGGCAAAAAAAATTGAGATTTCCAACCATGAGTTATAATTCAAAGCAGGGAATTAAGTACTACTATGTACTTGCATGTAATGTCTGGTGATATGTTCAATACAAAAAAATTATTTTGGTGTAAGTCTGGTATGTGGTTATAGTTCAAGTGTTTTACCTCTTTAAATCTTTGGGTTGACATGTCGATTTATGACCTCTTCTGTCTTCGACTTCATAAAGATTGTTACCGATTACTTGAGTTACACGAACTTTAATAAATTTAGGGCATAGTTACGCGCTCTGATGTTTTGTCGCGTCGCTTAGAACTTGGTTTCTTTTGTATATTTCATCGCCTACTCTGTACATTACTTTCCTACTCCGAAGATTGTAATTCTTCTCGTAGGCTTCATGGGTTCGGATCAGAGCTTGCTTCAGATACGAGTGAACGATGTTCATCTTAGCGACCTTGGGAAGCCAATCTATCTCCGAACAGTTCAGTCCACCCAATTCTCTCAATAAACGATAATCTGCCCCGTGTTCTATCAGTCGTTGCCCGAATAAGGCTTCGTACGGGGACATCGAGAGGGTTGAATGCACCGTCGTGCGTAAGGCAGTACCGATCGAAGACAGATGGGCATCCCAATCCGTTTGTCGAGGATTGACATACGACCGAATGGCCGCCAGAATTGAACGGTTCACACGTTCGCTTGCATTCGATTGGGGAGCATACACTGCCGTCCGGTAGTGTTTGACCCCGAAAACATCTATGAGTTTTTGGAACTCCTTCCCAACAAATTGTGTGCTGTTATCAGAGAGAATGCTCTCTGGCACTCCGTAGATCAGAAACACTTCGTCCTTCAGGAACTTGACCACGCTCGCGGCTGTTGCCTTGCGTAGTGGTTTGATGAAGACAAATTTCGTTAGTTGATCTAACGCGATGATGATGTAAACATTTCCGGATCTTGACCTGGGGTACGGCCCGAGAAAGTCAACGTACAAATGTTGAAACGGCCTATCCACCTTCGAACTGCTTCCCATCTCTTTCCTTAACGTCATGTTAGCTGCCTTACTGGTCTTGCACGTTTCACATCGGTCTACGTACAGTTTGACTTGAGTGTACATACCTGGCCAGTAGAATCTATCTTTCAACCTATAACCGTCAACCGTCATCTCTGAGGGGACCCACAACTTCCAAGTTAGATCGTCGGCCAAGGGATTACCAATCGTATGTTATATGTACCCTTCCGACACTTTGAGGTCAGGTAACCGCTCCTGTTCCTTCCTGATATGACTGATGATACCAAGGTAACCTTCAGACTTAAAGGATGGATCCTCATGATCGATGTGGAGTACCTCCGAGTTTCCGATCTGCGGAAGACATCAAAGGAAAGCTGACACTGTCAACTCATCGTCTTCATTTGCTCTGGATAAAGCATCTGGCACGACATTCAATGTTCCCTTTCTATGCTCTACCATAAAATCGAAGCCTTGGAGTCGCATACTCCACCTCGTTAATCTTCCGGTTGGATCCATCAGCCATTTCAGGCTGAAATGGTCTGTAATAACGCAAAAATGGTATTCCTCAACGTAAGATCTGAACTTCTGGATACCTTCAAAAGCTGCTAAGCACTCGCGCTCTGTCACCGAATAATTTCTCTGTGCAGCATTCAGTTTCCGGGAGAAGTAGTATATGGGCTGCTCCGCCCCAGATTCGTCCTGCTGACAGAGTACACATCCAATACCAGTCGCGGATGCGTCGCAGAGAATGATGAATTCTTTGGAGAAGTCTGGATTGACCAATACAGGCGCTGAAGTCAAAGCTTGTTTGATTTGCAGGAATGCTACAATTGCTTCTGGTCCTAGCTTGAAGACTTTTCCCTTTTTCAACGTCTCGGTCAAGGGTGCGGCTAGGGTGCTGAAATCCTTAACAAATCGTCGATACCAACCTGCCATGCCGAGAAATCGCCGAACTTGGCGAGTTGTGGTTGGTACAGGAAAGCTAGTAATAGCTGCGATCTTATCTGGATCAGCTTTCAAGCAAGCCTGACCGACCTTATAACCGAGATAGTGAAGCTCATCAAAACAAAACTTCGACTTCTCGACGTTAATCGTCGGTCCTGCATTCGTCAAACACTTTCCGACTATCTCCAGAGTCTCTAGGTGTTCGTCGAAATCCCTCGACACAACCAATAGATCGTCTAAGTATACAAATACATGATCTCGTAATCCCGATGGAATTACAGGACTCATTAAGTAGCTCAGACTTTGTGCCGCATTACAAAGACCGAAGGGCGTGACCTTAATTTGGTACAATATTCGGCCAGTTACCGTAAAAGCGGTCTTTTCCCTCGAACTTTGCTCCAGCGGTATCTGCCAAAACGCATCCTTCAGATCCACGCTAGAAATATAGCGCGTCTCTGTCAGACGTGCCAGCAGCCCCTCTATATGCGCAATTGGACGAGCATCTTTCTTTGTCACGGAGTTCACCTTCCGAAAGTCCAGGCACAATCGGTTCTTACCAGGTTTGCGAACAAGCACCATTGGGGAACTCCATGCAATGGAACTTTCCTCGATGACTCCTAACGAAAGCATACGGTTTAACTCCGCATACATAAGGGTTTGTATCGCCGGAGATACGGGATAGTACCTTTGCTTTATAGGTACGGCATCACCCGTGTCTATATAATGCTGCACTAGGTTCGTTTTCCCGAGTCCATTAACTGCGAAAGAAGGAAATCTACGAACAACAGTTTCTAGTCGTTTAGACTCTTCATCATTCAACTTTATCTGGTTTGTGGGTCTCTCCTCTGGCCCACCGGTCGTAATTCCTGAAAGACCCGCAATTACATGAGGTGCGATCTGGAATTTCTGCCAAAAGTCGACGCCTAAGTATAAGCGTTGGCTTAAAGATGGCACGATATACAGATCTATATCTTTTGTCACATTTTATACTGGATCGCTGTAGTGATCACTCCCACTATGGATTGCTTGTGTCCATCGGCCGTGGACACGGTAGTCTGTAGGGATGACTTGCTCGCCCGTACTCACTACCCGAATACGCCAGTGGTGCCACCTACTCGAGCAAACTTCTTAGTTACTCACCTTGTGCTGAACGCACTACTCACCACTCACTCGAAAGAAAAGAAGAATCTACCATTGAAACCCAATTTCAGTCCATTACCTAGTGACGGTATAATTCGTGGAGCGTACACGTGACGTCACGATTCGGCATGTCACTAAGCCATTTTGGAGGTAAGCACCGAATTAAGTTTGTCCTGATGTGACATAAGCTCAACCAGATGCATGAACTGTCATATCACCACCAGGTAAACGTCCTAGTGTCATAGTTGACACTTCCCGATATTACTAGGAAATACTTACCTGAAATACTTATGTCACCACATCTGTCAATATTTCCTTAACATTCCCACCTTCGGCGTCAACCTAAGATAATATAGCGAGTTCCCGATTTCAAAAAAATAATTACAATATAACACATCACACTGCACTGTAGAACACTTATCCAATATGACCAAAACCTCAAATAGAGTATTTCTACCCATATTGGGCATGATAACGTATCTGTCAGGGAGTATAGAGTCTGTGCCAACGAGACTGTTGCGCTGAGCACTGCCCATCAGCACATATTTTACTACGCCACCTGACGGGTCACAGGAAAACGACGTGATACTGTGAAAAAGGCAGTAAAATCAGCGCGTTTTTTTTATTTTTGTATGAAGGATAGGAATACCAAAGAGGAAATAGTCTGTGAAACAGGCTTCATTTTGAAGACAACACCCTAACGAGTAACTACACTACTCGCAGAACAGGTATAATTTTTTTTTTAACCAGCAGAGCCGCCTCCATTTTGGAAACTCTGTCTGGCAATTAATTTCTAACAAATTATCGCATCAGAATCTGGAAATTCTCCTCTGTTTTACCTAATAAAGGTAACAGGTAACAGGTAAGGAATTGCAGATTATAGTAATCTTTGGGAACATTCAGATGAATTTATTCCAAAGATTAGTGAAAATAGGCAAAGTTATGTGGTCCACCACTAACATCCGAAAAATTTCCTTTATCTGTCCTAACAGGAGGATTACAAGGATTGGAGGAATCCGTGGTGGGCGACACATCAAATTCCATGACAGTCGACACCACCAAAGGATATCTGAAACCTAGACGTCCCTGACGAACGGAAGATACCCACGAGGCGGAAAATTAAAATTTTGTTTTTTTTGATCCCCACGCCCATACGTGGAAAATATTAAAGATTCGCCAAAATGTGGTGAAAATAAATTGAAAAAGAATTACATTATTTTCTTTGTGAATACATATCGGTGCACAGACTGTGCCCCCTCGATCCAACGACAAAATTCTTTCTTTTGGGTACTACACAGGAATGAAATGCGGCACTCAAGCGCACATCAGCACTGGGAATAGATTCCCGGAATTCGATCCCTACAGGACAACGCATACGTAAACGTCCGGCGTTGATCCGTCTACCGGCTCGCCGACGTTTGCGTAAACCTTTTTTTTCTGGTGTGGAGACACAAGACGCCTCCTCATTGACGTCACATCCTCGTGGCACATTATCCGCATGGCGTTCGGCGTAAAAGCATCGCTACTGCAGCCATAAATAGTTTTTTTTTCTTATACACCGTGGTGTTGAAGCACCAGACTGTGGAATACCACGTATCATTCAACAATTAGGAACAATCTTTGTTGGACCAATATTCAGAACGTCTGGCGCGTGCTTAGTACACGGATGCCGGTTCTATGAACATCTCAACATCAGTTCCTGTTTTATGCATCAGTTCCTGTTTTATACATCAGTTCCTGTTTTATACATCAGTTCCTGCTACATACATCAGTTTCTGCAATTCTACATAGTACAACCATACTCTGCTGATCCGGATATATATTTTATGAAGTATTTATTGTGTAAATATTAACTATTTGGATTACCAGGTAATGAAGTTATAATATATTAAGTCTTTTATTCGTGATACGTCAAGGACGTGAATATATGTATATGTCCTTATAAAACCCACAGGCGGGTTATAAAATTGCCTTGACTAGTTTGTGAACTAGAGTGTTATACACAGTGTACTACCACGGACGGTGGTGTACGAGGCCAATAATTAATTTTGCTGTGAAGAAGTCATCTGCACATAGTGGCGGGACCTAACGCCTCCCCCACCCACTCGGCGTCATATTATTATCATTATATAATACTGAGCTTGTGATTTAAAATACTTATAACAGTGATCATTCCGCTAATTATATATATGGTTCAGATCATCAAAGTATATACTTACTATCTAGTTTCTTTTCGGTTGCGATTCAAACTTCCTTTGTTTTTGTGTTCATGTCCAGTAACGATATCTACTATCACTCGCCGGAATTTACTTACCTTACGTGATAAGACTAGCTAGTTTTAAAGCTATTTGCCGAAGTCCGCGCTTCTACTTTATATCTCGAAGATCGGAATATATACACGCGTGTAACTCAAATGAGGTATTGCCGTAACTTTTTGTTTTTATCATTCTCCGGCCATTTAAACCCAATATAAATCTTTCGTGATTGATGATATCCAGTTCGTGTATAGTTTTATTGGTGCACTCGTATTTACTTTTATTTTCGCGATACTCTTTTTTTTTTGCTTTCGTCTTAACGACATCCCGTTTTCGCGTCGGTAGCGACCGTGTTCGACCGCGTTTTGACGCTGCGTGACAAGATAGCCACGCTGCCACGTCCATCTATGGTCTGCTGTCACATACGTACTTACGAGTCGCGTTCAAGGGTTTAGTTGAGTAATTCAATCGCGAGTCTTTTCTTTCGATCTATGATCATTCCTATTAAGAGGTGTGATTGCGAATCGTTCTTTCTGTACAATCAATTCTTCTCAGTCTTGTCAACGTCAGTTATGAGGGCCCTTAAGCTTTTCAAAATTACTTATTCGAACTCGCACATCATGAGTTCACCGGTCGGCAGTGAAAAATAGTTGTAACACCGGTCAAGTAGATCCCGGAGCAAGTGCCCACGGCCTTGCTGAGCTGGTCATGGCTATGGTACTGCCGGCCACCGCGACGGTCGATCTCGACCACGGTTCTACGTTGTCGCATGCCGTTCGCATCGATTTTCCTTTGCGGGCAGTTGATGAGAAAGGGGGCGTTGCCAGCATAGGATCGCTTCCGTCCCTTTAATACAGAGTACAAGTAGCCATAGCTAGTACAATGGATGTGATCTGAAGCTAAACCTTCGGAAGTATAATTATCTTTCATATCTTTAGCATTCTATTACTGGTTATGAGCGAGGGATTTGAGTAGAATCCATGGTTTCAGGTGTAAACTACATTGAGATACAGAGCAGAACACCTAGCACTTGTAGTAGATAGGCGTGGACTTGCTGGTAGGTACCCTCTAGGCTGTTCCGCGGTGTTTGGTGGTCAGTACCTATGGTACGCTACTAGATGGTCCATGCTTCTGTGATGGGGATGGAGATGGAGGTTTGAATGAAGGGAAGAAGGAACAGAAAGGGCAGGGTACCATGTTAGCGACGTGTAAGTATTCCTGATTAGTGATGCTAGGTACACCGATTCATGGGAAGCCGGGGTTGGAGATGCTGTTTCTTGGTATAGGAGCCAAGGATGTTCGGGTGGATCTTGTCTTTTCTGGTCTCTTCTTCGGGTTGGGTCGTCGATGAGTGTTGACTCGGAGCTCAAGGATCCATAGGGTGTTTAGGCGAAGAGGTCAGTGCCTGTTGGCGATTCGACCATTCTTTGTTATAATCGACCATCATAAATTTATTATTAATTTAATTTTAATTAACGTTACAGATGGCGCCCAACGTGGGGCCTGAATTAACTGATGAAGACAAGATTAGAAATGATTTGAGTTAGGTCGATTTTGAGTGATATAGTTCGAAGTTTGGAATTTTTGAGATTTTTCGGAATTTTTCAGTTTTGAGTTAAGAATATTTGTTTTTCGTTCAGGTTTCTTAGATGGAGGAACAACATCGAGCCTAGTGGTGTAGATACTATTTTGTCCAGTGGTTTAGTGAATTCTTTCCTGAGTCAGTCTGTTGCATTAGGTCTACCTACTTTTCTCTACCTCTTGTCACCTAGGTTTGTCTTCGATCTCTGTCCGGATTGAGCTGTTATTTGCTCGATTGTCAGTTGCTGAGGTGTTGACGCATCCATTAAGGGAAGTCTGAGATTCGATTAGATTGAGCATTTCTTCTGACCGGTGGTTAGTGCTTTTTGCCTGACGCACGTCAGTTGCAGAAGCTGGTCATTCGCTCGAATACGACCCAATTTGTTCAACTACAAATCAACTGATTCCTTGATTTATTTTACTACCCTGAATACTTTAGAGATTGTTAGTCGTTTGATGATGTGATGAAGTGATGGTACGCGAGGAGACATGAAGCGTTAACCGGTAGTTGGTGTTTTTATACCCGATGTACGTCTGTAGTAACGTAATGTCGCATTCGCATAGCTGACCTACCTTTCATTAGAAGAGCAACCTTTTCTTTTCGTTATTAGCTACAGAACGCCGTAATGTACAAAGTCTACACACACTAACGTTCTTAATTAGATTTGATTTTTTTTTGTTTGATCGGTCAAGTTGCAGAACCGATACATGTGCACCCTGTTTTTAAGAATGGAGGGTTACCACCTCCTGAATTTTTTTATGAAATACAACCTTATATAGATTTAGATATTATTTTGAGTTACGTATATAGATCAGTATAGTTTTTTTTTTGAGTTTCCGTCAATTGAGTCGAGACGTAAACTTCTCAATTGATGTGTAGTTTTGGGATAGTGCCCACCTTTATAGTATTTTGAGATATTTTTGAGATTTTAGTTGTGAGTATCGAGTATTGAGTTTTCCGTCAATCAAGTTAACTTAAACTTCTTGATTGGACGTGTAGTTTTGGGATAGAGCCCACCTTTAGCTTATAGTTTGTGATAGCGCCCGCCAATTTAGAATACAGCTTAGATTTATAGATTATGTAGTATTACAGTTAAGTATATAACATCTTAATTATCGATTTCTGATATTGGATTTTTTTTTTAGACATAGTTAGACATTTGTTATACTTCCTTCTTAAGATTATCTTTAAGTATTTACCCAGTTATAGGATTACCGGAAAAATTTTTGAATTATTGTTTTTGAAAGACGAATAGAGACTATATACACCTACCTTTATTATTAAGCACTTATAATTAAACACATCACTTTTATCGTATTTCCTTTTTCTTTTTTTTGGATTTTCTCTTCTTGGTGTTATCAAACCAAGTTACTTACCATAAGTAGTATCCGTCCGAGGGTTACTCACGGACCACTTAACACTTTTATCTACCGGATTTACAATAGCCGAATACTCGTTTGAGGAATTACTCACGAGACTTTCGCCATTTATAATACCCAGCCTTACCTTTTTTTTTCCTAGTCCTTAGTAGAAACCGTTCGAGGAATTTCTCACGGCCTACAGAACCTTTTTTTTATTTATTTGATTTACTTACCCAAAGTTTATTCCGTCCGATTACCTTTACGGTTGAATGACTGACCGAAGCCGTAGGAGAGCTATTAGAAGCACTTACCTACAGCTTCGAAGCCCAAACCAAGCCGTACCCAAGATGACGTTGAAGAGAACATCTCCGAGGATGATGTCAGCCAAGCTGGAAGTCTACCTGGGGATGATGTTGGTAATAGGAGTATAGAGGTAGACGAGGAAGAAGTGAGGAGAGCCGAAGAGCAATTGCGCAAGGATGCTGCTGACCATTCAGCATATATACAGAGAGTACTTTTCGCTACTATTGACCTACACAGGGTCGATGACAGGAAGTTTATGTCAGAACCGTTGGAGAAAAGCCACATGCGCTTACTTGACCAAGTAACTCAACTCCTGCAGAAACAAACTGTGAAGGCAACTCAACCTGCTGCTCCTTCTAAACCCATCGCTCCTCCTAAGTCAACCGTTCCTCCTAAATCAGTTGATCCCATTGGTGTCACGTCAACACAAAGGGCTACGCGACAAGTCAATCTAGCCAATATAGACACTCCACGTGTCACCAAAACTTATATACCTAACGGTCCGTCTACTTCCAATTATGTCCAGTCCGAGCAGAGGGCTATCGATGATATCGATATAGTAGATCGCTACACGCCACACTACGAACACGCTAGAGTGCCACCTCTGTCTGAGGTCAATCCGGCACAAATGCCTCTAGGCTCCAATTAAGATGAGTTCATGGAGCGGGTAAACGCTTTTAATTTCGACGACGAGTCTCCTGTTTCACCTCCTAGGCCACCACCCTCGAATGCCACTTCTTCGAACCGTGTCCACCCTTTTCACAAGTGGGGACTAAAATTCGACGGGAAGAATATGGCTGTGGACGATTTCTTGTTCCGTCTAGGGTGTATACGTAGCAGTTATGGTGTATCTTGGTACGAGATTACCGCAAATTTCTACCACTTCGTGTCAGGTTCAGCGGAATCCTGGTACTGGGTATACCTGAAAGGCAACAAACACACGACATGGGATGATTTGAAGACTGCTTTGGTAGAACAGTACCGCAGTCTAGAAAGCGATACCGAACTTTTCAGGAAACTGTCCGACCGAAAGATGATGAATGGCGAGTCATTCAACGACTTTTTGGATGCCATGCAACATCTGAATTCCAGAATGCGAGTTCCTAGACCTGAGAAGGAACTCGTGGAAATTATTAAAACTAATGTCCGTAGGCGTATGGGTGAACTACTCATTACCTACAGTCCGTCCAGTTTAAGGCAACTGGCCTACTATTGTCGAGCCATAGAAAAGGCTCAATCTCAATATGAGAACGTCCGTCCTAATTTCGTGCCAAGTGCACAACGTCCACCTGCAAGGCGTTTTGTTAACGAAATCGCAGAAGAACCTTGTCAGGACTTAATCGTAGCGTTGCCTAGTAGCAATATTGAAGCGATCCATAGGGATCGCAAGCCGCAGAAGTGTTGGAATTGCAATAGAACAATCCCTAGTTTAAAAAAACTAAAACCAGTATTGAATTGAATATTAATGATAAGTTACCAGAACCCTTGTACCGAAAACCATTTCATGAACGATTACGCAATTACATTGAAGTGCATAAGCGAATTGTTACTTTCCCTAAATTATCCAAACGGATACAACGGCTGAGGGACCGCTTCCATCGGAAGCGGACTACTTACCGTAACATAGCTTCGGCAAGCATAGGCCGAGAATCGAATGACCCACGTCCTTATGTGACGGTTTGTCTATTCGAGGACAATTTCCTAGGTCTACTTGATTCAGGGGCAAGTATTAGTTGTCTAGGCACCGACATACTCCCCTATTTGAAGAGCAAAAATGTTACGGTAAGGAAGGTAGAGACTACCGTGTCCACGGCCGATGGACACAAGCGATCCATAGTATAAGTGATCACCACGGCGATCCAATACAAGGGAGTAACAAAAGATATCGATCTTTACATTGTGCCATCTTTAAGCCAACGACTATATTTAGGCGTTGACTTCTGGCAGAAATTCCAGATCGCACCTCATGTAATTGCTGGTCTTTCAGGAATGAAGACCGGTGGGCCAGATGAGAGACCCACCAACCAGATAAAGTTGAATAATGAAGAGTCTAAACGACTAGAAGCTGTTGTTCGTAGATTTCCTTCTTTCGCAGTCCATGGACTCGGGAAGACAAATCTAGTGCAGCATTTTACAGACACGGGTGATGCCGTACCAATAAAGCAAAGGTACTATCCCGTTTCTCCGGCGATACAAACTCTTATGTACGCGGAATTGGACCGAATGCTTTCGTTGGGAGTCATCGAGGAAAGTTCCAGCGCATGGAGTTCTCCAGTGGTTCTTGTTCGCAAGCCTGGCAAGAACCGATTGTGTCTGGACTTTCGGAATATGAACTCCGTGACAAAGAAAGATGCTCGTCCAATTGCGCATATAGAGGGGCTGCTGGCACGTCTGACAGAGACGCGCTATATTTCTAGCGTGGATCTGAAGGATGCGTTTTGGCAGATACCGCTGGAGCAAAGTTCGAGGGAAAAGACCGCTTTTACGGTAACTGGCCGACCATTGTACCAATTTAAGGTCATGCCCTTCGGTCTATGCAATGCGGTACAAGGTCTGAGCTACCTAATGAGTCGCGTAATCCCATCGGGATTACGAGATCAAGTATTTGTTTACTTGGACGATCTATTGGTTGTGTCAAAGGATTTCGACGAACACATAAAGACTCTGAAGATAGTCGGAAAGTGTTTGGCTGATGCAGGTCTGAAGATTAACGTCGAGAAGTCGAAGTTTTGTTTTGATGAGCTTCACTATCTCGGTTATAAGGTCGGTCAGGGTTGCTTGAAAGCTGATCCTGATAAGATATCAGCGATTACTAGCTTTCCGTTGCCAACCACAACTCGCCAAGTTCGCCGATTTCTCGGTATGGCCGGTTGGTATCGACGGTTTGTGAAGGATTTCAGCACCCTAGCCGCACCCTTGACCGAGACATTGAAAAAGGGAAAAGCCTTCAAGCTCGGTCCAGAAGCTATTGAAGCTTTCCTGCAAATCAAACAAGCCTTGACTTCAGCGCCTGTGTTAGTCATTCCAGACTTCTCCAAAGAATTCATTATTCTCTGCGACGCATCCGCGACTGGCATCGGATGTGTACTTTGTCAGCGGGACGAATCCGGAGCGGAGCAGCCTATATACTACTTCTCCCGGAAACTGAAAGCTGCACAGAGAAACTATTCGGTGACTGAACGCGAGTGCTAAGCAGCTTTTGAGGGTATCCAGAAGTTCAGATCTTACGTTGAAGGATACCATTTTCGTGTTATTACCGACCACTCCAGCCTGAAATGGCTGATGACTATGAAAGACCCAACTGGAAGATTAGCGAGGTGGAGTATGCGACTCCAAGGCTTCGATTTTGTGGTAGAGCATAGAAAGGGAACATTGAATGTCGTGCCAGACGCTCTATCCAGAGCTTATGAAGACGATGAGTTGACAGTGTCAGCTTTCCTTTCATGTCTACTAAGATCGGAACCTCGGAGGTACTCCACATCGACCTTGAGGATCCGTCCTTTAAGTCTGAAAGTTATCTCGATATCATCAGTCATATCAGGAAGGAGCAAGAAAGTTTACCTGACCTCAAAGTGTCGGAAGGGTATATATACAAACGCACGAAACATGCGATTGGTAATCCCTTGGCCGACGATCTAACTTGGAAGTTGTGGGTTCCATCAGAGATGACGGAATCTCTGATCTCATTGGCTCACAATCCGCCGCGCGCTTCGCATGGTGGGGTGGTGAAGACAATTTATAGGTTACGAGACAGATTCTACTGGCCAGGTATGTTCACTCAGGTCAAGCGATTCGTAGACCGGTGTGAAACATGCAAGACCAGTAAAGCAGCCAACATGACTTTAAGGGCTGAGATGGGAAACAGTTTCGAGGTGGATAGGCCATTCCAACACTTTCTCGGGCCGTACCCAAGGTCAAGATCCGGAAATGTTTACATCGTCATTGTATTAGACCAGTTAACCAAATTCGTCTACATCAAACCACTGCGCAAGGCAACAGCCGCGATCGTGGTCAGTTCCTGAAAGATGACGTTTTCTTGATATACGGAGTACCAGAGAGTATACTCTCTGACAATGGTACGCAATTCATTGGGAAGGAGTTTCAGAAACTCATTGATGTTTTCGGGGTCAAACATTACCGAACGGCAGTGTATGCTCCCCAGTCAAATGCTAGTGAACGTGTCAACCGTTCAATATTAGCGGCCATACGGTCGTACGTCAATCCACGACAAACGGATTGGGATGCCCATCTGTCTTCGATCAGTAGTGCTCTGCGTACGACGGTACATTCAACTCTTTCGATGTCCCCATACGAAGCCTTATTCGGGCAACGCATGATAGAACATGGGGCAGATTATCGTTTGCTGAGAGAGTTGGGTGGACTGAACTGTTCGGAGATAGATTGGCTCCCTAAGGTGGCCAAGATGAATATTATTCATACATACTTGAAAGAAGCTTTGATAAAAACTCATGAGTCATATGAAAAAATTTACAACCTACGAAGTAGGAATGTATCATTTAAAGTAGGTGATGAAATCTACAAAAGAAATCACGTATTAAGCGACGCAACCAAACATCTAAGCGCAAAACTATGTCCCAAATTCATTAAAGTTCGTGTGAGCCAAGTGATTGGCAATAACTTGTATGAAGTGGAAGACAGGCGAGGACACAGGTCGACTTGCCACACTAAAGACCTAAAGAGATAACTCTTTCAAATACCTGACCTATACTATTTACATCCCGGATTTACATTAAAAACAACCTGATTTACCTTTAACTTACATCTGATAATGTATTAAATAGATTTGCAACCGAATTGGTTGAGTATACCGAAGTGTACGCAGAGAGCAGATTCCACATAGAGTAAAATTTTTTTTTTTGCCCGGCTCTCAGCTGTGCATGAGACTCTTGGGTGATAATCCCTTAAAGAGTTCCTCTTCGTTATCTTCAGATGGGTGATAGAAATTTCCTGATGTCATCGGAACATACATCCCATGATACTTGTTTGAGTCGCAGAGTCTGTACGACTCGACGAGTGAAGAGATCATAGGGACCAGAACACATTTACGAGAAGTTCTCCTTTTCTTGATAATTAGACCAAGTAGACTCGGTCTAAATATCAAGTTTTGTAGGGATGACTTGCTCGCCCGTACTCACTACCCGAATACGCCAGTGGTGCCACCTACTCGAGCAAACTTCTTAGTTACTCACCTTGTGCTGAACGCACTACTCACCACTCACTCGAAAGAAAAGAAGAATCTACCATTGAAACCCAATTTCAGTCCATTACCTAGTGACGGTACAATTCGTGGAGCGTAAACGTGACTTCACGATTCGGCATGTCACTAAGCCAATTTGGAGGTAAAGCCTAGTACTCAGATCGCGCTAAAATTTATCTTCCATACAAATTTCCACCCAAGATAAATTTTAGCTTGGGTTTTTAGCTAAGTAGTACTCACTTCAAGCTAAATTCCAGGTGCCAGGCTAACGGCTAAGAAAAAAGTCTCCACAAAATTTAGCTTGCGAAAGAATGTAAAACACATTATTTCACAAGATAAATTCTGACAGTTGTCAGAAGGTCTTGCAAAGGTCGCACGAACTTGCTCTTGAACTTGTTCGATAATTGCTAAGTGGCTACATAATGTAGGATATTAAATAAAATGCACTACTGGGTCGCATGAACTTGCTCTAATGTGTGACAGTGGTTTTGGGGCTTGAGATTTTGATAAAAACTAATTTTTTAAAATTCTTAAATAAATACTTCAACTAATTTGAGCTTAAAAATAGGTACGCCATTTTATTTCTTGGAAAAATTTGAATTTATGAGAATATATTTATAAAAATCTGGAACGGATTTTGAGAAAAAAGTTTTTGTAAGAAATTTCTGAAAACATTTTTCAAACAAAAAAAAACCAAAACGCCAGTTCATAGGTATTCAGCAAATACATTAACATATTTATAATTTAAAAAAAAAGTTTAATGAGCAGTTTTTAAAGTAGGTATTAATATTTTTTTTTAATTTAATTTTTTTTAAATACAGAGAACTCTTTCAAAAAAAAAATATTGGTGTGCAGTATAAATTGAGCTACTTGCACCTATATATGTGTGACATTCCGAAAGTATCGGTTGAGCCGTTTTCGAGATAGTCGAAAGCAAAAAAAACGGTACAATTGAAAGTACCGTTTTTGGACTTTTTTTAAATTTTGTTCAGCCATATGTTTTCTAGAAAAATAAGCTTTAGCGTAACGTCTATTAAGCAGGTACCGTTATTTTTTAGCTAAAAAACGTTCCATTTCCCCTCTGTACAATGCCTTAAAAACTCTATATAAACCAAGTTTGAAGCAATTCGGCGTACCCGTTTTAGCTGTAGGTGTCTATACATACAGATAGACAGACGGACGGACAGAATTTTTTGACCATCTTTTTTCTTCTTCGCTATCATCGTAATATTATGTTTGATTGTTATCTCAAACAAAATTTTTTTTGTATGAATCCATAACTTGCCTTATAGTATCTTTAATCTCTCCAACTTCAAAATTTAGCGCGCCTTTTTAGCAAAGGTGTGTAGAGATAAATATTGTAGAGATAAAATTTAGTTTAGCGCGAACTGAGTACTAGGCTTAAGCACCGAATTGAGTTTGTCCTGATGTGACATAAGCTCAACCAGATGCATGAACTGTCATATCACCACCAGGTAAACGTCCTAGTGTCATAGTTGACACTTCCCGATATTACTAGGAAATACTTACCTGAAATACTTATACCACACCACATCTGTCAATATTTCCTTAACATTCCCACCTTCGGCGTCAACCTAAGATAATATAGCGAGTTCCCGATTTCAAAAAAATAATTACAATATAACACATCACACTGCACTGTAGAACACTTATCCAATATGACCAAAACCTCAAATAGAGTATTTCTACCCATATTGGGCATGATAACGTATCTGTCAGGGAGTATAGAGTCTATGCCAACGAGACTGTTGCGATGAGCACTGCCCATCAGCACATATTTTACTACGCCACCTGACGTGTCACAGGAAAACGACGTGATACTGTGAAAAAGGCAGTAAAATCAGCGCGTATTTTTATTTTTGTATGAAGGATAGGAATACCAAAGAGGAAATAGTCTGTGAAACAGGCTTCATTTTGAAGACAACACCCTAACGAGTAACTACACTACTCGCAGAACAGGTATAATTTTTTTAACCAGCAGAGCCGCCTCCATTTTGGAAACTCTGTCTGGCAATTAATTTCTAACAAATTATCGCATCAGAATCTGGAAATTCTCCTCTGTTTTACCTAATAAAGGTTGGATACAAATTAATAGGTAAGGAATTGCAGATTATAGTAATCTTTGGGAAAATTCAGATGAATTTATTCCAAAGATTAGTGAAAATAGGCAAAGTTATGTGGCCCACCACTAACATCCGAAAAATTTCCTTTATCTGTCCTAACAGGAGGATTACAAGGATTGGAGGAATCCGTGGTGGGCGACACATCAAATTCCATGACGGTCGACACCACCAAAGGATATCTGAAACCTAGACGTCCCTGACGAACGGAAGAAACCCACGAGGCGGAAAATTAAAATTTTGTTTTTTTTTTATCCCCACGCCCATACGTGAAAAATATTAAAGATTCGCCAAAATGTGGTGAAAATGAATTGGAAAATTACATTATTTTCTTTGTGAATACATATCGGTGCACAGACTGTGCCCCCTCGATCCAACGACAAAATTCTTTCTTTTGGGTACTACACAGAAATGAAATGCGGCACTCAAGCGCACATCAGCACTGGGAATAGATTCCCGGAATTCGATCCCTACAGGACAACGCATACGTAAACTTCCGGCGTTGATCCGTCTACCGGCTCGCCGACGTTTGCGTAAACCTTTTTTTTCTGGTGTGGAGACACAAGACGCCTCCTCATTGACGTCACATCCTCGTGGCACATTATCCGCATGGCGTTCGGCGTAAAAGCATCGCTACTGCAGCCATAAATAGTTTTTTTCTCTTATACACCGTGGTGTTGAAGCACCAGACTGTGGAATACCACGTATCATTCAACAATTAGGAACAATCTTTGTTGGACCAATATTCAGAACGTCTGGCGCGTGCTTAGTACACGGATGCCGGTTCTATGAACATCTCGACATCAGTTCCTGTTTTATGCATCAGTTCCTGTTTTATACATCAGTTCCTGTTTTATACATAAGTTCCTGCTACATACATCAGTTCCTGCAATTCTACATAGTACAACCATACTCTGCTGATCCGGATATATATTTTATGAAGTATTTATTGTGTAAATATTAACTATTTGGGTTACCAGGTAATGAAGTTATAATATATTAAGTCTTTTATTCGTGATACGTCAAGGACGTGAATATATGTATATGTCCTTATAAAACCCACAGGCGGGTTATAAAATTGCCTTGACTAGTTTGTGAACTAGATGGTTATACACAATGTACTACCACGGACGGTGGTGTACGAGGCCATTAAATAATTTTGCTGTGAAGAAGTCATCTGCACATAGTGGCGGGACCTAACGCCTCCCCCACCCACTCGGCGTCATATTATTATCATTATATAATACTGAGCTTGTGATTTAAAATACTCATAACAGTGATCATTCCGCTAATTATATATATGGTTCAGATCATCAAAGTATATACTTACTATCTAGTTTCTTTTCGGTTGCGATTCAAACTTCCTTTGTTTTTGTGTTCATGTCCAGTAACGATATCTACTATCACTCGCCGGAATTTACTTACCTTACGTGATAAGACTAGCTAGTTTTAAAGCTATTTGCCGAAGTCCGCGCTTCTACTTTATATCTCGAAGATCGGAATATATACACGCGTGTAACTCAAATGAGGTATTGCCGTAACTTTTTGTTTTTATCATTCTCCGGCCATTTAAACCCAATATAAATCTTTCGTGATTGATGATATCCAGTTCGTGTATAGTTTTATTGGTGCACTCGTATTTACTTTTATTTTCGCGATACTCTTTTTTTTTTGCTTTCGTCTTAACGACATCCCGTTTTCGCGTCGGTAGCGACCGTGTTCAACCGCGTTTTGACGCTGCGTCTACACTTATATCTCCTCACTGCCTTTAGGCTTTTGTTTAAAACGATCATACCGAATAATCTTAATGTTGTATACTCGTGTTTTAATGTACCATATCATTTCGCGGTACGATTTTTTGTGTATCCTGAAGATACGGTATCTTAGACTTTCAAGGTTCCGTTCTTAACTAACCCGTACTTTTAAATTACTGGTTTCTGACCAAAGGCAATTGTCCTAACTTAATCATATTTTAAAGAGTAGAAATAATATATTCCACAGTAGATATAAATTCTCCTAATCGCTTACTTTTCAGCTAGTTACCGGAGTGCACTTCAGCAACAGCAGATATCTGAAATCCTTAATTACAGCTACCCCATTGGTAGTCATTATCCTTTTATATTTGCATGTTTTTATTGATATTGGAATATATTCTTTATACATATTTTTAATATATTGATACATAATTGCATTTAAATCGATTACTCAATCGAATACAAACGGTATTCTTCTGAGTATGGTACCTTTTTTTTTTGT
Source organism: Platycheirus albimanus (assembly GCA_916050605.2). Taxonomy (NCBI): domain Eukaryota; kingdom Metazoa; phylum Arthropoda; class Insecta; order Diptera; family Syrphidae; genus Platycheirus; species Platycheirus albimanus. The sequence continues at coordinate 224,371,118 of OU696696.1, read as the reverse complement.
TTCTTTGGGTTTTTAAATCGGTGTTGGTTACTTTGTAGTACCACGCGTTTAATCTTGAACGTCGACAAAATTATCTTGCAGATAATTAGAAACATTTGGAATGTATATTGTATCAACTACTATCAGAACAAATTGAAACATCCGTCTTGATAAATAGGATAAATATCCCGTGTTAAATATTTTTGTTTCGTGTCCATGAATTCGTTTTGAATTTTTTCCTTTTGATTCTCACGAGATTTTTAAGCAGTGAGAAAACAACGCCGCGGTTAAAATTTTATACAAGAATTTTTATTCGTCTTTCACTTTAAATTTCTTTTGACGCAATCAGTTAGAACCGCGTTATAAATTAGCGTTTCGTAGATGCAACGTAGCATCCCAATACATAGGAAGTAATTAAATTTATACTTACCTTGCTTATTAATAATAATTTCCTTAAGATATTTAAGCATTACAAAAGAATATAAAAGCTAGAAATAATCATTCAGTTTTACTGTTGATCAGTTAAGGTATAGTTAAGTATATAGAATATATAACGAAATTTGTATATTATCCTACGGGATACCAATCTGAATGATTTAAAACACTTCTTACATTGTATATCGATAAAGATTTATTTCAAGTTCTTTTTCAATTTTTATGATATTTTGGATTTTGAATTTTCCTTAAAGTTACCTTTAGACTTTTACTTATTTGAAAACTTGTTAGATTTAAGTTAATATTTAATAAACAAACCTTCTTATAACGTTTACCGAAACTTTCAGTTTTTGATTTCGATTTTCTTGGAACTTTTTATTTAGGTCTTGAGATATTTTCAGAATGTTTGAGTAAGCTTTCCTAGGGAGGGTGGTAACCCTAACACTCTTTTCTTGGAGGACATGGTGGTGTACATGGTACGATGCTCATAGGGAGTATCATTTTTGCAACGATGTAGTAGTGAGTTTACTGCAATGTTTAGGTTATAGTTAGAGTTAGGTAATATAGTTGTGCAAGCTTTTGGTAGCTTGCTTATTTGATCTGGGGCTGCCCATCAACATAGTTGAGTCGTAGGGACTCACCGGTACACGGTCAGCCATGGCCATGTTTGAGAGAGCTGATTTTTGAACATGGAATGGGTGGGTTGAGATACCTTGGGGGATTAATCGACACCTGTGATCCTCCCTCCCTACATCGTTAGTCACCTCTTCCTCATTCTGCGATTCATCGTGGCGGCAGAATGTTGGGAAGGTGACAAGATAGCCACGCAGCCACGTCCATCTATGGTCTGCTGTCACATACGTTCTTACGAGTCGCGTTCAAGGGTTTAGTTGAGTAATTCAATCGCGAGTCTTTTCTTTCGATCTATGATCATTCCTATTAAGAGGTGCGATTGCGAATCGTTCTTTCTCTACAATCAATTCTTCTCAGTCTTGTCAACGTCAGTTATGAGGGCCCTTAAGCTTTTGAAAATTACTTATTCGAACTCGCACATCATGAGTTCACCGGTCGGCAGTGAAAAATAGTTGTAACACCGGTCAAGTAGATCCCGGAGCAAGTGCCCATGGCCTGGCTAAGCTGGTCATGGCTATGGTACTGCCGGCCACCGCGACGGTCGATCTCGACCACGGTTCTACGTTGTCGCATGCCGTTCGCATCGATTGTCCTTTGCGGGTAGTTGATGAGAAAGGGGGCGTTGCCGGCATAGGATCGCTTCCGTCCCTTTAATACAGAGTACAAGTAGCCATAGCTAGTACAATGGATGTGATCTGAAGCTAAACCTTCGGAAGTATAATTATCTTTCATATCTTTAGCATTCTATTACTGGTTATGAGCGAGGGATTTGAGTAGAATCCATGGTTTCAGGTGTAAACTACATTGAGAGTACCATGTTAGCGACGTGTAAGTATTCCTGATTAGTGATGCTAGGTACACCGATACATGGGAAGCCGGGGTTGGAGGTGCTGTTTGGAGCCAAGGATGTTCGGGTGGATCTTGTCTTTTCTGGTCTCTTCTTCGGGTTGGGTCGTCGATGAGTGTTGACTCGGAGCTTAAGGATCCATAGGGTGTTTAGGCGAAGAGGTCAGTGCCTGTTGGCGATTCGACCATTCTTTGTTATAATCGACCATCATAAATTTATAATTAATTTCATTTTAATTAACGTTACAAGTCTCTACCTTCCTTATCGTAACATTTTTATTCTTCAGGTAGGGAAGTATATCAGTGCCTAAGCAACTAATACTGGCCCCTGAATCGAGAAGACCTAAGAAACTGTTGTTACAAAATTATTTCTTTAACAATATAAGTCCGAATTCGAAATTACTTTAGGATAAAACAGTTATTAAGGCGAAACAAATAAACCGCGTAACTTTGGATTAAATCGAATCCAATATTTATTAATCAAAAAGAAAGAACAACGAGTAAACAAATGTGCAACCGGCACCGCGCAAAGAAATTTCGTTATTGATGAAATGTCAAAATAAAAGAGAGAGAATGGATAAAGAAAATTGCAACAACAACTGCAATGATATATGCAGTCTTACCGGCTAGTCAGCAAGGGGGACTCGTAGAATAAAAAAAAATGTATGTAATCAAAGCGATCGTAGGTATGTGAACAGAAATTATTGCAAGTAGGTGAGGTGGGTATGTTTTAATGTAGGATTAAAATTAAAAGAGATGATTAGATTAAAAGAGATATGGTTTGATGGAAGGGGGTGGAACGTAAATACAAGTATTTACGTTACAGGGTGGGCGCCAGGAAACGTTTATGGTGTTTGCCTTACCAATATAAATCTGAAAATGTCTTCAATATTTAACAAAGAAAACAATGGAGTTATTATTCCCAATGGGAAGTTGTATTATTTTATTGACGGGTTAGTTATTGGTCTGGGAAACCTTGGCAGAAGGCCTGGACGAAAACCCAGAGTCTTTTCAACAAAAAGAAAAAGCAAGAACAATAGTTTTTCGAGATTAGCAGAAGGCTAATTCTCGAAAATAAAATAGAAGCAAATAATAAAAAGAAGCAAACAAAGGGTTGTGTCAAATGGACACAAAGAAAGATCACAATGGTAAGGAAAGGTTAAAATAAAATAAGGTCACGAGTCCCACAATCTTGGGAGAAAACGAAAAATCAGCGAAGGCCTACTTTATCAACAATATTTGCCCACACAAGGTCACAAATAAAAACAAATTTACGCAATTTAAACAACCAAAATACAAGCTAAAATTCTGGTGACGACCAGACACAAAATACTTAGCTTCTGAACGTTTTCCAACCAGAATATCCTTCTCAAATTCTCCACAGTATGTCTTTCAGATATCTCAATCTGTATCTATTTTTTTATACCACAGTTCTAATATCAAATCTCAGTTTCGAAACAATATCTAGTTTTTCACTTCTCTTCAAAATTCTTTATTTCTCAAAAATTTCCTTCTTCTCTTTTTCAAATCTAAAATTGAATTGTCATCCAAAATGGAGGCTTGGCTTGTAAACTTTGCCCCGACCATATAGCCATCCTCTTCGGATCTTTTGCGTGGTGGTGTTCTTGTCTCAGTCATGCAGCAGCATCTCGCCCATATATGCAGAGACGTGCGACTGAGAGCGGTGATACAACCATTGCACGCGATCCTATGCGTTGAGGATGCGATCCTCGTAGGCTCAGTGGACGTGTTCAGCCGTATAAAGTCAATTATATTTTATTTCACAAGGCAAGTGAAAACCTAGTACACAACGCGCAAAGTCCCCAGCCCAAACCGGCCCAAACTAATTACTTTGAGAAGAATATTTTTGTTGGAGAGAATCCTAACCATTTTCCAACTAAAATGGTGGGAATTATAAACAAGAATAATCTAAATTCCATAGACCTTCGCGCAGATAATATTTAAAGAGAAAAACACATCATTGCTATCTTTCTTTGATATCAGACACTTTACGGTGGGCACTCTGCCATTCTACATTTACGGTGGTGTGACTATAATTCACACATTGTTGTGTTGTGGTGGACTTCTCTTTTATTCTCGTTGGAAAGCTTCATCACTTTCTTTACTATGCGTGCGAGCCTCCAGCCCATCCGCTGGCTCAACACGATAGACTGATGCCTGTGAGTCTCCAGCTCATCCGCTGGCTCAGCACGATTAAATTAGAATACGTTGCGAGCAAGTCTCCAGCTCGTCCGCTGGCTCAACCCGATGGAAAATAACCTGCTTTGTTATCCTCTCTGAGTCACTCTCAAAACTCCCAGAGGACAACGGACTCAAAATGTGGGTAAAAAATAGGAATGGTTGGGATGGAACGGAAACAAATATCGAGAGTTGACCGGGTTTAAGACCTATGGTTTTCTGAAACGTACGCCCTAAGAGTATTCTTGAAAATTTGATTAATCCGTTCTGACGGATTAGCCTGAGGATGGTAATTCGCCGTAAACCTAATTGTGGAACCATAGCTATCACACAAAGACTTCAGTTCTCTACTCTTGAACTGTGGACCGTTATCACAAATAACACATTTTGGAACACCAAACAACAAGAAGACATTGTCTTCCAACTCCTTACAAATAGACTTTGCCGTTGCAGATCTCAACGGGAACAACAATGGAAATTTGGTAAAGTAATCGACAACCGTTAGTATGTATACAAAACCCCTACTCGATTTCGGAAGTGGACCTACCAAATCAATACAAATCATCTCCCACGGATCGGTTACCCCTTTCCTCTCCGTCATCAACCCAGCTGGTTTTTCATTAATAGGTTTCACACTTTGGCATATTTTATAGTTTCTAACATACCTAGTTATATCTGACCTCATTTTTGGCCAGTAAAATGTATCTCCTATCCTACAAAATGTCTTCTTAACCCCCATATGCCCTGCTAACGGATGGTCATGATTTTCTTCTAAAATCTTTTTCCTATCATTTTTCGCTACTACTAACTTCCACTCACTATTACAATCATGAACTACTACATGATTTGCCTTAACATATTTAAACAATTTTCCTTGCTCTACTCTCCAGGCTGGAAAACACAATGGTTTCTTTTCCATCTCTCCTATCATCTTTTCTATCCAAGGATCTTTTGTAGGCTCTGAAATCCCAGATAAAACTGGTACGCTCCTGGAGAGCATATCCGGCACTACATGATCCTTCCCTTTGCGGTGAACAATGTTGAAATCGAACTGCTGCATACGTACAGCCCATCATGCCAGCCTACCTGCCGGATCCTTCAACTTGCTCAACCATATTAGAGAGTAGTGATCGATGATGACCGTAAATCTCACTCCCTCTAAATATGGCCGCAACTTTTCTATAGCCCACAGAACAGCTAAGCACTCTTTTTCTGTGGTCGAATAGTTTCTCTCACATATATTTAGTGATCTGCTTAAATAGCAAACCGCTTTTTCTCCTTCATCCCAATTCTGACTCAAAACAGCCCCAATCCCAAAGTCCGAAGCGTCTGTCTGAACGACAAATGGCTTCGTAAAATCCGGACACGTGTGGATGGGTGCTGCAACTAAACACTCTTTAGCTTCTCGGAAGCTTTCCTCACACTCACTATCCCACTTAAACTTTTTGTTCTTCTTAAGAAGATCGGATAACGGCTTGACAAAACTCGCAAAGTTTGGTATAAATCTCCTGTACCAGGATACCGTTCCGATAAAACTCCTAACCTCTTTTACATTTTTGGGTGCAGGAATCCCTAACATGTTTTCTATCTTTTCCGGGTCCATGTGTAAACCGTTTCTGTCTACAACATATCCCAGAAATTTCAAAGATGGCCTAACGAAGTGACATTTTTCCCTACCTACTTTTAAACCTGCCTTAACTAATCTTCTAAAAAATTCATTTAAAATCTCCATATGTTTTTCGAAAGTGTCTGTAACGATGATGATGTCATCGAGATAGACAAAAACATATGGTTCTAACTCCGGTCCAAGGACCGTATCTATAAATCTTTGCCATGTTGCAGGAGCATTATGCAATCCAAATGGCATCCTCAAAAAATGAAACAAACCCCTACCTGGAACAGTGAAAGCTGTATACTTTCGAGATTCCTTTTCGACTGGAATCTGCCAATATGCGGATTTAATATCCAGCGAACTCAAAAACCTAGCGTTATTCAACTTATCTAAGATGGCCGTAATATATGGGAGGGGGTATGCGTCCCTATCTGTTACCTCATTCAACTTCCTATAATCTACACAAAACCTATACGTGCCATCTTTCTTTTTAATCATGACAATGGGTGAAGCCCATGGACCGTCAGATTTTTAAATGACTCCGTCTCGGAGCATCTCTTCTAATTCCCTATCTATAAACTTCTGAATAGCTGGCGACACCGGATAGTACCGCTGTTTAATCGGCTCAGCTTTTGTTCTGATTTTGTGCGACACCATCTGTGTGCACCCTAACCCCTCTGGCATTTCTTTAAAAAGTTTTTCTAAACAACTATCTAACTCTTTTTGCTGTGTCTCTGTCAATTCCGTTAAATGCTCCGCCACGGACATCGAAGCCAAAGAGCTTTGGTTCGAAAACGTCCATTCCCTCGATTTTAAATCCGGGACCACACCCGATAGAGCCCAAAAATCTGCTCCTTAAATCAACCTATGAGGAAGGCGGGGAATAACAAGACACTCTACTAATACTACTTTCTCTTTAACCCTAATTGGAAGTGAAATAACTCCCTCTACTCCTATACCTGCACCATCCGCTAATGTAACTCTATCTATGTTGGTCTTCCCTAACTCTAAACCTTAATCTTTCAAAATTTCCCACCCGTCCCTACAAATAATTGTGCGTGAAGCACCTGAATCTAAAAGACCTAGCATTTTGATACCAAAAATCTCAACGCCTAAATATGGCCGTTGATCTCTACCACTCTGCTCTAGTGTGAAACCCAAATGAATTACCGACTGGTTACCAGTAGGCAACCTGAAAGAATTTAACGACGCTCTCGTCCTACTGACCCGAGAGTGCGTCTCACATTTCCCGAATTACTATTTCGGCCCATGTTTCCCGAACACTGTTGACAGTTACTTCGAGTAACTCCAACCCTTCCACAACCATAGGAGCGGAACACCTATTTGCAAGATGGCCTTCACCATTGCAATTAAAACACCTAACAACAGGGTCAGATCTTCGACTACCAACTTGGGAGTTCCTAGAGAATGGATTTTGGTTCCTTATCTGCGGCTGATTTGAGATGGGGTCCTGTCGATCAGTTTGGTTGCTCTCAGTAACAACCGAAACTGGTGGAGTTTCTAAACCTACGTATGCTAGATCGGGTTCTAGCAACGTCCTATTCCTAACACTGGGAGGTGGAACATAAAATTCCACGTTAGCCCTAACTGCCTCTAAATCTCGACATAACGTTACTAAATCAGAAACGCAATTTGGTTTAGCCAAACCAAGTTGCGCCTGGTAGAAAGGTGTCAAGTTCCACTGAATCATTGACAGCTTCCTCCGTTCTGATATCTCCTCAGAAAGCCTACCGAACAAGTTTTGCATCGTCGCCACATAGACGCCGATGGACTCATCTTTTCCCTGCGTGCGATGCCTAATCTCTTCTAACAACGAATCATCATAATTCTATGGTAAGAACTCCAGCTTCAACTCTCTGGTAAGTTCTTGCCACGAATTTACCGAAACCCTAATTGCCCTATACCAAATCAGTGCTTTCCCTACAAATAAATCTACCGCTGCCCTGAACAATTGAGATTCCGTCACACCCCGCGCACTACGGATCTCTTATACTCTTTCTAAAAATGCGTTCACTGAGGCACCACAGCGCTCGCCAGTGAATTTAACATCCCATTTCGACAGGTTTTCAAATCGCTCCTGATGTATCAAAACTCTTTCTACAATCTGACTACCTCTTCTCAAACTATCCCTATTAACCTCCACGTTATTATTTTCTACTTCTATGCCCGTCGATATACTGGCAGGAGCATTTAACAACCTGCTATTTTGAGGTTCAGCTGAACGCTGATTTTCAACCTCCGAAATATTCTGCTTTCCCTGATCATTGTTAAATTCCTGTTCTCTGTCCTCTTCATTTTCATCTTCCTCATTTTCCTCTAACTGGCCCATTGCCATCACTAATTTATTTTTAAGAGCCTGCTTGCTCTTATCCTCGCTGGCATTTTCAGGAATAGACCTATCTAATCTACCTAATCCCCATTCTACTTTAGCTAAAATCTTCAAATATTCTCTTGATGTTTCAGACCTAGGAGGGTTTTCCAAAAGTTTTCCTATTTCTAACAACTTTTCCTCGACCGCTTTTCGGTCTTCCTCAAAACTAAATGGGTAAGCTGGAGCTACAAAAGATTTCCTACGTTCTAATTTAAGCGCGACCCGAAGCGCTTTCCTCATATCGTCTACGGATTCTACCTCTAACCCTCTCCACTCCATTTCATAAGCAAGCTCGTCTGGCGCTAACCTATTAACCTCCATATTAAAATAAATTTATGAAACAAAAAATTCCGAAAGAAAGAACTAAAAATCACAAAAAAAAATTTAAATAAATAAAAAAAAAAAACTGGATTAGCTATTCCAAAAAAAAAAAAAAAACCAAAAAAAACTCTTATTAAAAAAATAAAACGAAATGAATGAGAAAAAACTCAAACGTCAAATGAATAATTAAAAAAAAAAAATAAGAAATTAAACCCAAAAAAAAATTCAAAATTAAAATCAAAATTAATACCTAATAATAATAAATATAAAAAAAACCGCAATAAAAGATATGAAAACAGCACAATAAACAAAAAGGTTAAAAGAAACTTAATAAAAAATATTAACTACTAAAAAAAAATTTACCAAACAAAAAAAATACTACTTCACTACTAAATTTAAAATTGCGCCGGCCCTGGCTATGATTGAATTAATATCTTTCAAGGCCAACAACAAACGAGAAAAAAAAATTACAATGTAAAAAAAAAATGAAAGAAATCTACTATGTAGGTATGTATGTATATAATATTTATGTAATAATACTTGCTGATTTAATCTGGAGATGGAAAATAAGTAGGTAGATGGGTAAGGGGTGTGTGTAGGTCCAATAATAACTGCTTCACTATTTACCTATAGAAAAAGAACACAATGTTAAAAAAAACTTTTATTTTGATAGTATATTTAAAAAGAACAACACCAGAACAATACTCAATAACACACGAATACTAATTTTCTCCAAAAAAAAGACCGCTGCCCCACGTTGGGCGCCAATTTGTTGCAAAATTATTTCTTTAACAATATAAGTCCGAATTCGAAATTACTTTAGGATAAAACAGTTATTAAGGCGAAACAAATAAACCGCGTAACTTTGGATTAAATCGAATCCAATATTTATTAATCAAAAAGAAAGAACAACGAGTAAACAAATGTGCAACCGGCACCGCGCAAAGAAATTTCGTTATTGACGAAATGTCAAAATAAAAGAGAGAGAATGGATAAAGAAAATTGCAACAACAACTGCAATGATATATGCAGTCTCACCGGCTAGTCAGCAAGGGGGATTCGTAGAATAAAAAAAAATTTATGTAATCAAAGCGATCGTAGGTATATGAACAGAAATTATTGCAGGTAGGTGAGGTGATTATGTTTTAATGTAGGATTAAAATTAAAAGAGATGATTAGATTAAAAGAGATATGGTTTGATGGAAGGGGGTGGAACGTAAATACAAGTATTTACGTTACAGGGTGGGCGCCAGGAAACGTTTATGGTGTTTGCCTTACCAATATAAATCTGAAAATGTCTTCAATATTTAACAAAGAAAACAATGGAGTTATTATTCCCAATGGGAAGTTGTATTATTTTATTGACGGGTTAGTTATTGGTCTGGGAAACCTTGGCAGAAGGCCTGGACGAAAACCCAGAGTCTTTTCAACAAAAAGAAAAAGCAAGAACAATAGTTTTTCGAGATTAGCAGAAGGCTAATTCTCGAAAATAAAATAGAAGCAAATAATAAAAAGAAGCAAACAAAGGGTTGTGTCAAATGGACACAAAGAAAGATCACAATGGTAAGGAAAGGTTAAAATAAAACAAGGTCACGAGTCCCACAATCTTGGGAGAAAACGAAAAATCAGCGAAGGCCTACTTTATCAACAATATTTGCCCACACAAGGTCACAAATAAAAACAAATTTACGCAATTTAAACAACCAAAATACAAGCTAAAATTCTGGTGACGACCAGACACAAAATACTTAGCTTCTGAACGTTTTCCAACCAGAATATCCTTCTCAAATTCTCCACAGTATGTCTTTCAGATATCTCAATCTGTATCTATTTTTTTATACCACAGTTCTAATATCAAATCTCAGTTTCGAAACAATATCTAGTTTTTCACTTCTCTTCAAAATTCTTTATTTCTCGAAAATTTCCTTCTTCTCTTTTTCAAATCTAAAATTGAATTGTCATCCAAAATGGAGGCTTGGCTTGTAAACTTTGCCCCGACCATATAGCCATCCTCTTCGGATCTTTTGCGTGGTGGTGTTCTTGTCTCAGTCATGCAGCAGCATCTCGCCCATATATGCAGAGACGTGCGACTGAGAGCGGTGATACAACCATTGCACGCGATCCTATGCGTTGAGGATGCGATCCTCGTAGGCTCAGTGGACGTGTTCAGCCGTATAAAGTCAATTATATTTTATTTCACAAGGCAAGTGAAAAACTAGTACACAACGCGCAAAGTCCCCAGCCCAAACCGGCCCAAACTAATTACTTTGAGAAGAATATTTTTGTTGGAGAGAATCCTAACCATTTTCCAACTAAAATGGTGGGAATTATAAACAAGAATAATCTAAATTCCATAGACCTTCGCGCAGATAATATTTAAAGAGAAAAACACATCATTGCTATCTTTCTTTGATATCAGACACTTTACGGTGGGCACTCGGCCATTCAACATTTACGGTGGTGTGACTATAATTCACACATTGTTGTGTTGTGGTGGACTTCTCTTTTATTCTCGTTGGAAAGCTTCATCACTTTCTTTACTATGCGTGCGAGCCTCCAGCCCGTCCGCTGGCTCAACACGATAGACTGATGCGTGTGAGTCTCCAGCTCATCCGCTGGCTCAGCACGATTAAATTAGAATACGTTGCGAGCAAGTCTCCAGCTCGTCCGCTGGCTCAACCCGATGGAAAATAACCTGCTTTGTTATCCTCTCTGAGTCACTCTCAAAACTCCCAGAGGACAACGGACTCAAAATGTGGGTAAAAAAAAAGGAATGGTTGGGATGGAGCGGAAACAAATATCGAGAGTTGACCGGGTTTAAAGAACCAAAAGAATGATTTTTGTTGCGGTAAATCTTACCGTAACAAATTCCACCCTTACCTACCAAAGAAGAAAATTGGCTTTCAGATAAGAAAGCGAAGTAAAAAGGATAAAAAGAGAGGTAAACAACACAACCAAATGGAATACACTACAGCACAACACATCTACATCTCAATCGCTCTGGGCGAGAGTTAATGCACATCACAGAGCTGTGAAGCTCTCAGTAACTCTTAGCGCAGCTAGTCCTTGCTACGCGACTAAGTATCGGAGTTTTACGAGGAATCGTTGTAGTACGGCTTCAGATCTTTGACGTTCCAGGTTCCTCGAAAGGTACCTTTTTCGTCCTTAAGCTCGTACGTCCATGGAGACACGCGTTTCTTAATAAGAAACGGACCTAAAAATTTAGGCGCTAATTTTGCCGTGTAGTAGTTTGCTGCATCAGACAAACTGAAATTACGTCGCCAAACCAATTCGTTTGGAAGATACTGTACATCTCTTCGTCTAAGGTTGTACCTTTTCGCCGCCATCTTGAATGCTGACTCTTACTTTTTCCCTATCTCTTCCCTAAGCAACCTAAACCTTTCCCTAGTGTCATCCGTACTATCACTCCTAACATCCGGAATGGTGGTTAAGGGTTTGCCAAAAGTCACCATCCCTCGACCAAAATTCGCGTAGTAAGGCGACACGCCTAAAACTTCGTGATGTGACGTGCGTATACAACACGCCACCTTTGCCAACTGTGCATCCCAAGACCTATGGTTTTCTGAAACGTACGCCCTAAGAGTATTCTTGAAAATTTGATTAATCCGTTCTGACGGATTAGCCTGAGGATGGTAATTCGCCGTAAACCTAATTGTGGAACCATAGCTATCACACAAAGACTTCAGTTCTCTACTCTTGAACTGTGGACCGTTATCACAAATAACACATTTTGGAACACCAAACAACAAGAAGACATTGTCTTCCAACTCCTTACAAATAGACTTCGCCGTTGCAGATCTCAACGGGAACAACAATGGAAATTTGGTAAAGTAATCGACAACCGTTAGTATGTATACAAAACCCCTACTCGATTTCGGAAGTGGACCTACCAAATCAATACAAATCATCTCCCACGGATCGGTTACCCTTTCCTCTCCGTCATCAACCCAGCTGGTTTTTCATTAATAGGTTTCACACTTTGGCATATTTTATAGTTCCTAACATACCTAGTTATATCTGACCTCATTTTTGGCCAGTAAAATGTATCTCCTATCCTACAAAATGTCTTCTTAACCCCCATATGCCCTGCTAACGGATGGTCATGATTTTCTTCTAAAATCTTTTTCCTATCATTTTTCGCTACTACTAACTTCCACTCACTATTACAATCATGAACTACTACATGATTTGCCTTAACATATTTAAACAATTTTCCTTGCTCTACTCTCCAGGCTGGAAAACACAATGGTTTCTTTTCCATCTCTCCTATCATCTTTTCTATCCAAGGATCTTTTGTAGGCTCTGAAATCCCAGATAAAACTGGTACGCTCCTGGAGAGCATATCCGGCACTACATGATCCTTCCCTTTGCGGTGAACAATGTTGAAATCGAACTGCTGCATACGTACAGCCCATCATGCCAGCCTACCTGCCGGATCCTTCAACTTGCTCAACCATATTAGAGAGTAGTGATCGATGATGACCGTAAATCTCACTCCCTCTAAATATGGCCGCAACTTTTCTATAGCCCACAGAACAGCTAAGCACTCTTTTTCTGTGGTCGAATAGTTTCTCTCACATATATTTAGTGATCTGCTTAAATAGCAAACCGCTTTTTCTCCTTCATCCCAATTCTGACTCAAAACAGCCCCAATCCCAAAGTCCGAAGCGTCTGTCTGAACGACAAATGGCTTCGTAAAATCCGGACACGTGTGGATGGGTGCTGCAACTAAACACTCTTTAGCTTCTCGGAAGCTTTCCTCACACTCACTATCCCACTTAAACTTTTTGTTCTTCTTAGGAAGATCGGATAACGGCTTGACAAAACTCGCAAAGTTTGGTATAAATCTCCTGTACCAGGATACCGTTCCGATAAAACTCCTAACCTCTTTTACATTTTTGGGTGCAGGAATCCCTAACATGTTTTCTATCTTTTCCGGGTCCATGTGTAAACCGTTTCTGTCTACAACATATCCCAGAAATTTCAAAGATGGCCTAACGAAGTGACATTTTTCCCTACCTACTTTTAAACCTGCCTTAACTAATCTTCTAAAAAATTCATTTAAAATCTCCATATGTTTTTCGAAAGTGTCTGTAACGATGATGATGTCATCGAGATAGACAAAAACATATGGTTCTAACTCCGGTCTAAGGACCGTATCTATAAATCTTTGCCATGTTGCAGGAGCATTATGCAATCCAAATGGCATCCTCAAAAAATGAAACAAACCCCTACCTGGAACAGTGAAAGCTGTATACTTTCGAGATTCCTTTTCGACTGGAATCTGACAATATGCGGATTTAATATCCAGCGAACTCAAAAACCTAGCGTTATTCAACTTATCTAAGATGGCCGTAATATATGGGAGGGGGTATGCGTCCCTATCTGTTACCTCATTCAACTTCCTATAATCTACACAAAACCTATACGTGCCATCTTTCTTTTTAATCATGACAATGGGTGAAGCCCATGGACTGTCAGATTTTTAAATGACTCCGTCTCGGAGCATCTCTTCTAATTCCCTATCTATAAACTTCTGAATAGCTGGCGACACCGGATAGTACCGCTGTTTAATCGGCTCAGCTTTTGTTCTGATTTTGTGCTACACCATCTGTGTGCACCCTAACCCCTCTGGCATTTCTTTAAAAAGTTTTTCTAAACAACTATCTAACTCTTTTTGCTGTGTCTCTGTCAATTCCGTTAAATGCTCCGCCACGAACATCGAAGCCAAAGAGCTTTGGTTCGAAAACGTCCATTCCCTCGATTTTAAATCCGGGACCACACAAATCTGCTCCTAAAATCAACCTATGAGGAAGGCGGGGAATAACAAGACACTCTTCTAATACTACTTTCTCTTTAACCCTAATTGGAAGTGAAATAACTCCCTCTACTCCTATACCTGCACCATCCGCTAATGTAACTCTATCTATGTTGGTCTTCCCTAACTCTAAACCTTAATCTTTCAAAATTTCCCACCCGTCCCTACAAATAATTGTGCGTGAAGCACCTGAATCTAAAAGACCTAGCATTTTGATACCAAAAATCTCAACGCCTAAATATGGCCGTTGATCTCTACCACTCTGCTCTAGTGTGAAACCCAAATGAATTACCGACTGGTTACCAGTAGGCAACCTGAAAGAATTTAACGACGCTCTCGTCCTACTGACCCGAGAGTGCGTCTCACATTTCCCGAATTACTATTTCGGCCCATGTTTCCCGAACACTGTTGACAGTTACTTCGAGTAACTCCAACTCTACCACAACCATAGCAACGCCTAGGAGCGGAACACCTATTTGCAAGATGGCCTTCACCATTGCAATTAAAACACCTAACAACAGAGTCAGATCTTCGACTACCAACTTGGGAGTTCCTAGAGAATGGATTTTGGTTCCTTATCTGCGGCTGATTTGAGATGGGGGCCTGTCGATCAGTTTGGTTGCTCTCAGTAACAACCGAAACTGTTGGAGTTTCTAAACCTACGTATGCTAGATCGGGTTCTAGCAACGTCCTATTCCTAACACTGGGAGGTGGAACATAAGATTCCACGTTAGCCCTAACTGCCTCTAAATCTCGACCTAACGTTACTAGATCAGAAACGCAATTTGGTTTAGCCAAACCAAGTTGCGCCTGGTAGAAAGGTGTCAAGTTCCACTGAATCATTGACAGCTTCCTCCGTTCTGATATCTCCTCAGAAAGCCTACCGAACAAGTTTTGCATCGTCGCCACATAGACGCCGATGGACTCATCTTTTCCCTGCGTGCGATGCCTAATTTCTTCTAACAACGAATCATCATAATTCTATGGTAAGAACTCCAGCTTCAACTCTCTGGTAAGTTCTTGCCACGAATTTACCGAAACCCTAATTGCCCTATACCAAATCAGTGCTTTCCCTACAAATAAATCTACCGCTGCCCTGAACAATTGAGATTCCGTCACACCCCGCGCACTACGGATCTCTTATACTCTTTCTAAAAACGCGTTCACTGAGGCACCACAGCGCTCGCCAGTGAATTTAACATCCCATTTCGACAGGTTTTCAAATCGCTCCTGATGTATCAAAACTCTTTCTACAATCTGACTACCTCTTCTCAAACTATCCCTATTAACCTCCACGTTATTATTTTCTACTTCTATGCCCGTCGATATACTGGCAGGAGCATTTAACAACCTGCTATTTTGAGGTTCAGCTGAACGCTGATTTTCAACCTCCGAAATATTCTGCTTTCCCTGATCATTGTGAAATTCCTGTTCTCTGTCCTCTTCATTTTCATCTTCCTCATTTTCCTCTAACTGGCCCATTGCCATCACTAATTTATTTTTAAGAGCCTGCTTGCTCTTATCCTCGCTGGCATTTTCAGGAATAGACCTATCTAATCTACCTAATCCCCATTCTACTTTAGCTAAAATCTTCAAATATTCTCTTGATGTTTCAGACCTAGGAGGGTTTTCCAAAAGTTTTCCTATTTCTAACAACTTTTCCTCGACCGCTTTTCGGTCTTCCTCAAAACTAAATGGGTAAACTGGAGCCACAAAAGATTTCCTACGTTCTAATTTAAGCGCGACCCGAAGCGCTTTCCTCATATCGTCCACGGATTCTACCTCTAACCCTCTCCACTCCATTTCATAAGCAAGCTCGTCTGGCGCTAACCTATTAACCTCCATATTAAAATAAATTTATGAAACAAAAAATTCCGAAAGAAAGAACTAAAAATCACAAAAAAAAATTTAAATAAATAAAAAAAAAAAAACTGGATTAGCTATTCCAAAAAAAAAAAAACCAAAAAACACTCTTATTAAAAAAATAAAACGAAATGAATGAGAAAAAACTCAAACGTCAAATGAATAATTAAAAAAAAAAAATAAGAAATTAAACCCAAAAAAAAATTCAAAATTAAAATCAAAATTAATACCTAATAATAATAAATATAAAAAAAACCGCAATAAAAGATATGAAAACAGCACAATAAACAAAAAGGTTAAAAGAAACTTAATAAAAAATATTAACTACTAAAAAAAAATTTACCAAACAAAAAAAATACTACTTCACTACTAAATTTAAAATTGCGCCGGCCCTGGCTATGATTGAATTAATATCTTTCAAGGCCAACAACAAACGAGAAAAAAAAATTACAATGTAAAAAAAAAATGAAAGAAATCTACTATGTAGGTATGTATGTATATAATATTTATGTAATAATACTTGCTGATTTAATCTGGAGATGGAAAATAAGTAGGTAGATGGGTAAGGGGTGTGTGTAGGTCCAATAATAACTGCTTCACTATTTACCTATAGAAAAAGAACACAATGTTAAAAAAAACTTTTATTTTGATAGTATATTTAAAAAGAACAACACCAGAACAATACTCAATAACACACGAATACTAATTTTCTCCAAAAAAAAGACCGCTGCCCCACGTTGGGCGCCAATTTGTTGCAAAATTATTTCTTTAACAATATAAGTCCGAATTCGAAATTACTTTAGGATAAAACAGTTATTAAGGCGAAACAAATAAACCGCGTAACTTTGGATTAAATCGAATCCAATATTTATTAATCAAAAAGAAAGAACAACGAGTAAACAAATGTGCAACCGGCACCGCGCAAAGAAATTTCGTTATTGACGAAATGTCAAAATAAAAGAGAGAGAATGGATAAAGAAAATTGCAACAACAACTGCAATGATATATGCAGTCTCACCGGCTAGTCAGCAAGGGGGATTCGTAGAATAAAAAAAAATTTATGTAATCAAAGCGATCGTAGGTATATGAACAGAAATTATTGCAGGTAGGTGAGGTGATTATGTTTTAATGTAGGATTAAAATTAAAAGAGATGATTAGATTAAAAGAGATATGGTTTGATGGAAGGGGGTGGAACGTAAATACAAGTATTTACGTTACAGGGTGGGCGCCAGGAAACGTTTATGGTGTTTGCCTTACCAATATAAATCTGAAAATGTCTTCAATATTTAACAAAGAAAACAATGGAGTTATTATTCCCAATGGGAAGTTGTATTATTTTATTGACGGGTTAGTTATTGGTCTGGGAAACCTTGGCAGAAGGCCTGGACGAAAACCCAGAGTCTTTTCAACAAAAAGAAAAAGCAAGAACAATAGTTTTTCGAGATTAGCAGAAGGCTAATTCTCGAAAATAAAATAGAAGCAAATAATAAAAAGAAGCAAACAAAGGGTTGTGTCAAATGGACACAAAGAAAGATCACAATGGTAAGGAAAGGTTAAAATAAAACAAGGTCACGAGTCCCACAATCTTGGGAGAAAACGAAAAATCAGCGAAGGCCTACTTTATCAACAATATTTGCCCACACAAGGTCACAAATAAAAACAAATTTACGCAATTTAAACAACCAAAATACAAGCTAAAATTCTGGTGACGACCAGACACAAAATACTTAGCTTCTGAACGTTTTCCAACCAGAATATCCTTCTCAAATTCTCCACAGTATGTCTTTCAGATATCTCAATCTGTATCTATTTTTTTATACCACAGTTCTAATATCAAATCTCAGTTTCGAAACAATATCTAGTTTTTCACTTCTCTTCAAAATTCTTTATTTCTCGAAAATTTCCTTCTTCTCTTTTTCAAATCTAAAATTGAATTGTCATCCAAAATGGAGGCTTGGCTTGTAAACTTTGCCCCGACCATATAGCCATCCTCTTCGGATCTTTTGCGTGGTGGTGTTCTTGTCTCAGTCATGCAGCAGCATCTCGCCCATATATGCAGAGACGTGCGACTGAGAGCGGTGATACAACCATTGCACGCGATCCTATGCGTTGAGGATGCGATCCTCGTAGGCTCAGTGGACGTGTTCAGCCGTATAAAGTCAATTATATTTTATTTCACAAGGCAAGTGAAAAACTAGTACACAACGCGCAAAGTCCCCAGCCCAAACCGGCCCAAACTAATTACTTTGAGAAGAATATTTTTGTTGGAGAGAATCCTAACCATTTTCCAACTAAAATGGTGGGAATTATAAACAAGAATAATCTAAATTCCATAGACCTTCGCGCAGATAATATTTAAAGAGAAAAACACATCATTGCTATCTTTCTTTGATATCAGACACTTTACGGTGGGCACTCGGCCATTCAACATTTACGGTGGTGTGACTATAATTCACACATTGTTGTGTTGTGGTGGACTTCTCTTTTATTTTCGTTGGAAAGCTTCATCACTTTCTTTACTATGCGTGCGAGCCTCCAGCCCGTCCGCTGGCTCAACACGATAGACTGATGCGTGTGAGTCTCCAGCTCATCCGCTGGCTCAGCACGATTAAATTAGAATACGTTGCGAGCAAGTCTCCAGCTCGTCCGCTGGCTCAACCCGATGGAAAATAACCTGCTTTGTTATCCTCTCTGAGTCACTCTCAAAACTCCCAGAGGACAACGGACTCAAAATGTGGGTAAAAAAAAAGGAATGGTTGGGATGGAGCGGAAACAAATATCGAGAGTTGACCGGGTTTAAAGAACCAAAAGAATGATTTTTGTTGCGGTAAATCTTACCGTAACAAATTCCACCCTTACCTACCAAAGAAGAAAATTGGCTTTCAGATAAGAAAGCGAAGTAAAAAGGATAAAAAGAGAGGTAAACAACACAACCAAATGGAATACACTACAGCACAACACATCTACATCTCAATCGCTCTGGGCGAGAGTTAATGCACATCACAGAGCTGTGAAGCTCTCAGTAACTCTTAGCGCAGCTAGTCCTTGCTACGCGACTAAGTATCGGAGTTTTACGAGGAATCGTTGTAGTACGGCTTCAGATCTTTGACGTTCCAGGTTCCTCGAAAGGTACCTTTTTCGTCCTTAAGCTCGTACGTCCATGGAGACACGCGTTTCTTAATAAGAAACGGACCTAAAAATTTAGGCGCTAATTTTGCCGTGTAGTAGTTTGCTGCATCAGACAAACTGAAATTACGTCGCCAAACCAATTCGTTTGGAAGATACTGTACATCTCTTCGTCTAAGGTTGTACCTTTTCGCCGCCATCTTGAATGCTGACTCTTACTTTTTCCCTATCTCTTCCCTAAGCAACCTAAACCTTTCCCTAGTGTCATCCGTACTATCACTCCTAACATCCGGAATGGTGGTTAAGGGTTTGCCAAAAGTCACCATCCCTCGACCAAAATTCGCGTAGTAAGGCGACACGCCTAAAACTTCGTGATGTGACGTGCGTATACAACACGCCACCTTTGCCAACTGTGCATCCCAAGACCTATGGTTTTCTGAAACGTACGCCCTAAGAGTATTCTTGAAAATTTGATTAATCCGTTCTGACGGATTAGCCTGAGGATGGTAATTCGCCGTAAACCTAATTGTGGAACCATAGCTATCACACAAAGACTTCAGTTCTCTACTCTTGAACTGTGGACCGTTATCACAAATAACACATTTTGGAACACCAAACAACAAGAAGACATTGTCTTCCAACTCCTTACAAATAGACTTCGCCGTTGCAGATCTCAACGGGAACAACAATGGAAATTTGGTAAAGTAATCGACAACCGTTAGTATGTATACAAAACCCCTACTCGATTTCGGAAGTGGACCTACCAAATCAATACAAATCATCTCCCACGGATCGGTTACCCTTTCCTCTCCGTCATCAACCCAGCTGGTTTTTCATTAATAGGATTCACACTTTGGCATATTTTATAGTTCCTAACATACCTAGTTATATCTGACCTCATTTTTGGCCAGTAAAATGTATCTCCTATCCTACAAAATGTCTTCTTAACCCCCATATGCCCTGCTAACGGATGGTCATGATTTTCTTCTAAAATCTTTTTCCTATCATTTTTCGCTACTACTAACTTCCACTCACTATTACAATCATGAACTACTACATGATTTGCCTTAACATATTTAAACAATTTTCCTTGCTCTACTCTCCAGGCTGGAAAACACAATGGTTTCTTTTCCATCTCTCCTATCATCTTTTCTATCCAAGGATCTTTTGTAGGCTCTGAAATCCCAGATAAAACTGGTACGCTCCTGGAGAGCATATCCGGCACTACATGATCCTTCCCTTTGCGGTGAACAATGTTGAAATCGAACTGCTGCATACGTACAGCCCATCATGCCAGCCTACCTGCCGGATCCTTCAACTTGCTCAACCATATTAGAGAGTAGTGATCGATGATGACCGTAAATCTCACTCCCTCTAAATATGGCCGCAACTTTTCTATAGCCCACAGAACAGCTAAGCACTCTTTTTCTGTGGTCGAATAGTTTCTCTCACATATATTTAGTGATCTGCTTAAATAGCAAACCGCTTTTTCTCCTTCATCCCAATTCTGACTCAAAACAGCCCCAATCCCAAAGTCCGAAGCGTCTGTCTGAACGACAAATGGCTTCGTAAAATCCGGACACGTGTGGATGGGTGCTGCAACTAAACACTCTTTAGCTTCTCGGAAGCTTTCCTCACACTCACTATCCCACTTAAACTTTTTGTTCTTCTTAGGAAGATCGGATAACGGCTTGACAAAACTCGCAAAGTTTGGTATAAATCTCCTGTACCAGGATACCGTTCCGATAAAACTCCTAACCTCTTTTACATTTTTGGGTGCAGGAATCCCTAACATGTTTTCTATCTTTTCCGGGTCCATGTGTAAACCGTTTCTGTCTACAACACATCCCAGAAATTTCAAAGATGGCCTAACGAAGTGACATTTTTCCCTACCTACTTTTAAACCTGCCTTAACTAATCTTCTAAAAAATTCATTTAAAATCTCCATATGTTTTTCGAAAGTGTCTGTAACGATGATGATGTCATCGAGATAGACAAAAACATATGGTTCTAACTCCGGTCCAAGGACCGTATCTATAAATCTTTGCCATGTTGCAGGAGCATTATGCAATCCAAATGGCATCCTCAAAAAATGAAACAAACCCCTACCTGGAACAGTGAAAGCTGTATACTTTCGAGATTCCTTTTCGACTGGAATCTGACAATATGCGGATTTAATATCCAGCGAACTCAAAAACCTAGCGTTATTCAACTTATCTAAGATGGCCGTAATATATGGGAGGGGGTATGCGTCCCTATCTGTTACCTCATTCAACTTCCTATAATCTACACAAAACCTATACGTGCCATCTTTCTTTTTAATCATGACAATGGGTGAAGCCCATGGACTGTCAGATTTTTAAATGACTCCGTCTCGGAGCATCTCTTCTAATTCCCTATCTATAAACTTCTGAATAGCTGGCGACACCGGATAGTACCGCTGTTTAATCGGCTCAGCTTTTGTTCTGATTTTGTGCTACACCATCTGTGTGCACCCTAACCCCTCTGGCATTTCTTTAAAAAGTTTTTCTAAACAACTATCTAACTCTTTTTGCTGTGTCTCTGTCAATTCCGTTAAATGCTCCGCCACGAACATCGAAGCCAAAGAGCTTTGGTTCGAAAACGTCCATTCCCTCGATTTTAAATCCGGGACCACACAAATCTGCTCCTAAAATCAACCTATGAGGAAGGCGGGGAATAACAAGACACTCTTCAAATACTACTTTCTCTTTAACCCTAATTGGAAGTGAAATAACTCCCTCTACTCCTATACCTGCACCATCCGCTAATGTAACTCTATCTATGTTGGTCTTCCCTAACTCTAAACCTTAATCTTTCAAAATTTCCCACCCGTCCCTACAAATAATTGTGCGTGAAGCACCTGAATCTAAAAGACCTAGCATTTTGATACCAAAAATCTCAACGCCTAAATATGGCCGTTGATCTCTACCACTCTGCTCTAGTGTGAAACCCAAATGAATTACCGACTGGTTACCAGTAGGCAACCTGAAAGAATTTAACGACGCTCTCGTCCTACTGACCCGAGAGTGCGTCTCACATTTCCCGAATTACTATTTCGGCCCATGTTTCCCGAACACTGTTGACAGTTACTTCGAGTAACTCCAACTCTACCACAACCATAGCAACGCCTAGGAGCGGAACACCTATTTGCAAGATGGCCTTCACCATTGCAATTAAAACACCTAACAACAGAGTCAGATCTTCGACTACCAACTTGGGAGTTCCTAGAGAATGGATTTTGGTTCCTTATCTGCGGCTGATTTGAGATGGGGGCCTGTCGATCAGTTTGGTTGCTCTCAGTAACAACCGAAACTGTTGGAGTTTCTAAACCTACGTATGCTAGATCGGGTTCTAGCAACGTCCTATTCCTAACACTGGGAGGTGGAACATAAGATTCCACGTTAGCCCTAACTGCCTCTAAATCTCGACCTAACGTTACTAGATCAGAAACGCAATTTGGTTTAGCCAAACCAAGTTGCGCCTGGTAGAAAGGTGTCAAGTTCCACTGAATCATTGACAGCTTCCTCCGTTCTGATATCTCCTCAGAAAGCCTACCGAACAAGTTTTGCATCGTCGCCACATAGACGCCGATGGACTCATCTTTTCCCTGCGTGCGATGCCTAATTTCTTCTAACAACGAATCATCATAATTCTATGGTAAGAACTCCAGCTTCAACTCTCTGGTAAGTTCTTGCCACGAATTTACCGAAACCCTAATTGCCCTATACCAAATCAGTGCTTTCCCTACAAATAAATCTACCGCTGCCCTGAACAATTGAGATTCCGTCACACCCCGCGCACTACGGATCTCTTATACTCTTTCTAAAAACGCGTTCACTGAGGCACCACAGCGCTCGCCAGTGAATTTAACATCCCATTTCGACAGGTTTTCAAATCGCTCCTGATGTATCAAAACTCTTTCTACAATCTGACTACCTCTTCTCAAACTATCCCTATTAACCTCCACGTTATTATTTTCTACTTCTATGCCCGTCGATATACTGGCAGGAGCATTTAACAACCTGCTATTTTGAGGTTCAGCTGAACGCTGATTTTCAACCTCCGAAATATTCTGCTTTCCCTGATCATTGTGAAATTCCTGTTCTCTGTCCTCTTCATTTTCATCTTCCTCATTTTCCTCTAACTGGCCCATTGCCATCACTAATTTATTTTTAAGAGCCTGCTTGCTCTTATCCTCGCTGGCATTTTCAGGAATAGACCTATCTAATCTACCTAATCCCCATTCTACTTTAGCTAAAATCTTCAAATATTCTCTTGATGTTTCAGACCTAGGAGGGTAAGCTGGAGCCACAAAAGATTTCCTACGTTCTAATTTAAGCGCGACCCGAAGCGCTTTCCTCATATCGTCCACGGATTCTACCTCTAACCCTCTCCACTCCATTTCATAAGCAAGCTCGTCTGGCGCTAACCTATTAACCTCCATATTAAAATAAATTTATGAAACAAAAAATTCCGAAAGAAAGAACTAAAAATCACAAAAAAAAATTTAAATAAATAAAAAAAAAAAACTGGATTAGCTATTCCAAAAAAAAAAAAACCAAAAAACACTCTTATTAAAAAAATAAAACGAAATGAATGAGAAAAAACTCAAACGTCAAATGAATAATTAAAAAAAAAAAATAAGAAATTAAACCCAAAAAAAAATTCAAAATTAAAATCAAAATTAATACCTAATAATAATAAATATAAAAAAAACCGCAATAAAAGATATGAAAACAGCACAATAAACAAAAAGGTTAAAAGAAACTTAATAAAAAATATTAACTACTAAAAAAAAATTTACCAAACAAAAAAATACTACTTCACTACTAAATTTAAAATTGCGCCGGCCCTGGCTATGATTGAATTAATATCTTTCAAGGCCAACAACAAACGAGAAAAAAAAATTACAATGTAAAAAAAAAATGAAAGAAATCTACTATGTAGGTATGTATGTATATAATATTTATGTAATAATACTTGCTGATTTAATCTGGAGATGGAAAATAAGTAGGTAGATGGGTAAGGGGTGTGTGTAGGTCCAATAATAACTGCTTCACTATTTACCTATAGAAAAAGAACACAATGTTAAAAAAAACTTTTATTTTGATAGTATATTTAAAAAGAACAACACCAGAACAATACTCAATAACACACGAATACTAATTTTCTCCAAAAAAAAGACCGCTGCCCCACGTTGGGCGCCAATTTGTTGCAAAATTATTTCTTTAACAATATAAGTCCGAATTCGAAATTACTTTAGGATAAAACAGTTATTAAGGCGAAACAAATAAACCGCGTAACTTTGGATTAAATCGAATCCAATATTTATTAATCAAAAAGAAAGAACAACGAGTAAACAAATGTGCAACCGGCACCGCGCAAAGAAATTTCGTTATTGACGAAATGTCAAAATAAAAGAGAGAGAATGGATAAAGAAAATTGCAACAACAACTGCAATGATATATGCAGTCTCACCGGCTAGTCAGCAAGGGGGATTCGTAGAATAAAAAAAAATTTATGTAATCAAAGCGATCGTAGGTATATGAACAGAAATTATTGCAGGTAGGTGAGGTGATTATGTTTTAATGTAGGATTAAAATTAAAAGAGATGATTAGATTAAAAGAGATATGGTTTGATGGAAGGGGGTGGAACGTAAATACAAGTATTTACGTTACAGGGTGGGCGCCAGGAAACGTTTATGGTGTTTGCCTTACCAATATAAATCTGAAAATGTCTTCAATATTTAACAAAGAAAACAATGGAGTTATTATTCCCAATGGGAAGTTGTATTATTTTATTGACGGGTTAGTTATTGGTCTGGGAAACCTTGGCAGAAGGCCTGGACGAAAACCCAGAGTCTTTTCAACAAAAAGAAAAAGCAAGAACAATAGTTTTTCGAGATTAGCAGAAGGCTAATTCTCGAAAATAAAATAGAAGCAAATAATAAAAAGAAGCAAACAAAGGGTTGTGTCAAATGGACACAAAGAAAGATCACAATGGTAAGGAAAGGTTAAAATAAAACAAGGTCACGAGTCCCACAATCTTGGGAGAAAACGAAAAATCAGCGAAGGCCTACTTTATCAACAATATTTGCCCACACAAGGTCACAAATAAAAACAAATTTACGCAATTTAAACAACCAAAATACAAGCTAAAATTCTGGTGACGACCAGACACAAAATACTTAGCTTCTGAACGTTTTCCAACCAGAATATCCTTCTCAAATTCTCCACAGTATGTCTTTCAGATATCTCAATCTGTATCTATTTTTTTATACCACAGTTCTAATATCAAATCTCAGTTTCGAAACAATATCTAGTTTTTCACTTCTCTTCAAAATTCTTTATTTCTCGAAAATTTCCTTCTTCTCTTTTTCAAATCTAAAATTGAATTGTCATCCAAAATGGAGGCTTGGCTTGTAAACTTTGCCCCGACCATATAGCCATCCTCTTCGGATCTTTTGCGTGGTGGTGTTCTTGTCTCAGTCATGCAGCAGCATCTCGCCCATATATGCAGAGACGTGCGACTGAGAGCGGTGATACAACCATTGCACGCGATCCTATGCGTTGAGGATGCGATCCTCGTAGGCTCAGTGGACGTGTTCAGCCGTATAAAGTCAATTATATTTTATTTCACAAGGCAAGTGAAAAACTAGTACACAACGCGCAAAGTCCCCAGCCCAAACCGGCCCAAACTAATTACTTTGAGAAGAATATTTTTGTTGGAGAGAATCCTAACCATTTTCCAACTAAAATGGTGGGAATTATAAACAAGAATAATCTAAATTCCATAGACCTTCGCGCAGATAATATTTAAAGAGAAAAACACATCATTGCTATCTTTCTTTGATATCAGACACTTTACGGTGGGCACTCGGCCATTCTACATTTACGGTGGTGTGACTATAATTCACACATTGTTGTGTTGTGGTGGACTTCTCTTTTATTCTCGTTGGAAAGCTTCATCACTTTCTTTACTATGCGTGCGAGCCTCCAGCCCGTCCGCTGGCTCAACACGATAGACTGATGCGTGTGAGTCTCCAGCTCATCCGCTGGCTCAGCACGATTAAATTAAAATACGTTGCGAGCAAGTCTCCAGCTCGTCCGCTGGCTCAACCCGATGGAAAACAATCTGCTTTGTTATCCTCTCTGAGTCACTCTCAAAACTCCCAGAGGACAACGGACTCAAAATGTGGGTAAAAAAAAAGAAATGGTTGGGATGGAGCAGAAACAAATATCGAGAGTTGAACCGTGCCAAAAGCGCACGATTTGACCAGGTTTTAAGAACCAAAAGAATGATTTTTGTTGCGGTAAATCTTACCGTAACACTGTCTCCGAATAGACCGACTGTCACGTAAGGACGTGGGTCATTCGGTTTTCGGCCTATTGTTGCTGACGCTATGTTACGATAAGTAGTCCACTTCCGATGGAAGCGCTCCCTTGTCCGTGGAATCCGTTTGGATAATTCTGGAAAAGTGACTATTCTTTTACGCACTTCGTTGTAATTGCGCAACCTTTCATGAAAAGGTTTACGATATAATGGTTCTGTTACGTTATTAACTAAATTCAAATTTGTATCTGGTTTGGGTTCTACATACAAAATAGGGATTGTTCTACAATCATTATTACTATCGTTCGGTAATTCAATATTATTTTTAATCGGTTTCAATACTGTGATCTTTGGAAGTTCAAGAGGCTTGGACACTTGAACTCCGGGTAAGTCTAATCGGAGCGAACCCCCCAGTTGTTGGGTTGTTCCTCCTCTCGTTTCCCGCAGCGCACTTCGGACAAGTCGGGCTATAGGCATCTGCCAAACCACAGGGGAAGCAAAATATCTTGTCTGTTGGCTTACCGCAATCACGAAAATTTTGGCCAAGGACTTGGCAATTCCAGCATTTCTGCAAATTACGATCCCTTTGGATTGCTTCGATATTGGTAGTAGGCAATGTCGAAGTTAGATCCTGACAAGGCTCTCCCTCAATTTCGTTGACGTATCGCTTTGCAGGTGGACGTTTTGCGCTTGGCACAAAACTCGGACGCGTGTTCTCGTATTGAGATTGAGCTTTCTCGATAGCTCGACAATAATAGGCTAATTGCCTTAAGCTGGACGGACTATAAGTGATCAGAAGTTCACTCATACGCCTACGGACATTAGTTTTAATTATTTCAATGAGCTCTCTTTCAGGCCTGGGAACGCGCATCCTGGAGTTTAGGTGTAGAATGGCATCGTAGAAGTCATTGAAAGACTCACCATTCAACATCTTGCGGTCTGAAAGCTTCCTGAAGAGCTCAGTGTCGGCCTCCAAACTGCGGTATTGCTCTACCAAAGCAGTTTTTAAGGCTTCCCACGTAGTGTGTTTGTTGCCTTTAAGGTACACCCAGTACCATGACTCTACGGAACCTGACACAAAATGATAAAAGTTCATAGCGATTTCATCCCACGGCACCCCGTAACTGTAACGAATGCAATCGAGGCGGAATAGGAAGTCGTCGACCGGCATATTCCTACCATCGAATTTTAAACCCCATTTGTGGAATTGATGGTTTCGGTTCACTGATGTAACGTTTGACGGAGGTGGTCTACGTGGCGATGAAATCGAAGTATCATTTAAGTTGAACGCGTTTAATCGCGTCATGAATTCGTTTAAATTCGAGCCTAGAGGCATTTGGGCTGGATTAACCTTCGGCAAGGGTGGTACTCTAGCTGGCTCGTAATTTGGTGTGGCTCGATTTGCCAAATCTTCGTCGTCTGGCATCGGTGCGGACTGATAATTTCTGGACGTCGTTGGTCCAGAAGGGACATTAAGGTTTACGACACGTGTAGTGTCTGGGTTGGCTAAATTGAACGGACGTGTGATCTTTTGCGTTGAAGTAGCAGTAGGTGGGGCAGGTGTTTTCGAAGAAGCAGCAGGTTGAGTGGCTTTGACAGTACGGTTCTGGAGTAGCTGTGCAACTTGTTCAAGCAAACGTGCTTGACTCTTAGCTAGTTCCTCTGCCATAAATTGTCTATCATTGACTCTATGTAGATCGATGGTAGCAGAAACTACCTGCTGAATGTATGCTGAATGGCCAGCTGCGTCTTTGCGAAGCTGCTATTCGGCTGACTCTAACTCATCATCGTCTACTTCAATACTTCTCGCGATGGTGTTATCCTCTGTCTGATTGACTCCATCGTCGGACTGGTTTTCGACAGGATCATGCTGGCTACGACCAGGTTTGGGTCTCGGTGCTCCTGGAGCCATGACTATAAAGTCTTTGTACTTCGAAATAAAAGTACTCTTAACCACTCTCTTACGACCTGAGTCGCTCATTCAACTGTGGAAATAAATGGACGGATAACAACAGACGGGTTATTCAATAGTTCAAAAAAAAGTATTGTAGCCCGTGAGAAATTCCTCGAACGGATACTACTCAAGTAATATACCAATAAATAGGTAACTCAGAGTATGAAAATTTCGAATATACCGTGAGCAAAACCTCGAACGGATATTTACCAAAAGTAATACTCAAAAAGAAACAAAAAAAAATAATTATTAATAAAGGAAATATTAACCTAAAGACGTTAAATGATATGCGTTAGCATATGTTTCGTTTATTAACAACGTTACTTCGAAATATTTTAAAAACTATAATAAAAGTGATACGTATGTCTAAATATATTCTTAAAATGTATGTTTATCCTTATCCAAGAATTCAAAACTGGATATCGATAAGCGAACGAAATTCAACAACTAACTAGATACTTAATTGTCTAAACTTTTGAAATCTGTAACGTAAAACTTTAATTTTATTAATTAAGAAGAAGAATGACAGAATTGCCAGACCACAAGAGCCCTACACGAGATGAGACCACCCCATGTACTACCACCCTGTGATATATACACACTCCACTCTACGATTGCCAGCAGGCGCCCGAATCTGTCTCCTAGACACCCTATGGATATCCAAGACTCAACCCCTATGCCTACCAACAACGCAAGCCAGAGAGGAAGCAGGAAGAGACAAGTACCCCTTGACTCCTATACCAAGGAACGGCAGCATCGTCATCCTTCATCCGTGTATCGGTGTATTCAGCATCCCTTAATAAGACATACTCACACTTCGCTAACACGGCTACCTGTTCTCCCTACTCCTCTCCCCTTCTTCCTCAAATCTTCTTATTCATCCCCATCACAGAAGCGTGAAACATCTATCAGCCTACCATGGGTACTGACTACAGAGCCCCGCTGAACAGCCCAGAGGGTACCTGACACCATGTTCACGCCTATCCGCTGCAAGCATAGATGTTCTTCTTGCAGCTTGTATGATCTGTAGCCTACACCTAATAACCAAGGACCCTACTTATATCCCTCGCGAACGTACCTAGACCAGTAATGCAATTTCTTAAGATCTCAAACAAGCTCCCAGAGATTCCACTCCAGTTCGCAACTTTGCGTCTAGATACTGTTCCCTGATTCTGTGCTTATTGGGATGGAAGCAACCTTATGCCGGCAACGCCCCCTTCCTCACCACTTACTCGTTAAGAATAGATGGAGAGGACGGCATATCCACCGTCGCGGTGGCCGGCAGCACCCACGCCACAACCAGCTCAGCCAGGCCATGGGCACTTGCTCCGGGATCTGCACAACCGGTGTTACCTCTTATTATCCTGCCGACCGTTGAACTCGGATGTTTAAGTTCGAATAATGATTTTCAAAAGCTTATTGGCCCTCATAACTCTCGAAGTATAGATGTGGTAAGAAATGTCACATTGATAGAAGAAGATTCATAAATGCACCTCTCATTATGCTACGAGTGAACCCAGACTGTAAGAAAGTAACCCTAATCTAGTCATTATGCTAACCCTAGAGAATGCAACACGTAAGTATCAACGCGCAAACAGACCATAGGTCTTCATGGCTGTTGTGGCACGAAACTAAAATCTACCTATCCAGCTGCCACGATGATATACTGTATAGGGATAGAGAGGTGTCTAACCTAATGGGGAGGGAGGATCCTAGATGTTAACGGTCCTCCCGGTCTCACAACCCACCCGATTTGATTCCGGAAATCAACTCTCCCGAGAACCAACCTTGGCTGACCTTTGGACCTTTGAGTCCCCACGACTCAATGTTATTAGTGGGCAGCCCCTTAACATGATAAGCAAGCAGATGAATGCTCGCTTAAATCTTAATCTCACCTAAACATAATACCTAATATTGAAAACTACTACTAACACCGAAGTAGTACCTAAACTAAAACAAAATCAACTATACATCACCCTTGTTCCATTCCAAAGACGAGAGAGGGGTACCACCCTCCCTATGTTTAACTTACAAACTCATCCTGAAAATTTTCAAAGTCCTCAAAGAAAATTCCAACATCAAGAAATAGTAAAAAAAAAATGTAAAAAAAGAACAACTTCAAACTTTTTTTTTAAACGTTATAATAATCAGTTATTTTATTGAGATCTAAATGTGTATATGGTCTTAAAGTTAATAATCTTAAACTGATACCTTATATTGCTTAACTTCCTAACAACTTAAATTACTGGATTAATTTTCAACTTCAAATAGTTAAATATAAAAATTTTCCAAGGAAATTCAATTCGAAAACCTAATTACTATTAGAGGCTTTTTTTGTAGGTATTTAAGTGTCTTAATATGCTTTCAAATATGCACTATTATACCTAAGTAAGTATGTTAAGAGAAAATATTAATTAAAATCATAAACTGTTGTATAGTTCTTGTGACGGGGCAAAGGGAGGTGGTTTGGGTTTGGGAGCAGGGTGGGATTTGTATCCGGAATGGACTGGTGGATAAAAAGAAAAAAGATTCCAAAAAAACTAATACCGGATTAAGGGAAGGAAAATTAAAAGGACAGGATGAAACTAAAAGGAGAAATACGAAAGGAAGGAATCTAGGAAAGGAAAGGGTAAGGAACAGGGGTGGAAAGAATGTCCAGAAGAAGGGGCCATGGCATGCTGGCGATGCGCGGCTAAGCTCGCCGGAAATGGGGGGGATCTTGCCCCCCTTCTGGACCTTACCTCGCTAGAAAAACACATATCATGCCAACGACGATCACAAACACTCATCTCACACTCACACTCTCAATCAACACTCATCGAAAAGAACACTGCAGATGTTGTTGCAGCGATGCCTTCCCTCACCACACCTGGAATTCCGTTGGCGATGTTGTTAGAATTCCCCTTAAAGGATTCCAAAGTTTGCTGGAACGTCCTACGCCACCTCGTCCATGCCTGCTGCCCCTCCCACCCCCTGAAACGCTAAAAACCTACTGATCCATCTTTTGGGCTTTACTTCACCAAATAAAAATTAAATAAAAACAAAAATTCATGTTAGACGTAATTATTCACCATATGTAATCAACAAAAAAACATAACAAAATTTCAAGAAAAAAAAAACCGACTAATAAAATATCAAAAATTTGATTGTTTTGACCTGAGATCTTTATGTTATAACAAAAAAACTTAAAATCTATAATAATCTGGTAACGTTAACAATCAGAATAAAAAAATACAAAAAAAAACGGAATTTACAACAATAAGGACACTGACGGCAACCCTAAAGAGGAAGTTGAAAAATGGGACGAACGCGTAACCGACGACACAAATAATAAGCGTAGTCCAGCCTTTCCTTCCAAATAGCCTTAAATTTTCTACGACTAAGTCGATTTTTCTCCCGTACCTACCTATAGAGCGCTCAATAGGGGGTAATACTAGCTCAAAGGCTAGTTCAACTCGCTGTTAATCAATACTAGAATTTAAAGGAAGGGAAAACCGGGTTCAGCCCGTCAGGTACTTCGCCTTTAACTTCCCTTAAAGTCCCCTATAGGTCCTTTTACACAGAACAGGAAATGACGTTATAGCAAAAATGGTTCAATAAAATTAATTAAGGAAATTACCAGCACAACAAAAAAAAACACCAATTAAAAGAATACACTAATAAATAAAATAATTTAAAATGGGGATTATAAGTAAAAGTATAAATAAAAATATAATATTAAAATGTAATTTAAGAATATGAAAAAAAATTATGAAATTATAGTATGAATGTTCGCCGATAGCCCGAATCTCATATAAAAAACTTGGTACTATATTTTTAAACCCAACTGCTGCTTGCTCCGGATGTGGAACATCAGGTTTCTATTTCCGCTGTAATCGGTTTTTTGCTTCAACCGATTGAGTGGTTGCGGTTTTAGCTAAGTGGCACGGCGGAAATGCTTAGTGCCTTAGGTAAGTCAAATATGTGGATAGTAACCGACTATATAATGGGTGCGTGTCTCTGGTTCTTTTAACAAAGTATAACACTTTTCTTTAGTATAACGCTTCTCTTTGGTGAGGGCCATTCACCATTGAATATTTAAATTCCCACCACAAAGATATTTTAAACATTAAAAAAAACAATACAAGTACTTGGATGGGCGTGGCTGTCCTTTTTCCTTTAAATCTTTAAATGTGCCTTTTACATTCACTCGCAGCTTGCCGCGGTTTGATGTTGCAATTTCTCAGCGATGACCAAAAAGTAATGTGGCGGCACCGACTTGACTTTCGCCGATGACCGCCTCCACGCCAGACCCTATAGGTAATTTTACTTTTAAACCACCATTTTATACTTATTGAAATTAAATACAAATTACCTCACCAAATAAGCACTCAAAATTCCTCAACTTGATGTGGAACCGCCCACACTCGCCTTCCACTACTGTATCTCTAAACTACCTTTAAACAAAAAAAACACAACATTTAAAACTAAACTTTTTTCAAATAGAAATTTAAACTCTAACCGGACTTTCTTCTCGGAATTGGAATTATCCACCGACCGGATCGGGCTCTTTTACTTGCTATAGCGAACTAACTCCATGTGCCCGTTGGGATTTTGGTTCGCCCAAGAAATTTGTCACACAAAAAAAAAACACTATTCTTAAGCCTGTGTACATAAGATCCGTTGCGGGTCAGTCACTTTAGCTCGGAGGAGCCCCCCCCGCTAGCATTCCCCCTCCCAACAAGAAAAAAAAAGAGAATCTTTTTCCAACACCAACAACCCTAGTGTGTCCCCCCCTCAAGGGACCATTCTCAATTTACCGATTGAGTAATGGCCTCGAACACACTCATCCATTATTTTCGATTTTCGAACTACACAGCTGTGATCTGTCATCTACCATCTTCTCATCTGTCTTGTGTATAAATTAGTATTGCACTTGAATTTGTTCTAATTTTTTTTGTTTTTATATATTAAGACACAAATTCACCCAAAAAAAAAGACGAAGACGGACAAGAGAAGGAGTATCACCGGTAAGTTTCTAAAATAATAAAAAAAGGAAGAAACAGAAAAAAAATATCGCACATTGCTAACACAAACATTTTTCCATCCCCAGTAGGTATGCTCGATCGCCTTTGATAAACACAAACAGGACGAACAAACAACAAAAGATAAGGGACAACATTGAACATCAACTCGAAATAGGTATGTTTCGTGTTTTCCAAAGTGCTTTATTTTTTTTTATCAATATTGCCTTCATTTCAGAATTCATCTGTTCTAGGCAGCCGTAACAAATCTTCGGATTTGATAATTGCCCGCCATGCCACAAAGACGAAGAAATGCTGCCGGTTCATAAGTCCGACGTTGGGGAAGAACCCACCCTATCCAAGCCGGGCATAAATGCAAGCATTAGCCAACCGCTGAAATAGCGTTTGTTTGTTTTTTTTTTCGGGTTTGGTAGACGTTTTATGATCGTTTCAGAACGACCAACATTCCTATGTTCCAAAACATTTGAGTTCACTTTCCCTTGGAGGAAAAGAAGCGTTCGGAGAAGGTAATTTTGCTTCTACATCTAGAAAGTCTACTCAAGAAGTATTAATACAAAAAAAACTCATGTCACCCATAGGATGCTAATCGGGGAGGAAAAGTAAATTCACAGGCAGCATTGTCGAATGTTTTGGTCGCAAATCGCAATGCCTTTGCATCACGAATCGAGCTGCGCACACCCTTTCGCATTGGTGAAACCCAAACCTGAGAAACTGTTGACGTTTTACTATTGAACAGAAGGGATTTCGCTCCTTCAATTGGTTTACCGAATGAGTCAAACCAAGGTAAAGAACTAAGATTTTCGGGTGAGTAGTATTTTTCTGTCTATTATATTACGTTTGAAAATTTGTCTTTATTGACTCGCGTTTGTTTTTTTTTTCTGTATCCCTGGAAAACATTTTTTTTTTAATGGTCGATTAAACAACACATAGATGTGTAGCTTATGTATGTATAATTAATGCGTTTGTAGTTCAGCTACCTGATAGATACCTAGTTGCTGATTCGTTTAATGGATCGGGGTTCAGAATAGGTATAACGATAAAAGGAAGCATACTCTTTTCTGCAATAGAGTGGGTAGGGCTACCTAGCTATGTGTGTTCTCATCTATGTGATTTTGGTTTTGGTCTTAATACAATTTATACATAATTGATCGCAGATTTAAAGATGTACTTCCTAACTTTGACTGCTGATAAATATGAATTATTATGATAAGCCAAAATAATCAACGATGATGATTGAGGTACATAAAAAGATTAATATCATAAGGCAAGTTACTACATAATACATAGGTTAATAGTTAACAGATAAATAAACGAATAACAAGATCACAAAGATATACCTGACGAATCAGGGCTATAACAACAATAAATAAACTCGGTTAATAAATAATTAAATAAATACTCTCTAAATAAATAAATAAATGAAAATACTGTGTTTAAAAATAAATAAATAAATAAATAACTCTGGAAATAAATAAATACTCTATAATCTAACAAATAACTCTGTTAATAAATAAATAAATAACTAAACTCTGCTTAAAAATAAATAAATAAATAAATAAATAAACTCTGCTTAAAAATAAATAAATAAATAAATAAATACTCTCTGTTAATAAATAAATACTCTATAAATAAATAAATAAATAAACTCTGCTTAAAAATAAATAAATAAATAAATACACTCTGTTAATAAATAAATACTCTATAAATAAATAAATAAATAAATAAACTCTGATAACCTAATATCACAATAAAGGTATAATAACTAGATAAACTACGGTACCAGAATGGATGAGGGTTAAACTATCACAGATACTTAGTGCTTGCTCGGGAGTAATAATGTCATTTGCAAACAACCAACCCATTCTTACTAGGTGAGGTTATTATTATGTGAAATTGTCTTTGGCGTTCCGGTGTGAATACTGTTTTTGGGAAAAAGAGTGCACAGAGACTATGACGAGGTGAATCCAGTGGACATTCTTAAAATATCACAGATTCGTTATTGCTAAGTTGTTATTGCTTAATATCTTTGGCATGGAAAACCCCAATTTTCTTGCCCGATAGATTTTCCAACTCGTACATGCTTTTGCCAACCGCTTTGACTATTCTACATTTAACAAATTTTGGACATAATTTGGACGATAAATATTTTGAGCTGTCGCTTAAGACAAAGTTTCTTCTGTAGACTTCTTGGCCTGGTACATATTGTACATTTCGCGTTCGGGTGTTGTAAACTTTCGCACCTTTTTCGTTTGTTGCGAGTCAGGCTTCCACAGAGGAAGTGCTTTGGGAAAGTAGAAGGGCGGCGGCACGCTTGTCGTTGCACGGCTATGCCCGGCGGAAATGGGGGTGGTTCTTTGCCGCTTCCACTTATCCCTCCTGCTCGGCAATCAAAATTATCGTGCCAGAAAAAGAAGAAAGTTAAAGGAAAGGAAGAGGAGATTGGAAAAGGAATGACTCTACTCTAAAAGGTTTGAAACGTTACCACAAATCGAAGGACTTTGACGCTATCTGAAGGAACATGTAAGTATAGTGCTTTTGAAAATAAACTAACCTAACTAAACCTACCTAAAATTCAAAATAATAAAAAAAAATAAAATTTCCACCACCAAAATGATAATATAAAATCCCATCACCAAAAATAATAAAAATAAAAATGAAATAAAATCACCTCCACCAAAGTCAAATTCGTTGGTACGAATTTGAACTTATATAAATCTTAAATTTACCTTAGTCTAAACCCTAAAACTAAAGCACTTTACTTTTCTATTTCCCTCAGATACCGTACTACTAAATTCCAAGCGCTCGTCTGATGGTATTGACGAAGGCCTGGCCAACCCACCCAAGTATCTGAAAGATACTTCCGAACGTTATTTCCATGGCCGATGTTCAGAAATAACCCCGAAAATGACTAACCAGTCGCAAACTGTCTGTAGTGTACAGTCAGTTGGTCATGTTATGCTACCGGAATTTCCATCCATTTGTCCGCCTCCACACACCCTTAGCTGAAAAGGAATTAGCACCACATAACGCTCATTTCAAATTTCATGGTACACATTTATTTTTCCAAAACATTAAAATTGAGTTTTCTCACTCGTTCTTTTCTTTACCAAAACCAAAAAAAATCACAAATTTTAACTTAAATCTAAAACTAAAAATTAAAAATAAAAAGAAATATGTGATATTTGGGAAAAGTGACCAAAATAATTTATAAAATACCCTTTTGTTTTAGGGAAATATATGGCATTGAATTCACTTACAGTTTTTTTTTTTTATTATTTTTCAGCTGGTCCCCCGTCGTCCTGCCGGCAGTACTTCGTTGAACAAGTGAATGTTATTTACCTCTAAAGTTCTTGATGTTCTTAAATCAATCAATAAGGAAATTATTTTGATCAACAAACAAAACTTCACCCGTTTATCACACACAATAAAAAAAAAATATTCAATAATAATAAAAAATTCAGGAAAAATCTAATGATAAAAAAAACGAGTAAAAAAAAACTGAATTGCACAGCACAAAAAAAAAAAATTACGTTAAAGTTTTTTTTTTTTTTTTTCTTATAGCTCTTCTTTTTCTTCTAATCTTACTATTCTTATTCCACTTAATCAACACTTTCTTTCTTAGTTCACTTTTCTTTTCTTCTATAGTCCAGCGAAGCACCCTCTTGATTCGCACAAACTTCTTTAGGGTTCCTTTCAATATATGTACATATAATATGAATATATGAACACTATTTTTGTCGAATCCTGAAATTTGTACTCCAACAAGCTTTTTCCTTATTCAAATTGAATAAATTCAAGCCCACGTATCCTCACTGGGTTTAAGATACTTTTTCAGAAAAGAAAAAAAAGTCGAAGAAAAAAAAAATGTCAGAGGCTCAGGCCCGCCTCGGTGGTTTTGCAGCCTCACCAAAAAAAAACAATGTACTCCTGAACCTAGTATAAAATTTTTTATCCTTTCTTTTGTATGCTTACAGAAGTTTACACTTTCGTACATACCTCTGCTTTTATACTGCTTTTTTTTTCTGTTTCCTTTGAAATTAATTGAGGACTTTCCTTGTAAAAAAAAATGTTCCTCCTATATGAACAGAAAAAAAAAATTCCAATAAAAGTTTAACTTATTGATTTCACTATGTACCTTTTACATAACACTTTGTTTATTATTGATAAAAAAACTCCTTTTTTTCTTTTTCTTAAATTATCAAAAAAAAATCTTCAAGAAAAGTTTTTCAAAAATTCACTTTAAATTTTAACAGCGATGGCGGTTTATTTTCGATTTTAGATCTCAATCCACAAATGACCATGAAATCTCCTTCAGACTTCGTCTTCATACAAACATAGTACATAGTTACCTCTAAATCAGAGTGGGACAACCAAATTTTCTTTTTCTTATAAAGATAAAATCTCCCATCCTTATCATTAATTTAAACACCCACACATCCTCATTATATACCTATCCTTGTCCTAAATCATTTATACTTACATTGCTATTATACTTAATATAATATTAATACAAATAACAAAAGAAAACACTAACATAAACACCCACCTCTACAAGCATATCGTAAACACAACGTATCGACGTAACATAACACTTCAGTTTTCATCATGAATGAAATGTTCACTGTATGCGTTCATTTCATTCATGAAATAAAACTGAGCAAAAATTGTTTGCGCATGTCTTAGATCTTGTTTTGAACGAAAGAGACAAAACCAGATATAACGAATTAAGCATGCGTATAAACAGGCCGGCTACCTGACATAAAAAAAAATTGCAAATTTGCAATTGAACTGTCAAAAGAAAACAAAACAAAGTTGGCAAATTGTTTGTGGTGGATTATCCTGGTAAGTATTAATTAAATATATCTAAATAGATTCAATTAAAATGGCCAAAACCATATTCCCAGATGTTCATCGTTTGATAGATGACATCTGGAAATAATTTTTGTATGATTTTATTAAATAGGGAGCCAGCATTTTGCTTCTCAAAATTTCACTTGCAGGGGCACATGGAATTTTGAAGAGCAAAACGCTTCAGCCTACCAAACCCCTTTCATGTTTCCATTTAAAAAAAAAACATTATTGACTTAAATTCTTCTCCTCTTTTCAGATTCGACATGGAACAGGACACTTAATGGGTCCTGAGGGCCATGAGCTCTCCATCCCATCCCAGAATTGGAATGCAAGGCATCCCGCTGAAGGATGAGGCAGCGATTCTTTCCACCCCAGGTAAGACCTGCTTACAGGTGCCGTAACAGGCTCGGTTGAAGTGGCTGAGTGGTCGCGAGGCCACTTAAAACGTAAAAAAAAGGTCCTGTGAGCATGGTCATTTGCATTGCCCTTCTACTTTCCTTTCTGATCTCGATATCGTGTGGCCGAGCCCACTACCTGAGATTGTCTCACGTATTAGTCGGGCACTATTTTTCGGTTCCAATTATCAACAGCATTGCCAGGAGCACATTATTCGCAACAGCAAACATAGCCACTATACCCACAATAAACTTTTTTTAATTTGGCGCGGATTTTTTATGGTTATTTTAAATACGTATAGGTATATTATAATATCATTATTTAAATATTATTTCTTGCAAATTTTCAAATCTTTCTTAAACTTTATCTTTAAATTATTTTTAACTCTTTATTTCGTTTCACCTGTTTTATTGGAGTTTAGCAAACGTGCAGCAAGAGTTCCATTTTCAGTAGATAAATTGTATTCCCTTTAAATATTTTGTTCTTTTTAATTCACGTTCGTTTCGTTTTTATCTTGTATAGTAATAATGTCAACGAGTACTATGCTCAAAATCCTTGTATCACAAAATCGAGGTTTTAGGATTTGTCATATTAATGCTCAAAGTCTGTTTAAGAAGATTGATGAGTTTCGTGATTTGTTTGAAGGGTCAGAGGTTGATGCCATTTGTGTGTCAGAAACTTGGTTCAGAGACGTTAACGATAAGTCATATGCCATGAGAGGATACAAAATCCATAGAGTTGATAGACAAGATCGTATTGGTGGTGGAGTAGCGATATATTTAAGAGAGTCTTTAAAGGCTAAACCTATATACTGTTCTCCCCAAAATTGTGCTTTTGAGTGTCTTTGTGTAGAGATTTTTAATAATAATGAAAAACTTTTTCTAGGTGTTGTTTACAGACCTTATTCAAACATAGACTTATCACCATTATGTACGTTTTTAGAAGAAAACTCTATGAATTTCCATAATGTTATTATTTGTGGTGACTTCAATAGTAACCTCTTGCTTGAAGATGCTTTAATTAATAGCATGAGAACTTTTAATCTTCGTGCGGTTAATGTTGCATACCCTACACATTTTTCTCGTTTTTGCAGTACACTTCTTGACGTTTTCTTCGTGTCCAATTACAACAAAGTGCTTTTGTATGATCAGCTTTCTGTACCAGGTTTTTCTCGACATGATTTAATGTTCCTTTCGTTTGATTTTGCACTACAAAGACCGAAAAAAATTTATCAATATCGCGATTTTAAAAGTTTAAATATCAGTGCTCTTGAAGCTGACCTACTAAACATCGACTGGCAAAACATATTATACTTCTTGTTGTCTCCAGACAAACAGGTGGACTTTCTTCAGTCTAATTTGAACACTCTTTTTGATTTTCATGTTCCTTTGCGAACAAAAACTGCAACTTACAAAAATAATCCATGGTTTAACAATGAAATTCAAAAAGCCATTAATCAAAGAAACGCTGTTTATAACAGATGGAAACGTTTCAGAATAACCGAAGATCACCAACAATACCGGATATTACGTAATAGATGCGTGAGTCTCATAAGTGCTGCAAAAATAAGGTGGAATGCAAATCATTTAAGCCTTTCACAAAACGGACGTAAGCTTTGGAAGAACCTTCGTGATATTGGTATTGGCAGCCAACACCATCTGGACGCTGAAGTTGATTGCAATGATTTGAATAGAAAATTCGTATCGTCGGTTCCGCGACCAACTTCAGCTAATGCCTCCAGATCTATTCAAATGTGGGAAACCTTATCGTCCAATTCAGGAAATTCCTTTAATTTTTCCAGAGTTACTCAAGAGGATGTTGTAGAAAGTTTTCTCTCTATTAAATCAAATGCCAAAGGTTTTGATG
This sequence comes from Platycheirus albimanus, assembly GCA_916050605.2. NCBI lineage: Eukaryota > Metazoa > Arthropoda > Insecta > Diptera > Syrphidae > Platycheirus > Platycheirus albimanus. Next base: position 224,330,427 of record OU696696.1, on the reverse strand, counting down.
AATTGCATCCTACATTTGTTAAAGCAGTCCTACCAATAGTTCTCCCATATGTCACGCACCTTATTAACACCATTTTTACGAAAAGCATCTTCCCTGCACAATGGAAAGTTTCTAAAGTAATACCGATTCCCAAAAATAATAGCAACAAGGAATTTCGACCCATTTCCATTTTATCCTTTCTTTCCAAAGTAGCTGAAAGACTTATGCATAGGCAAATTACTGATTATTTTAGAACAAACAATCTTCTGTGTCCCAAACAGTACGGATTTCGTTCACATCATAGCAGCACCACCGCTATCCTTGATATTGTTGAACAGACAAGGAAAGCTTTAGATGACGATAAGGTCACATTTTTGGTTTTGCTCGATTACTCAAAGGCTTTTGATACCATTCATCACTCCATAATGTGTACTAAGCTTTCTAATCGGTTTAATTTTTGTCCTGAGGCGTTGCAGTTAATTTCATCTTATCTTACGGGGAGAAGTCAAGCGGTGGCTGCAGGAAATCGAGTGTCTGAGTTGCTCTCATTGGACCGCGGAGTTCCACAGGGATCCATCCTTGGACCGCTTCTCTTTTCAGCGTATGTTAACGATATACCATCTGTTTTAAGTCATTGTGAAGCACGCATGTTTGCTGATGATGTCCAGCTTGTAAAAAATTGTCACCTAGGCCTTATTGAAGATGGCGCTTATAGCATTAATCAGGATCTGAATAAATTATTTGAATGGTCGAATAGATGTGGTCTCATTTTAAACCCCAACAAAACAAAATGCCTTGTTATCTCAAAAAAACTGCTCGATTTGTCTTATTTTCCTGTACTTAAAATAAATGGCACCACAGTGGAATACGTAGAGAAAGCTAAGAACTTAGGAGTGTATTTCAATAGAACCCTTACTTGGAACGATCATGTTAATGCAGTGGTAGGTAAGGCATATGGTGCGTTGAGGACTCTTTCGGTATCCAAAAAATTTACTCCACTAAATACAAGGAAAATGCTTGTTAAATCGCTTGTTGTGCCTATCCTTACCTATGGGTGTGAAGTGTTTTGCAACTCCGACGCAGTGAGCTTAAGGAAGCTCAACGTTGTTTTTAACAATGCTACTCGCTACGTCTTTGGGCTAGGACGATATTGCCATATTTCATCTTATTCTAAAAGTATGTACGGTGTCACTTTTGAAAACCTTTTAAAAATAAGAACCCTAACTAGTTTGTTCAACATAATTCACACGCAGAGACCACCCTACCTCTACAGAGAAATACAGTTCTCGTCTTCTAGCAGAACCAATCAAATTGTAATCCCTCGATTTACATGTCATACGTCGGAACGTCAATTTTTCATCAACGGTGTTATCTTGTGGAACGCGTTGCCCCGTGAAATAAGAAGAACAGATCTGCTAGTTACGTTTAAAAGATATTTGTATGCCCATTTTGCGGCCATTATTTAACGCATCTTCAATATTAAAAGTTTTGTTAATAGATACCTATATACTTTATAATCATGTAAATTTAGCTGCCCGTTTGTACTTATGTCCTTTTACATTTTTTTTTTATTTTATTATACGTATAAAAAAAAAAAAAAAAAAAAAAAAAAACCTGTTAAATTTTATTAATTGTTAAAATTGTTGTTCTTTTTAATAAATTTGTTGCTTTCTTTTTAATTTTATAAATTGTATTGTTGTAAGCTCCAATAATTTAATTCCACTGTGAAGCTTAGTTATCTAAAAGATGTAAATCTTAATACTAAGTACCTTTTTAATAAATAAATAAATAAATAAATAAAATAAATAGAAAACTAGGGTACTTAATTAAGCAATGCAAGTACAGTGAGTCAACGCAGATATCAAAGGTGGAATATTAAATAAATCCTAGTAGACTTGAATAAATAAATTTCTATACTAGAATTAATAATACAAAAAAAAAATATCACAAATCAGAAGTTATTAAATAACTGATCAGATATTTTAGACTCATCAAAAATTATCACAGATAAAGATAAATAAATAAATAAACTATGCTTAACTAATCAGGTACTATAAACTAAAAGAAAATATCACAGATAGTTGAATGTAAATAACTAACTCTACTTAATCTAAATCAGGTAGGTATTATAAACTAAAAGAAAAATATCACAGATAAATAATTGTAAATAAATAAACGATACTTAAACTAAAGATAAATATCACAGATAAGAGAAGATAAATAAATAGACTATACTTAAACTAAATCAGGTACTTTTGACTTCTCAAAAATATCACAGATAAATAAATGTAAATAAATAAACTATACTTAAACTAAAGATAAAAATATCACAGATAAAAATAAGGTAAATAAATAGACTATACTTAAACTAAATCAGGTACTTTTGACTTCTCAAAAATATCACAGATAAATAAATGTAAATAAATAAACTATACTTAAACTAAAGATAAAAATATCACAGATAAAAATAAGATAAATAAATAATTAAAATAAACAAACTGTGACTATATATACTTAATATACACTAACTATACTAACATTTAATACACTAAACTAATATCACAGTTTGTCGAAAGCAACATCATCTGAGTGCGTCACTTTTCAACACAAAATTAGATATGTAGGTCTTTTGCGTGAAAGGTTCCTACTTTTTCACCATTGAGGTTACCTACCACGTAGAGGGAATTCCCAACCGGTCTTAAAATAATTGATTTTAGGAACTTTTTTCCTAATTTCGCGTTATAGTTTTCCGCTTTGCTACTTTGTTTAAAGTTTCTGCGGAAAACTACCTGTCCAGTTTTATATTGCACCTCCCTACTTCTCGTGTTGTATATCTTTTTACTTTTTTCGTGTGCAAGTTTCAGATTATTAAAAATCTTCGCACGTATGAGTTCAAGGCGATCTTCTTTGGTAAGAATTTCGACTTTGGACTCTTTCACAAGTTCTAGTTTTCGCAGCAACTCATAAGCTTTCGCATGTTGAATCATGTGAGATCCAAATACTGCATAATAAGGCTCAACAGTTATAGCATCGTGCACAACACTTCGCAATGAAAATGCAACGTTGCTAACATGTTGATCCCAGTGCTTTTGATCACTACCGAGGTAGGATCGAATCTTAGATAGCACTGACTGATTAACCCTCTCTGAAGCATTCGCTTGGGGAGAGTAGAACGCAGTGCGGACATGTTTAACGCCATAGCGATTTAAAAAACATGAAAACAAATCTGAAACGAACTGTTTTCCGTTATCAGAGTGAACAAATTCTGGCACACCAAACACATGAAACACATTCTCTTCTAGAAATTTTACTACCTCAGATGATGTTGCCTTACGTATTGCTTTTAAAAATACATATTTGGAGAAATGATCTAACACTATAAAAATGTGGGTGTTTCCGTTTCTAGTTCTTGGATAGGGTCCAAGGAAATCAATGTATAGGCGTTGGAATGGTCGTTCAGTAATTGTCTGTTGTCCCATCGGCGGCCGAGTCGTTATGTTGACAGACTTACTACTTTTGCAGGTGTCACACGATCGTACCCACTTCTGAACATCGGTGGCCATCCCCGGCCAAAAATATTTTTGCCGTAATTTTGACAAGGTTTTCGATATGCCACCATGTCCCGATGCAGGTGAATCGTGTGCTGCTATCAACAGCCCTTCACACAACTCTTTAGGAACCCATAGCTTCCATGCTCGGTCGTCTTGTATTGCGTCGCCTGTTCTTATCAAATCCGTCTGATATACAAATATCAGGAAGTCTGTCTTGGTCGCGTTCTATTATTTTCTTTAGCTCAACATATTCCTCAGAAGCGAAATATGGTGAGTTAAAGTCAACTTCTGGTGTTAAATCTTCGGTCGTGATCTTTTCCATATGTATTCTTGAGAGAGTATCAGGGACTACATTTTGGACACCCTTTCTATGCTCGATCACGAAGTCAAAACCTTGGAGCTTAAAACTCCAACGGGCTAAACGTCCTCCGAGGTCTTTTTGAGTCATAAGCCACTTTAGACTTGCGTGATCGGTAATGATAGTAAAGGGTAAACCCTCCACATAAGCCCTGAACTTCTTTACCGATAAAACGGCTGCATAGCACTCAAGTTCAGTCACTGTGTAATTCCGCTGAGCGGAATTCAGCTTCTGAGACATGAATGCTATGGGTCGTTCATTTTTCTCTTCGTCCATCTGAAAGATCACACTCCCTACACCTGAAGTTGAAGCGTCACATTGTATGTAGAAATGTTTAGAAAAGTCTGGATTTGTCAGTATGGGAGCTGTAACTAAACTCTTTTTGAGTAGTTGAAATGCAGTCAGTGCTGGAAACTCTTCGACCGCCGACACTTTGTCCTTGTCAGTCCGTATACAGCCGTCTCCAACAACGTAACCTAAATATTTAATTTCCTTGAAGCAGAACTTACTCTTTTCGACGTTTATCGTCAAGCCAGCTTGACGCAAGCATACTGCAACTTCCTCCAGTACTTGAATATGCGTTTGGAAGTCTGGAGAACAAATCAAAAGGTCATCGAGATAGACAAAGACATTCTGTCGAAGACGACCAGGAATGACTTTGTGCATAAGCTTAGACATTCTCTGGGCAGCGTTACACAATCCGAACGGCATCACCGTGAATTGGTATAACGGTCGACCAGGGACTGTAAAAGCCGTCTTCTCTCTTGATTTCTCCTCCAGAGGGATCTGCCAAAACGCATCCTTCAAGTCGATACTGGAGATAAATTTAGTATCCTGAAGTCGGCTTATTATCCCCTTAATATGAGGAAGAGGATAAGCAAACTTCTTCGTCCTAGCATTAACCTTCCGTGAATCTAGGCACAGTCTGCTTTTGCCACCTTTTCTCACTAAAACTACTGGAGAACTGCAAGCACTCTATTACACCCAGCGCCAACATTCTGTCAAGTTCTTCGTACAAGAGCTTCTGTACGACTGGCGAAACTGGGTAGTGCCTTTGCTTAATGGGAATTTGTTCGTCATCCACTTCAATTATGTGCTCTTCTAGGCTTGTCTTCCCCAGCCCAAGTGTAGCAAAGGAGGGAAACAGTAACTTGATTCTCTCCAGCTGTTGCGCTTCTGCTAGAGAAAGGTCGCGAAAAGCAGGCTGTTCTTTCGATGACGGAGGTACGGCAATCTCGCTGACGATATTGGGAGCTATTTTAAACCTGCTCCAAAAATCTGCACCCAGATATAGAGGTTGTTGAAGACTAGGGACAACGAAAATTTCTAATTCATGGGATTTGCCACCCCACGAGACAATCGAGGTGAATCTACCTTCTATCTTTTGATGGTTCCCATCTGCAGTCTTAATCTCATTTCTCATTTTCGTAAGTTGAATATTCTTCTTATTAATAAAATCTATTGCATTTTTCCCCAGACATGTAACAGACGCTCCACTATCCAACAAACCTAAAAATTCTACACCCCCCAATTGCACTTTAACATATGGCCTATTGTCATCCGAAATCGTCAGAATTTAAGATTCAATCTGATTCTTTCTTCGTCTAAATATTGCACTTTTTTCCCTTAGCCTAGGTATTTTTAAATAATTCCTACTTTTTACTATTCCAGAAACTATTTCTTCCCCAAAAATCCTTCTACGGGCTTCATCATACTCTAGTTGTCTCTGGTGGAGACTCTTTATTGGACTAGGATTCTGGTAAGTTGTCACATCAGTCTTTTTATCTCTTTCTAAAATTTTTATTTTTATTTTTTTTTACTTTCCTATCTTTTTACACAAATCAGGGACGCACTTTTGGTAGTGTCACATATCTCGAACGGCTGTCCAATCTTCAGGCCTTTGCCAGAAGATCTTGTGAGGTAGTCCGAGATGTGTGATAACGCCAGAAGTGGAACAAAGTCGTAGGATTTCAGGCTTTTGCTGCCCATAGAGTCAGGTTTAACCAAACTCTTTGTGAGGTAAAAGTTCTGGATCTGAAAACTTTGTTCGTGTGGAGGTTTTTTCTGATCTCATAGCCATCCTTCTATCAGGCTATACGCTAGGTAGTAAGATGTGGTTGTGAGAGAGGGATAAACCAAAGCACACACTGAATTTCAGGCGCACCAGTCGCAGTATAGACGGACAAAACTAACGATTTACGAGGACAACTGCCGGAGTTGCTGAGGGAGAGGAAAACTTTGCCAACTCCACACACCTTAGCGTATTCAAACATACATTTTTTTCAAAAAACTTTTAAAACGTTTTTTTTTATTTTTCCAAATTTTTTTTAATATATAATTGTGATTTTTTTTGGTTTTGGTAAAGAAAAGAACGAGTGAGAAAACTCAATTTTAATGTTTTGGAAAAATAAATGTGTACCATGAAATTTGAAATGAGCGTTATGTGGTGCTAATTCCTTTTCAGCTAAGGGTGTGTGGAGGCGGACAAAGCCGTCCTGATGGAAATTCCGGTAGCATAACATGACCAACTGACTGTACACTACAGACAGTTTGCGACTGGTTAGTCATTTTCGGGGTTATTTCTGAACATCGGCCATGGAAATAACGTTCGGAAGTATCTTTCAGATACTTGGGTGGGTTGGCCAGGCCTTCGTCAATACCATCAGACGAGCGCTTGGAATTTAGTAGTACGGTATCTGAGGGAAATAGAAAAGTAAAGTGCTTTAGTTTTAGGGTTTAGACTAAGGTAAATTTAAGATTTATATAAATTAAAATTCGTACCAACGAATTTGACTTTGGTGGAGGTGATTTTATTTCATTTTTATTTTTATTATTTTTGGTGATGGGATTTTATATTATCATTTTGGTGGTGGAAATTTTATTTTTTTTTTTATTATTTTGAATTTTAGATAGGCTTAGTTAGGTTAGTTTATTTTCAAAAGCACTATACTTACATGTTCCTTCAGATAGCGTCAAAGTCCTTCGATTTGTGGTAACGTTTCAAACCTTTTAGAGTAGAGTCATTCCTTTTCCAATCTCCTCTTCCTTTCCTTTAACTTTCTTCTTTTTCTGGCACGATAATTTTGATTGTCGAGCAGGAGGGATAAGTGGAAGCGGCAAAGAACCACCCCCATTTCCGTCGAGCATAGCCGTGCAACGACAAGCTTGCCGCCGCCCTTCTACTTTCCCAAAGCACTTCCTCTGTGGAAGCCTGACTCGCAACACGTTTGCTCTTAAAATGTTTTCTTTTACTTTCTCTCTAATTATTTCTAATCGGCTGTGCTTTGGAAGTGTCGACAACTCACCATCCTCTAACCCGCCTAACTTTTCTAGTAGCTCGTAGCCACTCCCATGGGTCATCATGTTCACTCCAAAGAGAGCAAAATATGGCGATACGCCAGTAGAAGAGTGAACTGAGCTTCGCAAAGCACTGGCGATATCACTAATGTGCATGTCCCAATCACGTTGATTATCCTTCAGATACGAGCGCACTGCAGCTATCAGCGTTTTGTTTACTCTTTCTGAAGCGTTTGACTGCGGCGAATAATAAGCCGTCCTAAAATGTCGTACACCGTACTTTTTTAAAAAATTTTGAAAATCTTTGGCCAAAAATTGTTTACCGTTATCCGAATGGATAATTTGCGGTACCCCGAATGCATTAAAAATTTCGTTTTTCAGAAATTTAACGATACGGTTGGTCTCCGCAGAGCGCAACGGCTCAAAAAACATATATTTGGACAAATGGTCTAATACTACGAACAGATATGCGTTACCCGCTTTGGATCTTGGGTACGGACCCAAAAAATCCACATAAAGCTTTTGAAAGGGACGATCTATACTAAACGTGTTACTTATTGGTGGACGTAGAATTTGACATGGAGGTTTACACTGTTTACAAATTTCACATTTAGAAACGTACTGTTTAATTTGGATAGTCATGTTGGGCCAGTAAAAATACTGTCGAACACGATGCAAGGTTTTAGCTATTCCACCATGAGCTGATTGTGGTGGATCGTGAGCATTTGAAATAATAGTTTCAGTTAAGCCTGAGGGTACCCATAGACGCCAACTAAGCTCTAGTGAGGAATCTTGTTCACCACTTGGCAGTACTCGCTTGTAGACAAACTCATCAACTATTTTCAAATCCGGAAGCTCTTCTTGGTGTGTCTTAATGGTGCTGATGAGACTTTTGTACTCATCAGACAAAAATTCTCCTGAGGTGAGATCGATCAAGGGAGCGACGTTTTCCATCTCAATACTGTCTAAATGTGCCCGAGAAAGTGTGTCTGGTACGACATTAAGCGTTCCCTTGCGGTGCTCTATGTCGAAGGTAAAGGCTTGTAAGTCCAAACTCCATCTGGCCAGTCTTCCATTCAAATCCTTCATATTCATAAGCCATTTAAGGCTAGAGTGGTCGGTGATAACTGTAAAATCCATACCCTCGACATAGGGCCTGAACTTCTTGATTGCCATCACTGCCGCCATGCACTCCTTCTCGGTCACACTATAATTTTTCTGGCAAGAGTTAAGTTTTTGTGAAAAGTATGAGATCGGAATCTCATCACTATCACTATTCTTTTGGAACAATACTGCTCCTATTCCAGAATCAGACGCATCACATTGAACATAGAATTTTTTCTTAAAATCCGGGAGGGTAAGAACCGGTGCCGAGGTTAAAGCACTTTTCAATTTTTCAAAAGCCAATAAGGCTTCGTCGGTCATTTTAAATTTTCCGTCTTTTTTCTTCAACGTATCCGTGAGGGGTGCGGTCAAGCTGGAAAAATCTTTGATAAACCGCCTATACCACCCTGCTAAACCAAGTAACCGGCGAACTTGCCTAGGATTTTTAGGAGTAGGGAAATCGACTACAGCTTCGACCTTTGCTGGGTCGGTCTTTACTTTACCCCCACCAACTATGAATCCTAAGTATTTAAACTCCTTAAAGCAAAACTTCGATTTTTGCACGTTGATGGTGAGATTGGCTTTTTTTAAACACTCGGCTACTTCGTCCAACAAGGTGATATGGGTCTAGAAATCTGGCACAATGATCAACAAGTCGTCTAAATACACGAAGACGTTGTCCCTGAGTCGTGCAGGAATTACCTTATCCATTAAACGGCAAAGTCTTTGAGCTGCGTTACACAACCCAAAAGTCATTACTGTGAATTGGTATAAGGGTCTCCCCGGTACCGCAAACGCAGTTTTCTCTCTACTCTCCTTCTCCAGCGGTATTTGCCAAAATGCTTCCTTGAGGTCTACGCTACTTATAAAGTAGGTATTTGGCAGTCGGCTGATAAGCCCCTCGATATGAGGAAGTGGGTTTGCGTCCTTTTTGCTTAACGCGCTGACCTTACGAGAGTCCAGGCAAAAACGATACTTCACAGTACTTTCACTTCACTTTCCTCTATAACGCCGAGCTTAAGCATCCGATCCACTTCCTGGTACAATAAGGTTTGTACCGCTGGCGAAACAGGGTAGTGACGCTGCTAAACAGGCTCCGCATCTCCTGTATCGATGACATGTTCCATTAACGTTGTCTTTCCGAGGCCGTGACGATCGTAATCAAGAAATTTCCGCTTGACCGCTTCCAACTCGGATCGTTGCTCAGTAGAAAGCTGATGAGCATTCAGAAGATCGGCATCTTCCTCGGTAACTGAAATGGAACTCACTATATTTGGAGCAATTTTAAATAATTTCCAGAAATCTACCCCTAAATACAACTCCTGTTCTAAACTGGGGACAAGATACAAGGTTACGTCTTGTTCCAGATCTTTAAATTTGATTTTGGTCTGAATTTTCCCTTCTATGGCCTGTTTGTTTCCATCCGCAGTTTTAACCCCAGCCTTATACGGAAGTATCCCTAGGTTCGACCTCCTCACCATCTCCGTGCACCCCTTCCCCAAAATGCTGACACTGGCTCCGCTATCGAGCAAACGCAGCATCAGATTACCTGCTATTTGCATCTTCGCGTATGGTCTGGGATCTGAATTAATATCTATCACAGTTGACGCCAGACTTTTCCTAACCTCTTTCCTATGTGCGTACCTTTTCCGCGCATTTAATATTCTTTTTGAAACTACCGGGCTATTTCCCTTAAAAATTCTCTCCCTGACTAAATTATATTCCCTTAACCTAACATGAAATGGCTTAATAACTAATCTATTTTGTTTTTTCGTTTCACCATCACCATCAGGCTTTCTTCGACTCAGGATCTCTACTTTTTTCTTGTCACCCGACGACTCTAATTCTCTTTCGACTGCCATTGGGGTGTCTGAGTGGAACACGACGCCCCCATCGGCGTCGCGTTCCTTGGCCGGTTTTCCGGGTTATATTGACGGCATATGGGGGCGGTCACTCCTTCCAGTCCACATCGATAGCAGAACAATCCGCCGCCAAGAGGACATTGCCTGAACCCGTGTCCGGGACGCTTGCAGTTCCAACATGTTAAAGCCTTTGGATCAGCTGGCCCACGAGAAGTTTTGGGTGGGGTCCCCGTATGCTGAAGCGCAGCTAGCTGTTCCTCCCTGATCGGCGTTTCCTCGCATTCCACTTCCAGCTCGTTAGCCGCATAACGAACTGGTGGCCTGTTGCGCTTTTGGCCTTCCCGGTCTCTTCCAGGAAACGCGTACTCAGCGTCCTTGCACGCCAGCCTCAACTGGTCCAGCGTAAAAATGGCCTGTGGGTACACCAGATACCCTATCCTCTCGTTGAGATTCGGCTTCAGGATCCGCACCAGTTCCAGTTCCGGTATTTGCACCCTGCTGAGATTTCATCCGGTTGACTGCAGCGAAATAATCGTCGCTGGACTCCCATAAGCCTTGCCGTCGATCCATCAGGCCTCTCATTATTTCGTAGTCCAACTTCGAGTTTCTGAACTGGCGCATTAATGCGTCACGAAGTGTTGGCCAGTCAGGACGATAGTACGCACGCTGAAACTGCCAGTACCACTCATTTGCGGCCCCTGACAGCAACAGATGGAAGTCTCTCAGTACCTCAGCCCAGGGGCAGACATACTGACTCTGAAGCATCTCGAGTCTGAAGATGAAATCCTCCACGGTGAGTTTCTCTGCATTTCCATCGAAAGTTAACCCCCACTTATCAATTTTAATAGGACTTCTGCCGTTTGCAGGGGCATGTCCGCGTCCGCTCGGGGATGGATGCGGTTGTTGGTACCCACCGGGAGGGTTTCGCGGGCCCCAGTAAGAATCCTGGTAGTAACCTGGCTGATGCGCTCCACCACTGGATCCTGTCTCCCACAACGGAGGTAGGTGGTTCCCATTTTGGTATGGCCTTGTCGCCGGGTCCAGTTGCGGCCGACGTGGAGGTTCGAGGCTATTCTGCCGCACCGGCATCTCCGCGCTAGCTGCGTTCTGGCCCGCTCGCTGTCCTCTCTCTTCAGATTGGCGGTTGGAACCTGCGTGATGGATTTGGTCTCCACCTATTTCGCCAGAATTCTTCCGTAGTTCTTCCTGTAGGGCACTGCGGACCGCAATGTTGATGGCGGCGATGAGTTCGGCTGAAACTACTGACCCACCCCCATTAGCCTCCCCTCCACGTTCCGTTTCCAACGCCCCACCGCTACTCCCTGGCCCCACATTACTAATCAACCCACTAACACTTCTTCCCTTTTCAGCCCCGGTGTACCCTACCAATTGGATTAGGTTGTTAGCATTAGTACCGTTGGACCCTCCGGCTTCAGTCAAGCTGCTATATGCTGGTGACGGAGCCGTCGAATTGCTGGGTGGTGCACCCATACCCGGAAGTGGAGGAGGTGGCACCGAAAATTGTGAGACGTTGACCAACGGCGCTTCAGTTTCATTACCCGTGGTCAGCAGACCATCGGGCTCGGACCCTGGATTTGGGGAATGTCTAAGCGGCATCTTACTTTTCTTATCAACTATGCTAGCGTATTGGGTACGTGTTGTAGTCCTGCTCTGTTGCGACGACCAAGTAATAATGCTTTTTATCTCCTCAGCCTATCTGGCAAGCATGCCCTGCCTCAGACAAAAACTTACGCAGTAACTCAATCAAGCCGAGCTGACGACACTCAAAAGATCCAGGAATACACTTTATGGCAAGAATTACAATCAACAAAAAAACTATATATCTACTTTCTAACCTAAACTAACTATTAGTACTTAAGACTAAAATGTTTTCTTAATACCTAAATCTGTTTTTATATCTTAATCTAACTTACAACAACAACAAAAAACTTAAACTGGCCTTAACTAACATTAGACTTAACTATAATAAAAACAAAAAATCTTAAAAGTTACTTAATGCCTATCTTATGTTCTTTTTTTTTTGTAATTATGTATTATTGTATCTTTCTTTTAGAAATTTTTTTTTCTTTTTTTTTTTTTAATTTTATTTTTTTCTAAACTACTTACTATATACCTTCACCAAAAACCTAAACTAAAGACTGAACTTAACTGACGATACTATACACACTAAACGGACTCTTAACAACTTCCTACACTTAAGAATTTTTTTCATACACCACCAACTTTAAACGATTTCTACTCTGAAACTAATTTTTTACTTTGAACTTTTTTCATTTTGATGCGGGGGTGTTTAAGGCAGCTATGAACGGTGGCTACCTTTTTCTTTTCTTTTTGGCCTGCTGGTAGGACGTACTCCAGCAACTCTCTTTTACTATAACAAAAAAAAACATCTTTTCGATTTGTGGTGACTGCATCTAACTCTGACTCAACGACATACATACCACAGGTTCCAGTTGTTGTCACAGTCGGAACCGAAACTATTCGTCGCGATTGAAAGGCATTCTCAAGAGCTATCCCTATCAAGACTTACGAATTGTTTCGGCGCCGACCACGGCAACGACTGCAACTACACGGGACTATAATTTCACTCGCTGGCCACCTACGATCTCTCGTCGCGATTCGATCGGCACGTTCGAAACTTTCCGGTCGAAGACATCCGAGAATTCCAGTTGGTCAGCGGGTGGAATCTTACACAAAACACATTATTTTCTGGATGTTCTCCTTGGCAACCTCGACATCCTTCGTCGCATTTGATCAGGTATGCTAAAAAGCTTTCCTGGTCAAGACTTACGAAGTGAGTCGGTGATGACAGTGAGAACACTCAGAAAATAGCTAGACGAGGACAATTCACAAGGACTATCCGAACACTTACGTTGGGCGCCATTTTGTAACGGGGCAAAGGGAGGTGGTTTGGGTTTGGGAGCAGGATGGGATTTGTATCCGGAATGGACTGGTGGATAAAAAAAAAAAGATTCCAAAAAAACAAATACCGGATTAAGGGAAGGAAAATTAAAAGGACAGGATGAAACTAAAAGGAGAAATACGAAAGGAAGGAATCTAGGAAAGGAAAGGGTAAGGAACAGGGGTGGAAAGAATGTCCAGAAGAAGGAGCCATGGCATGCTGGCGATGCGCGGCTAAGCTCGCCGGAAATGGGGGGATCTTGCCCCCCTTCTGGACCTCACCTCGCTACAAAAACACATATCATGCCAAAGACGATCACAAACACTCATCTTACACTCACACTCTCAATCAACACTCATCGAAAAGAACACTGCAGATGTTGTTGCAGCGATGCCTTCCCCCACCACACCTGGAATTCCGTTGGCGATGTTGTTAGAATTCCCCTTAAGGGATTCCAAAGTTTGCTGGAACGTCCTACGCCACCTCGTCCATGCCTGCTGCCCCTCCCACCCCCTGAAACGCTAAAAACCTACTGATCCATCTTTTGGGCTTTACTTCACCAAATAAAAATTGAATAAAAACAAAAATGCATGTTAGACGTAATTATTCACCATATGTAATCAACAAAAAAACATAACAAAATTTCAAGAAAAAAAAACCGACTAATAAAATATCAAAAATTTTATTGTTTTGACCTGAGATCTTTATGTTATAACAAAAAAACTTAAAATCTATAATAATCTGGTAACGTTAACAATCAGAATAAAAAAATACAAAAAAAAACGAAATTTACAACAATAAGGACACTGACGGCAACCCTAAAGAGGAAGTTGAAAAATGGGACGAACGCGTAACCGACGACACAAATAATAAGCGTAGTCCAGCCTTTCCTTCCAAATAGCCTTACATTTTCTACGACTAAGTCGATTTTTCTCGCGTATCTACCTATAGAGCGCTCAATAGGGGGTAATACTAGCTCAAAGGCTAGTACAACTCGCTGTTAATCAATACTAGAATTTAAATTGATTATCGATGATTCTCTGCATACTGAACTCGAAAAGGCTACAGCGAATTTAGCATCGAAGGAGGACCTCATTACGCTTAATACGGAGATAACCTTCTTGAGAAAACAAAATGAAGACTTAGCGCAAAAAGTTTCTCAGTTTGAAGCTAGATGCAACATATTAGAAGAAGAACTTGAAGCGCAAAGCCGCGAACTTAAAGGCAAAAACATTATCTTTTCTATTCCGTCTGAAAACGCCGACCCAGAAAAAAGGTACGATGCATGACTCGGCTACTTTTGAACAATGCAGATGTGCAAGGGATGTCCAAGCCCATTACAATAAGCAAAAACAACCATTTAATCAAAATGAAACTTAACACTGGCTGTAACGAAACTGCAATGGAAATGCTTAAGAACTCTGCTAGGCTTAAGAACACAGGTGTTTACATTCAACGAGATCTGACGAAACAAATGCAGTTAAAACGAAGAATCCTGTTGCAGTATAGAAAAATTATTAAACTAAATAAACCTAACGCCCCGGTGCTAATAAGAAACAACACTCTTCTTATCGAAGATAAAATATTTTATTTGAACAATAATAATAAACTTAAAATAAATGAAAACGATGGAGAACAAGAGTTGCAACAAATGTTTGGTCAATTGGACTTCCGAAATGTCACAAACACGATGATGTCAAATAGACGTCACAAAAAAAGTACTAGATCAGCTCCTATTTCTGCACAACCAGTAATGCCACTTCAACAAGATCAACAAAGTAGTAGTAGTAGTAGTGTATCAAGAAATTGAAAATTAAATGCCGTCAGCTCAATAAATAATAGTTTTTGTAAAATATTAGCATATAATATATCTGGTATTAATAATAAGTTATTGTATGTAGATTTTTTCAACTTTATTAAAACTTTTGATCTTTTTTTCCTCTTTGAAACACATATTACTAAAGAAAATTCAAGTAAATTTATAAAATATTTTAACGGCTACAAACTTCACTGGATTCCTGCTACCAAAACATGTATCAAGGGGCGTGCAAGCGGAGGTTGCTTGTATGGAATAAAAACATCACATCTTAAACTATACGATTTTGCAGTCATACAAGAAACAACTCTAATTAAAGTTTTAAAAAGAAACGACATGTATATAATGCCTCTTTATGTAAACTGCAGTAAGTGGACCGACGATTTTGAGCAACTCAACAATAATTTATCTGCTCTTACAAGCAAGAGCCTACTTATAATTGGAGACTTTAACGCCAGAACTAGCAACGACCAAGTCACTACAATTAGAGACATTAATAATGTTTGTTTAAACGTTAACTCTAGAACATCCAAAGACACAATATGCAATAGAAATGGTACTGCACTTCTTGAAACAATGCAATTGTATGATTTCGTTCTTTTGAATGGTTGTACTGAAGGAGACATGGAGGGTCAATATACGTTTATTGGAGGGCAAGGCAAGTCAGTGATTGATTACTGTATGGTGAATAATGATTGGCTCGACCTAATAAGTAAGTTTGAGATTTTATGTAAAAATTTCTCCGATCATATGCCAATCGCAGTAGAATGAAAAACCGAACCCGACTCGTCACAAACAAATCTTCAGTTGTTACCTCGGCTTAAGTGGAGAGATGAAGAAACTGAAATCTTTCAAAACAAACTAGACATCTGCCTCTCAAGAATTCCTGTTGGCAATGAGTCTACCGATATTCTTTCAAATGAATTAATAACATGCATGAGAAATTCGGCAACAAAATTAAGCTCTAGTATAACGAAAGCATACAAGCAAAAATGGTTTGATAAAGAGTGTATGAGAGCAAGAACAAAATCATTTGCCCTTTTGAATGCATTTCGTAAATCCAACAATGAAGAATTGCGAAAATGGTACGTTCAATCGAATTGCCAATATAAAAATTTGTGTTTAGCAAAGAAACTTGATTTTGAAAATAAACAAGCTCAATCACTTGGTGAAACAAAGAACACCAAGGAATTTTGGAAACTGGCGAAAGATATTATTGGTTCCCATCACATTATAGGCACAGGTGTATCTGCGGATGATCTTTCCATTCATTTCTCGAAACTTCTCCAATCGAATTCACACTTAACTTTTGCTTATGCTGAACCCTTAATCAGCGATGATATATTGGACACCGAAATATCTATTTGTGAGATAAAAACAGTTCTTCAAAAAGCTAAAAATAAAAAAGCTCCAGGTGAGGATGGTGTACCATATGAATTTTTAAAAAATGCAACTCAATGCTTTAATATTCACCTGGTGGCGCTTTTTAACAAAATTCTGATGAGTGCGGAAGTTCCATCTTCGTTCAAAAAAGCTGTTATCTTTCCAATACATAAAAAAGGTACTATGAATGATGTTGCAAACTACAGGGGTATATCTTTTATGAATATTAAAGGTATTCTGTGGTGTTCTTGTTGGCCGATTGGAAAAGTGGGTAGAAAGAAATAATATACTATCTGAGTTCCAGGCTGGTTTCAGAAAAAACTATTCTACGGTTGACCAAATCTTCTCCCTGACATCGATTGTCAAGGCATACCATAGTAGGAATAAAAAGGTGTACGCGTTGTTTGTCGATTTCAAAGCAGCGTTTGATTTGATAAATCGGAATGCTCTAATATACAAACTTACACAGCTAGGTGTCTCAACCAAATTTCTACATGTCGTCAAAAATATGTACGCAGACACAGAAGCTAACGTGTGGGATGGTTCGAATTTCTCTGAATGGTTCTCAACAGATTCTGGAGTCAAACAGGGATGTCCGCTCAGTGCACTTTTATTTGCAATGTTTTTAAATGACATTGTTAACCACCTTCCTGGAGGAATTAGAATGGCAGGAATCCAAATCAATGTGTTGCTATATGCTGATGATTTGGTTATATTATCAGAATCGAAAGAAAATTTACAATTGATGATAAACCGGCTGTCTTCATACTGCGAAAAGTGGGGACTTGAAATCAACACTGACAAATCAAAAGTTATGATTTTTTCACGTTCCAATCGGATTGAAGTCGGAAACAATTGGGTGTACAATGGAAGGCGTTTGGAAGTGACAAATAAATATAGGTACCTTGGAGTGAACCTAAACTCAACACTGAATTTTACTGAGCACCTCTCTGAAAAATCAAAAACCGCTCAAAGTCTTATAAACCTAACATGGAAAAAGATTTTTTCAAACAGCCATATACAATTGTCTACCAAATACCAAATGTTTAATTCAGTTGTGAAGTCGACCCTGTGTTATGCAGCTCAAGTTTGGGGAATGGAAGAGTATGAGGAAATTGAGAAACTTCAAAGAAGCTTCACCAAAAAAATTTTCAATCTGCCAATCAACACACCGAATTATGCGATTTACTTAGAAACCGGCTTACCAAAGATATTCCTCTACCTGGACACCGAACTTGAAGAGTTGTAGAGGCTTAAGTAGGGTCAAAGAATCTTGGGACACAGTGTCACTAGATGAGTCCCGAAAACCAAAGGGTGTTCTCACCCCATCCCCCTCCACTCCTTTCTTCTCCCTCCTATCCAATATCCACTGATCCCCTCCAACCCACCTCCCCTCCTCCTCCCCCCCCTAATCCAGGGTGTCATGTGACCCGTGCCCATTGGATGGTTTGCAGCCAGGGGGTAAACCGGCTGTATTATAACGGAACCTCTTTGAAACAGGCAAAATCAAAGAGTAATCGCCTTATCTGCTACAGGGGGTGTTGCAGATGGACCATATTTCCCCCATTACTCGTGGGACCAAAAAATGAATTCAAATACAAAAAACAAAAACCAAAAAACACACAAAACAAACGATACAAACAAAAACATGGAGACTAAGGTGCATGGATCGGGCACCTCAGACTCTGCTCTTGCCGATCCAACAAGAACATTGACTGACGAGGAAGAAAACCTTCTCCTCAATCCCTTCGCCAATCTTGGAGTGGATGATAGAGTAAGCGTTGATCCGGCTGACGACGACATGGAGAGCATTCTAAGTGTCAGCGGCAGCAGCTCCATCGCAAGCTCCAATCTCTCCAGGTTGTCAGCCTCATCCAGACGAAGCAGGATTACGAACTGTAGAACGACAATCAAACGACTTGGTACAAAGAAAAGGGACGAACTGACCGAACCGGACCGGAAAAGACTGCATAGCGCATATGCCTATCTTCAGGAGCAGCAGCTAACGGAGAACAAGCCGACTGCTCGTACACCTGCAGCGACTGCCTCTGAAGTTGGGATATGTGCTGGTAGTTTGATGGGACCACCCGCGCCCCGGATTGGCAAAGACTATCCAAAGCAAGGGTTGGTGTCATCAAAATCCTCCGGATCAGATGTCGCTAAGAGAACATCAAACTCCCTAGCCGGACGTTGCATGAAGCCTATAGCTACTACGGGCCCGACTAGGGAAGCGATGCTCTCTGGTGGAACAAGTCAGTTGTCAAAAGAAACCCAGATTGATCCCATTCAATATATGGTATCAGAGACAAATACTTTACATCGAAAGACTGACACAGACTTTACACAGAAACCAGCCTTTGAGCGTTCTGAATCGACCTCCAGGTGTTGCACCGAGCCGCTTGCTCCAACGGACCTGGAGGGGAGGAAGATCGACAAGGAGATAGAGAGAGGAGGAACGCAGTCAGAAAACATCCAGAGCCTCAGCTCCACATGCAATCTGGGTGCGTCCACCCCCTCATCTTTATCAGACGCCTGTGACGACGAAATGGAAAATGTACCAATGACCATTGGGTCATCTAACTCTTCAGCCAGACGTTGCATGAAGCCTTTAGCTCCTACGGGCCTGGAAGGAGAGAAGATGATTCAAGGTGAGGACGAAGAGAAGGACAGGTCCCCGGAAAACATCCAGAGCCTCAGCTCCACATGCAATTTGGGGGCATCCACTTCTTTTAGACCTAGTGACTGTGGTATAGAAGACTCGACAATCGGAAGTAACTGCACCGTTCTGGAGGTCCAACGTAACGTTATGCGGCACCGAAAACAAAAAGCCGGCCAACGTAGGGAACTAGGACCTCTTAACGAAAAACAAATCCTGCGTAGACAACAACGTAACGCAGTTAGAACTGTACGGCGACTTAGTACTAAGGACCCTGATTCCTTCACGGAAAAAAAGAAGTTAGCTATGGACAAAGCCAAACAGACGTTACTAACGATAACAGAGACATCCACGAAACCCCAACCGACTAAGACAAGGACAAAGCCAAACTCGAGGACGCCCCTCAATAGACTGCAAAAGAAGGGGAAGGAAAGTCAACAGCTCTCCACCCCAATCTCGGCCAGACTAAGAAGACCCGAATTGACCAATACAGGGCCTATTGCGAGCGCGTCCAAAAGAGCGAGGCACGACATCACTAACTCCACCAACTCACCCATCAACAAAACTAAAAAAGCCAAACTCTCTATGTTGACCATTGTCGGTAAACAAGCAGCCGTAGTCAACTACGGCAATCCTACACGGAGACTTACAGAGAGTCAATGGCAACTAATAGAACTTCGGATCCTTGATGCAGTTAATGAGGCTATCTTAAAGAACGGGCCGCTCCCACTTTTTGGTACCATCAAAACTGTTCAGGGGTTCAAATTGATGACATGTGAAGACGGACACACTCTCACATGGCTTCAAGATTTTATAGCCAATACTACAGCTCCCTGGCCGAATGCCGATCTTCGCCTAATTGACAGGAAAGAGATCGTGCAGCTCACCAGGCCTAAAGCTAAACTTATTGTGCGTGGACCCCCAATCCCAAAAGATCGTATCGAAAGATATCTCAAATCTCTCAACACTGAACAACTTAGTCAAAACTGGGAAGTCATTCAGATGGGAGATCATGAACCAGAAGGTACAGAAGTGGTAGTGTTGCTTAGTCATAAATCAATACCACTTCTGAAAAAGATCGGCTTCAAAGTCCGCATTGGTACAAACCGATGCAAACTAAGACTTCTCGGCCATAAAAGTAAGGAAGAGGCAGATAATACTAAAAATGTTGAAGTTAATACAGATCAATCTCCATCACAGTAAAGCTGCCAGCGCCAATTTAATCTACCTCATGGAGGCTAGACAAGTAGACCTAGCCCTTATACAAGAACCCTGGATATCAGGTGGCAAAATAAGGGGCCTAAATTCAAAAGAACTTACGCTGTACAAGACTACACACGTAGGTACAAACAGTAGTTTTAGAACTTGTATAATAGCTAGAAAACAGTTAAATCTTTTTCTTCTATCCAAATACAGTGACCTTGACCAAACCACGGTCAAACTAGACAGGTGTGGACTCCCATCGCTAATCCTGACATCCTGTTACATGCCATGGGACGCGACGGAAGGACCACCAGCAGAACTTACCAGCCTACTTATCCAACGTGTCCACTTGGAAAAATGGGACCTTGTGATAGGATGTGATACCAACTCACACCACATTCAGTGGGGTAGTTCGGATATCAACACAAGAGGTGAGTTACTTTTTGAATTCATTATTGAAAATAACATTTTGGTAGCGAATAGGGGCAAAGAACCAACATTTGTTACCAAGAACCGAAAAGAGGTACTTGATGTTACTTTCACGAGTAACTCAGATACCCTTGAGATTGAGCAGTGGAGGGTATTGAAAGAAGAATCATTCTCTGATCACAAAATCATTGAATTTCTTATACCCCACACTACAAGACTACAAAGACCATTTAGAAACCACAGAAAAACCAACTGGGATATCTTTAATGTGGAAGTCGAACCTAAAATAAAGACACTCAAAACTAATGCGAACATGCACGAGCCTGAGTATATAGATAATATTACCAATGATTTCACAGGCACTCTCAGGGAAGCACTTGAGAAAGCGTGCCCTTTGAAAACGGGTAAAAAAAGAAAAAAGACACCACCATGGTGGACAGCCGAGCTGGGCAACATCCGGAAAGAAACAAGAAAACTTTTCAACGTTGCTAAACGCACAGGAATAGACAATGATTGGGAAACCTATAAATCTAGTCAAAGAAAATTTAAAGTTGAGACACAGCGTGCGAAACGAACTTCGTGGAGAACCTTCTGCAACGAAGTAGAAAATACCGCGGAATCAGCTAGACTTAGAAAGATACTTGCCAAAGAGCCCACTGCTCTAGGATCTCTAAAAGATCCCAATGAACACTGGACGGAGTCTTATACTGAGACACTAGAACTCCTAGTTAACACTCATTTTCCAGGTTGTAGTTCCGACGAGAGCAACACCCCGGAAGATGAGTACTATGAAAGAGCAACTCCTTCGGATATTATAACGGAAGAAAGAATAAAATGGGCTATCAGTTCTTTCTCTCCATATAAATCCCCGGGGATAGATGGCATCTTTCCTATGATGCTACAAAAAAGTGAAAAGATCATCACACCATGCCTAAAAAACATTTTCCAGAATAGCCTCAAATGGGGATATGTACCAGGAACATGGCGTGAAGTGAAAGTTGTATTTATACCGAAAGCTGGTAAACCCAGCCACACAAACGCTAAAGACTTCAGACCGATTAGTCTAACATCATTCATCTTAAAGACCTTTGAGAGACTAATAGACATCTATATTCGCAGTGCAATGAGTCCGGAAGTGATATCTCCAGCTCAGCATGCTTATACTAAAGGTAAAAGTGTAGAAACAGCACTTCACAGTGTTGTAAGCACTGTAGAAAACACACTGAAACACAAAGAGTACACCCTTACTGCTTTCCTTGACATTGAAGGAGCTTTCAACAATGTGAAAAACGACGCAGTGAAAAGGGCCCTTGTGAACCTAAGCGTGGACGATAGCATTATCTGTTGGATAATGTGCATGTTAAGAAACCGTCAAATTAACTCAGAACTGGGAGGAGCGTTGATTAAAGTATCAACATCCAGAGGCACCCCACAAGGTGGTGTTCTCTCCCCCCTCCTTTGGGTACTCGTAGTTAATGAGATCCTTATTAGACTTTAAAATAGTGGAGTAAAAGTAGTAGCATATGCAGATGACCTAGCTCTGCTAGCGACAGGAAAATTTCTCTCCACCATTAGTGAACAAATAGAAGGCGCCTTGTCCTTGATAAATATTTGGTCAAGGAAATGTGGGCTGGCAGTCAATCCACAAAAGACAGAACTGGTCCTTTTTACCAACAAAAGGAAAATACCAGCCTTTAATCTTCCCTCAATAGAAGGGGTTCCACTCACCCTGTCAAATCACGCCAAATACCTTGGTGTGATTCTAGACAGAAAATTGAACTGGAAGCTCAACATTGAAGAAAGAGCCAAGAAGGCAGCGATAGCATTCTATTCCTGTAATAGAATATTTGGAAAGACCTGGGGGCCTAGTCCCAAGATTATCATGTGGATGTATACGGCAATAGTAAGACCTATACTGACATATGGCAATTTGGTCTGGTGGGAAGCTACGAAAACGACTTCCAACCTAAAGACAATTACAAGAATACAAAGAATGGCGTGTATAGGCACCACCGGGGCTATGAGAACCACCCCCACTGCAGGGCTGGAGGCTATTCTCAATCTAAAACCCTTAGACCTCTTTGTGCAAGAATCTGCAGCAAATAGTGCCCTCCGGTTAAGCCAGACTCAAAACTGGAAACCGAGTCAGACAGGTCATGCGCAGATTCTACAGATATATACGGGCCACAATGTATGCACAGACTACACAACACCCCGTTTAGATTTTGAAAGACCATTCACCACTTCTTTTCCTAATAGAGAAGACTGGCTTAACAACCAGACACCATGCGAATCAGCCATCCAAATCTTTACAGATGGCTCCAAAATGGAAATTGGTGTTGGTGCAGGCTTCTACTCAGAAGCACTTGAACTAGCCGGATCAATTAGGCTCCCCGATTACAGCAGCGTCTTTCAGGCTGAGGTCCTGGCAGTGACAGCAGCTGCTAAAGAAGCTGCAATGAAGGCAATACCACGTGCTGATATCACCTTTTTCATTGACAGCCAAGCGGCAATCAAAGCAATTTCTGCCATTGAAATAATATCAAAGCTTGTAACTTGCTGTCGCGAAGAGCTTAAGGTTCTTGGCGCACAGCATAACATAAGACTATGTTGGGTTCCTGGCCACTGTGGTGTGCAAAGAAACGAAAGAGCTGATGAGCTGGCAAGAAAGGGATCATCCCTAGAACTCAATCGAGCAGACACAACGGTAAAGATCCCAACCTGTAATATTAAACAGAAGATTGGGAATAAAGTACTTGCTACAGCTAACGAGAGATGGAACTCACTCGATTCCTGTGTCATAACCAGGAAAATGTGGCCCTACTTTAATAAACAAAGAACAGAAAAGATCCTACTGGTTAAAAAAGGAATCACTGCGATCTCTCGTGGGCATACTGACCGGGCACAACATGCTGGGTTACCACAAAAAGAAAATGAAACTCAGCACGGACGACTTGTGCAGGGGTTGTGGCGACGTAGATGTGCATGAGGACACACCGCATTTTCTTTGTCACTGCCCAGCACTATGCCGCTTAAGAAACGAAGTTCTGGGAAGTCATTTCTTCTTGGACTTGGAAGAACTATCTGAACAAACGGGTACAAACCTGCTCAGATTTATCAACGCTTCAAAATGGTTTGAAAATGTATAGGTTTTTCATAGGTCCCATGTTTATAGGGCCCGAAACCCCCAGGGTATCACAATGGATCTACATTGATCTAAGTGTGATGGACATAACATCATTCATCAGCCCACTTACCTAACCTAACCTACCAAAGATATTTACCAGCACCCTAAAACTACAAGCGGATTATATAATAAAAGTCTTAGGTCTTCAAGCTGAGCGATTAAGTAAAAAGATGCTGCTATACGAAGTTAGGAACAAGGACTGGTGGTTTGAAAAATGGCAACGGATCGCCACTTCTTTAGGTGAAGAAATTCAAATTGATCCAAACAACATTCTTGGTGTAAAGGAAAAGCTTTACAGAATTATTCAGCTCAATGAAGACTCGGTCCGGAATCTACTTGTAGAAACAGCTACTGAATCAGAAAGTCGTTTATTATATAATCAGTTAAAATTTAATCTGGGCAACAATAATTATTTTCACGATTCTTTGAGCACCAGAGACATTTCTCTAATATTTAAAGTAAGATGCGAAGTACTTTGTCTAAACGGAAGACCTTACAATGGGAGTTACAATCAGTTCTGCTCACTATGTAACACAAGATCCAAAGAAGACTGCTTCCACTTTATAAGTACATGTCAAATTTTTAGGCATAAGAGATTTGTGTATTTTGGAAAGTTCTCTCTCTCAATGCAAGACACAATACTAATATTGGATGGACCAGATTGGAACAAGCTTGTCAATTATCTCAAGGAAATTTGCAGATTTAGGAAATTGCTCATAACTGAATATGATTAATCTATACTTAAAAAATAAAAAGATATTTATCTAATGTAAACTGGAAATTATAAACAATAAGGTTTTATTAAATATAAAATAAATAAAGTTGTTAGTCGAGCTGACGGCAAAGCCAAAGCTTTTAAATTCAAAAAACTTGTGAAAATGTATATTTAAAATTGTAAATAAATGAATTAAAATTAATTAATAATTACTTACTAGAATTTAAAGGAAGGGAAAACCGGGTTCAGCCCGTCAGGTACTTCGCCTTTAACTTCCCTTAAAGTCCCCTATAGGTCCTTTTACACAGAACAGGAAATGACGTTATAGCAAAAATGGTTCAATAAAATTAATTAAGGAAATTACCAGCACAACAAAAAAAAAAACACCAATTAAAAGAATACACTAATAAATAAAATAATTTAAAATGGGGATTATAAGTAAAAATATAAATAAAAATATAATATTAAAATGTAATTTAAGAATATGAAAACAAATTTTGAAATTATAGTATGAATGTTCGCCGATAGCCCGAATCTCATATACAAAACTTGGTACTATATTTTTAAACCCAACT
Organism: Platycheirus albimanus; assembly: GCA_916050605.2. Taxonomy (NCBI): domain Eukaryota; kingdom Metazoa; phylum Arthropoda; class Insecta; order Diptera; family Syrphidae; genus Platycheirus; species Platycheirus albimanus. The sequence continues at coordinate 224,305,389 of OU696696.1, read as the reverse complement.
GCTGCTTGTGGGTAGTCAACTTTCTGAAACTCCACTTTACGTTGGTCCGGAAGTGCACTTCAGAATCCCCTGTAAAATGATTAGTAAAAAGGTAGGATGTCTATAGATTATACCAGCTATTATTATTGATCATTAGCGTACCAGCTGTAGCTAGGTTGCGCTTACTATATAAATGCTTAAGGGTTCAACACTCGATACACACAGGTACGATACCTTAAGAATCGGATGGCGATTATTGATTCACGTTTCATTAAGGTCCTCAAATGCGATGGACACATCCGAAAGTACACGAGTGAATAAGGGTAATACGCTACAAGCAAAAACGATACACGAAATCAAAGGATAGCACGAATATTTACGCGAAGAAAAAGGAGTAAAGTGAAAAGAGTTGAGTGATTAAAAGATATTATACGTACGCTGCGTTAAACGCGAACGCTGTTGGTCGCTACCGACGCTAAAGCTATTTGTCTATTAGACCAAGTGAGTGATTGAATTCGAAATAACAATTATAATTTAAATTGAATTGTTAAATTCGGAATCCGATGTACGAGTTATTTGCTTTCACCGACCGAATGAAGGAATAGTAAACATTATCCACTATTGCACGGAAAAGGGATTTCCCTTATGTATTATTTCCTCCGAAATTCAGCACCACTAGGTGTAACTTAGAAGCAAGGGCTTCAAGCAATCGAGGAACGAATTACGTATCTCGACTCTAATTACTTGAATAATGCTATCACAACTCGATAATTAGCACATAAACGGAAATTTAAAAAAAAAGAAAAGAAAAGCCGACCGTTGATTTCATTAGCTCAGAAAATATACCAAGGGGGTAAAATTTTATGTTTAAACACTTCTTATTTACACAACAGAATATATATATCAAGGCTTAAGAATACCTGCCTAAATAATATGAATTCAAGTAATCAGATTGGAGGAGGAGGCGTGAAGTCCTGCCATCCAATAGCTTTGTCACACAAATAATCTATTGGCTGAACCACCGTCCGTGGTCGAGGCGTCAGACGACAGCGTTGAGCGTCATGAGTCTGGTCGACCGACATTCGCCCATGAATTTTCAAAGAACGGAATGTACTTCGTTCATAATATACCACACACAAAATTCAATAAAAATAGTAAAACTATTACCTGGTCAATCCAGTATAATCATACACTTTTAGAATAACAATACACATATATATTTCTCAGGAACTGATGATGAACTCTGGAACTGATGCAAAATGAAGAATTCTGGAGCTGATGCCAAATTGTTGCTCCTGTGGTGCTCCAAAAATGATAATTTCACTTGTAGTTAAATGTTGGGGACCGGCATCTATGTTATTACATACGCCAGACGTCCTGCTGCGATGTAAATGATGTAGGTATAGGTGCTCCTTCATACACTGGCAGTGACGTCAGCCAATCGCGACTGGGTGTCCTTTCCTGGTCTAAAATACTGATCTGCTTCAAAGATAAGATCTCAACGGCAGAAAATATGCTTCAGGGACAGCTTTAATTGGTATCCAAAGGGGAGTTCATGACGAAATCAACCCCTAATGGATCCTGGGCGTGGACAAACACGTGGCTGGGCCGAGCAAATGGACCGCCACAGAATTATCGTGTGGTATTATAGCACCACGTTATAGAGTGCTTAAAATGTACACAGAATATTCTGCGCCTGCCTGGATAGCCAGAGGTGGGCACGGTGTGTGTTCCCAGGCAAAAAATAACTGGCACCTGGTGTGCACCGATGAGTAGGTATGCACTAGGGCGTAGCGTAGAATCGATCGTCCATATATATATATGAAAAAAAAAATCGAAGAATGTGGTGCACAAATTTTATTAGTGATTTGGCGTGTAGATCATGTCCATATTATAAAAACCATACGAATGGCCTCGGGTAGCCCATAGGTCTCCCAAGGACATAGTTCTCGTCTGAGGACGCAAGTAAATTTTGATCCTTTCAATAATTTGTGCGCAGCCTGTCCGTCCTAAATAGTGTATGCGTGAGTTAAACCACTATTTTCTCCTCGTAATAAACCATCCTATGGGGTGGAAAGTAAGAAATTCAGGCGTTTAGCCAACACGCAAATTGTTGTAGACATCTTGTGCATTCTAGAACAAAGACGGCGTCACCATGTGTGATGCCTCTTTGGTTCATAAAATGCCGTAGAATATGCCACTTACCTTTCTTTATTGGATATTGGTCGGATATTGTCATAATTTGGTATTTAAAATCACTTTGAAGTGAATAACTAAATTAGTATTAAAAAAAAAATGGACGCGACTTGCTGCGGATACCGAAAAATAGTTCTGTTGAAGAGGTGTTCTCTGGTTGGTGTCTAGCTTCTAAATGAAATCCACATAGGATTTCTCCTACTTTGTTCTCGTTTTCCAGGTAGCCGTCGCCATTTTGATATTCTTACTTCCTCCTTTCCAATTGGTTTTCCAATGTGAACATTTGTTTAGCTGAATGAGATATTGAATCTTAAGGGCTCGGTTTCACTGTACCGGTTGTTCAGAATTGAACTCTTCCTGTCAAATAATAAATTGAGATGATGGAAAACGGGTGGATATTTTCGTTTTGTGCGTTGATCATCTTGTCAGACATAATTCGTATCGTCGTGGAATTAATTTTGGCGACCGATTTTCTCTGTTGATGGAATTTCGGCGTTGACATTTTCATGAGTGCGGTTACTGATAATACGAATGCAGTGTTTTGTAATGGTACTGATAGTTCACATGAAGTGTAGGGAAGGGATATCTTCACTAAGTCGACTACGACAGAGTTCTGGTGACGTATAAGGGTAGGAAATGAATACCGTACCGTATAATCGGTAAGAAAATTTTGATTGCCGTGAAGGTCCGGCACAATTACGTCATGTCTATTTTGACAGAATAGATGGTAGGGAGTATGGAAACGATGTGGTGTCGCTAAAATCACCAATAGGATCTGCCCTGACTCGGCATCTGTCAGATGCAATTCTTTGTAAGATCTGTTGTCATATACGACATCACCGATATTTCCTGATTCTTTCACCTGTACGTTATACGTAGCGGTTGTTTCTATTTCGCTCACCAATTGGTGAGGATAATTACCTGTATTTAAGGAAAAGTCTATGTATGGCTCAGGTGCGAAGTTGCAGTCACTTTTTGCGTGGTGAATTGAAACTATGAGGCACATGACAGGTTGTCAACTGGAAAAAATTATTCGGCCGCTTCGACTAATTTCTTCCAAATTGTAGTCTGAATCCTGTCTGTCATGCTATTTCAATTCCAACATTCCCCGAACCACACGTATCTTTATTCTCTTTGCCGTTCTCTGATCGGTGCGATTGTGATACCTGCCACACTTGATGCGAACGGGGTGTTGTTTTAGATAGTGCGTATCAGCTCTTTCGTTCCATCATGTCTTTCCATTGAAAATATATTGGAACGAACACATGTTGGAAGTTAGATAGGGTGGGGAATTTTCAGAAACCAAAATGGGGGTTGGAATCCATTTGTGTGTGTGGATTCCAATTTAAGTGGAACCTTGTCTGGGTGGATCTTAACTAGTGCGTTCAGCACGTTGCGAGTAATGCAGAGGTTTCGCATGTAGATAGCACCGCTGGAGTGCAATGATTGTGTACTGGCGAGAAAGTTCACCCTACAAAGCTTGGAATTTCGACTAAGCCTGCTTAGTCTAATTTCCAAGAAAAAGGAAACTTCTCGCAAATCGGTTCTCATGTTCGGATCCTCTTCACCCTTCGTATCGTTGAGACACTGCGACTCTTTTGCGTCTAGTCGGTCGAAGACCCAAAAAAAAAAAATCGGAAATGTTTCCGATTGAGGTTTGAGGCACTATGGTAAAAAAAAAATTGAGCGTCAGACCTTGTTGAAAAATTTAAGGTATGTGGACCAAGAGTCTCATGCACAGCTGAGAGCCGGGCATCAGATTGGATCTGAGGCGGAAAAATTTATGTGTTTTGTGTATCGTTATATACTTGTTTACAAAATCCGGTAGAATAATTGCGATCTCAACGATCACAGCAAAAAAAAATTTTGGTGTCAATCAGGGATTTGGTTGTAATTCCGAATCAGGGGACTACATATTATGTGTATTCAAGCGCCATGATTGGTGAATTGGATACACCCTGGATAGTCCAAATTTACCAAAGATAAGTTTAAGTCTGGGAAGTGGTTATAATTCAAGTGTTTTATCTTTTTAAGTCTTTTGTGTGACAGGTCGACAAATGGCCTCGCCTGTCTTCAACTTCGTATAAATTATTACCAATTACTTGATTTACGCGAACTTTGATGAATTTTGGACATAATTTGGCGCTTAGATGTTTTGTGGCGTCGCTTTGAACTTGGTTTCTCTTATAAATCTCATCACCTACTTTGTACATTACTTTTCTGCTCCGAAGGTTATAGTTCTTTTCATAGGCTTCGTGAGTTTGAATCAGTGCTTGCTTTAAGTAAGAATGTACGATGTTCATCTTTGCGACTTCGGGAAGCCAATCTATCTCCGAACAGTTCAGTCCACCCAACTCTCTCAACAGACGATAATCTGCCCCGTGCTCTATCATGCGCTGCCCGAACAAGGCTTCGTATGGGGACATCGAAAGAGTTGAATGTACTGTCGTGCGCAAGGCACTGCTGATCGAAGACAGATGGGCATCCCAATCCGTCTGTCGAGGGTTTACGTACGACCGAATGGCCGCAAGGATCGATCGATTGACTCGTTCGCTGGCGTTCGACTGGGGTGCATACACTGCTGTACGGTAATGTTTAACCCCGAAAACATCTAAGAATTTTTGGAACTCCTTACCCACGAATTGTGATCCATTATCAGAGAGGATGCTCTCTGGTACTCCGTAAATCAAAAATATTTCATCCTTAAGAAATTTGACCACGCTCGCGGCTGTTGCTTTACGCAGTGGTCTGATGAAGACAAATTTGGTCAACTGATCTAATGCAATTACGATGTATACATTACCAGATTTCGATCTGGGATACGGTCCGAGAAAATCGACGTATAAATGTTGAAATGGTCTATCGACCTCAAAACTATTTCCCATCTCCGCTCGTAATGTCATATTTGCTGCTTTACTAGTTTTACATGTTTCACACCGATCTACGTATAGTTTGACTTGAGTGTACATATTGGGCCAGTAAAATCTATCTTTCAATCTGTAGACCGTCTTCACCACACCACCATGCGAAGCGCGCGGCGGATTGTGAGCCAATGAGATCAGAGATTCAGTCATCTTGGAGGGTACCCACAACTTCCAAGTTAGATCGTCTGCTAAGGGATTGCATGTTTAGTGCGTTTATATATATACCCTTCCGACACTTTAAGGTCGGGCAACCGTTCCTGCTCCTTCCTAATATGGTTGATGATATCAAGGTAACCTTCAGACTTAAAGGACGGATCCTCAAGATCGATGTAGAGTACTTTCGAGCCACCGATCTGTGGTAGACACGAAAGGAAAGCTGACACTGTCAACTCATCGTCTTCATACGCCCTAGAGAGAGCGTCTGGTACGACATTTAATGTACCCTTCCTATGTTCCACCACAAAATCGAAACCTTGGAGTCGCATACTCCACCTCGCTAATCTTCCGGTTGGATCCTTCATTGACATCAGCCATTTCCGGCTGGAGTGGTCCGTGATAACGCGAAAATGGTATCCCTCAACATAAGACCTAAACTTCTGGATACCTTCAAAAGCTGCTAAGCACTCGCGCTCTGTCACCGAATAGTTTCTCTGAGCAGCATTCAGTTTCCGGGAGAAGAAGTATATAGGCTGCTCCGCCCCGGATTCGTCCCGCTGACAGAGTACACATCCGATGCCAGTCGCGGATGCGTCGCAGAGAATGATGAATTCTTTGGAGAAGTCAGGATTGACCAATACAGGCGCCGAAGTCAAAGCTTGCTTGATTTGGAGGAATGCTTCAATAGCTTCTGAACTTAGCTTGAAGACTTTTCCTTTCTTCAATGTCTCGGTCAAGGGTGCGGCTAGGGTG